>OZ018379.1:86577109-87777109 GCA_963969555.1 Polydrusus pterygomalis
GATAAACAAAAAAACGCTTTGGAACAAAGTTAATGGTAAGCATCTTGCAAAGCCTGGGGGGCAACCTGTATTAACAGAAGTGGAAGAACGTCATATCGTGGACGTTGTTGTTGCATCAGCAGAATATGGTAGCCCAATAACATCACTAGAGCTTAGAATGATAGTCAAAAGATATTTAGATTCTGTTGGCAAACAAATCAGTAAATTTAGTGACAATCTTCCTGGAACTGAATGGGCTCTTAATTTTATAGATCGACACAAGGACTTATTATCGCAAAGAACTTGTCAGAATATTAAGGGTGTAAGAGCTCTAAAAAATGAAGATGAAATCAACATGTATTTTGATAACCTTGCCGAGAGTTTGAATAATGTGCCAATTCAGAACATACTTAATTACGACGAAACAAATTTATCAGACGATCCAGGTGCCAAAAAATGTATCTTCAGGAGAGGCATAAAATATCCAGAAAGAATTATGAACACGAGCAAAGCGTCTATATCTGTCATGTTTGCTATCAGTGGTGATATGAATGTCCTGGCCCCTTACGTGGTTTATAAAGCCGAAAGGCTTTATGATCAGTGGACCATCTGTGGTCCTCCAGGAACTCGATACAATAGATCCAAGTCAGGATGGTTTGACGCGTTTACATTTCAAGAGTGGTTTTCAACTATTGTATTACCATGGGCAAAATCCAGACCTGGGCCCAAGGTGATTATTGGGGATAACCTTTCGTCGCACTTGAATGTTGATATAATTATAGCATCCCAGCGTAACAACATCAGATTTGTATTTTTGCCTCCCCATTCCACCCATCTTACTCAGCCCTTGGATGTCGGGTATTATGCCCCGATGAAAAGGGCCTGGCGAAAATTATTAGAACAATTTAAACTGCAAAATCCAGCGGAAAAGGTTTTAAATAAAACCTCCTTTCCATCGCTCCTAAAAAAATTAGTAGAATATTTGAAACTAAAGGATAAGGAAAATATTGCAAGCGCCTTCAGGGCCACCGGAATCATTCCTTTGAACAGGAATCAAGTTTTGAAAAAGCTGCCCCAGGCAAGGGCAGAAGAACACGTCGTGATGCAAAGAGTGAGCGATAGTCTGCTAACCTTTTTAAAAGAAACAAGAAATCCGTCACAGCCTGCGGAGAAAAAGCGAAAGAAAATGTTGAAAGTGGCGCCAGGGAAATCGGTTTCCTATGAAGAACTTTGGGAAGACCAAGAAAATACCACACCCGAAAGTGAAGGGAAAAAGATATTTGAAGATGAAGAAGATCAGGACAACAATGATGACCTTTATTCTATTGAAGATACCCTTGAAGAGAACTTTGAAGAAGACAGCGATGATGCCCTTCCACTGGATCATATTATACCAAAACCAGGAAAATTTGTTGTGGTAGCATTTCCAACAAAAAAAAGCATTCGGCACTTTGTGGGCCAAATATTGGAGAGTCAGGATAGGCCAGAACTATTAATAAAATTTCTACGAAAAAAAGGTAAAAGTTTCGTGTTCCCAACTGAAGATGATATTTCCTTACAGCAGGAAAATGATGTCGTAAAATTCCTAAGAGAACCTGCTGTTAGAAGGGGTGTTTATACATTTCATGGTCTGAAACTTGAAAGGTATAATTTAATGTAAAAACTTTGTTGTTGTTGTATTGTTTAAGTTCAGTATATTTTCGTATATTTTATAAATGCTTTTTATATTGTCGTTGTGTATTAAAGTATTTTTTCATTAAAATTGACTTTTATTTGATTATAAGTAGTATATAATAAGCTATATTCATGATTTACAAATTAGAAAAAGTATCTATGAGAGTTTCTGCGTGTAAAGACACCTATATTAAGCTGTTATGTAGTCTCTTAGTACGTTTTTAATACTCGTATAAAGTGACCCCGATTTCAAGGTGACTTTACACAGTTTTTAATAAAAAAATATATTATATAGCAGGTTATATAAAACAAAAATATTGTCTGAAAATTACTTTAAAAACCTTAAACTATGACATAGTTATAGCTGTGCCAGATATCTTTAAAAATAAACGAGATATTAAACGAAATATACCAAAATCGTGGTAAAGTAACCCCGGTTTACGGTACTTGTAAAGAGGTTTACTTCTATTTTTATCGCTAAATTATCACCAGAGATGCCCTATTTTGATATGCCATTTACAACTTAATAAAACATAATTTTCGTGGTTCGTAATAATGACCGCCATTTTTTTAGCATATAAAGTAAAAGACGCTCCGCTTATTCCTTCATGCAAAGTTTGCGTCATTTCGTAATTTCAAATTTTGTTATAAAAATGCCTGAGATAATGTTACGCCGCTACGTGTGTGAGGAAACATCGAAAAATGCCATTTTCCTTCAAAATCAACCGTTGTGTTCTGTGCATATAACATAACCTTAGAATCCGACAGTGCCGAATTTTCGGATGTCCGTTAACCAAAGTCACCAAAGTGTATCACCTGTTTTTATGTTTCCAGATTTTCTCAAGATTACCTATTTACTTTTTAGTCGTAAGTATTATAATCTGTACCTATATAAAAACATGATGACGTAAGCGGATGAAGTCAGCAGATGAATAATCATGGTGACTCACAACTGCACCCGAATTTGTCACTAGCTCCGCCCCCCCCCCCTAGGTAGTATAAATAGGCTCGTAGCTTTGTAACTTGTTTAGTATTCACCTGAAGACGACTGGAGATACTTACCAGTTGAAACGTTGTGATATGAAAAACTAAAGGCAATGGAAGTCCAAAACACATCTATAACTCAAGATACATCATTGTCTACAACCTTCAAACAAACACTATATAAATTAACTTTATCTTATGATTATGCCGATGAAACGAGATTTCTTAGATTTGTCGAAAAGACAAAAACGTCGAATTTTGTCGGCATCTAAAAGTAATACAAAAAAACTTAATAAGTCATCCGAGACACCTTCGCTGGGAGAATCGCCTTCAATGAACGGTTCTTGCAAGCACTAAATGCACAAGTGGAGATCAATTTTTTTTTTGTTAACATATGTAGTTACGGCTTTTTAAAGAGTTATAATTTGTTTCTAGATGCCTTTATTAGAAGGATTGGTGGAAAGGACCTAAAGGATGCCGTTAATCGGACACTTCGACAAATATTTTCTGACAAATTAGCATGCGTGTGCTCGTGGAAGGGTCAAATGAGAAATAAATCCAACGTTAAAATATGTGACTTAAAGATTGTTAAATATCTCTCAGGTATGTACGCTTTTAAAAACTCTTAAACAACTGTAAGTGAACTGTCTAATGTTACTTGCTGGAATTCCATCATTAAATTCTAATGGAAAGTAAACAATTTTTTTACTGCATGCCACTATATTTGACTTGACACTTAACAAACATTTAACTATATAGTTTCCCTATCACTGTACCTATGAATGCTGATTCATTTAAAAAAAGGCTATACCTATGCTCTAGTATCATTCAGAATAAATCGATTCTTATGAAGTTACCATGCTAGCGAAGTTAGTAGTTAAAATTAAATGAAATTTGTTTTAAATGTATAGTATAATAAAAAGTTTTTATACTCTCCCATTGAATAAAAATGTAACTTTGCTGATTTATAAAAATACCTAATTTTTACAATACCAAAAAATCATGTATGAGTTTATAAATGGACTCTCCATGTACCTAAAAAATCGGCCAGAGATTGTAAAAAAGCCTTAATATAAAATGATAATATATAATATAGGTACCCATATGTCTTTCTCACAAAACAATTTTTTTTAGATATTCTAATCACACAATTTAATAATGCGCAACTATCAGCCATTGAATTTGCAGCGTCTGAATATTTTGGATTGGCAAAACAATGCCTTGCTCGAAAAACGTTGTTAAAAAGTAATGCAGAAACAATAAATCCGCTGTAATTTCCACATTAATATAAGCAAACATTTTTATTATACGGGAAAATGTGAAAAATCTATCGGATTCAGATAGAACATAAAAAAAATAAGATGACAAGTTCCTATAAAATAACACCGTAGGGAAGGCCTGTAAATTTTTTTTTATAGAAACTTGTCACCTTATTTTGTTCATGTTCTATTTGAATTCGATAGATTTCCCACATTTTCCCGGACACCCTGTATATAAATACATAAATATAAAACGTAAATAGTTTCTATGCGTGTTTTATTGAGATCCTGTAGTATCTAATAAGTCAAACAAACAAATTAAGAGATCCAGAGATCATCACAAACTATCCAACTTTCTAAATTTTAATATTTATGAGGTTACCTACTTAAATTGTTGGGATATGCTTACTAAAACACTTTTACAATCCTTAAAATATATTATACATTGCAAACCTTTTGTTTCAAAAAAATTATGCAGCATAATATCCTAATAGCATTGCAAAGTAACCCCACTCTACGGTAGGTACTATTATTCGTCCCCTGACGTTGCAAATGACGAAAAAGTTAAGTGTGTCGGCTGGGTACTTACTGTCTTATGACCAAGTTGAACTATTGAAAAAGTTGGTCGCACTTACCCCACTTGACCTTACCAGATTTAACTAAAATATAACTTTGATCCTGACCGCATATTTAATGCTGATAAATCAGGTCCCCACTAAGCAAGAAACATACTTAGTACGTTTTCTAACGTTTTTAAAAAGAAACCTAGAAAACGTTTTCTATTAAAGCAGGGGTCGGCAACAGGCGGACCGCGGTCCGTATCCGGACCGCGGATGATCTAATCTTGGACCGCCAACTTATCTACCGATGCAATTTAATGATTGCTTATAAAGGGCTTAAGCTTAAGGCTTAAGGTCACGCGTTCGCTCGTCGCTTTTTCCAGCGACAAATTAGGTAATGTGGTACTATTTTAAATTTCCCGGCACTTAATTATTTGTGCTGTGTATCGCCAGATACTAGAGTGCGTTGGAGTGCAGGGGTGCGAGCGAGAAGGAGCGGATTGGCCGGTCGCGCCGCCCGTAATGTTATGTTTAAACACGCGCGTCGGCAGTCATTGTTTTAACACGCGCGTCGGTAGTCATAGGTATTGCGTTGCGATCTTGTTGATTTGTTCATTTGTGTTATATATATATAATTTATCGTCTGCTAAAACGTTTCGTTGATACCTACCTACATCAATATGGATCCTAAAAAGCGAAAAGTTGACAGTGAAAACAGGAAGTTTCTGACTGAGTGGGTTGAACAATATTGTTTTACGCTGCCTGATAGACCTAAAGCGGTTCCGGTCTGCCTCATATGCAACAAAACTGTCGCTATTGTTAAAAGTGCCAGTTTAAAGCGACACTACGAAACAGCGCATCAGCAGTTCCACAAAAACTTTCCTCTTGGCAGTGAAGCTCGTAAAGAAAAACGCCAGGCATATCTCACTTCATACAAAAATAGCACGGCCTTACTAGTTCGCTGCATGGGCGGGCAAGAAAAATCCGCAGAAGCAGCTTTGCGTGTGTGCTGGACACTTAATAAACACCAGAACCCATTTTCAGACTCTGAGATGGTAAAATAATGTATGTGGGAAGTGGCCACGGCACTTTTTGAAGAGAAAAAGGATGTTGTAGCCGCAATTCAAGGTATTCCATTGTCGGCAAGAAGTAATACAAGAAGAACCGAAATTTTAGCTGCTGACAACAAAAGCAGTTTGTTCGAACTTCTGCAGAAGGCACCTTGCTACGCCATAGCACTTGATGAATCATGTGACATTGTTGATAATGAACAAATGTCTATTTTCGTGAGATTTTTTGACGTTGAAAGTAAAGTATTCAGGGAAGAATTGCTAGCAATATTGCCGTTTAAAGGTAAGACTCGGGGAGAAGATTTATTTAAGACTTTTGATGAATTCATTACAAAATCAAATATTAGTTATGATAAAATGGTGTCCCTTTCAACTGATGGGGCCCCAGCGATGATTGGCAAAGAAAAAGGATTAGTAAAGAGAATCAGGGATAAAAACGCAGGCCTATTATCTTATCAGTGCATTATTCACCAGACAGCCCTTTGTGGAAAACTTAGTACTACTCTGCAAGACGTAATGGACAGCTTGGTTAAATTGATAAATTTTATGAGATCTCGTTCTGCTCTTCAGCACCGACAGTTCAAGGAGTTTCTTTCTGAATGTGATTCGGCGTATTCTGACTTACTGCAACACAACAATATTCGTTGGCTAAGTAAAGGTCAAGTTGTTCAACGTTTCTGGCAAATAAAAGATCAAGTAACCTCCTTCTTGCAAAACTTGGATACGCAGGAAGCAACAAAACACTTGGAGTTCATAACAAAAAAACGCAATATGTTAGCTATGGCTTTCCTGAAAGATATTCTGAAATATTTAAATGCGCTCAACACCGAGTTACAAGGAAATGGGAAACTGATATGTGATCTGATACAAAGTGTGTCTGCTTTCCGTCGCAAGTTGCATATCTTTGGAAAATATATTGCAAGTCAAGAATTTATTCATTTCCCAACAATTCTGGAATATAAAAAGGAGAACTCTGAAGAAGACATTGCAGTGTTTTTAAGGTTTATAACAGATCTTGGGAAGGAATTTGCTGCAAGATTCCAAGACTTTGCAGAGATAGGGAAGTTGTCTCATTTCCTTAAATCGCCTTATGAAGTTGCTGCAACGGCAGAATGGACTGACGTGGCTGCTAGGATGTTCAGTCTTTCAAAGCCTGTACTTCAAATAGAGATAATTGACTTGCAAGAAGACATTTCCTTGCAAATGTATAAAACTGCATCCACTGAAGAATTTTGGGGTAAACATGTTTCAGAAAAGTATGGAAATTGCAAAACACTAGGTATCAACCTGGCTACTATGTTTGGTTCCACATATGTATGTGAATCATCTTTTTCAAAAATGAATTTTTTAAAGAGCAAATATCGTTCGAGGTTAACAGACGCCCACCTTGAAGACGCTCTTCGCATTGCCTGTTCCCCACGTGAACCAAACTATAGAAAACTGGCTCAAGATCGCAGGTGTAATTTCTCCCTTTAATTTTTATACTGTTAAAATAAAGAGTTTATATATTTATTTGTATTTATTAATACCTACTCACCGATATGGCTTATAGCAAGTGTGATTTTCAGGTGGAAATGGATCTGGAAAATGCCAGGGGTTTTTGAGGGTCAAAAAGGAACAAGATTAAATCTTATTTATATTGTATACTGGCATACTGTTGAAATAAAGAGTTTATTTATGCATTTACCTATCTATTTACACTCCATATGACTTATCGCTAATTAAATGACCGTGACAAAGGTAAGGTATATGCGATTAAACAGAGAATTATAGAACTTTTGCTACATTTAGGGGCTAGGAGAGGCTATTAAAATGACAAAAACTGTTTTGTTAAATAAAAAAACGAATGTAGAAAAAATAGTGTACTTAACATGTCGATGGCTAAGTTCTAACAGGTCGTAACCCACAATTTTTGCGAAATTGCGTTTAATGCACTTTTAGATAGGTTGTGACATCTCTGAACTAGTTCCTGAAGTTCATACGCGCCCAATAACTGAAAAACCTTTTTATTTCAATTTTAAATCAGGTCGTATCATCGCTGCTCATTTTACAGGCGCAACAAGTTGTATTCCACATAACGGCAGTTTCGACTGATAATAGTTAAAAAAGCGTAACCCACAGCCATCGATGTGCAAAAAGTGTGTTTATTGCACATATCATATTATTCACCTCAACTACATCTCGGTGAATAACTTCAATATTTCATCATTGTTACAAATTCAACATATATACGACAATTGGAATCTCGGAAATCAAAACGAAACGTCGAATCTTTAGTTTAATAACGTCATTTTGTAGGACAAAAAGTGGCAAGTCCTAGTAAATTAACTAAAACATAATTACATTTATTTTGTTGTTCTTAGTCAGAAAACGAAATAGACACATTTCCTCCACCAGTGGAGAACG
Source organism: Polydrusus pterygomalis (assembly GCA_963969555.1). Lineage (NCBI taxonomy): Eukaryota > Metazoa > Arthropoda > Insecta > Coleoptera > Curculionidae > Polydrusus > Polydrusus pterygomalis. The sequence continues at coordinate 86,585,042 of OZ018379.1, forward strand.
ATTTGGGTAAGTTCATTTAATTGCAATTCAATAATAGTACATTATATAGGTAGGTTGAGAAGTAAGCCATTAATATCCTGAGGCGCGAAGCGCCGAGGGACATAATGTGCAAGGTATATAATATCCTTCTCAACTGATATATATTTATATATATTTCTACTACTTAAACTCAAATATTACATACATAATTTAAAAAATTAATTCGTTGAGATGTAGACTTTAGCCACTTCTGCCTAATTTTATAACAATTTTGCAAATCAAGAAGACTCTGATTTAACTTGCCAACTTCTTGTGTCATGTTAACATTTTTAATTAATATTTTTATGACAGTTTCCTGTTAAAATATCTTCCAAATTGTAATGAAAACGCAATTAGTAAAAATTTGATACCTACTATTTTACAGAATTTCTTGATTTAAAATTCCTAGTTAAGGCTTTTAAAAAAATAGCATGTTAAAGAAACGGTAAGGAAATGTGAATTACGTATCACTTTCGTCATTTTTTATTATTATTATTGACCTGGGTCGACCAATGTTACTTCTCATTAGGGCAATGGAGTGAATAATGTCGATTTCTCAAGTAAGTAGTAGAAAAACATATTTATAAACATCTACAATTTAAAAATATAAATAACAGAATTTATCATCTCCATTTTTAATATATTTTACTACACTCGAAAATATCAACAAATAACTTGGCAACATGGGTAAAAGAAAATAAAATAGCAAGGATCCGCGCTTGTCCGCTCAAATTATTTCGATGAAACAAACACGGGTAATATCGTCATATCGCTATCTTCGTCTAACCCTCTCAATGACAATGACAACACTACTAGCGGGCACAGCTTTGCCGGTGCATTGATATAAGTAGTGTTTACAGAAAATTGTTTTATGGTTTTTTTATTAAAAAAAGGGATTTTTTCTAAGTTTTCCGTACCTAAATATATTTGTAAATTGCCAACTTATCGTTTGCCACAAGAATCGCCACTGTAAAACATCTTGTTTTTGTGGCGCCATAGTCGGCCAGAGCCATATAAATAATTGTGTAACCATAGTTTAGAAAGAAGAAAGAATTGTTTGTAGGTAAATTTGGTAATTTTGCAGAAAAGAAATTAACTCACCTCAACAATAAAAGTAAATTAATATGTAGGAGCGGGAACACTATATACGTTCACGTAAAACTGGAATTTTTGAATAAACAATTATTTTGTCTTCATCACAATATTAAAAAATGATTTGGCACTTTTACACTAAAACAGGTTCAACGACCGGACAGTACGGGCCAAAATGTTAATGATAAACTAAGGAACTGTGATGTTTACGCGTGGCTGTATACCCTCACTACGTTTTATGTGAGTGAATGATCTAGCACACTTTTGAGCCTACATTGCAACTTTACTTATTTATTATCTGAAAAAACGTGCAAAAACCACAGCGCTTTCACCGGACTCGATGTTTTGTCTCGTCTTGCGTCTACTAGGTTGCCACTGTTGCCAGGTCAAAAAAATAAAAATCCCTAAAAATATGTTCAAAAAATCCCTAGATCGGAGAAAAATTCTCTAGATATTTTTAATTTTTATATAACTTTCCAAAAATTTGGGGGGGGGGGGAGAGCTTTAACAATTGATATAACCAAAAAAAAACTGGTATTTTTTTTTCAGGGTGTAATAGCTATTCAAAGGATAACAAAACTTAAATTTTTGCAAAACCTTCATTTATGAAACATTAAAAATGTAGGAAGGATAGTGTTCGTAGAAAATAAACAAAAATCATAAAACCTGGGTTAGGTCGGTGAATAAAATAAACATTTTAAGAATACGTTTCCTTATCATATACACGGCATATTACAGCTGTAATATGCCGTGTCATATATATTGTCATTTGTCATTCCAGATGGGCAGCAGGACGGGCTTCCGTCACAGGCCTCTCTGTTGGGAGGCCTGTGGCCAGCACCGCAGCGAGCAACACAGGCCTCTCTGTTAGGAGGCATGTGGCCACTGCTGCCAGCACCACAGGCCTCTCTGTCAGGAGGCCTGTGGCCAGCACCGCAGCCAGCGGCACCACAGCCAGCGACACCGCAGCCAGCGGCACCGCAGCCAGAGGCACCGCAGCCAGAGGCACCGCAGCCAGATGCACCGCAGCCAGAGGCACCGCAGCCAGGGGCACCGCAGCCAGAGGCACCGCAGCCAGAACTTCTGCCAAAGCCCAAAAACAACAGGCAAAAGAGTAAGTCTTGTAGGAATCGATTTATTCAGTTTAGGACTATTTTATGTCCCATATGCAAGGTTAATTAAGCTCCGAACGTTCAATGACAATTGTTTCTAAATTATAATATATTATTGTTTTTAGAGAGCTGGAAGCAAAGGCCTAGCCGGGGCCGCGGCAGAGGTCAGGCGTCGGCCGCGCCTGGCGGGTGGGGGCGGGGGGTGTCCCACGCCCGTCAATATTATCACACCAACATTGACAGAAGTAAGTATATATTATTGATGTTATAACATGTAGTTTCGGAATATTAACAACAATTGAAGAGTACAGGGGAAAAACAAGGAATGTCACTTTTTAACAAATTTTGACTTATGGTGCCATCTAGTAGCAATACCCGAGGACTATCTATGCAGGCAAATAACAAGCAGAGTCCGCCTATATAAATATTATATTTATATTAATACAGGAAAATAACAAGGAATGTCAAAGCGCTACCGGATAAAAACAAGAGATGTCAGAATTTCCGGATGTGATGTTAGATGTCGATAGCCTAAGACGAGGTACATGTGTCAAAATATTGGTTTTCGTAGGGTTTACTTAAAAAATCGTAGCGCAGCACAGCACTGTTAAATATACTTAAAGCACCAACATGTATGGAAGTGAAATAAAAATACAAAATAGTTCTCACACAATATAAGAATCAACCTTAAAATCGCGTTTATCTCAATATGTGTAATATACGACATGATCTTGTTTTTTCCCTGTACTCTTCAATTAATTAATCTAGAATCCACAACAAGAGCTGCGCGTAATGAGTTGCCAAAGTGATTATTTATACCTACCTACCTAGATTTGTCTGTATCAATCAGTTAAATACAAGTGAACTGGTAATAACTCATTTTTACAGCGCTAACTCCCGTTTCTTTCTTTTGTTAGAGGCCGAATATTTGCCACTTAATAATATTTATTGTGCTAATATTGTTTGGAGACCAATTACCTACACAAATTATTACCATATGTTACAAATCATGTACATTTTTCCGTTTAAAAATCTGTAGTTAGAAATACTTTCATTAATTGATTTGCATGACCTAATTTTTACAATACTTATCTAGATGCCCTCGCAGAATATCTGATAAGAACGGTGCTGGGATCCCCACATGCACCCGGAGACCAACAACAGGACCCCAAAAATTAATATTAAGTATGAAATAAAAAGTAATGATAATAAAAAATATAAGTGTTTTATTTTACGTTTGATAGAGGTAGGTATTGACTAACTACCACCCTACGAATAAAGATTCTTTATTCGTAGCTACCACCATAGCGCCTATAGGGGAAACTCGAAACTTTTTGAGATATTGGCCAGCAACTAAATTTATTATTTTTACATATTATATATTCTTTTAATTCCTGACTAGCTCAGGGAGTTTGCAAGTCCTAGAGACCAGATACGTTTGATAGAGGTAGGTATTGACTAACTATTACCATAGCGCCTATAGCGGAAACTCGAAACTTTTTGAGATATTGGCCGGCAACTAAATGTATTATTTTTACATATTATATATTATTTTAATTCCTGACTAGCTCAGGGAGTTTGCAAGTCCTAGAGACCAGATACGTTTGATAGAGGTAGGTATTGACTAACTACCACCATAGCGCCCATAGGGGAAACTAGAAACTTTTTGAGATATTGGCCGCCAACTAAACCTATTATTTTTACATATTATATATTCTTTTAATTCCTGACTAGCTCAGGGAGTTTGCAAGTCCTAAAGACCAGATACGTTTGAAAGAGGTAGGTATTGACTAACTACCACCATAGCGCCTATAAGGGAAACTCGAAACTTTTTGAGATATTGGCCGCCAACTAAACCTATTATTTTTACATATTATATATTCTTTTAATTCCTGACTAGCTCAGGGAGTTTGCAAGTCCTAGAGACCAGATACGTTTAATAGAGGTAGGTATTGACTAACTACCACCATAGCGCCTATAGGGGAAACTCGAAACTTTTTGAGATATTGGCCGGCAACTAAATTTATTATTTTTACATATTATATATTCTTTTAATTCCTGACTAGCTCAGGGAGTTTGCAAGTCCTAGAGACCAGATACGTTTGATAGAGGTAGGTAACTACCACCATAGCGCCTATAGGGGAAACTCGAAACTTTTTGAGATATTGGCCGCCAACTAAACCTATTATTTTTACATATTATATATTCTTTTAATTCCTGACTAGCTCAGGGAGTTTGCAAGTCCTAGAGACCAGATACGTTTGATAGAGGTAGGTATTGACTAACTACCACCATAGCGCCTATAGGGGAAACTAGAAACTTTTTGAGATATTGGCCGCCAACTAAACCTATTATTTTTACATATTATATATTCTTTTAATTCCTGACTAGCTCAGGGAGTTTGCAAGTCCTAGAGACCAGATACGTTTGATAGAGGTAGGTATTGACTAACTACCACCATGGCGCCTATAGGGGAAACTCGAAACTTTTTGAGATATTGGCCCGCAACTAAATTTATTATTTTTACATATTATATATTCTTTTAATTCCTGACTAGCTCAGGGAGTTTGCAAGTCCTAGAGACCAGATACGTTTGATAGAGGTAGGTATTGACTAACTACCACCATGGCGCCTATAGGGGAAACTCAAAACTTTTTGAGATATTGGCCGGCAACTAAATGTATTAGTTGTACATATTATATATTCTTTTAATTCGCCTGACTAGCTCAGGGAGTTTGCAAGTCCTAGAGACCAGATACGTTTGATAGAGGTAGGTATTGACTAACTACCACCATGGCGCCTATAGGGGAAACTCTAAACTTTTTGAGATATTGGCCGGCAACTAAATGTATTATTTTTACATATTATATATTATTTTAATTCCTGACTAGCTCAGGGAGTTTGCAAGTCCTAGAGACCAGATACGTTTGATAGAGGTAGGTATTGACTAACTACCACCATAGCGCCTATAGGGGAAACTAGAAACTTTTTGAGATATTGGCCGCCAACTAAACCTATTATTTTTACATATTATATATTCTTTTAATTCCTGACTAGCTCAGGGAGTTTGCAAGTCCTAGAGACCAGATACGTTTGATAGAGGTAGATATTGACTAACTACCACCATGGCGCCTATAGCGGAAACTCGAAACTTTTTGAGATATTGGCCGGCAACTAAATGTATTATTTTTACATATTATATATTCTTTTAATTCCTGACTAGCTCAGGGAGTTTGCAAGTCCTAGAGACCAGATACGTTTGATAGAGGTAGGTATTGACTAACTACCACCATGGCGCCTATAGCGGAAACTCGAAACTTTTTGAGATATTGGCCGGCATCTAAATGTATTATTTTTACATATTATATATTATTTTAATTCCTGACTAGCTCAGGGAGTTTGCAAGTCCTAGAGACCAGATACGTTTGATAGAGGTAGGTATTGACTAACTACCACCATGGCGCCTATAGGGGAAACTCGAAACTTTTTGAGATATTGGCCCGCAACTAAATTTATTATTTTTACATATTATATATTCTTTTAATTCCTGACTAGCTCAGGGAGTTTGCAAGTCCTAGAGACCAGATACGTTTGATAGAGGTAGGTATTGACTAACTACCACCATGGCGCCTATAGGGGAAACTCAAAACTTTTTGAGATATTGGCCGGCAACTAAATGTATTATTTGTACATATTATATATTCTTTTAATTCGCCTGACTAGCTCAGGGAGTTTGCAAGTCCTAGAGACCAGATACGTTTGATAGAGGTAGGTATTGACTAACTACCACCATGGCGCCTATAGGGGAAACTCAAAACTTTTTGAGATATTGGCCGGCAACTAAATGTATTATTTGTACATATTATATATTCTTTTAATTCGCCTGACTAGCTCAGGGAGTTTGCAAGTCCTAGAGACCAGATACGTTTGATAGAGGTAGGTATTGACTAACTACCACCATGGCGCCTATAGGGGAAACTCTAAACTTTTTGAGATATTGGCCGGCAACTAAATGTATTATTTTTACATATTATATATTATTTTAATTCCTGACTAGCTCAGGGAGTTTGCAAGTCCTAGAGACCAGATACGTTTGATAGAGGTAGGTATTGACTAACTACCACCATAGCGCCTATAGGGGAAACTAGAAACTTTTTGAGATATTGGCCGCCAACTAAACCTATTATTTTTACATATTATATATTCTTTTAATTCCTGACTAGCTCAGGGAGTTTGCAAGTCCTAGAGACCAGATACGTTTGATAGAGGTAGATATTGACTAACTACCACCATGGCGCCTATAGCGGAAACTCGAAACTTTTTGAGATATTGGCCGGCAACTAAATGTATTATTTTTACATATTATATATTCTTTTAATTCCTGACTAGCTCAGGGAGTTTGCAAGTCCTAGAGACCAGATACGTTTGATAGAGGTAGGTATTGACTAACTACCACCATAGCGCCTATAGGGGAAACTAGAAACTTTTTGAGATATTGGCCGCCAACTAAACCTATTATTTTTACATATTATATATTATTTTAATTCCTGACTAGCTCAGGAAGTTTGCAAGTCCTAGAGGCCAGATACGTTTGATAGAGGTAGGTATTGACTAACTATTACCATAGCGCCTATAGGGGAAACTCGAAACTTTTTGAGATATTGGCCGGCAACTAAATGTATTATTTTTACATATTATATATTATTTTAATTCCTGACTAGCTCAGGGAGTTTGCAAGTCCTAGAGACCAGATACGTTTGATAGAGGTAGGTATTGACTAACTACCACCATAGTGCGTATAGGGGAAACTCGAAACATTTTGAGTTATTGGCCGCCAACTAAATTTATTCTTTTTACATTACTATATACTAAACCTTATTAAAAACCTTGTCTTCTTATCAACTGCATTACGTACGAATTCGATTTCATAGGGTAAAAAGAATTTAAGTGATCAATCAAATGATAATCCAATTTTTAATATCATTCAGACGCGAAATCTCCGATTGTTAAAAACATTATGCGATTTTGCCCATCCCTAATTGTCACACGCATTGGCAACGTGGTCGAAATTGGGCCGCTAAGCAGTTTTATCTTGTATTCTTAATATTATGGCATATTATTATGTGTGATTTGGTAAATAAAAGACATTTTCAACATTTATTTGTTTATTTTTATTTATGGCAATAATATTCAACATTTACAGCATCGGTGAGCATCGTCCCATGCCTACTTAAACGTCAAACTCGCTGACCGACGAAGTGGGAGGGGCCAAAAATAGTCCGAGCGCAATTTTGGTTTTAGTTGCTAACTTTAGTTGCCAGTTTCACACCGGTATGATCTAGCACACTTTTGAGCCTTCATTGCAACTTTACTTATTTACTATCTGAAAAAACATGCAAAAATCACAGCGCTTTCACCGGACTCTTGTCTTGTCTTGACTTGTTCTTAATGGTTCTGCTCCCTGGTGGCAATTTGCCAGCACATTAGGGGTGATCGTGATGTTGTCTGGTATGTACCATATCACGACCACTGACTTCTTCTTCGCGTACAATGCGGTTTCGACTGCTTAACTGCTGTTAGTTCTCTAGATATCCCTTATCCCTTTCACTAATTCTAACTAAACAATTTGTCTATTTTAAATAAATGGTTTATTGGTTAAAGGTACATAATACAATAGTCAAACGAATTTCTAAGCACACCTGTGTTTACTAGTTCTAGGTAAAATATTTCAGCATTTTCCATTTACTTAGGCCAAGTGAACCCTTCACTAGTCACTATATGTAGTGAACTTTTTAATTAAAGTAAGTGTATTTTCACCTAGATCTAATCAACTTTGCACTGCTGCCAGCACAGCCACCACTGCCAGCACTGCCACCACGGCTGCCAGCACATCCAGCACTGCCACCACTGCCAGCACAGCCAGCACTGCCACCACTGCTGCCAGCACAGCCAGCACTGCCACCGCTGCTGCCAGCGCTTCTGCCACCACTGCCAGCGGATCTGCCGAAGCTCAAGAACCGTAAGCAAAGAAGTAAGTCTTGTAGGAATCGATTTATTCAGTTTAGGACTATCTTATGTCCCATATGCAAGGTTAATTAAGCTCCGAACGTTTAATGACAATTGTTTCTAAATTATATATTATTGTTTTTAGGGAGCTGGAAGACGCCTTAGCAGAGCCGCCAGGACGGCGGCAGAGGCAGAAGTCAGGCACCGGTCGCGCCTGGCGGGTGGGACACGGCACAGGACGCGCCTGGCGGGTGGGGGCGGGGGGTGTCCCACGTCCGGCAATTCTATTGCCATAACATTGATAGACGTAAGTATATATTATTAATGTAAATCCATAACAAGAGCTGCGCGTAATGAGTTACCAAAGTGATTATATTATTATATACCTAGATTTGTCTAAATAAAGTTGAATACAAGTGAACTGGCGAATCATTTTTACAGCGCTAACTCCCGTTTCTTTCACTTTTGTTAGAGGCCGAATATTTGCCACTTAATAATATTTACAGTGGCGTAGCGTGCAGGGGGCCAGGGGGGGCGACCGCCCCCCCCCCGCCCTTTGAGCCTTTCCCAAACGGCGCCCCCTTCCCACTCTCCCAGTAGTTCCCAGTTCAATTTCACTTCACATGATAATTGATAATATTGTTGACCTATCGCAGCAAGAGGAAATTTACTATGTTTATGAATATAAATGATAATTATATAACAAAATCCTCATTATTACTATTATTATTATAATTATTTTTTAGTTCTTTGTTTCTGTTTATATTATAAGATGACCATTATCAGAAGAATAGTATTGGCAAATATGGTATTTTGTGAAGCTCTCTTTCTCTTTGTTTTAAAAGTATTTTTATGGGGTTTAATTAGCGTTATTATTAGTTTATAACTTTTAGAGTAAAGAAGGAGATAAAATAAACCTCTTACTCTGTTACCTATTTTGAGATTCTATTTTATTTTCACTATTTGATTTACTTTATAATAAAAATATTTTGGCACGACCAATAATTTGTTTTCTTTCAGTTATTTTGCTTTAAAAATTAAAAATTGCTTGAAATCTTTAATTTACTAGAGACTAAATTTTATGCGTGTTATTGTCGCCAATGAGAATGAATATATGCTCATATTATTATGTATGCCTAAAATATTTTATAGAGTTTTAACAAAATTTCCCTTGCCGTGTTCATATTCTGTTTTCATGTGGCCATTTTAGACATGACGAAACAAAAACTTTATTTCTCAGGCCAAAATTTACTAAATAAACGAAATTATACATTAGCAGTGAGGCGGCCCTTTGAACAAGGGCCCATAATGAGCCATGAAAACGAAGCACTTTTTTTTACTTGATCAATTTTTTTGTGATTTTCTTGAGGATCTTGTGTATTTTATATTTTAAGGGCGTGGCACCCCAAAAAATTTCGCCTGCGGCGCTATTTTTTTTTACCCCTCCCCATAAAAAAAAATCTACGACCTTACCTTTGAAGCTTTCGCCCCCTCCGCCCCTTCAACCACGCTACGCCACTGAATATTTAATGTGCTAGTATTGTTTGGAGACCAATTACCTACACAAATTATTATCATGTTAGTAATCATGTACATTAGAGTGGATCGCTCGTATATGAAAGAAAAAAAAAATTACGATTTTCATCTCAGCGGGGTCAAAAGTTGATGCTCGTATTAAATACTAATCGAATGATAAGTTTATTTTTTTAATATTTGGTCGTTTTTAACTGCCGCAAGGACTTTGAGTTTTTTTAAATTAAAAATTTTAACAGATTCTCGAGAATCTCGTTATAGTATTATTTTTTACATAATTTCCACTTTTATAATAGTTTGGATATATCATAACATTTTTAACCTATATTCAATTCGATTTAATGATAAGTTTATATTTTGAATAATAGATACTAATTAGTGATAATCCGAAACTTATATCAACACCTATAAATAGTTTATTCGCGCAGCCCACCTGTACGATATTTCTCACGCACATTCAGAAATACCATCCCTTGCGACGGGATTTTATTCGACAATAATATCCTATCTGAATTAGTAAGTTACCCAAGAGATGGCGCCGTGTACTTTAATCTGCCGTTTAATAAAAAAAATATTTCGGTAAATGACTGAATGAGTTTTTTACAGTATATAAAAAATCGGTAATTGATTACATGAAACAACGGCTACTTATAGTGTTTATGTTTGTGTTTGTGCTAATATAATATAATGACACCTCGCAGAAGTGAATGTCCAATATTTGGTTCGGGAAGTGAATTACTGATAACTGTTCTGCCTTCATATGAAGACGTAATGAAGCAGTTCATTTACATTTCACCGCAAAACAATATAATAACTGCGTACGAAAAACCAGTCAAATTGTGGCCAAGAAGATTGCAGAACAGTGGCAAAGAGCTTCTATACCCCATGTAGAACACAAAACAATACTAGCCCGAATTATTGCGTACCATGGAAAGTACAGAAATTTATTAAAATCATACAAGAGAAGAATGAATGAGGGTAGTTACCAAGAGAAGCTAAAAAAGTTTACTGATGAAAGCAAGAAACTTTTTGACATCGCTACGTGCAAATGTTTTAAGTTTGAAGAATGTAGTTGCCCCAGAAATCGTAAAGTACCAATTCAGGAAAGGCATTTTTTAATGGACCAACGCACTACTCGTAAAATGATAATAGGTTCATTGGACCGAGAGACAACTAAAAAACTTGAACATAATATTTCTAGAATAAAAAAACGAAAGCAATTTGAAAATAAGGTTTCTGAAACTGCGACAAGTAGTAATAATCAACAAAAAAACTCTAGGACACAACTGAATCATCCACAAGCTAACTGTGTGATTGAGAATTTAGAAATAGAACCACCTCCACTGCAACAAAGTCAAGTAATTTCTCAACCTATAGTTACTGATGTTATGTTTCCTGTTGTTGCTAGGACATTGGACCGTTACGGGGTCTCAGATCGTGCTGAAGCAGCAATTGTCTCAGCCGCTTTTCAGGATATCGGTCTGATCACACCAGAAGATTCATCTCGTGTAGTAGATCGGAATAAAATCCGCCGAGCTCGTTGTAGAGCTAGGAATACGTTGATAATGGAGCCCATTACTTTTCAACATGAAATAATAGGAAGGAATCTTCTTCGATGGAAGGAAAGACAAGACCCTAGTGTATGAAGATAATCGACGAAGAGTGATTCAAGAGGAACACATTACTTTACTGAAAGAACCAGGCTCAAATTATCTTGGACACATCTCCTTAAAAACAGGTGACGCCAAAACAATTTGCCGACGTATTTTATCATTCCTTACCTCGAAGTCTATCGAGAAGAATAATATTTTAGCAATTGGTTGTGATGGAACCGGCGTAAACACGGGGAGTAAAGGTGGTGCTATCAGATTATTAGAAGAAAGTTTACAACGACCACTTCAATGGCTAGTTTGTCAGCTTCACAGTAACGAACTCACATTGCGCCACCTATTTATACATTTAGATGGATCTACTACTGGACCAAAAAGTTTTAATGGACCAATTGGAAAAGCACTTGCTAACTGTGAGCTATTGCCAGTAGTTAATTTTTCCCGGATTGAATGTGCGTTACCTGAAATTACTAAATCCAAAAAGGAATTAAGTACAGATCAACTGTACTTGTTAGAAATATGCCAAGCGATTAACAATGGGTCCTGTGATGAAAACCTCGCAAAAAGAAATCCAGGAAAAATAGTTCAGACCAGATGGCTAACAACGGCTAACAGAGTATTGAGGTTATATGTTTCAGCTGAGACACCATCAGAAAATCTAAAAATACTGGCTACATTTATTTTGATGGTTTATGCCCCTATGTGGTTTAATATAAAGACTGAACCGCTATGCATTTTTGGCACCAAGCATTTGTTTAAAACAATACAACTCTCAAGATATTTACCCGATAACTTGAAATCTGTTGTGGACCCAGTCATTCAGCGGAATGCATTTTTTGGGCATTCTGAAAATATTTTACTTGCAATGCTAGCTGACAACAGACCAGACATAAGAGAACAAGCTCTACGTCGAATATTAAGACTAAGACAGACAACCTCACATTTTGCAGTTTTACGGACATTCAAAGTGCCAATTTTAAATATGGATGCAACAGACTATATAGATTTAATAGACTGGAAAACAGCAACTGAACCTCCACTTACCAAGAAAATAACAGACGATATCCTTCAGCAGGGAATAATGGAGCCACACACTATTCCAATGAATATTTTGAATATCATAAGTCAATTTCCATGCCACACCCAAGCCACTGAAAGGGGCGTAAAATTAGTAACAGAAGCTAGTTCGTCTGTTTGTGGGCAACAACGAAGAGAAGGTTATATTAAAAATAAACTAAAATCATGTCTCATCATGCCTAAATTCAATACCAAAAACGAGTATAATTTTTAATATTTGATTTGTTTATTTTTAAATTTTTTACTGTTTTCTTTTGTAACAAACTGTTCAAAATATTTAACTGTTTATGTTTTTTTTTTCATTTTATAGTCTCTTTAGTTAGAATATTACAATGAGATATTTAAAATAAATAGTTTCAAAATTTAAAAACGTGTTTTTCCATACTTAAAATTTAGAAAAAAATTGAAATTTCAATTACGTTGCGGCTGTTAATATACTGAAAATATCGGAACGTGTCCAAATAGTTTTTTATTCATATCTTAAAGGAGCATCAATCCCGCACCCAGCCGATTTAAATATCTAAAAAAAAAAAAATTCGATCCACCCTAATGTACATTTATCCGTTTAACAATCTGTAGTTAGAAAGACTTTCAATTAATTTGCATGACCTAATTTTTACAATACTTATATAGAAGCCCTCGCAGAACTGGTGGTAAGGACGGTGCTGGGCTCCCCACCCGCCGAAGAGCAACAACAGGCGGGCCCCAGAAAATGGTAAAATGTATTACCAACAATAAAATAAAGCAATGATAATTAAAAAAATAAGTGTTTTCTTTTACGTTTGATAGAGGTGGGTATTGATTAACTACCACCATAGCGTGTATAGGGGAAACTCGAAACTTTTTGAAATATTGGCCGGCAACTAAACCTATTATTTTTTCTTTTAATTCGCCTGACTAGCTCAGGGAGTTTGTAAGTCATAGAGACCAAGTACGTTTGATAGAGGTAGGTATTGACTAACTACCACCATAGCGTGTATAGGGGAAACTCGAAACTTTTTAAGATATTAGCCGGCAACTAAAGTTATCCTTTTTACATATTATATATTCTTTTAATTCGCCTGACTAGCTCAGGGAGTTTGTAAGTCATAGAGACCAACTACGTTTGATAGAGGTAGGTATTGACTAACTACCACCATAGCGTGTATAGGGGAAACTCGAAACTGTTTAAGATATTAGCCGGCAACTAAATTTATCCTTTTTACATATTATATATTCTTTTAATTCCTGACTAGCTCAGGGAGTTTGTAAGTCCTAGAGACCAGATACGTTTGATAGAGGTAGGTATTGACTAACTACCACCATAGCGTGTATACGGGAAACTCGAAACTTTTTAAGATATTAGCCGGCAACTAAATTTATCCTTTTTACATATTATATATTCTTATTATTATTGCAATTTATACTCATATAGGTACATCAATTCATTTGCAAAATAACAAGTAATTTAAAATTATTATAATAAGTGTTTTTTATAATTCATTTGGGGGTAGGTACCAGTCAGGCAAGGCTATTAAAACATTGACATATTCGTGTTAAAAAGTCAATGTATTAAAATGAAGACCGTATAGTATCAAAACTGCTGGGTTTACCAGTATAAATAAAAGATATACTAAGGTACTTTATGGTTATAACATGCAATCTGGGCAGTAACTTCTTATTTCACCAATCTTTTATAATCAATGTATTGTCTGGGGCACCCCATTGTTGCCGTTGCATTAAATTGGATCTGTTTGATAATAAATTAAGTCTGGGATGTTCATTGACCAGTCTGCCTGAGCTTGATATAAAATTATTTTGGCCATAGTTAGTTCTATGAGGAAATATTGAAATGGTATTCCTGAGATGTGTTTCTCTTGAAGGCAAACCTATTTCATCGAGCAAAAGAGGGCAGTTATATTTATTATGTTATATGTTATAATTTCAAGATCTTTTATATTTATCCCGTCGTTGACAAAGTGTTCTGATCTGAATGTTAGATTCCAGCTGAGAATAGGTCAGTTGTGGTGCATTAAGTATGAAAGTTATGTAGGTATTTTATGAATTTATGTTGTACCATTTCTAAATTCTGAATGCGTTTACCCCATTGTAATAAAACTTACAAATTCTTTAATTTTTATGTTACATAGTACATTTTTTAGCATGGCACCTGTGATCTCATTAAACTATTAACTGTTACATTTATAATAATCATTTTCTCACTGACTTTATAGGTATGGTTGGGGATCTTGCATGGGTTGAAGCGGGATAGGTTGTATAGTAATAAGATATTTGTGTACCTTTTAAGCAGAATCTTAAATAATCTGAATTAGCATTGATTTTGGTTTCATCAAACTTTTGCATTTACTTTGGGGCTATGTTAACTTACATTTTGCATAAGAGGCACACAAATCTAAAATCAAAAAAGTTTTAAAATTATGGCGAAGGTAGGTAGAGCCAGGTATTCGTGCAAATTCCCAAATTGTCTGAGTAATTATTTAAGTTATTGCCCAATGTTTATTGAAAACTACGTTCATATACATTTCTTTTCTTTTCCTGAAAAAAATAAACACCTGTGCAAAGTTTTATGTTTGCGAATACCACTTTTTGCCATCTGATTTTTACAGCTCGATACGAATAGATACTGCTTTTGTTTTCCCTTTCTTTCAGGATACTTTAAGTGCCCTGAGTGCCGCTGTTGCTGGCCCTAGCCCCTGGGACCATTTGGTGTCTGGTGGCTGTTGCAGTCAACAGAACTGCATGATTTTGCATACATAATTTTTGATCTCAGATTAGACTTTACGAATGGAATTTATAATATACATAGTAGTTGTTTTTAAAATGCTAATAAATGTTTTTTCTATATAATCCTTGTTTCGTTTAGGATGTTTGTAAATATATTTAAGTAATAGTTTATAGTCATAATAATAAGTAAAATAGGTTTTGTTTGTAATATTATAATTATTGAATTTTGAAAAATATTTCTTTAAGTAATTGTTTCAAAATAAGAAATGAGCACGCCTACATATTTTAAAGAAGAAAAAAATTAAATTAACATTTAATTTTTTTGTTTTATAAAGCATAATATGTAGTCTTGTCCGTAATTATTTTGAAACAATTACTTAAAGAAATATTCAAAATTCAATAATTATGATATTACAAACTAATCTTTTTAAATATTCCCGCCAGTATCATTCGATAAAAACGCTATCTTTTTTACCGATACTGTCACCTGCTAAGTTGGTAAAGTCACTTGCCATTGTACCGATGATACCGACAAAATTAATAATGCAGGTGGCTCATAGATGGCCTATGATTCGACGCAATAGCATTAACGCGACATTTCTTAAACCCTTTTTTTTTCTGTGGCTCTGTGAGGTTTGGGCTGGTCTGAGAGGTGAGGCGGCCTTATTATCTGATTTATTGATTATTCAGCGAGAGCTTCTGGAAATATATTGTAAGGATTAGGTATATTATTTTATAAGTACTACAAATCAATTGAAAATTTATACATATCATGTTGCAAAATCTTTAAACGGAAAAATGAAAGTTATATTATCAATGCCCAAAGTACATAAACCATTCTGTACCTGAGAGCCAAACTGTATTAACTCCATTTTTGAAGAAAAACGGTATTAAGTTTTATTCTATTAAACACAACCTGCCATGGAAAACAGTATTAAGCCACACATATTATACTTTTAAAGTTAAACAGAGTTTAACTGTATCATATCCTCCGCCGTGTCCGAGCAAAAGAGTATTATGGAGTTAATACTGTTAAAGTAATGTTAAAGGTATTCCTAATATTTTCCGAGGAATGGAGTTAATACTGCTAAAGTTGATGTGTGGATTTAATAAAGTTTTCAGTGCGTTAATATTTTTATAAAAATTTTAAAACCGCTCTCCTGTAAAATTTCATTTTTGTGAGTTAATACAGTTTACCTCTCAGGTACAGATATTATTAATATAAACCCACATTTTACCTTTCTTTACACTACAAAAAAAAATTGGATAAATAGACATACCCTTGACTATTATCTAACTGTACCTGAGGGTTTGAAATAATGACATCTCGCGGCAAGTGAAATGCAAGACACCTCCAATCTAACAAAATCAGTCAGGGAAGGAGAAACTTTCATCATTCTCGTTGTCCTTATTTTAGTGAATAAATCATGTTAAGCCATACAACTCTGAAATTAAACAAAACATTTTATAATAAATACCAAAATTAATTACCTTAATATTATACCTTGCTACAGCAGGAGCAGAGGGTGAGTGTTCATGGAACAGGTCATCGGAATAGCTTGCCTTATGATAATGGTATATTTACCCTGGTGTAGAATATCTGAAATAGAACAATTTATTTATAAATTATGGCTAATATTATACATTAAGAAACAAGATCAAGTAGTTTAACTTTTGCAACGTTTATAAATCGGAACAAAAGGGAGATGCTTACCAAGTAATAAATTGCCGTCCAGTACACCACAATTATCTTTGTATCGAAAGTATCCAACAGAGCAAAGTAAACATAGCCTTCAATCAGGTGTTTAAGATCTACAATAGAACATAATAATTATTTATCATTTATGGCTATACAAGGGGTTTAAATTTTGCAGTTTAAAATAGAATAATTACAGTGACAAACTACACCCCAACTCACCAAACAAACACTCATAAATTTCCATTCAGTGCACCATAAATTGGCTGAGTATGGAGGAAGCCGGTAATACAACGACACCCTACAATATCTACAACAGTTAGCACATTTAAGCTAATAAAACAAAATAGCTTTACAATAAATAACTTCACTTTTCTAATACTAAAACACTAATCCTAATAATTATTTCAGATTTACTGCTGCAAATTCTATTAGAAAATAATCGAATTACAAAAGTCAAGTTGAAAGCCTTTGAAACAGTAAATTTTAGCGATTGTGTTTGTGTGTATATGACATGGTGTAAGAGAGAGGGAGGGTGTGTGTGTGTGCACCGATTTCAGTACATAACTCAAAATGGGATTTTTTGGAACATAGCACAGTTTTCGTTACAAGTCTTCAAATATAAATACACTATTAATTTTTTTGCATTCAATAATGACAAAATATAACAAATAATTTATACATTTGAAAATATTTTAATCACAACCTTAGAATATCTTACTCCCCTCTGGTTCACTAAGGGCAGATGTCAAAAAGGTATTTTACAGGAGAGCTAAAAACCGGTAATCAAGTGAATTTGTTTTTAGATTTTGCTGTTAATATAATTATTTTAGAATCATTACATCTTCAAATATAAACTGGATAGTCCATTGAACATATTGCAAGCTGTAGATTTTGCGAACGTACCTAAATTAACTAACAAACTTTGTCACATAGGCCGTTAGTATTCCAAAGCAATAGTGGACAACTGGCTTTATATAATTACTATCTTAAAAACTATTAATTTTAGGACATATAGCTTTAGTCCATTGTATAGAGCGACTTCGGTTTAGTGGAAAATGATATTAATGCTATTTTCTCAAAATTGTGACATCCGACCTTAGTAAACCAGAGGGGAGGTATATTTTCTTATGATTAAGTATTTAATGAGTTTGTCATTTAGTAATAAACAATATTATATATCTAGCTCCTCGTTGCACCAGCAAACCGACAAAGCTAAGAAATTGAGGGACATTGAAATGGCAATTAATGACTATACTAATTGTACATGTAACATAAAGTGCACATACCATTTTGTATAAAATTCGTTGCGGTTTTAAGACATTTCTTGTGAATATACCTTTGACAGAACAAGCAGCTTACAGTGTCAGACGTTTCCATTGAAAAAGAGCAAAGCAAACACACTTCTTTCATGTCATCAGAATTCACAAGTATGATCTTTTTAATTTCATATCTATATTCATCTGCATTAAAGGGAGCTTCGGGTATGAAATCATTTAATATTTCTTTAAAGAAATGTATAATAAAAACTCCGCAGTTATATCCATCAGATTGTACAACGTGCTTAAACGTATTCAAAGATTGGCATAAGGCGTTTCATGGATTTCATTGTAGTATCTCATAAAATTTTCAAATATGGCATATTTTGACTTTATTTTGTTTTTTTCCATACCCTGTGGATCAAGGAAACAAAAGGTGTTCTTTTTAAAATCAACCAATACCAAAGTAAAATGTTCGTTTAAACATAGAGGGAAAGCCAACTTATCTGACGTAATATGGACATGTTTAGCCTGACTTTTCAACTCTTCTTCAGTTGAATTAGGTTTAAAAATTGAACTGCCAATAACGTCTTCAACAATTTGAAAGACATTGTTAGTATCTATTAGGTTCATGGTTAAAGTCACTACATTACCTACTAAATAATCTTTTCCAGTTAAAGTATCAAAATCTTGGAAATTAACATCTTTAAACATATACGATTTCAATCGGTTACATGTGGCGACATAATAGCTTTGAATTTTGAATGGCAAAGTGCCATCGACTTTCTTGTAATAATTTACGTCGTCAACTAAGCCATTTGGAAGTAATTTTATTTCTTTAAGTGGTACCCAAATTCGCTCACGTGGTAAATAGGTTACATTTGGTGTTACCAATACTGGGAAAAACCAATAAAGGTAAAAACGTTTGAGAGAAAGTAAAATATTTTTCCAAAATTTTGTATCCCTATCAATTCTTTTTACTACATAGTCGCACCCTGTGTATACAAAGAAATCACACCATGATCTATTAGTTAATTCGAGTAAACCTTGAACTTGAAAATAGTAATCGTGGGTCATTTTTAAATAACCCCTTTCATTAAGGTAGGGTAATTTAGAAAATACTATCTTCTCGTTCTTTAAAGAATATGGACATTTTATTTCCACAATTCCATCATCACCTATTAATCCATCGGGAGAACCTGCAATGTAAGGATAATCCTTATGTATAAATAAACCAGCTTTTTTATATTGACAATTATTAGTTTTATTTTTTTCATTGTAAACTTCTATATACTTTTCTATTGCATTATTCTCCCAATCGATGCCGTGTTTAATAGCTTTGATATAACTAATGTCTTTTGAATGGCAAAGCTCCATTGCTAGTTTATTATGCTTGACATCGTCTTTTTGACGTAGGACTTTAAAAATTTTCCCAAAATTAGAAGAGGTTATACGTTTAGCACGTTCCTGCTTCCAAAGCGCACTATTTCGTTGTTCCCTAGAATTTTCCTCTATTATTAAGCGTTGCTCATCGGAAAGAGACAAATTATTTATATACTTCTCACAGAGAAGTCGCAGACGTACCATTTTTTGGTTTATTTGTTCGTCGATGTCGTCGTGCAACTTTGGGTCGATAATATTATCCGAACAAAATTTACAAATAAAACGACTGTCATTAATGTTAAACTCGGAGGTACACTCCTGGTGTACCCAACGAGAACACTTCTCACACTGAACCCAATTTATTATTTATATTATTATACTAATTAACTGTTCGGTCTAGGCAGGCTAGGCCACAATATACACAGCTTTCTTTAATGTCGCAATGGTTACATATAAATGATTTCGAATAATCAGTATTTGGATAATTTTTATCACACTTTTGGTGAAGCCACCTATTACACTTATCACACTGAACCCAGTCGATTAATGATTCATTTAAAGTAGGTAACCCATAATATATGCAACATTCTTCAGAGTTATCAGCTGTTTGTGTCATGGTGACTTTAGGTAGTTTTAGAAAGCTACCATCAAAGTGTGTATTAACCTTTTTAATTTTTTTATTCCAAGTTTCTTTAGCATTTTGTTCGTCATCTGCATTTTTTCTTTTTTGCCTTGTTAGACCAGACTTAGGGATATCTAGCTGTACTTCTTTATAACATGCGAGAACGTATTCCCTACTTTTCCTAACATACCTTGAGGCTTTTAAATTTTGTTGTAATTCAAGGACATTCTTTTTAAGGTTACCAAAATAGTTTTCTATGTAACTATTACTTAACCTATCCACAGAATGACGCTTCGAAATTATAATACCAGACCACAACGAACAGTACGGTAAGTATTTATTTAAAATTATATTGAAAAATTCATGGTTTAACATAGCATTAATTTCGCTACCATCAGATGAAATGATGGTCTTTTCAACATTAGAATAAAAATGTTTATAAAATGGACTCGACTTATATAACACCTCATAGTTTTCATTAAACTCATTAAACTGTTCATCATCAATGTCACCGTCACAAGATACATTTTTCACATCAAATGTACAGCTTGACAGCAACTTTGTTAAACTCTCAAAAGCTCTTGTTACTGTATCATTTTTAAAACGAGAAGTTAGAACAATTTTCATATTACAAACCCACTCGTTAACATCTTCAATACTTTTCAACTCAATGCATTTACCTAACAAATCTTTAACAACGTTTTCACTGTTTACATTATTGTAACATTTTTTGGCGTCTTTAGATATTAACTTAAGAAAATGTGCACAACACAAATGGACAGTTATAAGACTGGCAGGTAATTTACGACCATTACAAATGTCAAAAGTTAATTGGAGGTAAGATTTCAATGACATATTATTAAATGCTCTCAATATAGCATGCAGATTAGCAAAGCTGAAATCACTAACTACAGATGAAAACAATGGCCACTTACTAATTTCTTGATAAAATAATTTAAAAGCATATAGGAAAAAAATATGTTTTTACTATAATGCATACTTGAAATCATTTCACACACAGGAACAATTCGATTTGTGGAAATTAGCGAAATAACACCAGAATATAAATAGACCCTTTTTTTAATCAAATTCTTTGGATTTCTAACTACGGTGCCAGTTGCGTCAAAATGTAAAACTGGTAAAGTGTCAATAACCTTTTGACTTTCTATGAGATACACTTGCTCCCTACTAAACACTTTTATACAGAATGGGGTCGAGACTTCCTGTATATATTCCGGGTGATCCTTTTGCATTAGCATAATATCAAATAAATCGTCCAAATGTCTATTGAATGAGGCTAGAGCTTCAGATCTTGCTTTACGATAGGTTGGATCAGACTTTACTAGCTGTAAATTCAACCATTTCTTAATAACTTTAGGATTTGACTTTATCATGTCTTGTCTTTTGACAAGGCTGGGTTTTTTAGTTAAAAATTGTTGTTTGAGGGCATCTCTCTCAACGCCCATGACAAAAGGCGTAAGTTTACTTTTATGACAAAAGTTATTAGAAGAACTGTAAACGTTAACATCTAGATTATTTTCATTAATTAGTAACCTAAACTTTTTGCATTTGTAAACATTATGTTCACAAATTGCGTTAATAGTAATAATTCCCTTTTTGTTATATCTTGCATTTTAAAAATGAAGATGCACGTATTGTTCACCAATTAAAATTTTTTTTTTATGTACGGGTTATAATACTTATTTAGTTTACCATGACGAAACATAACATTCCAAATATTTCTTGCAATATCAAAAGTTCCCTCTAATATATTACACTGCTTATAGTTGCTAGGAAGCAATTCCGTAACGTTCATACTGCCATGAGATAATATGGTGTCATTGAAGGAAGACGAAAGTTTCGAGATCTCCGGGTGCACATAGATCTGTTCTGGAGTTGGGTTTAAAGGAATGGAAGTAGTGAAAGATCTACTTAAGTCTAGTTTTTTGACAGGGTATACAATAGGTTCCGTAATGTAGATAGATGGGGTCATACATATTTGCCCATCTATTTGCTCTGGTGCTACAACAAGTTTGAGACTTACGCTATTATCGCTTTCAATATTTGAATCTAAATATATGCTATTTATTTCTGAACTTTCAACATAATTAGGAGATACCACAAATTCTCCATTCAGATTAGTAGATTCACCCTCTGGGATATTATTGTTTTGACGCAAGTTATTTAAAGCATACTTCACATGCATCGGTGAAGGGGAAAATGATATATTATTCACATCGATGGATGGGAGAGGGGAAGACGTAGTAAAATTCTGTTCGATTACTTTCTCGTTAACATAACATTTACAATAATATCTAATGTGTCGCTGATTATCCCTGGTATTTTGTTTACCGATTAGTTTGCAGATTTCTGCAAAACAATTATTGGACTTTAATGAAGACAAATTGTTAGAGGAAAAATTTAATTGAATCAAAGCATTGTAAATAAGTTCCTTAAGTGGCTTTTTCTTAGCAATTTGTTTATCTCCTGTATTGTTTTGCAGAAAATCTTCAACTGCACTTTTATACCTGTTCAAGTATCGTAAAACAACACTCGGGTACCTAATTTTACGATCACTTAATAGTGAAATAACCTCTTTAAATAAATTACTGGAAGGCGTCAGTTCAAACACTTCAGGAGGTTGAATGTTAGGACACAGAAAAACAATAGCTGTGAGAATATTATTCAGTATTACTTCGTGCCTGCTGGCTTTCATGCTGTGGAAAATTTATAACAATAAGTAATGGCTAAATAAAACGAAATAAAATATATTCCTTGTGGAAATTTGCAAACAAATAACTATCACTGTAAAAATAATATAAATACCTTTATCAAAAAAACGACAGGAAAATACCCAAACACGTACTTTCAGTCGGATTGCTGGAAAGAAAATGGAGACTTGGCTTTCTTGGCCTTGGCAAGAACCGGAAATATCCGTTACATATTTAAATTCAAATAACAGTCAATTGTTTATGTCAGTTTTTGTGAAGTTAGAGTTCCAAGATCGACTTTTACTTTACACAGATGAGGTTTTAGAACTATAGTAGCGAGGATAGTAGGTTTCGTGATGGTTCGCCAGCCGAAGACGGTTACGCCGGTTTCTTTTTCTGTGATTAGTATTTTTAAAATTAAAACGTTTTACACCAAATTTTTAAATTGTTTTGTTTTCATATTCCAATACTCATAATTTCTTTTTTATAATTATAAACCGAAGAGGCCTTCAGCCTGGATGCCTGTTTGACACCGTTCTGTTACCGTTTTAGTGTTTTATGTTTTTTGAATAAATGTATCTTAATAATGTAGCATTGTTTTTTACTTGATATTTGTTGTCACCTATTTTGAATCTACCTCCTTGTTTTGAATATAATATATGCAAGTAGCGCCATCTATTGGCAAATAGCAAAAAATAGGAGATTTACCCCATCCTCTCATAACGTAACTTGCTTTAAACTTCCCGCTTCAAAATAATAAGGGCACGAACCAAAAAAAAATGCAAAATAAAATAGTAAATAAAACCAAAATAAAATAACAAAAAAGCTAAAAGTCGCCATTTCCTTTTGGAGAGCGAGAGACGCTGCAGCAAAAATGGCAAGTTGATTTAAAATTCTACATTGGATAATATAGTTTTGTTTTTACGTTTAATTAACGTTTGATTTTCGTAGAGTCGGTGTTGTTTACTATGCTTGCAGCTCATTTCTCTACCATAAGAGTCTAACTACCTACTTATGTTAGTTATAAAATATATAATATTATATATTTTAAGGTAACAATGAAAGGTATAATAATAATAATAATATTTCTTTATTTCAAATGACATTTCCTACATACAGCAAGTAATATACAAATGAAATCACGTCATTAGCAAAATCAGAAACTATAGTACAATATCATGCTCAAAAAAGTCTCTTACTGTATACGGTTCAAGTTTGATTATTATTTTCTTAACAGTTTTTTTTCCAAACCCTAATATTGTTTATACATTTAATAGAATTAGGTAATTTATTATAAAATTTAATACACATATAGTACGGGCTCTTTTCTGTTACAGTTAAACGGTGAGGTGGATACAACAAGTTTAGCGTTCTTGTATTATACTCTTGGTCACTTAGTCCTATAAATTGTTCTTTGTTTTTATACACAAACATTAAACATTCATATATGTACAGGGTTATCCAACCAAGACTAGACAAGGCGATTTTTTGACTTTTCCTGTACTTTTATAAAAAAAACTGACATAGCCATCTTAAGTCATTTTCTCCCGCGAATTCGAATATCTTCAGAAAAAAACAATTGAACATCAAACAAAATTACTAGGGGTCACTTTGATATTTTTTTAAATGGAACACCCTGTATATTTTTACATTTTTAAATTCCACATAAAATTATAATTATTTTTTATTAAATGCACTATTAGTCTATACTTCATAGTTTCCGAGATATTGACTCTCGAAAAGGGACATTTTTGAACTTTGACAGCTTATAACTTTCTAACAGTACGTCTTAGAGCAAAACGGCTTACATATCCCTATCTTCAATTTTTATTATCTTCCCAAAAAAATCAACTTCCGGTTAAACCGGATGTAACTCGAAAGAAGGAAATATAGTTGTTCCGGTTTAACTGGAAGTTGATTTCTTTGGGAAGATAATAAAAATTGAAGATAGGGACATGTAAGCCGTTTTGCTCTAAGACGTACTGTTAGAAAGTTATAAGCTGTCAAAGTTCAAAAATGTCACTTTTCGAGAGTCAATATCTCGGAAACTATGAAGTATAGACTAATAGTGCATTTAATAAAAAATAATTATAATTTTATGTGGAATTTAAAAATGTAAAAATATACAGGGTGTTCCATTTAAAAAAATATCAAAGTGACCCCTAGTACTTTTGTTTGATGTTCAATTGTTTTTTGCTGAAGATATTCGAATTCGCGGGAGAAAATGACTTAAGATGGCTATTTCAGTTTTTTTATAAAAGTACAGGAAAAGTCAAAAAATCGCCTTGTCTAGTCTTGGTTGGATAACCCTGTACAGTCCATATACAGTCATTATATTTAGATCCTTAAAAACACATCTACTATATTTCATTACCGATTCAAAATTCGCATGATATAAAATTTTAATAGTCTGATCATCCATATATGATGACACCACCCTCATACCATAGCCCACAGTACCAAGCCTCAGACATAACGAATTTATATGTGATTCCCAAGACAAGAACTCACTTATGTTAAGACCCAAAAACTTTGTTTCCGTTTCCCTGTTGAAAGTGGTTTCTTCAATATCAAGGCTATCGGGTAACTGTTTTTGGTTCTGAACACAATTATGTTAGTTTAGTATAGAAAATGCCAAGACATTTTCACGGTTTTTTAGGTAAAAAAGGAGCAAGATTCTTATTTATATAATATGCTGGTATACTGTTAAAATAAAGAGTTTATATATTTATTTGTATTTATTAATACCTGCTCACCCATATTATGGCTTATTGCTAATGTGCAAGTGTGATTTTCAGGTGGAAATGGAAGGTCTGGAAAATGCCAGGGCATTTTGAGTTTTTTTGGGGGTCAAAAAGAAACAAGATTAAAACTTATTTATATTGTAACCTGGCATACTGTTAAAATAAATAGTTTATTTATTCATTTATCTATTTATACTCCATATGACTTATCGCTAATTAAATGTCAATGACAAAGGTAAGGTAGGTATATGCGATTAAGCAGAGAATCATAGAACTTTTGCTACATTTGGGGGCCAGGAGAGGCTATTAAAATAAATGGTAGGGATATATAAAAAAATATTTAAAGATTATCTTCATTTGTGCTGGCATGCATGCACACCATACATATCTCCCTTTTTCTACGATCTTTACAAAAACTGTTTTGTTAAATAAAAA
Source organism: Polydrusus pterygomalis (assembly GCA_963969555.1). NCBI lineage: Eukaryota > Metazoa > Arthropoda > Insecta > Coleoptera > Curculionidae > Polydrusus > Polydrusus pterygomalis. Next base: position 86,611,064 of record OZ018379.1, read on the forward strand.
AAACAATTATAGAAAAAATAGTGTATGTAACATGTGCAAAAAGTGTGTTTATTGCACATGGAATATTATTTACCTCGACTACATCTCGGTGAATAACTTCTGTGCCCTGTGTTAAGATAGGTATGATTTATGATATGATTTCTTGCTAATATTTCTAATATAGTTAGCTTTGCTGGCAAAACAAACATTTTGGGAATTTAATTGAATGCGGTGCTACCCATTAGGGAATTCCAAACCAATTAGGTATAAAGCAGTATTTGCCAACCACTGTCATTTTTGACACATTGTTGGTTTGCCTAATTATCTGAATGAAAATGGGCTCATGCTGAATGAGCGGAAGACCACAACTAGTACCTATTTAATAATAATCGAATAGGTTTTGTAACTGGCTGTACAAAGGGTTTTCCTAAATAGCAGGTAAGATCGCCTAGAAATTTACAAAACATTTCATCATTGTTACAAATGGAACATAATATATACGACAATTGGAATCTCGGAAATCATAAACGAAACGTCGAATCTTTAGTTTAACAACGTCATTTTGTAGGACAAAAAGTGGCAAGTCCTAGTAAATTAACTAAAACATAATTCCTTTTATTTTGTTGTTCTTAGTCAGAAAACGAAAATATGGATGGTGCTGATGTACAGAATAAAACCGAACCAGATGATTTAGGTAAGTTAATTTCATTGCATTTCAATAATAGTACATTATAGCTAGGTTGAGAAGTGAGCCATTAATATCCTGAGGCGCGAAGCGGCAAGGTATAATGTGCGAGGTAAATAATATCCTTCTCAACTGATGTATATATATATTTTTACTACTTAAACTCAAATATTAAATAATTTTAAAAATTAAATTGTTGAGATGTAGACTTTAGCCACTTCTGTCAAATTTTATAACAATTTTAAAAATCGAGAAGACTTTTTTAACTTGCAAACTAAATAATGTCGATTTCTCAAGTAAGTAGTAGAAAAACATGTTTATAAACATCTACAATTTAAAAATATAAATAATTGTGTAACCATAGTTTAGAAAGAATTGTTTGTAAGTAAATTTGGTATCTACAGAAAAGAAATTAACTCACCTCAACAATAAAAGTAAATTAAAATGTGGGAGCGGGAACACTATATATAAGTTCACGTAAAACTGGAATTTTTGAATAAACAATTATCTTAATCACAATATTTAAAAAATGATTTGGCACTTTTACAAACACAAAACAGGTTCAACGACCGGACAGTAGGGGCCAAAACGTTAATCATAAACTAAGGAACTGTGATGTTTACGCGTGGCTGTATACCCGCACTACGTTTTATGTGAGTGAATGATCTAGCACACTTTTAAGCCTTAATTGCAACTTTACTTATTATCTGAAAAAACGTGCAAAAATCATAGCGCTTTCACCATCACCGGACTCTATTACCGATTTCGATTTACTGCTCTCGCGCACTCTGAGAGTGCTCTCCCCGAGATTTGCGTGTTCGGTTATCAAAATCCACTGCTCTCCAGGGTTGGGCCAGTAGAAAACTTCAGGTAATTTACCTTGGTAGCAGGGATGCCACAGCTACCGAAATTTCGGTAGATCTACCGAATTCGGCATCAGTCTACCGAAATACCGATTTTTATTCCAATCTACCGAAAAAAAAATAGTAGAAAATGTGAAAATGTCCATAAATAATTGACTGATATAACTGAAAGCGATCTCGTTTTGTCAATAAGGATGGAACTGGCGACCATTTTTTTTTGAGAATTCAACTATACAATACCACCAATGTGGAAATTATTCGGTTACCAATCGGTTATAATTCGAGGTGACGACCGTTTATGTTTTTTTTACAGAAGTAAATACCAAATAAAGGATATATATTTCATTATTTTTAGTTTATTTTACCTAAAATAGCAATCTACCGAAAAATTCTGAAATCTACCGAAAAATCCTGAGCGATTCTACCGAAAATGAGGCGTAAGCTGTGGCAACCCTGCTTGGTAGAAAACAGTAGAAAACTGGTTTTCGACGAAAATTTTTACAGAGTAGAGAGGCAGCGCTTGCGCAGATCCGCAAACCACCACCGTTTTCTATTCTTTTGTTGATGTGTAATCTCGATTGTTGTGTTTTCTGTGTTTGTTTTTCGTCTAGCGTGTTTATAATATGTCATAAACGCGCTCAAGTAGATTTAAATTTGAAAATTAACTGTGTATTTTGTATGTTGACATCTGTCAAATTTTCAAACGCAATCACGTTCAATTTACACTCCGTCCGGCAACCGCCTTCGGAGTGACAGCAAATCTCGGGCCGATCGATGACGTCACAGAGCGCTCTCGGAGTACTCTTGGAGTTGTAAACCGAAACCGCTATATGTTTAATATGTTTTGTCTTGTCTTCCAGCAGCGTTGCCAGCCAGAGACTAAAAATTTTTCGTACCAAAAGCTATCCAAAAATGTACCAGATTTAATTAAAAAAAAGTACCAACTTATATATTTATCAATACATAGGTATATTATTATTATTCAAATTTAACTAAATATTACATTTTTGAACACATACATATTTTTAAACAAAAAAATATTTTTTAATTTAATTCTGAATAAAACTTATTTGTTTAATAAACTGGGCTGCGGTTGCCAAGAATAGCAATGTTCGTCATTGAATAGTTCTTAAAAATCTTTTGATAAAATCAAACGGGATTACAGTATACGGGAATGGGACGGCAATTTTCGGCTTCGATTGGAAAATAAAATGTTTTGGCAATTCTCGCCATCTCTCCGGTGGTCGTCTAACTAACCCAGAATATTTTGAACTTCATGTAAAAGAGCATTTTAAGACTCGATTCCTAAATAGGTACTGAAAAGCTTTAACATCGAATAATTAATTTTGATTTGATCACAGTTTACTACCAAAAACATAAAAAAAGTTCCTACTTTCCTGTGCACTTTATACAGAAATCGCAGTTTAGTACAGAAACACAAAAGGAGTACCTACGTACTTTCTTAAAGCCTTTGGTACCAAATCTGGTACAATTGTACCACCTCTGGCAACGCTGACTTCCAGTATTGCGTCTATTATTTATTGCAGTGTTGCCACATACTCATAAACTTTGGAGCGAGATTTCTTTTTAAGGAGTGATAAGTGGAGGGGGGGGGGGCCAGAAAGACCCGCGAGCGAAAAACAAAAGCGTCGCAGGCGAGATTTTTTTGGGTGCCACGCCCTTTTTTGAATCATGGTGCTTGGTTTTCAAGTGGAAAACATAAAAAACACAAGACAAAATCCTCAAGAAAAGCAGTAATAATTTAGGTGAAAAAATTTAATACTGTAGGAAATGTTTAATGTGTTGCCCTATTGTGTTTTTTATTAGTAATGATATCTTATACCTACAATATACCTGTTACAGCTACTTCAGCAGCACTGCCGGCAGCGAGAAACAATAAAAAAAAAAGTAAGTCTTGTAGGAATCGATTTATTCAGTTTAGGACTATAGTTGAATTCACATAAAGTTTTAACGCGTTTAGGTTAGGTTCTGTCATATTTGACATAAATTGTGTGCAATATACAGGGTGTTTCTTAATAAGATGCAAATATTTAAGGAGCTTATTATAGGGCCCATTTTAAGAAAAAAACGTCATATAAACATATGTTCTAAAATTCTTAACTGTTGAACTACAGGGAGCTAAAGTTTTAAGAAAAAAATAGTTTTTTTATGATAACTTTGGTATGACCCTGTATATTTTTGTGAAACGTGGTACGCACCTTCTATGAATCAAAACACGTTTACTGCTGTACAACATAATTTTTATTCCTGCCAGTGGCGTTCGTGCGGGATTTGAACGGCATCATTTTAAAGAGAAAAGTGTTACGCCACTGCTTTTTCTTTACATAAAAATTATTTTTTAAATCCTTATTCCTTACTGAGCAAATCTGGTCTCTTCATTTTAATTCATTTGACGTATGGTTGTCGCATAAAAAAATAAAATACATTGATTTGCATCTCGCAAGACCCAGAAAAAACAATTTATGTAACTTTAAACAACAATTTATTATCCCGCACGAACGCCACTGGCAAGAATAAAAAAATATGTTGTACAGCAGTAAACGCCTTTTGATTCATAGAAGATGCGTACCACGTTTCACAAAAATATACAGGGTCATACCAGAGTTATCATAAAAACAATATTTTTTCCTAAAACTTTAGCACCCTGTAGTTCAATAGTGTGTAACGGTTTTATTTTTCCCCACCCTAAATTGTAAATAAATAATTAGTATTCACTTACCCAGTCCTCCACAAGTTGTTTTATTCAATAAAATAAGTCACCACTATTATAAATCTTCAATTTATTACCACTACTTCTATACATGTCAGTATCTTATAAGTATTGTTACCTCTAGTAATGCTTCTTGCAGAGTGCTTCGTTTCACTAAAAATAACAGAATTTAATTAGTGTTTTATCGGTCACTGGTATAGTTTTATTTGCAAACTTAGGTAAAACTTTTATAGAGCAGGTTCATTAAAGGTTTTAGCATATAGTAATGGTTAACTAGTCCTCAAGTTGATTACTAATTAATTTATCATAGCATACCTGATATCCTATCACGAAGTACTTGTCGAGTGCATCAGTTGTCACTATTCCAAAGAAAGCTTACTGGTACCCCGCTTGACATTCCATAGAAGCTCCCATAGCCTGTTTACTACTCCACTTGGTATTGTTATTGTATTATTATTATTGTTTCGAGCCCTAAAATTAGTTAAGTTAGTATCGACAAGGCAACGTAAACATTTTGGTTAAGTTGATAGGAGACCCTTTCTCTGTAAAATGACTGTACCTTACTGAGGTTATTTGAAAGAGAAATACTTTATCTGGCCGTTTTGGACATAATTAGGCACAAATTAATAAGAAATATACAGATTTAAAATACTTTATTATTGTTTTGAAATGTCAGTATTTAGGTGTCAAAATGTCAATCATTTGGTTATCAAGTAAAAATCCCTAAAAATCCGACGCCAGAACTTACCGCCTTTTTCGAGACAGAAAAACCATTTAGTGGGAAGCAAGTCCTCTTGCAGTGTGCATTTCGAGGCTCCCAAGTGCGTTTTTGCTAGTTTTATTAAGTAACTGAGTATCCTAGCCAGTATAATTTGGTGGCAGAATGTTTTCTGCATCAATCTGCCTATTTTGGGCTATTTAAATGCCGGTATAATAGGTAAAAATCTCAAGTTGCTGATTTACTGTTCAACCAAAAGGCCACACAACATCCTCGGTAAGTTCCCCTCTTTGTATTGTCTATTTAAATGAGGCATTATTAGTAAATAAACCATTAAAATTACATTTAAACTCTTACCTTCACGATGATATTCTCTAAGACAAGGTTTCTTTACAGGCCTTCTATTGATTACTGTTATCGACTGTTATCTTCTATTGATTCCTGTTGTTTCCTGTTATTGCCTGCTGTCTTCTACTGCTTATGAACTATTGCTTACTGTTATTTTCCACTGTTCTCTGCTATTTTCTTCTGTGAGTCCCAGTGTCCGTTTACTGCTCTGGTACTGTTCTTTATGGTGGATGGCATCAACTTCCCATGGGCAACTCCTTCATCTGCTAAACAGTTGGTTCCTATATGCTTTGGATCCCGACCAGCTATTGAGACTATTCGCACCACAGTTCGATAGTCAACCGATGCAGCAGTCCAACGTCCCCGAGGCCTGAGATGTCTCATCTGATCTAATATCCTCCAGCCGCCTTGAAGTACTCAGGTTTGATGTGTTTGTTACGTCCTGACATCATCTTGCAATTATGAAGTTCACGTTAGGGCTTCGAAAAACTTTTAAGTCTATTTAATACCGTCACGTTTCACGTTAATCTTGTATATCATTATTGTATTATCACCTCACTACATTTTACAGCACTAGGTACGTTTTACTCAAAGAATAACGTGGTAAGCAAAGTAAGTAACCTTATAAATATGTGTTCATGCTATTCTGTAAACCAGAGTAGGTAGGCCTATTTGCTCCTGAGTAAAATGCATTTTTAGAAAAGGTATATGGTGTAATATTATTGTAACATTGAGTAAGCACAATTGTTTCGTTTTAATGGTCAAAAATCACTGAGCAGTATGATACTTTAAGCTTATTTTAAAACCTAACCTCTTTGCTTTTGCTTTCACTTTCAAAAACAGCTGGCGCCTGGTAGAGCCTACTTTCGAATTCTAAAAGACTCCACAGAGGAGGTCACCTGTAAGGGTGCGTCCACTTTGGGGCTTTAGCTACCATATTGCTTTAATTTTGAGCTTAGCATGCTTTATAAGGTCCAGCCTGTTGTATAATTTAATATTATTATCTAATCATTTAGCGTTTCCTGTACTGGCGAAAAACTTATATATATTATATTAGTGGTGATTAAATTTAGTTATTTTGAAGTCAGTGTTTTTTTTATGGCTTTATTTCCTGTTTTATTGTGACCAATCACTGCCTTGACCTTTAGGGCCCCAAAACAGGTGGCGCTTATTAATTTAGTTTACCCACACCACTCTCCGATTTAAAGGAGCTAGTCGGCACCCTAAAAGGCAGTGGTTTATTAAAGAGGTCACCCAGTTTCGAGTAACTTTTGAAAATCTACCACCTTGGTTCAAGTAAATCAATAGTTAATATTTAAAAATAATATCACGTAAAATTATTCTTAACAAAATGGCGCCTTTCAAAAGGGTGGTTATGTAAGTTTTTTTTAGCCTTTCAACGTGGTTAGTGCTTTTATTGCTTGGTGAATTTTTTTTTATAATTTTTTCTAAATACTTTATTTTGGTTTAGCAGAACACATGCGCAGCCTTCTATATTTATTTCATTGGTGCTTTTGCTATATATTAAGTGAGTTTACACCGGAATAGTGCTTTATGAATGAGCTTTACTTGAACTGCTTAACGCTTTGAGTTTATATTATATAATAAATTGTGTTTATTTGAATTTTTTTCTTCCATGCATTTTAGTGAGTTATAGCTTGTAACCTGTATGCATGGTACAGCATCAGTTAAGAGTTAAGGTGTTATGCTGTTTTAAAAAGGAAATTTCCGTATTTTTTTTGTATGCTTTACCATGTTATATAGTTATACTTGCATTAACTTTCTTGTTGCTTTACAGGAACAGTAATAATATGAGTTATTTTGAGTGTTAAATTTATTGTGTCGATTTTTATTGGCATTTAACGTTGAGAAAAAAAAAATTTGATTTTTTTATTGCTTTAATTTATTGTGTAGGTGTATTTCACGTTTAAGGTACGCGATACATAACCTAAAATTTTTTTTTTGTTATTTTTGTAGGGGTCGGGTGTGTATGTCTATTCTAGACACACACTAACATTAATTAATGACGATTTTTTTTTTCTTTATTTAAATTAAGTGTAGACCAGCACGGTAACATTTTTTTTAGCTTCAGCTTTGGGAATAAATTAAGCTTGGTTAATTTAAGATTAAATTTAAAAGTTTTTTTTTAATTTAAAAACACTTCGGTAAAATTTTCAAGATGGAGGTTGTTAACCTATTAGGTTCTGAGGAAATTCGCTACGAACTAGCAGTTAGGAATCTTCCAACTACGGGTACGTTTGCACAGAAAAGAGCAATTCTGAGAGAGGCATTACGTAATGAGCGTGACGGACTTAATGATCCACCCCAAACTTCCTGTTTTGATACAACTAGCGAATTTTGCATTTGTCGAGCAAAACTATTTACCTTGGCCAGGGACATTACCCATTTAGATGTGCAGAATCGCGATAGTGAAATTAGACGAATAAATACGGTCCTATACCATGTAAGGATGAGAATCTTGCGCACTCAAACATTCGAACAAGCCGAACAGGACAGGAAGCAAATACTCTTATCCCAATGCGTGGACTTATTAAGCCAACTAAACTTCGAAGAAACTCCCCTAATGTCGATTCCTCAAACCACTACCCGTAATGTCGTGACGCAATCCCGCCATACCAGTTTGTTGGACTTGAATAATCCTAACCTCGGTCATGATGTTTTACCCCCCGAAGTTATTTCCCCTGCTACTTCTAGGATTATGTTAATAGATGATGGCGATGATCGCTTATTAATGGACGAGGTCCCAGATCAAATCGTTAGCTCTCCCTTGCAAGTTTTTGATCCCCTGCTGGCGAATCAAAATAAACCCGATTCAAACCCTCTAGCTTCATCTACGAATAACCCTGTAAATATTTCTAACCCCCATAGTTCTGTACATAGTCCCCTTCAACGTAGAGTAATTTCTGTACCGTCCCGCCTAACTTTTAGTAGTTCTGTTTCGGAGCATCCGATTTCCGAGACCCGCGAGCGAAAAACAAAAGCGTCGCAGGCGAGATTTTTTTGGGTGCCACGCCCTTTTTTGAATCATGGTGCTTGGTTTTCAAGTGGAAAACATAAAAAACACAAGACAAAATCCTCAAGAAAAGCAGTAATAATTTAGGTGAAAAAATTTAATACTGTAGGAAATGTTTAATGTGTTGCCCTATTGTGTTTTTTATTAGTAATGATATCTTATACCTACAATATACCTGTTACAGCTACTTCAGCAGCACTGCCGGCAGCGAGAAACAATAAAAAAAAAAGTAAGTCTTGTAGGAATCGATTTATTCAGTTTAGGACTATAGTTGAATTCACATAAAGTTTTAACGCGTTTAGGTTAGGTTCTGTCATATTTGACATAAATTGTGTGCAATATACAGGGTGTTTCTTAATAAGATGCAAATATTTAAGGAGCTTATTATAGGGCCCATTTTAAGAAAAAAACGTCATATAAACATATGTTCTAAAATTCTTAACTGTTGAACTACAGGGAGCTAAAGTTTTAAGAAAAAAATAGTTTTTTTATGATAACTTTGGTATCACCCTGTATATTTTTGTGAAACGTGGTACGCACCTTCTATGAATCAAAACACGTTTACTGCTGTACAACATAATTTTTATTCCTGCCAGTGGCGTTCGTGCGGGATTTGAACGGCATCATTTTAAAGAGAAAAGTGTTACGCCACTGCTTTTTCTTTACATAAAAATTATTTTTTAAATCCTTATTCCTTACTGAGCAAATCTGGTCTCTTCATTTTAATTCATTTGACGTATGGTTGTCGCATAAAAAAATAAAATACATTGATTTGCATCTCGCAAGACCCAGAAAAAACAATTTATGTAACTTTAAACAACAATTTATTATCCCGCACGAACGCCACTGGCAAGAATAAAAAAATATGTTGTACAGCAGTAAACGCCTTTTGATTCATAGAAGATGCGTACCACGTTTCACAAAAATATACAGGGTCATACCAGAGTTATCATAAAAACAATATTTTTTCCTAAAACTTTAGCACCCTGTAGTTCAATAGTGTGTAACGGTTTTATTTTTCCCCACCCTAAATTGTAAATAAATAATTAGTATTCACTTACCCAGTCCTCCACAAGTTGTTTTATTCAATAAAATAAGTCACCACTATTATAAATCTTCAATTTATTACCACTACTTCTATACATGTCAGTATCTTATAAGTATTGTTACCTCTAGTAATGCTTCTTGCAGAGTGCTTCGTTTCACTAAAAATAACAGAATTTAATTAGTGTTTTATCGGTCACTGGTATAGTTTTATTTGCAAACTTAGGTAAAACTTTTATAGAGCAGGTTCATTAAAGGTTTTAGCATATAGTAATGGTTAACTAGTCCTCAAGTTGATTACTAATTAATTTATCATAGCATACCTGATATCCTATCACGAAGTACTTGTCGAGTGCATCAGTTGTCACTATTCCAAAGAAAGCTTACTGGTACCCCGCTTGACATTCCATAGAAGCTCCCATAGCCTGTTTACTACTCCACTTGGTATTGTTATTGTATTATTATTATTGTTTCGAGCCCTAAAATTAGTTAAGTTAGTATCGACAAGGCAACGTAAACATTTTGGTTAAGTTGATAGGAGACCCTTTCTCTGTAAAATGACTGTACCTTACTGAGGTTATTTGAAAGAGAAATACTTTATCTGGCCGTTTTGGACATAATTAGGCACAAATTAATAAGAAATATACAGATTTAAAATACTTTATTATTGTTTTGAAATGTCAGTATTTAGGTGTCAAAATGTCAATCATTTGGTTATCAAGTAAAAATCCCTAAAAATCCGACGCCAGAACTTACCGCCTTTTTCGAGACAGAAAAACCATTTAGTGGGAAGCAAGTCCTCTTGCAGTGTGCATTTCGAGGCTCCCAAGTGCGTTTTTGCTAGTTTTATTAAGTAACTGAGTATCCTAGCCAGTATAATTTGGTGGCAGAATGTTTTCTGCATCAATCTGCCTATTTTGGGCTATTTAAATGCCGGTATAATAGGTAAAAATCTCAAGTTGCTGATTTACTGTTCAACCAAAAGGCCACACAACATCCTCGGTAAGTTCCCCTCTTTGTATTGTCTATTTAAATGAGGCATTATTAGTAAATAAACCATTAAAATTACATTTAAACTCTTACCTTCACGATGATATTCTCTAAGACAAGGTTTCTTTACAGGCCTTCTATTGATTACTGTTATCGACTGTTATCTTCTATTGATTCCTGTTGTTTCCTGTTATTGCCTGCTGTCTTCTACTGCTTATGAACTATTGCTTACTGTTATTTTCCACTGTTCTCTGCTATTTTCTTCTGTGAGTCCCAGTGTCCGTTTACTGCTCTGGTACTGTTCTTTATGGTGGATGGCATCAACTTCCCATGGGCAACTCCTTCATCTGCTAAACAGTTGGTTCCTATATGCTTTGGATCCCGACCAGCTATTGAGACTATTCGCACCACAGTTCGATAGTCAACCGATGCAGCAGTCCAACGTCCCCGAGGCCTGAGATGTCTCATCTGATCTAATATCCTCCAGCCGCCTTGAAGTACTCAGGTTTGATGTGTTTGTTACGTCCTGACATCATCTTGCAATTATGAAGTTCACGTTAGGGCTTCGAAAAACTTTTAAGTCTATTTAATACCGTCACGTTTCACGTTAATCTTGTATATCATTATTGTATTATCACCTCACTACATTTTACAGCACTAGGTACGTTTTACTCAAAGAATAACGTGGTAAGCAAAGTAAGTAACCTTATAAATATGTGTTCATGCTATTCTGTAAACCAGAGTAGGTAGGCCTATTTGCTGCTGAGTAAAATGCATTTTTAGAAAAGGTATATGGTGTAATATTATTGTAACATTGAGTAAGCACAATTGTTTCGTTTTAATGGTCAAAAATCACTGAGCAGTATGATACTTTAAGCTTATTTTAAAACCTAACCTCTTTGCTTTTGCTTTCACTTTCAAAAACAGCTGGCGCCTGGTAGAGCCTACTTTCGAATTCTAAAAGACTCCACAGAGGAGGTCACCTGTAAGGGTGCGTCCACTTTGGGGCTTTAGCTACCATATTGCTTTAATTTTGAGCTTAGCATGCTTTATAAGGTCCAGCCTGTTGTATAATTTAATATTATTATCTAATCATTTAGCGTTTCCTGTACTGGCGAAAAACTTATATATATTATATTAGTGGTGATTAAATTTAGTTATTTTGAAGTCAGTGTTTTTTTTATGGCTTTATTTCCTGTTTTATTGTGACCAATCACTGCCTTGACCTTTAGGGCCCCAAAACAGGTGGCGCTTATTAATTTAGTTTACCCACACCACTCTCCGATTTAAAGGAGCTAGTCGGCACCCTAAAAGGCAGTGGTTTATTAAAGAGGTCACCCAGTTTCGAGTAACTTTTGAAAATCTACCACCTTGGTTCAAGTAAATCAATAGTTAATATTTAAAAATAATATCACGTAAAATTATTCTTAACAAAATGGCGCCTTTCAAAAGGGTGGTTATGTAAGTTTTTTTTAGCCTTTCAACGTGGTTAGTGCTTTTATTGCTTGGTGAATTTTTTTTTATAATTTTTTCTAAATACTTTATTTTGGTTTAGCAGAACACATGCGCAGCCTTCTATATTTATTTCATTGGTGCTTTTGCTATATATTAAGTGAGTTTACACCGGAATAGTGCTTTATGAATGAGCTTTACTTGAACTGCTTAACGCTTTGAGTTTATATTATATAATAAATTGTGTTTATTTGAATTTTTTTCTTCCATGCATTTTAGTGAGTTATAGCTTGTAACCTGTATGCATGGTACAGCATCAGTTAAGAGTTAAGGTGTTATGCTGTTTTAAAAAGGAAATTTCCGTATTTTTTTTGTATGCTTTACCATGTTATACAGGGTGTTCCGATGATCATGTTACAAAATTCTAGGGTAGATAAAACACACGAAAATAAGAAAAAAAGTTCATGTGAACATGGGTCCGGAAACGCTTCTTCAGGGAGCTAGGGCCCTTCGAAGATGATCTTCAAAAACTACTTTTCGTTTTATAGCTTCGGTACTACTGCAGCTATCGCAACCAATTTTGGGACATGAAATCTAGTTCGTAGGTTCATCAATTTGAGCCTTCCGGATTTTGTCACCTTTAACCAGGGGCGTACAAACCAAGGGGGTATTTGAGTAAATTTGACCCTACTCCTCTTAGGCTTTAATTTCTTACCATTTTTATATCTGATTATGATTCTCCAATGCCTTTTACATAAAAAAGGTACTCTTAGTAAAAATCGCTATCTGTCACAGTTTCCTCCGAAAATGGCTAAATCCAATCAATAATAAATTATTGGTCTTAAACCAATTATTACGTTGAAATATGAAAATGAGGTTCAGTACAGATAGTTGTCAAAAATCTGTCAATAAAATATTGTGTCGCCAGTGAATCATGGATTATACTTTCGCCGAATATGCCGATATGCTATTAATTTATGGCGAAGTTCATTGCAATGGAAGAGCCGCTTCAAGATTGTATCAGGAGCGGTTTCCTGAGAGGCGTGTACCTGCTCACACGCTATTCGAGAGGGTAAATCAGCGCATAAGGGAAACTGGCTCCGTGAAAATAACGAGGCCAGATAATGGCGCTCAAAGAACTGTACGAACTCCAGAATTTGAGGAAGAGGTACTCCGACAATTCGAGGAAAATCCTAGTGTTAGTACCCGAGCTGTTGCAGAATCCATGAATGTAAGTCATGTACGTGTATGGGAGATTGTTAACGAACAACTTCTTCATCCTTACCATCGCCAAAAAGTACAGGAATTGAGACCAAATGATTATGCACCCCGCGTAGAGTTTTGCGAGTGGTTTCTTCAACAGTGTACACAAGAACCCCAATTTCCGAAATTTGTGCTTTTCTCTGATGAGGCTGTTTTTACGAGAGAAGGTATTTTTAATTCACGGAATAGCCATGTGTGGGCGGAGGAAAACCCTCATGCTCTTCAAATAAGAGGGTACCAACATCGATTCTCGGTGAACATGTGGGCTGGAATTGTTGGAGAACGTCTAATTGGACCAATCATGTTGCCTCCTCGACTAACTGGGACGGTGTACCTCAATTTTTTAAGATACACCTTACCTGAGTTATTGGATGAGCTGTCCCTCGACATACGTCGGAATCTATGGTTCCAGCATGATGGAGCACCCGCTCATTTTGCACATGTCGTACGTGAGCACCTCGATGATCGTTTTAGAGGACGTTGGATTGGACGTGGAAGCGATGTCAACTGGCCAGCCCGGTCCCCCTTTCTTTGGGGACATATGAAAAGCCTTGTATATGAAACTCCAGTTCAGTCGGAGGAAGATTTGGTGGCTAGAATTTCTGTTGCGGCTGAAATGATCCAAACCATGCCTGATGTTTTTACTGACGTCAATTTAAATATGCTACGTAGGTGTAATACATGTATTGAACGTGGTGGCAGGCATTTTCAACAATTGTTATTTTGAATTTATTTTGGTACGTACAGGGTCAGTCAACGACAGCGTTAGTAAATTCATCTTCAAGACAAAAATTTACTCTGCCTTATCCTTGACTCACTCGTTAAACCTGTTTAATTGTTTTTTTTTTAAATATTTTGTATACGTTCCCTTTTACTTTTTATACCCCCAATTTCGAAAAGGCAATAAATCTCTCTAATCTAATTTATTTTCATTAAAGAAAAAGATTTGACTAACTTATAATGCTCACTATCTGTACTGAACCTCATTTTTATATTTCAACGTAATAATTGGTTTAAGACCAATAATTTATTATTGATTGGATTTAGCCATTTTCGGAGGAAACTGTGACAGATAGCGATTTTTACTAAGAGTACCTTTTTTATGTAAAAGGCATTGGAGAATCATAATCAGATATAAAAATGGTAAGAAATTAAAGCCTAAGAGGAGTAGGGTCAAATTTACTCAAATACCCCCTTGGTTTGTACGCCCCTGGTTGACAAAATCCGGAAGGCTCAAATTGATGAACCTACGAACTAGATTTCATGTCCCAAAATTGGTTGCGATAGCTGCAGTAGTACCGAAGCTATAAAACGAAAAGTAGTTTTTGAAGGTCATCTTCGAAGGGCCCTAGCTCCCTGAAGAAGCGTTTCCGGACCCATGTTCACATGAACTTTTTTTCTTATTTTCGTGTGTTTTATCTACCCTAGAATTTTGTAACATGATCATCGGAACACCCTGTATAGTTATACTTGCATTAACTTTCTTGTTGCTTTACAGGAACAGTAATAATATGAGTTATTTTGAGTGTTAAATTTATTGTGTCGATTTTTATTGGCATTTAACGTTGAGAAAAAAAAAATTTGATTTTTTTATTGCTTTAATTTATTGTGTAGGTGTATTTCACGTTTAAGGTACGCGATACATAACCTAAAATTTTTTTTTTGTTATTTTTGTAGGGGTCGGGTGTGTATGTCTATTCTAGACACACACTAACATTAATTAATGACGATTTTTTTTTCTTTATTTAAATTAAGTGTAGACCAGCACGGTAACATTTTTTTTAGCTTCAGCTTTGGGAATAAATTAAGCTTGGTTAATTTAAGATTAAATTTAAAAGTTTTTTTTTAATTTAAAAACACTTCGGTAAAATTTTCAAGATGGAGGTTGTTAACCTATTAGGTTCTGAGGAAATTCGCTACGAACTAGCAGTTAGGAATCTTCCAACTACGGGTACGTTTGCACAGAAAAGAGCAATTCTGAGAGAGGCATTACGTAATGAGCGTGACGGACTTAATGATCCACCCCAAACTTCCTGTTTTGATACAACTAGCGAATTTTGCATTTGTCGAGCAAAACTATTTACCTTGGCCAGGGACATTACCCATTTAGATGTGCAGAATCGCGATAGTGAAATTAGACGAATAAATACGGTCCTATACCATGTAAGGATGAGAATCTTGCGCACTCAAACATTCGAACAAGCCGAACAGGACAGGAAGCAAATACTCTTATCCCAATGCGTGGACTTATTAAGCCAACTAAACTTCGAAGAAACTCCCCTAATGTCGATTCCTCAAACCACTACCCGTAATGTCGTGACGCAATCCCGCCATACCAGTTTGTTGGACTTGAATAATCCTAACCTCGGTCATGATGTTTTACCCCCCGAAGTTATTTCCCCTGCTACTTCTAGGATTATGTTAATAGATGATGGCGATGATCGCTTATTAATGGACGAGGTCCCAGATCAAATCGTTAGCTCTCCCTTGCAAGTTTTTGATCCCCTGCTGGCGAATCAAAATAAACCCGATTCAAACCCTCTAGCTTCATCTACGAATAACCCTGTAAATATTTCTAACCCCCATAGTTCTGTACATAGTCCCCTTCAACGTAGAGTAATTTCTGTACCGTCCCGCCTAACTTTTAGTAGTTCTGTTTCGGAGCATCCGATTTCCGAGCCCTCTGATGTTCATAGAAATGCAGTTAGTCCTACGGCACAGACAAGTTTAGTTCCCCCACCCTTAGCTTCTGAGCCCTTGGAAAATTGTCCCAGATATCCAATAAGTTTAGATCCCCCTATCAGTGTTGCATCTGATAACATTCCAATTCATCGCCCTGTACTATCTCGAACCTTGGCTTCAAGTTTAACTGATCGACAGCCTATAGCTGACGTCTTGGAGCAGCCCCATAATACAGCTCAAATACCTTCTCGAGCAGTCCTTTTAAGTAGTTTATCTACACCATACGATCCCCAGATTGCGAGATCTCACCCTGTACATAATCCTGTAGGACGAGTAGAATCATCTTACCCTCGAACTTCTGAGCAACGAAACAGACAAGATCTCCCAGATCATATTCAACATGAAGATCCTGTTAATCGTACCTATACTGGTGCTACTCATACGTCTAGGAGACTGTCTCACCAACCAGGTTCTCACGTTCGGTTTGCCGATGAAGTCCCTGATTTTTCGTTAGCAGCTGAAGCAAATTCTACACGTCGAGATACCACTGTAGGTTTTTAAGATCCATATGTAGATATGGCTGAGAGACTAGAAAACTTTCAATTCTCTCCATTGCGTGGTCCTCATCGTGAACCTTCTATTCGTCATGACACTATACCACAATTCTACGATGTTAGTCGTTGGAATCTCAAATACGATGGTCAATCAAGTGTAAATGATTTCTTAGAACGAGTAGAAGAAATTCGTTTATCCCGCGGTGTAGCCAAAGAACAGTTGTTACGTTCTGCACCAGAATTGTTTACAAGAGATGCCCTCCTATGGTATCGAACCGGTTGTTTCTCTAGTTGGGACGATTTGGTACGCCAACTTAAAGAATCCTTTCAGCCATTCGATTATGAATATGCTTTGTGGGACGAAATCCGACATAGAACTCAAGGTGCACAAGAAAAAGTTTTAAGTTTTGTTGTAGCCATGGAAAATCTGTTTCGTAAGTTACCAGTCCTACCTTTGGAAGCAAATCGTCTTGAAATTATTAGACGTAACTTACTTCCCTATATTCAGTCACGTCTGGCTACACAAACTGTTTCTTCCATTCAAGAGCTCCTCAGGTTTGGTCGTATAATTGAAGAAACTGAAGCTCGTGTTCGTCGTTTTGCCCCACCTCCAACTAATTATCGACATCTTGTTGAGCCTGCCTTAGCATATCATAAACGAGCGTACCCTATTGCTGAAATCGACATTTCGCCTGTTTTGAATGTTCCCCCTCAAAATCAGCTTTCTGAAACTCCGTCTTCGTCTTCGAGTTTGGACGCGGTCTTCTCTACCATTTTGTGTTGGAACTGCCGACAATCCGGTCATGGTTTCAGACAGTGTGATAAACCCCGTCGTCGATTCTGTTATCGCTGTGGTAAGCCAGACGTTACCACTAGAACATGTCCTGAGTGTACAAAAAACGTACATCAGGGAAGGCTGCAATAAGTTCGTGGTCTTCCCCTTCTTCCATCCAAGCGGATATATCCAAAAATAAGATCATACTTGACTACATCCTGTCTTCTGCTAAAGGCGATTCTCGCCCATTTCTCGAAGTTTTGATTTATGGAAAACCTTTTCAAGGTCTACTTGACAGTGGTTCATCCAGAACCATTATGGGTCATACAGGATGGAAAGCTATTCAATCATTTTGCCAATTAGATCAAAACGTAAAAGTAAATTGTACTGTAGCAAACGGTCAAACATGTCAATCTCTGGGTGCCGTTCAGTTACCAATTCGCCTCCGTGATAGACTTGTTCTTATCGAGACCTTGATTATCCCGTCTCTCCCCCATAATCTTATTCTTGGTGTGGATTTTTGGTCTAAGATGAATATCATTCCTGACCTCCATTCTGGTGAGTGGTCTTTCGGCACTGAAACACCTAACAAGCTCAGTCCACAAATTTTCGCTATTCATTCAATTGATTCGTTAACTCCCGATCAGCGAAAAATTATGGAAACCTTTATCGACGAATCTTTCTCAGGTATGGGAGATAAATTAGGTTGTACTAGTTTGGTGGAGCTTGTTATTAAAACTGATTCTACGCCGATAAAGCAACGGTATTATCCTCTGTCCCCCGCTTTGCAAAAGGAAGTAAATTCCGAACTGGAACAAATGCTGATCGATGGAATCGTGGAACCGTCTGACTCTCCGTGGTCTTCGCCCATCGTAATGGTTAAAAAGAAGTCCGGTGGCTGGCGATTTTGCGTGGATTATCGTATTTTAAATAAAGCTACGGTGCCAGATGCATACCCAATTCCTTTTGTGTCATCTACGCTGGATAAATTGCGCGACGCAAAATACCTCAGTACTTTAGATATTAAATCAGCCTATTGGCAAATCCCCATTGCCAAAGAGTCCCGGCCTTTAACAGCTTTTACTGTACCTAACCGTGGTCTTTTCCAATTTAAAAGAATGCCTTTCGGCTTAACCAATGCCCCCGCGGTTTGGCAAAGACTCATTGACCGAGTCATCGGTGTTGATCTAGAGAAATTTGTATTCGTCTACCTTGATGATGTTATCATATGTACTCCGACTTTTGAAGAACATATACAAGTCTTACGCGAAGTTATTTTACGTATAACTCGTGCAGGTCTAACTTTAAACCGTGAGAAATGTAATTTTTGTAAACCAGAACTAAAATATCTGGGATATGTCATCAATTCTTCAGGCCTTTTGGTCGATCCCGAAAAGATTGACGCTATACTGCGAATCCCTACGCCGAAGAGCGTAACTGAAGTTAGAAGAGTTGTTGGTGTAGCTTCTTGGTATCGCAGATTCGTTCCAAATTTTTCCTCCTTATTAGCTCCCTTGACAGCATTAACACGGAAAAATGTGAAATTCGTTTGGAGTTCGGAGTGTGAAGAAGCTTTTAAGTCCGTAAAGGAATATTTGATTAAGGCACCAATTCTTTCATGTCCAAATTTTGATAAGCCCTTTACTGTACAGTGCGACGCGTCCGATTTTGGTTTGGGTGCCGTGTTATCACAAACTCAAGATGGCGAAGAGCACGTTATTGCCTATCTAAGTCGCTCCCTTAATAAAAATGAAAGAAAATATACCACTACAGAAAAAGAGTGTTTAGCTGTTTTGTTTGCCATCGAAAAACTTCGTCCCTATCTCGAAGGAACAAAATTTCAGGTCATCACAGACCACTACAGTTTAAAGTGGCTAAACTCAATTAAGGATCCCGTTGGTCGAGTTGCTCGTTGGGCAATTAGGTTGCAGCAGTATGACTTTGAGATCATACACCGCAAAGGAAAGGAACACGTTGTTCCAGATGCACTTTCCCGGTCGGTACCAGTTGTGGACACCATTACCGATCAACCTGTTGCACCGACTACTGTTGATCACGCTCCCCCAAAAGATCGTTGGTATTTAAGTATGATCCAGAAGGTCAAGGATCACCCCGCTAAGTATCCTCTTTGGTGGATTGATAACGAAAAACTTTTTAAGAGATCCAAAATGCCCTATCCTTCACTTGCTGATTCGGATAATTCTTGGCTTAGTGTAGTTCCTCGCGAACAGCGAACTTCAATCATTAGAGAACACCACGATCCTTCCACATGTGGTCATCTTGGAGTATTTAAGACGCTGTCCAGAATTTCCCAGCAGTACTATTGGCCAAGTATGAGAAGTGACGTAGCTAGATATATTAAACGCTGTCGAGTGTGCCTGCAAACTAAGCCACTTCAACAAGCTCCTGCCGGTCAAATGCTTAGTGTCCAGCCAAGCTGCTCACGCCCCTTTCAGGTTATTAGTGCTGATATTGTTGGCCCCCTTCCTCGTTCGGCTTCTGGTCACTCTTATATTCTCTCCGTATGTGATGTGTTCAGTAAGTTTGCTCTATTCTTTCCTCTCCGTTCTGCTACTGCCCAAAACATTGTTCGATGGTTAGAAAATTTCTTTATCCTAGTTTTTGGAGCAGAGACAATTATAGTAGACAATGGAACACCATTCCGTAGTAAACTATTTAGGGACGTTATGAGTCAGTACGGTATTAAAATTCGTCATACTGCGAACTATCACCCTCAAGCTAATCCTGTTGAGCGTGTCCATCGTGTCTTAAAGACCATCCTTACCAGTTATGTAAAGGACGATCATCGTCAATGGGACAAACTCATTGCGAAAGCAGGTTTTGCAATTCGTTCCGCTAGACATGAGGTTACCGGTCTAACCCCTAACTTTGTTGTTTTTGGTCGTGAGATTCGACTACCTCGTGAGTCCTATCCGTCTTCTGACGACCCTACCGATTTTGACCCTATTTCCCGATCTGAGTCCATTAGTAAAATGCTTGTAGATGTCCAAAGGAAACTTCAACAGGCTTATGAGCGAACTCGTCACACGTATAACTTAAGGCGACGAGATGAGCGCTTCCAACTAAACCAACAAGTTTGGAAGAAGAATTATTTCCTTTCTGATGCGGCACAACACTTTACGGCGAAGTTAGCCCCTAAATTTTCAGGACCATATGTCATATCAAAGATCTTATCCCCTTGGACATATGAACTTACCGATCCTAACGGTCGGAATCTTGGTATCTGGCATGCCAAGGATCTCAAAGCTCATCCCCCCGATGATTCTACAGAATCATAAGTTTCTCCCCTGTGTAAATATTACCCGAAAAAAAAAATATTAAATTTTTTTTTGTGAGGAAAGGGAGGTGTGTAACGGTTTTATTTTTCCCCACCCTAAATTGTAAATAAATAATTAGTATTCACTTACCCAGTCCTCCACAAGTTGTTTTATTCAATAAAATAAGTCACCACTATTATAAATCTTCAATTTATTACCACTACTTCTATACATGTCAGTATCTTATAAGTATTGTTACCTCTAGTAATGCTTCTTGCAGAGTGCTTCGTTTCACTAAAAATAACAGAATTTAATTAGTGTTTTATCGGTCACTGGTATAGTTTTATTTGCAAACTTAGGTAAAACTTTTATAGAGCAGGTTCATTAAAGGTTTTAGCATATAGTAATGGTTAACTAGTCCTCAAGTTGATTACTAATTAATTTATCATAGCATACCTGATATCCTATCACGAAGTACTTGTCGAGTGCATCAGTTGTCACTATTCCAAAGAAAGCTTACTGGTACCCCGCTTGACATTCCATAGAAGCTCCCATAGCCTGTTTACTACTCCACTTGGTATTGTTATTGTATTATTATTATTGTTTCGAGCCCTAAAATTAGTTAAGTTAGTATCGACAAGGCAACGTAAACATTTTGGTTAAGTTGATAGGAGACCCTTTCTCTGTAAAATGACTGTACCTTACTGAGGTTATTTGAAAGAGAAATACTTTATCTGGCCGTTTTGGACATAATTAGGCACAAATTAATAAGAAATATACAGATTTAAAATACTTTATTATTGTTTTGAAATGTCAGTATTTAGGTGTCAAAATGTCAATCATTTGGTTATCAAGTAAAAATCCCTAAAAATCCGACGCCAGAACTTACCGCCTTTTTCGAGACAGAAAAACCATTTAGTGGGAAGCAAGTCCTCTTGCAGTGTGCATTTCGAGGCTCCCAAGTGCGTTTTTGCTAGTTTTATTAAGTAACTGAGTATCCTAGCCAGTATAATTTGGTGGCAGAATGTTTTCTGCATCAATCTGCCTATTTTGGGCTATTTAAATGCCGGTATAATAGGTAAAAATCTCAAGTTGCTGATTTACTGTTCAACCAAAAGGCCACACAACATCCTCGGTAAGTTCCCCTCTTTGTATTGTCTATTTAAATGAGGCATTATTAGTAAATAAACCATTAAAATTACATTTAAACTCTTACCTTCACGATGATATTCTCTAAGACAAGGTTTCTTTACAGGCCTTCTATTGATTACTGTTATCGACTGTTATCTTCTATTGATTCCTGTTGTTTCCTGTTATTGCCTGCTGTCTTCTACTGCTTATGAACTATTGCTTACTGTTATTTTCCACTGTTCTCTGCTATTTTCTTCTGTGAGTCCCAGTGTCCGTTTACTGCTCTGGTACTGTTCTTTATGGTGGATGGCATCAACTTCCCATGGGCAACTCCTTCATCTGCTAAACAGTTGGTTCCTATATGCTTTGGATCCCGACCAGCTATTGAGACTATTCGCACCACAGTTCGATAGTCAACCGATGCAGCAGTCCAACGTCCCCGAGGCCTGAGATGTCTCATCTGATCTAATATCCTCCAGCCGCCTTGAAGTACTCAGGTTTGATGTGTTTGTGACGTCCTGACATCATCTTGCAATTATGAAGTTCACGTTAGGGCTTCGAAAAACTTTTAAGTCTATTTAATACCGTCACGTTTCACGTTAATCTTGTATATCATTATTGTATTATCACCTCACTACATTTTACAGCACTAGGTACGTTTTACTCAAAGAATAACGTGGTAAGCAAAGTAAGTAACCTTATAAATATGTGTTCATGCTATTCTGTAAACCAGAGTAGGTAGGCCTATTTGCTCCTGAGTAAAATGCATTTTTAGAAAAGGTATATGGTGTAATATTATTGTAACATTGAGTAAGCACAATTGTTTCGTTTTAATGGTCAAAAATCACTGAGCAGTATGATACTTTAAGCTTATTTTAAAACCTAACCTCTTTGCTTTTGCTTTCACTTTCAAAAACAGCTGGCGCCTGGTAGAGCCTACTTTCGAATTCTAAAAGACTCCACAGAGGAGGTCACCTGTAAGGGTGCGTCCACTTTGGGGCTTTAGCTACCATATTGCTTTAATTTTGAGCTTAGCATGCTTTATAAGGTCCAGCCTGTTGTATAATTTAATATTATTATCTAATCATTTAGCGTTTCCTGTACTGGCGAAAAACTTATATATATTATATTAGTGGTGATTAAATTTAGTTATTTTGAAGTCAGTGGTTTTTTTATGGCTTTATTTCCTGTTTTATTGTGACCAATCACTGCCTTGACCTTTAGGGCCCCAAAACAGGTGGCGCTTATTAATTTAGTTTACCCACACCACTCTCCGATTTAAAGGAGCTAGTCGGCACCCTAAAAGGCAGTGGTTTATTAAAGAGGTCACCCAGTTTCGAGTAACTTTTGAAAATCTACCACCTTGGTTCAAGTAAATCAATAGTTAATATTTAAAAATAATATCACGTAAAATTATTCTTAACAAGTTAAGAATTTTAGAACATATGTTTATATGAAGTTTTTTTCTTAAAATGAGCCCTATAATAAGCTCCTTAAATATTTGCATCTTATTAAGAAACACCCTGTATATTGCACACAATTTATGTCAAATATGACAGAACCTAACCTAAACGCGTTAAAACTTTATGTGAATTCAACTATATTTTATGTCCCATGCAACGTTAATCAAGCTCCGAACGTTTAATGACAAATTGTTTGTAAATTATATATTATTGTTTTTAGAGAGCTGGGACAGGCCCGGGCCTTGGCGCCAGAACGGCGGCAGAGGAAGAGGCCGAGGCAGGGCATCGGCGGCGCCTGGCGGGTGGGGGCGGGGGGTGTCCGACGCACGGCGTTTCTACTACACTAACGTAGATAGAAGTAAGTATGTGAACTGGTGAATCGTTTTTACAGCGCAGTGTTGCCAGAGTAGCAAAGCAAAAAGTCGCCATCGATTATTATGAAAAGGCGCCACAGCTTTTCTGAGATATTGATGGGGTTACAAAACTGTCAATACCAAATTAAAAAAAAATTGTGGAACACGTTAAATAAACTTTATTATAGATACCTACACAAAGAATAAAAGTAAAACAAAAAAAACCTAAAAATTAAAAAAAAATTATTCTGATTTACCGTCTGAATCTGAACCTATTTAGTATTTTCCTGTTTATTTTTAGCCATATTATTCATTTGTAAAAACTGTTTTTCGCCGATTTTATATAAAACTTAAACAACAATTTCTATTTCCTTTCAAGTCCAACTTTACTATTAATTTATCACTCAATAATTCAATGATCATTTTATTTCTTTTTTGTCGTCACATAGCATTTAAAAAAGTCGCCAAAATTAAAAAGCTTTTTATTGAAAATCGCCGCCACACACTCATTGAGACAAAAAGTAGTCATTTTAGCGACTTGTCGCTACAAATGGCAACACTGTTATAGCGCTAACTCGCGTTTCTTTCACTTTTGTTAGAGGCCGAATATTTGCCACTTAATAATATTTAATGTGCTAATATTGTTTGGAGACCAATTACCTACACAAATTATTATCATGTTAGTAATCATGTACATTTTTCTGTTTAAAAATCTGTAGTTAGAAAGACTTTCAATTGATTTGCATGACCTAATTTTTACAATTCTTATCTAGATGCCCTTGCTCAATATCTCATCCAGGCGGTGCTGGGAACTCCACCAGCAGACCAAAGGGGGCTGGCCCCCCCACCTCTACCTGCAGACGAACGCCGGGTGCTGGTCCCCCCACCTCTACCTGCAGACGAACGCCAGGTGCTGGCCCCCCCACCTCTACCGTCTGACGAACGGGTGCAGGCCCTCCCAACTCTACCGCTACCCGCCGCTGACGACCAACGGGTGCTGACCCACGACCAACAGGTGCTGACCCCCCCTCCCCACCCATTCACAAAACACAATAAATTAAACAATTAATAAAACAATAGAAAAAAAGTGTATATTTTTATTTATTATTTTTCTTTTCATTACTGACTAGCTCAGGCAGGGCCGTAGGTAAGGGGGGTCCCCCCCCCCCCCCCATGACAAATTACTTGACTGAAGTACAACTCAAAAATCGTCTCCCTAGCCTTACTAGAGAAGATAGAAAAAATTCCTTTCTAAAAAAATATTACCTAATAGAATCAACGCGTGTCCTTCCACGTTCGCTTTACCTTATTAGTCATTGTCATGCTGTGCTGTCGGTACACAGAAATATATTATGTCAGTTCCGAAGAGGTCATAAACAGATCCTGTTTAAAAAAACGAAACAGTTTTGTAATGGTCGTTTAAATGTAGTTGATAATGTGGTTGCTTCAAGTATGGTATTTAACCTATTTCTTAAATCGGTTTTCATAAAATTTACCTGGGAAAATACTCTTTCAACAACAGGCAACAATAGGATTTAAAATTGTGTCGTCCAGCAAAAGAAATTATTCTGAAGTATTTTGTGTTGCCTATTGCTATAAAATTATATGGTAGTAAAGGAGTTATTATTTTTTCTTTTCATTACTGGCTAGCTCAGGGAGTTTGCAAGTCCTAGTGACTAGATACGTTTGATAGAGGTAGGTATTGACTAACTGCCACCATAGCGCCTATTGGGAAAACTCTAAACTTTTTGAGATATTGGCCGTCAAGTAAACTTATTATTTCTTTAAATATTATTTTTTATTTTCGTTACTGACTAGCTCAGGGAGTTTGCAAGTCCTAGTGACTAGATACGTTTGATAGAGGTAGGTATTGACTAACTGCCACCATAGCGCCTATTGGGGAAACTGTAAACTTTTTGAGATATTGGCCGTCAAGTAAACTTATTATTTTTTTAAATATTATTTTTTCTTTTCGTTACTGACTAGCTCAGGAAGTTTGCAAGTCCTAGTGACTAGATACGTTTGATAGAGGTAGGTATTGACTAACTATTACCATAGCGCCTATAGGGGAAACTCGAAACTTTTTGAGATATTGGCCGGCAACCAAATTTATTATTTTTACATATTATATATTCTTTTAATTCCTGACTAGCTCAGGGAGTTTGCAAGTCCTAGAGACCAGATACGTTTGATAGAGGTAGGTATTGACTAACTATTGCCATAGCGCCTATAGGGGAAACTCGAAACTTTTTGAGATATTGGCCGGCAACTAAATTTATTATTTTTACATATTATATATTCTTTTAATTCCTGACTAGCTCAGGGAGTTCGCAAGTCCTAGAGACCAGATACGTTTGATAGAGATAGGTATTGACTAACTACCACCATAGCGCCTATAGGGGAAACTCGAAACTTTTTGAGATATTGGCCGGCAACTAAATTTATTATTTTTACATATTATATTCTTTTAATTCCTGACTAGCTCAGGGAGTTTGCAAGTCCTAGAGACCAGATACGTTTGATAGAGGTAGGTATTGACTAACTACCACCATAGCGCCTATAGGGGAAACTCGAAACTTTTTGAGATATTGGCCGGCAACTAAATGTATTATTTTTACATATTATATATTATTTTAATTCCTGACTAGCTCAGGGAGTTTGCAAGTCCTAGAGACCAGATACGTTTGATAGAGGTAGGTATTGACTAACTACCACCATGGCGCCTATAGGGGAAACTCGAAACTTTTTGAGATATTGGCCGGCAACTAAATTTATTATTTTTACATATTATATATTCTTTTAATTCGCCTGACTAGCTCAGGGAGTTTGCAAGTCCTAGAGACCAGATACGTTTGATAGAGGTAGGTATTGACTAACTACCACCATAGCGCCTATAGGGGAAACTCGAAACTTATTGAGATATTGGCCGGCAACTAAATTTATCCTTTTTACATATTATATATTCTTTTAATTCGCCTGACTAGCTCAGGGAGTTTGTAAGTCATAGAGACCAAGTACGTTTGATAGAGGTAGGTATTGACTAACTACCACCATGGCGCCTATAGGGGAAACTCGAAACTTTTTGAGATATTGGCCGGCAACTAAATTTATTATTTTTACATATTATATATTCTTTTAATTCGCCTGACTAGCTCAGGGAGTTTGCAAGTCCTAGAGACCAGATACGTTTGATAGAGGTAGGTATTGACTAACTACCACCATAGCGTGTATAGGGGAAACTCGAAACTTTTTAAGATATTAGCCGGCAACTAAATTTATCCTTTTTACATATTATATATTCTTTTAATTCGCCTGACTAGCTCAGGGAGTTTGTAAGTCATAGAGACCAAGTACGTTTGATAGAGGTAGGTATTGACTAACTACCACCATGGCGCCTATAGGGGAAACTCGAAACTTTTTGAGATATTGGCCGGCAACTAAATGTATTATTTTTACATATTATATATTATTTTAATTCCTGACTAGCTCAGGGAGTTTGCAAGTCCTAGAGACCAGATACGTTTCATAGAGGTAGGTATTGACTAACTATTACAATAGCGCCTATAGGGGAAACTCGAAACTTTTTGAGATATTGGCCGGCAACTAAATTTATTATTTTTACATATTATATATTATTTTAATTCCTGACTAGCTCAGGGAGTTTGCAAGTCCTAGAGACCAGATACGTTTCATAGAGGTAGGTATTGACTAACTATTACAATAGCGCCTATAGGGGAAACTCGAAACTTTTTGAGATATTGGCCGGCAACTAAATTTATCCTTTTTACATATTATATATTCTTTTAATTCGCCTGACTAGCTCAGGGAGTTTGTAAGTCATAGAGACCAAGTACGTTTGATAGAGGTAGGTATTGACTAACTACCACCATGGCGCCTATAGGGGAAACTCGAAACTTTTTGAGATATTGGCCGGCAACTAAATGTATTATTTTTACATATTATATATTATTTTAATTCCTGACTAGCTCAGGGAGTTTGCAAGTCCTAGAGACCAGATACGTTTCATAGAGGTAGGTATTGACTAACTATTACAATAGCGCCTATAGGGGAAACTCGAAACTTTTTGAGATATTGGCCGGCAACTAAATTTATTATTTTTACATATTATATATTATTTTAATTCCTGACTAGCTCAGGGAGTTTGCAAGTCCTAGAGACCAGATACGTTTGATAGAGGTAGGTATTGACTAACTACCACCATAGCGCCTATAGGGGAAACTCGAAACTTTTTGAGATATTGGCCGGCAACTAAATTTATTATTTTTACATATTATGTATTCTTTTAATTCGCCTGACTAGCTCAATGAGTTTGCAAGTCCTAGAGACCAGATACGTTTGATAGAGGTAGGTATTGACTAACTACCACCATAGCGCCTATAGGGGAAACTCGAAACTTTTTGAGATATTGGCCGGCAACTACATTTATTATTTTTACATATTATATATTCTTTTAATTCGCCTGACTAGCTCAGGGAGTTTGCAAGTCCTAGAGACCAGATACGTTTGATAGAGGTAGGTATTAACTAACTATTACCATAGCGCCTATAGGGGAAACTCGAAACTTTTTGAGATATTGGCCGGCAACTAAATTTATTATTTTTACATATTATATATTCTTTTAATTCCTGACTAGCTCAGGGAGTTTGCAAGTCCTAGAGACCAGAAACGTTTGATAGAGGTAGGTATTGACTAACTACCACCATAGCGCCTATAGGGAAAACTCGAAACTTTTTGAGATATTGGCCGGCAACTAAATGTATTATTTTTACATATTATATATTATTTTAATTCCTGACTAGCTCAGGGAGTTTGCAAGTCCTAGAGACCAGATACGTTTGATAGAGGTAGGTATTGACTAACTACCACCATAGCGCCTATAGGGGAAACTCGAAACTTTTTGAGATATTGGCCGGCAATTAAATTTATTATTTTTACATATTATATATTTTTTTAATTCGCCTGACTAGCTCAGGGAGTTTGCAAGTCCTAGAGACCAGATACGTTTGATATAGGTAGGTATTGACTAACTACCACCATAGTGCGTATAGGGGAAACTCGAAACTTTTTGAGTTATTGGCCGCCATCTAAATTTATTCTTTTGACATTACTATATACTAAACCTTATTAAAAACCTTGTCTTCTTACCAACTGCATTACGTACGAATTCGATTTCATAGGGTAAAAAGAATTTAAGTGATGAATCGAATGATAATCCAATTTTTAATATCATTCCGACGCGAAATCTCCGATTGTTAAAAACATTATGCGATTTTGCCCATCCCTAATTGTCACACGCATTGGCAACGTGGTCGAAATTGGGCCGCTAAGCAGTTTTATCTTGTATTCTTAATATTATGGCATATTATTATGTGTGATTTGGTAAATAAAAGACATTTTCAACATTTATTTGTTTATTTTTATTTATGGCAATAATATTCAACATTTACAGCATCGGTGAGCATCGTCCCATGCCTACTTAAACGTCAAACTCGCTGACAGTCGAAGTGGGAGGGGCCAAAAATAGTCCGAGCGCAATTTTGGTTTTAGTTGCTAACTTTAGTTGCCAGTTTCACACCGGAAAAGACTAATAACAATATTGATATGAAAGCTAGAACAATATTATAGTAGAGGTAAAATTTAAATAGAACCTAACGACCGATTTTGGTCGTTACAAAATTTTAGGCCACATAGTCAGTAATCACGGCATTTTGCCAAACCCAAATAAACTTTTAGCCATAAAAAACTTTCCATTGCCTACAACTTTAAAAAAATTACAAAGCTTCTTAGGTTTAACAAATTTCTATAGAAAATTCATTTCAAATTTTGCCCAAATAGCCCGCCCTTTACACAAACTACCCAGTAAAAAAGTACAGTTCAAATGGAATGAGGACGCGACCATAGCTTTTAATACTTTAATAAATAAATAAACTTCACCGCCAGTTTTAGCGCATTACGACCCTAAAAAAGATTGTGAATTACGTATAGATGCTTCTACCCAAGGTTTAGGTGCAATCCTTTTACAAAAAGATAGTGTAGGTAACGACCACCCTATTGCATATATTTCAAGAACTTTGTCAAAGCCCGAGTCAAATTATTCTTCTGGTGAACTCGAGGCGTTATGTGCTGTTTGGAGTTTATTAAAATTTCGTCATTTTTTATACGGATGTCATGTAGACGTAATTACTGATCATCATGCATTGTGTTGGTTAAAAACAATAAAAAATAACAGGTAGATTAGCGAGATGGTCTATTAAAATTTCAGAATTTGATTACACTATAAAACATAAAAATGGTAAAAAGCACGGGGATGCTGATTGTCTCTCACGTAATCCAGTAGAATGTCCTACTCTTGAGTCACAAGAAACTGATTTTGACATTCCAACATATACCCTAGATTCCGAAACAATTTTATCTTATCAAACTTCTGATCAAAACCTTAATAAATTAATTTTTTCTTTAAAAAACCCAGAAAGTCAAACTCTAACATTGTTAGATCGTAAAAAATTAAAAAATTATATTTTAAAAGACAACGTTTTGTATAGAAAAAATTATTTACCATACGGTAATCAAGAGTTATTAGTAGTACTGGTTGATCCCGAAGATGCAACAGGTGTGGACTTTACGTTTTTACAACAATGGCCCTAATAATGAGACGTTTGACTTTGAGAGATTAAGAATGGCTGTCAGAATTTTAGTAATTACAGTCCATTAATAAGTAGTACATTAGTGTTTTTTTATCGAATACATTAAGAGAAAATACGGTTGAACGTGGTCAGCTAATCAAATGGTCCAGTCGGAGCCAAATAGGTGGTGAAGAACCGTACTTAAGAAGAAAAGAAAACTTCGCAGGGCTGGCGGCATGTGCTTCGGTAGGTCTCCGTCCTGGTGGTGAGTTGGTCTTATTTAGTATATTTATTACCTCGATCTGTTGCATAGTACAATATCATGTCGTTTGTTAGTTAGTGTTAGTATGTTGAATGTTTTGTAGGATTCGTGTGCTGACTAACAATTAGTGCTTAGATGTGGTGATCTTGTAGGATTACTGATTAGTAGTTTCGTATCGTTTGTCGGTTTGGATCTTGTAGATTCGGGCTCAAATAGAGAGAGAAAGTGTATCCATCGACATAGTAAAGTATAGAAAACTAGATTTAGAATTTTCGACGGAAGGAATAACCATCGATATAGTAACGGTAGAGAAATAGATTTAGTATAGTGAGCAGAATAGGTAGTTTGATTTTAGTAAAAACTAGTAATTAGCATTCTTTACTCTTTAAAGTCAATTATTGTTTAAATCAAACATGGGTAAAAAGAATGCCACCGACAAAGTTGTTGAATCGGAAGTAGAACTGACAAAATTGGTTGTTAGACGGGAACGTATTAAAGATCAATTAAAGCGATTTTCTGATTTTTTATCAAATATAAATTCGAGTCAAATCAGTGAGCTTAAGGTACGTACTCAAAGAATCGAATCGATTTTGGACCAATTTAATGAAATTCAGTTAGAGATCGATATGCTTAGGCCATCAGAAAACGGTTTTGATGAATGCAATGATTTTGAACAGCAATTCTACCTAGTATTGGCTAGTGCTAAACAAATGATTACTGACAGTCAAGTTAGTGCGGATCAAAATGTTGGACAAAACGCGTCTAATAATAATCATAAAAGTAGTAGCCTTAATAGTCCGTTCTTGTTAGGTGGTGCTAGGTTGCCAAATTTAGGTTTACCTAAATTTAGGGGTGATTTCGAAAAATGGACGCAGTTTTTCGAAACTTTTCAAACTTTAGTTCATAACAATCCGTGTTTAGACGACATACAAAAGTTTTATTACTTATTAGATTGTCTCGATGGCGATGCTAGAAGAATTTTGGATTGTTTAGAGATAACTCGCAATAATTATGTCGTGGCATTAAGTTTACTAGAAAAACGGTTTCAAAATAAACCCGTTATTATTCAAAAACACATAAAGTCACTTGTAGATATGCCTTTGGTAAATAAGGAGTGCGCTCATTTATTAAGAAATTTGAATGATTCATTGGAAAAACACATAAGGGCGTTAAAAGCATTAGGGGAACCCGTGGAAACATGGGACAGGTTACTTATATTTTTGATAAGTAGGAAATTAGACATCGACACAAAAATGGAATGGGAAGGTAAGACAATATCAGATTTTAATGGCGATCCAAAAATGTCAGATTTTAACAATTTTCTTTCAAATAAATGTCGTATTTTGGAAACAGTAGAAACGAACATAAAAGGGCCGAGAGTTCAGAACAAATCTAAGTTCGGGAATAGTATTTCGCACGGAGTGCATATAGCCATAGAGGGTAATAAAGTTAAATGTGAAATGTGCAAGGGCTCGCATTTCATATACTTTTGTAATAAGTTGTTAGCACTTACGGTTTCACAGCGTGCAGTTGAAATTAGAAAGCTTAAGTTATGTTATAACTGTTTGCGTTCTAGTCATCTAGCAAGCGAGTGTAGATCAGACGGTTGTAGACGATGCCGAGGTCGTCACAACACGTTATTGCACCCTGAAAAAGTAGGTAACAGGGCAGTACAATCAACTCCGTGCACTGAGCAATCAAACAATCAAATTCAGGCCCAGGAAGGTGTTCACGCGTGTGTAAAAATAGACTCTATTGTTGACGATCAGTTAATTGTTGCAGCCTGTAGTACTACGAGTCAGGTACTTTTGTCAACTGCGGTAATTTATATAAAAAATAGTAGCAACCACTTTGTTAAATGTAGGGCTTTATTAGACAGTGGATCGCAGGTAAATCTTATATAGGATGATTTGGTAAAAAAGTTGGATTTGAAACTCAATAAAATAAATATTCCTATATCTGGGGTTAATGACATGTTAACAAATATCAAATACCAAGCACATACTTCTATTAAATCATGCTATAACAATTTTAATGCAGATCTATCGGTTTTAGTAGTAAAAGATGTTACGTCTAATATTCCCGTGCGTTCATTTGACGCATCTAGTATTAGCATACCTCCTAATTTAAATCTGGCAGATCCAGAATTTAATATCTCAGCAACAGTCGAAATTTTGATCGGAGCTAGGTTGTTTTTTAATTTGTTATGCATTGGTCAAATTAAGTTGGGCAAAAACCAGCCCTGTTTACAAAAGAGTGTTTTTGGGTGGTTAATATCAGGCCATTGTGTTGACAATCAAAATAGTAGCGTTATTACTCCGCAAGTTTCGTGCCATTTGGTAGCTCAGCAAGACATACAGGATCAGTTAGAGAAATTTTGGGCTATTGAGGAGGTAAATAAGAAGACCCATTTATCAATAGAAGAAGTGGAGTGTGAACAAAACTTTGTAGATACAGTTAGTAGGGACAGTTTGGGCAGGTTTTCTGTTAGATTACCAGTAAAAGATAGTATAAATAGTTTAGGTGATTCGTTAAGAATTGCAACAAATAGGTTTTACTCGTTAGAAAGGAAACTATCAAAAAATATAGGACTAAAGGAAAAATATTCATCTTTTATTGAAGAATACATTAGTTTAGGTCACATGAGCAAAGTTCAATTGGAAGATATCGAAAGGTTTGATAGTATTTGCTATTTACCTCATCACGGAGTGGTTAATGAGAATAGCACTACTACAAAACTACGCGTAGTGTTCGATGCTAGTGCAAAAACATCCAGTGGCGTATCGTTAAATGACGTTTTAAAAGTAGGACCGCGTATTCAAGATGAGTTATTTGACATATTAATTAGATTTCGACAAAAGAACGTAGTAATCAAAGCAGATATAGCAAAAATGTATAGACAGGTAAATGTAGCGGAGGATCAGCGAGATTTTCAGAGAATTCTTTGGCGCACTGATCCTAATTCAGAGCTTGAACATTATAAACTTAATACAGTTACTTACGGTACCGCGCCAGCTTCTTTCCTGGCCACTAGATGTCTTCAACAAATAGCTTTTGATATAAAAGATAGGTTACCTAAAATCAGCAATATCATTTTAAAAAATTTTTACGTTGACGACTTAATCTTAAGCGTAGATTCTGTAGACGAAGCTATAAAAGTAGGGCAAGGTATTTCAAAGGTTTTGGCGGAATACAAATTTCCATTAAGGAAGTGGGCCTCTAATAAAAAAGAGGTATTAGACACAATTTCATCGGGCGGTAAAGAAGATTTAGGGTATTTAATCACCGACAGTGATTGTACGAAAACACTTGGTGTATTTTGGAAATCCAAATCAGATACTTTAGAATATTGTGTAGATAGTAAACCTTTCAAACAATCCAGTGTTACTAAACGGTTTATATTATCAGTGACATCACAGATCTTTGACCCTTTAGGTTTACTAGGACCTGTTACAATAAGGGCAAAAGTTTTGCTGCAAAAATTGTGGCAGCTGCAATTAGGATGGGACGAAACAATTCCTTCAGAACTGTATTCAGTATGGGTTAGTTTTTATAATCAGTTAATTACTTTGAATGAAATAAGAATTCCTAGACAAATAACAATTTTAAATGCTGTAAAATTCGAAGTACACGGATTTTGTGATGCAAGTGAAAGTTCATACGGTGCTTGTGTATATTTAAGATCTAGAAATAGCCGTAATGAAGTACTAGTTCGCCTTATTTGCGCAAAGTCTCGAGTAGCTCCGATAAAAAATATTAGTTTACCTAGATTAGAATTATGTGGAGCGGTGCTACTTGCAAACTTAAGTAACAAAGTCATTTTAGCTTTAGATATGAAAATCAATAATATTTTTCTGTGGAGTGATTCCACCATTGTCTTGTCATGGCTTGCTGGGCAACCAAATAAATGGAAGGCCTTTGTCGCCAATAGGGTTGCGGAAATTCAACGCCTCACAAGCGGTGCTCAGTGGGGTCATGTAGTATCAAGCGAAAATCCTGCAGATATTATTTCTAGGGGCGTTCAGCCAAAGGTACTCAATAATTTAAAACTATGGTGGTTAGGCCCCGAGTGGCTTATACAACGCCGAGAAACATGGCCAAATAATACTTTATTAGACATTGATGTGCCTGAAGGACGCGAAATGAAATTAGCATTCGTGAATATTACCTCTGAATATAAAATATTCGAATTATTTTCGTGTCTCTCCAAATTAATTAGAATCACAGCTTTATGCTTAAGGTTTCTTAATAATTCAAAAATTATACGCGATGAAAGAAAGGTTGGTAATATCTCTGTTCAAGAATTTGACAATTCGTTAAAAGTACTGATCAAGGTTATGCAGAACGAAGTGTTCAAGCATGAAATCAATCTTCTTAAACGTTCTCAGCCTTTGTCGAAGCAAAGTTTGATAAGGTGTCTCGACCCCTTTATAGATAGTAATGGTGTTCTACGCGTGGGTGGGAGAATTCGAAACTCGAGTGAAAAATATGATACAAAGTTTCCCATTATTTTACCACAAAGGCACCACTTAACAAGATTAATAATTAGTGATCAACATCATAAACAATTGCATGCTGGCCCACAAGCTATTTTAGCATCATTACGCCAATGTTATTGGCCAATTAATGGTAGAAGTGCTGTTAGAAGCGTTTTATCTAAATGCGTGACTTGTTTTAGGGTCAAGCCTTGCTAGTCTTCTTCAAAAAATGGGTGATTTGCCTAAAGACAGGGTAACGCCTAATCGACCGTTCTTAATTTCTGGTGTCGATTTTGCTGGCCCCTTTAGTTTAAAAAACGGTAAATTAAGAAATCGAGCAGTTGTAAAAGGATATATGTGTTTGTTTGTATGCTTTACAACAAAAGCAGTTCATATAGAATTGGCGGGAGACCTAAGCACAAATTCATTTATTAATTGTTTAAAAAGATTTGTCTCACGTCGGGGATTATGTGCTCGAGTTTATTCAGATAATGGAACAAATTTTGTCGTGGGTAACAACGAACTTAAGAAAATAGGGGATTTTCTCGATGAATTAAAAAAGGATAACAAGTTTCACAATTATTGTTTACAATCTCGAATCGAGTGGCATTATATTCCCCCTCGATCACCGCATCACGGTGGTCTCTGGGAGTCAGCAATCAAATCCTCAAAGCATTTAATAACTCGAATCATAGGAAATAAAATCCTTACTTTCGAAGACATGAACACTGTTGTTGCACAGGTAGAGGCAGTACTGAATTCTCGTCCGTTGACCCCACTGTCCTCTGATCCAAGAGACCCCCTTGCTCTCACACCAGGACATTTCCTAATTGGAGACGCTTTAAAGGCACTTCCACAACGAGATGTAGCGGATCAGTTGTCCAATCGCTTGGATCAGTACCATCTACTTCAAAAACTGAGTCAGGAGTTTTGGTTACGATGGTCAGCAGAATATTTGTCACTTCTACAGCAGCGTATAAAGTGGAAAGACTCCTGTGACAACATTAAACTAGGCGCCATGGTAGTAGTCAAGGATGAAAATATGGCCCCGCTTTGTTGGAAACTTGGACGTATAGTCGCCCTTCATTCAGGCAAGGATGAACTAATACGTGTTGTCAGTGTACGTACTAGTACTGGAACTATTAAACGTTCAGTGCAAAAGGTGTGCGTTCTACCGGTAGAAACATTTAATAACTCTTTGGAACCGGGAAAAAATACACTTTAAATAAAAGTTATTCCGTTTGTTCAAGTTTTTTTTATATAGGTAGTTAAAACTTGTTGTCGTTAAGTATAGTTATTTCAAAATACTGTTAATTTGTTACAAAGTAATTTATTGAAAGGTAGTACTTTCAAGGCCGGCGGATATGGTTGATCCCGAAGATGCAACAGGTGTGGACTTTACGTTTTTACAACAATGGCCCTAATAATGAGACGTTTGACTTTGAGAGATTAAGAATGGCTGTCAGAATTTTAGTAATTACAGTCCATTAAAAAGTAGTACATTAGTGTTTTTTTATCGAATACATTAAGAGAAAATACGGTTGAACGTGGTCAGCCAATCAAGTACCAACTTCTTTAAAACATGAAATTTTATTTTCTCACCACAACGAACCACTCGCTGGTCACTTGGGGGTAGTTAAAACAACTAATAAAATCAAATCGAGATATTATTGGGACGGTATGCAAAAAGATATAGAAAAATATGTAAAAGGGTGTGCTGACTGTCAGCTTAGAAAAGGTTCAAATGATAAACCCGCTGGATTTTTACAACCTATAAAAGTAGGTGTGCCATTCGAAAAAATTGGCATGGACCTGTTGGGTCCTTTTCCTAAATCAATCGATAATAAAACCATGATTATAGTTGCTACCGACTATGCTACGAGGTGGGCCGAAACTAAAGCACTTCGAGATGGAAAAGCAGAGTCAGTTGCAAAATTCATTTTAGAAAATATAATTACCAGACACGGTTGTCCAAAATTTTTTATAACTGATCGCGGAAAAGTATTTCAATCTGAATGTATTACTGAACTTTTATTAATAATGGGTATTAATCCCCTATTTACCACTAGTTATCATCCCCAATGCAACGGTTTAACAGAAAGACTAAATAACATGCTAAGTTTGTATACAAATACAGCCCATACTGATTGGTCGTTGTATTTGCCACACGTAACATTTGCTTCTAATACATCGTTACAAAGTACCACAAAATATTCCCCTTTTATGTTGGTCTATGGACGAGATGCAGTATTACCCGCGGAAGCTTCATTAATGAAAAGTATAAAAAATTCTACAGTAATAGAATTCAGCAAAAAGGCACTTACAGTAAGAAATGATGCGGTAAATAAAATAAATTTATAGACGATTTATATAAATTACTCTTTGAAGACGAAATTATACCGACAGAGAAAAAACTAGAAATACCGTACAGGGAATGCAAAAATATGACTCCACGAGTCTTGTCACAAATTGAGGCCGACCAATTTTACATGTGGGCTTCAAATCAAAATTTGGGACGGTTATGTCAAAAACTGTGGGCAATAACATATACTTTACTTACAATACGGGAAAAATATCCACAGTTAATTTCCACACCAAAATACATTTTCGATCAAGAAGTACATGAGTTAATAAATTCTCCCACCAATTTGGCTCTAGTTGATATAGCAACGACTGAGCCTAGCACATCTCTAGAAAGTACTGCAAGTAAACAAAATTAATTTTAAAGGGATCTTTCTTTATGTTCCAAAATTTTACCATATTTTTCCAAATGGTACGGTTACGCTAAAAAACGTAATAACAAACCTAACCAATAACTAACTACTTCTACATACTAACTTAGTAAATAACTTACTAACGTACGCCATAGGTTAGCGACTTTAGCAAATACATATACAGTTAAATAATTTTTTTAATATAATTTTTATTTCGAGGTTTTTTCTACTAATACAAGCTCCACTGTTTGCAACAATACCAATAAAGATTATACCGGGAGCATATTTGAGAAAACTACCAGAAGTAACAACATATGAAGCGTCAATACCACTCATTTTTGAAATAGCAAGTCATCAATACACAAGGCAGAGTTCTGTTCCACTGCCTATCACCGACTCTCAATGGCCTCAATGCTTAACCCGAAACTGTGAAGTTTACCAAAAATTAGACGAATTAAGGATAGCGTTTACACAGGCAATACAAACCATGGAACCGAACATGACGAATTTTGAACCAGAAGTTCACACGAAAAAATATACGGTGAGTAAAAAACAACGAACGGAACGTTCTCTAGATTTTATAGGAGAAGCTATGGTGCTGCGGTCTCATGACAAAACGTCAGTTTGAAAGTCTAGCACAGGACGATGTTAATTTAAAAAACAATATTTTGAAAATATACGATACAATGCAGTCGGAGTATACTACTTTTGTTCAAAATTATAAAAATGTCACTAGTCAAGAAACTTCAAATTTCTTAATTATTCAAGACAATGTGCATAATTTACAGAAGTTTATTAAAAGTGAATCACAGGAGATAAGTTATTTAGCAAATCAAGTTTATGGTAATTTTTTAACAATGTTTGAATTTTTATCAATATTTAAAAACCACGAACTTATAGCTTCATGCAGGTATCATCATATTCCGATGTCAACGATTTCACCAACATATTTGCAAAAAGAACTGCTTAAATTACAATCTGAAATAGAAAAATATGAATATACTTTAGCCATTCCAATAGCGAAATTGTCAAATTATTATCAATTGCCTATAACTGATTGCATTATGGGTCAAAAATTAACTTTCCTTACGGTTAAAGTACCAATAAAAAAAAGACATATTTCTTGGACTCTTTTTGAGTTAATTCCAGTTCCATTTGCCTGGAATAACGAAACATGTATTTTTCTACAACAAAACCATTTTGTCGCGATTGCACAAAACTCAACTTCAAAAGACGAAAACATAGTTCAGGTCAGACCGCTGACAGGAATTATGTTACACCAGTGTTAACCATACGAAAATCAATTATGCTACTTACCAACATTTCTAGCGGACACGTCTTACGGCTCTGAGTGTGCAAAAAATATGTTGTTGGGATGTACGACAAACGAACTGTCACGAATCTGTCCTACCCGCTGTCATCATTCGGATTTAACAGTAATATCGGAAGTTCAGGACGACACATATGTCATTACTCACCCAAAGTCACCAACAAACATTATTTGTCCTTCAAACGTACAAAATATACCAGATAATATTTTAACACTACCTGGTGCAATAGAAGTAAAGGTTCCCTGTAATTGTCAACTAAGTATAAAAAATAATGTTTACATAGATACAAAGTTTCCATGTCGCAAAACAACCCTGTTAAAATCAACAGCTATACATATATTACCCGCTACGTGGTCAAAGTTGGAATCCTTTTTGGTGACATTTCTTAAAGATTTTATTTCACACCCAGTATTTACGGACATAAATGAATGTCTTAATATTAACTGGTCATTATCTGTTCCACATCTGAATTTGTCAATTTCTAAGGATGTACAAGTAATGAAAGAAGAATTAATGAATTTGCGTACTACCTCAGGACATTTTTATTATGTACATAACAATACGTTATTGATATTATGGAATATCGTTTTGTCTATTATCTTAATTTGTTTACTATGGAGATTAAATTTGATAGGATACTTTCCCTATGTTAAACCGGTTACATCGCAAGTTTTTACGGCGCAAGAGGGTACAGCGCAAGAGGTTACGTCACGTGACAGTTATATTTTTGTTGCATTACTGATATGCATAATGTTACTATTACTTGCGATATTAGGAATTATATTGTACAATAAATGTAAAAGGAAAAATTCTACGCGTAATGGAAAAAATGTAATAAATGATTCTACGCGTAATGGCAGAAGTGCACATAACGATAACGAAGAAAATAATGACTGTTCCAGCAGTACCCAAAGTATCGAAATCTTACCGTTATCAGGAAAACGGGGAATATTGTCTTTCCCTTCTGGCCAGACTGTCAAAGTTTTATTAGATCCACAGAAAAAAACGACAAAATGACAGTGCAGTCTAAAGTGATCACCCATTTCTATCATCACTTAATATTATTATTCTATTTAAAATCTTCTCACATGTGATACAACAGTTTGTATATAGCCCTGATCAGGCACAAATTCATAATCATTATACACGTGTACCTAAATATTATATTTTAAAAATATTCAATGTGTAAATATTCCAAGTATAACTATCCTATGTGTAAAGAATACATGTATAGAGGTATAAACGTATAATATGCGTATACATGTATTCCATTTTTTCACAACTAAAAACTATAATATTGTATTACGTATTGGATTCAATGCGTCGAGACCTTACTGTAAATGTTGCTGCATAAGGTCATATTGTTATTTTTATTATATATCGTTGTAATAATTATTGGAACTAATTAGTAAATGAAACGTTTGTTTTGTAACGCACGAAAAATTTTTCAATTTGTCAAACTTTAATTTAAAACGGAGACTCCTACTAATACCAAATTGTGTTAAAATGTAACTCATACTGCACTATATGTTTCATGTATCGACAACAACCTGGAGAACTACACACTACACCACCTGAAAGCTGTCCAAACCACCAAAGTTGTCAACTATGCTAACAGTCCTCACGTTACATATCATCATTTTGTGAACAACAGCAGCCGTTTTGGTAGATGCCACGCCCTGAAATCAGTAGGGGCAATTCCTTCAATCCTACGTTCATCCTTCGCAAAAGAGCCACAAGTTATTTGGGTGGTTATATGTTGGTCGCCGTGGAAGTCGACCCTGGAGGAGGAGGTATTGTCGGATATGGAATTGGCACCCTTAAGGCTAGAGAAATAATTGTAACGTAACAGCGGTGTAAAGACTCTTAAGGTGGCGAAGCTTATCGCAAAAAAAGGTGTGATAAAAAATAGCTAGTGTGTAGAAGAGAGACAATGACATTTAAATTTAATAGCGAAGAGATATGAGAGATCTGAGTTTAGTAGTAGGGGTCAGAATTGAAATGTTTATAGGAAAATACTTATTTTGTGATTGGTTGGGATAAAGGATTCCAATCCCCTCTTTCTAGAGTGTGGGAAGACAGACGAAAAAGGAATCCCTTCTTCCAATTGGTAGGGGGTTGCAATATAAAAACACGAAAGAACACTTACGACGGAGAGTTGAAAACATTCAAGTTCAAGTGTAAGGGGAACCTCTGCCCGTTTGCCGGTTCAAAGTAATTAATCTATTCAATTGTAAGATGAAACTCTGCCCGTTTGCCAGTTCAAAATAATAAGTGTCTTAAGTAGAATTAAAGTTATGGAACCCACTGCTCCAGAGACGACCTACTTTGCTCCTATTGCGTAAGTGTTCTTTGTCTATTGACTTATAACCTGTAATTGTTTAAATTGTTCAATTTACTTTTGATTTTTGAGTTATTGTAAAGTAATAGTTGTTTCTTCTGGCTTGCTTGGATTAATCTATCATTCCTGAAGTGAGTCTTAAGAGGGCGACTCAACTTTAAAATAACTTTCTAAATTACCATTTTGTAAACATATATTATTTTGGTTATTTTACTATTTTTAAGATTGTATTTTTATTTATCTCAATTATAATCACTGCTTTTTGCTTTTCTTGCCATTTAATAAAACTGTTAAAAACTCCTTGGTGTTTCAGTGAAGAACTAGAGAGCATCCTTAAACCCGTTAAGACAAATTAAAATAATTATTTTTTTGTGAAGCTCTATTTTAAACTATCTCAGCCATAACCCAGTCGACTACAATTCGTAGCCCGACAATATTGTGATTTCAAGTGTATAATTTAAAATTGATTTTAGATGTAGCGCTGTTTAAGCCAGAAACTGCAAAATTTATTTTCTTTAAAGGAATATTTAAACTTGAACATAGAGCCTCAGTAATAAATGAAGACATAGAGCCCGAGTCTAAAATAGCACGTACAGGCTTATACCCAGCTAGCACATAACATACCTGGGCTTTTACGTAACGTTGTTTTTAAGACACCAATTAACATTCAGATTCAATGTTGCCTATACTTCTGAGAAACGTTGTAGGCGGAATTTAAAAGTATCGTAGAAGTTTTAATAGTACGTTATATTTTAACGTATTCTGTACTTACTTGGAACGTTAGCAGATTCAATTCTATTGATAATCGCGGTGAGAAGTATCTTGAACATCATTTAAGTACTTAGTCGAAATGAATTAGTGTAATGTAACATGAAAGTACTTTTAAAGTACTTTAGTGAATTTGTCTTGCTATTGTTACGACATAACATGGCTAAGAACTTTATAACTCCCAGAATTATTACATCACTGGTATGTAAATATGTAACTTCCTGTGGAAATATATTTAGAGTGCCTTTTGGAACGTGGTAGGAAAGTAGCTGCAACGTAAAAGAAATACGCCTATGACATAACCTTTCTTTTGTTCGCGTGATTTTCTTAATCCCGCGTTTTTGACCGTCTGAGACGTGCACGCTTGTGTTTTGTGATTTTTCGAGTAATTTTTAGTGTTTTTCTCAGGAAATTTAATTAATTAAAAGTAATTTAAGGTAAGTAACATAAATAATAGAGATGTATAATCGTAAACCGTTGAAATATTTGTCTGGAAGACAAAAAAGAAGGCTGAAACAACAGGTTTTCCGCGGGGTGCAGAATAATTTCAATATTACACCATCAGTTACTTTAAATGCAACACCATCTGATCTTTTAAATTTGGTTCCTGAACGACAATCCCCAAATTCGGCCAATTTGGATCAGTTGCTTTTGAACCAGCCCTCTACTTCATCAGAGGTCATAAATTCTTCCACTTTTGATGTGGATTTCATTGACGGTGACTTTGATTATG
Organism: Polydrusus pterygomalis; assembly: GCA_963969555.1. Lineage (NCBI taxonomy): Eukaryota > Metazoa > Arthropoda > Insecta > Coleoptera > Curculionidae > Polydrusus > Polydrusus pterygomalis. The sequence goes on from OZ018379.1 coordinate 86,653,678, forward strand.
ATTCTAATATTTCTGATACTGATAATGATGACCTGCAATGTTCTTGTGTAGAGTGTAGGGATGGTACTAATTTAAACGAAAGCGAGCTAACCGAAGATTTGAAAAATTGGGTGATAGATTGTCATGTTCCATTAAGCCATGCCTCCAAATTACTAGGAATTTTAAATAAACACAAACTTAATGTCCCTCGCGATGCCAGAACATTGCTTCACACTCAAAGAAATGTTGTTACTCAAAAAATCCTTCCTGGTGAATATTGCCACATTGGCATTAAAACGGGAATTTTAAAATGTTTGGAAGCACTTCCAAATGAAGTCACCATTGGTTCTGAAATCAAAATTAATATCAATGTCGATGGGTTACCCTTGAGTAAAAGTTCGGGTAGTCAATTTTGGCCCATTATAGGTTGGTTTGTTGAAAACACCTTTCAAAATTGCGTTTTTAACACATTCGCTGCGATGGCGGACACCGGTGTCTGCTCAGCTATGGTTTTACCACGCCACGTCAGACACCCGTGTCCGCTGCAGTTATTCAACGATACTGCCCAGCGGACACACTTTTCTATAAAACTTTTCATATGAGGTGTCTGTATTGGCGCTGCGGCATAGTCCATTAACCTTGGTTTTTTGATTGGACATTGTAAATAGATTTTATAACACGTGTCCGCTATTGTGTCCTCTATGGCGAGCAGACTTAATTTTTTAAATTAATTTCCATACACGCCAGGGCAGACACCCAATATTTCAATAAAAATTTAAAGCACTTTGTTTTTATTTATTTTATTTTTAGAAATGCAATCAAAATGTTACATGTTACAAAACATTATATTAGGTGTTATAAAATAAACAGATATACCTAAATAAACTAATTTTTGTGTTTAGCGTTGAAACATTCTAAACAATATCTTGGCTGGGATTCACAGTCCTTACAAAAAGTTGTTACCTTTCTGACTTTACTTTTTGGAATCTCGTTTCTAAGTTTTTTCTCGTAGCAACCCTTGCAATATTTTCTCCCCTCTCTCGCACTTCCTGGACGTTTTTCAAAGACATGTTTTTGCAAAACGCTTTTATTTTGAGGTGTCTGTAAGTCATCGGTTTCATTTTTCTCCAAGAGTTTATCAACAATAGCTTCGCGAAATTGAAGTAAAGGTATTTTTTTCCCAGTAATTTGTTGGTAAAGAAAGTGAGCATTTACAATAGCAGTACCAAGTATAATTTCAAAGGCAATTTTATGGTACCACTTCACTGTGTTTCGTAGACAGGAACCATAACTAGCAAACTGATCGGAAAGGTCAACAGATGCTTTGCCCTTATTATAGTCAAGAACTACCAGTGGCTTAACAATTTCTTTGTCCCTTATGGTGATTGTTACAGTTTCATCTGTATGGTAGGTTGATAACATCAGCACGTCCCGTTTATCTTTCCACTTCAAAACTGAAATTCCACTCTCAATTACTTTAGCTTTCAATTCTCCCTTCTTCAATTTAGCTCCTATCACTTCTGGAGGGTTGCCTTTCCTATTTGCCCTCAACGTGCCTACTAAATGAGTTTTTCTTTCTATAAGCCGCTTCGCAAGATCTACACTGGTATAATAGTTATCTGTGATAGCGGCACGTCCAGCATCTAAAAGTTTTTCGCTGAGTTCTAAAACAACATTTGTTGGCACTGATTTATTTTTATCTGCTTCTTTTCCAGTATAAATTCTCATATTCCACGTATACCCATGCCCGGCACATAACTTAAAAACTTTAATGCCGTACTTATGAGCTTTATTGGGGATATACTGCTTCATAATTAATCTACCGCGGAAGGGAATTAAACTTTCGTCAATGCAAAAAACTCTACCTGGAGTGTAAGCCATTTGACAGTCAGCTACAAACTTATCCAATAAAATTTGTATTTTATGTACCCTGCTATTTGTTGGATTGACTAGGTTATCCGAGAAATGAACCATGGACAGCAAGAGTTCGAATCGATTTCTTGACATTATATTTCCACACACTGCATTTTTATACTTGCGGTCAGTGCTCCAGTATTTGTGTAATGTAGGCATTTTTACTAAACCCATGTAGCCGATGATTCCAAAAAAATTCTTTATTTCGGATACATTTGTTGGAGACCAAACATGAAATCGGGACGATGGCGTATAATCGGTAGTTTCTTCTACTAAGCGTTGTGTGGCAAATAAGTTGGTTTGTTCGACAATCATCTCAAACATTTCATTATCACTAACAAGTTAAAAAAATCATAGGGTTCACCATTTTCAAGTAAAGACGTTAATGCTTCGTTGATACAGCTAATTGGAGTATATTGAAAATTATTCTGGTGTACAGGTTGATTTTGATCGACATCCATATTTTCTTCTAAAGGATCTGTATGTTCTGGACGTGGGTGATTTATTGGGGCCTCTTCTTCAGATCTGCCAGAAGAGCTATTACTACTATCAGTATCTGATAGAGTAGAAACGTTTGGGATTGGAGAAAATTCCCTATAACCAGGTCCACTGCTATCAGTCAACTCGCCATCACTGTCTGGAGAATAGTTTCGATCACGAGAGTCATCAGAATCATGATATGGATCTGCAAAAAAAGCAAGATATTAAAAAAACTGATACGCAAAATTACTAGAATCATCATTCCCCTAATTTTTCACTAACACTAATAAGAAATTTTTGCCCTAACAACATAATTTTACGAAAACAAGTAGCGATTTTATTGATTGAATAAATAAAATACACATAATATAATAACCTCAATGAAAAAACTTACCAGCCATTTCACAATCACTCCCTGGTTCTTCATTGGTCACTAGAGACAAAATTCTTCGCGTTCTGCTGTTCATTTTGGCACAAAATTAGAATAATAAAATAAATCCCGCCTAAATTTGTAACGGACGACCAGCAGCAACGTTATCTGACTTCCAACTGAAGTCCCTTACACTCGTTACAGTAGGTAATAGCTCTATACGATGGGCGGGTCTCGACACGATTTGACGTGTCCGCTATCTACGTCGTGTCCGCTGTGGCGTAACCATGTAAGAAAAATGTCTTCTCAGAGTGTCTTCTGTGGCGCGTTATGGGAAAATGGTTTCACCACGCCACGTCAGACACCGGTGTCTGTTTAGGTTTTATTTTAAAAAAACAGGCAAATAATACATCAAAAAAAAAACTGCTATAGCCAATAGTCTTAGAATTGCCGTATCTTATTGGATTCAACCTTGGCCTGGGAGGCCATTTTTGCAAATTTGGCTTGGCAGCGAATGTGTTAAACCTTTTGTAATTGGGATATACCATGGTAGCAGTAAACCTGCCTCGTCAAATGACTTTCTTAGTCCTTTTATAAAAGAATATGGGCTTCTTCAAGAAACTGGACTCATGTAGGCAGGAAAAAGAATTAACATAAAAGCTAATGCTCTCATATGTGATGCTCCTGCTAGAGCTTTTGTAACGATAATAAAAGGTCATACAGGTTATCATGGCGGTGGGAAATGCATTCAAGAGGGTAACTTTTTAAATAATAGGATGACGTTTCCAGAATTGGGATGTCCCTTAAGGACAGCTGAATCTTTTAAAAACAAAGTAGATGAAAATCATCATTTAGGTATATCAGTATTAGAGACATTGAATTTTGGTATGGTGTCACAAGTGCCGTTGGACTACATGCATCTTGTATGCCTTGGAGTTATGAAAATACTATTACAGTTTTGGCTAAAAGGTAGACAAGATGTAAGAATTCCAGCAGGAAAATACAACAGCTTATGTCAGTTAGTCCTCTCGAATAAACATTACATTCCTAAAGAATTTTGTCGAAAACCACGAAGTTTTTCTGACGTTGACAGGTTTAAAGCAACAGAATTCAGGCAGATTTTGTTGTACACTGGTGTTGTGACTTTAAAAGATATATTACCAGAAAATATGTACTGCCATTTTTTACTTCTTTCTTGTTCTATCCGTATTCTGACAGCACCAAATTTATGTATAAACCTCAACGAGACAGCACAAAATTTAATAGAAAATTTTATAATCGATTATGGTACTATTTATGGTTACCAATATATTACCTACAATGTCCACAACTTCATTCAAACACTTCACATTTATGCAAAGATGTAATGCAATTTGGTTGTCTCGATAATTTTAGTGCATTTCCTCCAGAAGCATCTATGTATCATTTAAAACAAAAAATATGTATTCGGTCAGGTAAACCCTTGCAACAAGCTGTTAAAAGAATCCATGAGGAAACAACAATAAGCCAAATAAGTAATTTTTCTAGTCATTACAGTATTATTAAAAAAAAAATTGTAATGAAGTCCAAATGAATGGCTTTATTCTTACAAATAAACAACCTGATAATTATTGCTTATTAAAAAATGGTTCATATATAGCAGTGACTGAAATTGTCGAACAAAACAGTAATGTTTTTATAAGAGATAAACTTTTAAAATCAGTTGGAAATTTATTTTATGAACCTATGGATTCTAGGATGCTTGGTATTCACATGTGTATGTTAGATGATACTAAAATAATAAATGACATTAAAGATGTTATTTCGAAAGTTATGTGTTTGCCCTACCATGAAAATTGGATAGTAGAGAGATTCCCCCGCACTTTTACACTTTAAGTCCCATGCTTCTAAATTCTGCATTTTACAAGGTATTCAAATAATTCTTTTTTTAAATAAAAGAAAATCTAGGCTGCTTCACAGATTGCAGAAGACATTTAGCCAAAATTGTTAGAATATATTGTTTATATGGAGAAGAAGACTGTAAATGTTGTCGTGGGTCCAAAACCCACTTAAATTTAAATATTGAATATTTTATTTTATCAAAATCAAATACATTTTATTTTATTTAATTACGAAGAGTAGTGTATTTACAAAATATACATTTCATTTTATTTAATTACGAAGAGCAGTGTATTTACAAAATTGGTAAAATAAAGAAGATTCAGTCACCACAGGAAACAACCGCCTACGTCTTATTCTTGGTTCTAATTTTGCGTGACCATATAAGGTAACAACGGATGCCGAGACAGCGGAAGGCGGGCCTAACGCTTGCTATAAAAGCTTGCCATGTTGCGGAATCGTTAGTTTAGCTTAGAGTATTAAGATGGCAGGACGTCCAATATGCAATCGCGGAGATGCGATAAAATTTAACAAAAGCAGTGCAAGTTTTCAGATCCATTGACTCCCAGGTACGCTGGCTAGTAAGCCGCGCCGGGATCAAAAACTCACTGCTTGCTTCTAATTTTAAATTCACGGGTCGGAGAAATTATTGAATATTTAAACGTATTTTGCTTGCCAAAAGTTCTCGGTAATTTTGGGTTAAATTTGTATTGGTTTGTCAGGGATTTTAATATCGAGATTTACTACGGGTTTTGGATTCAGATGATATTTTATTTGTCAGGGGATTTTTAAATAAAATTGAAAATTTATTTCGGGGATTCGAATTAAATTTGCGACTTATTTGTCAGAGGTTTGAATGATGAAATAACGGGTTATGAGCTGACAGTTTTGCGGAAGTTTTATTAAAGGGGCACTGTATTCACGGCTCCGGGAGCTGTGGTTTTTTGGGTATTTAAGGAATAAGGGCGGGTGGTTCCGGGAACCAGCGTGGCTTGTTGCCTGTTTTAGGTTGAGAATTCTGGGAATTCTGGAATACAGGGGCGCTCAAGGGTGATAGGAAAATTAAGACTGTTTGGTGGAATAATTTTTGGTTTTCATGATCGGAAAATCTGATTCGAGGGTTGTTTAAGGAATTCGGACTTGGAAGCATGGATGCTTAAAGGGGGTGGTTTTTTGATAAGGGTAGTTTTTGGCAAACAAGGTTCGTCGTATTTGCGTGTATTAAAATAAATATTTGACGTCAAGGTTTTTTAAGATTTAGAAATGTTGTAATTATTTTTAGAAAGTTAATATTTTTTGAAAAGTTGTATTTTCTATAGTTGTGAAAATAAACTGGCAACTGTTTGAAATAAAGTTGGAATTTTTTAAATTTAATTTTTTTTTCTTTTATTGAAAGCAAAAAACAAGCATGGAGGGACTGGGAGTCCAGATGCTCGGTGGGGCAGGTACACTGGCTTGCGAGCCGCGCCGCCCGGCTGAGCATCTTACTAGGGTAGCGTTTGGTAATGATGAGGTGTCGGAGACACGTAGTTATTTTAGCAAGGCTCAGAAGAGGCGTCGACAGCGTGATAAGAATGAATCACGCCGTCAGGCGCTGCCATTGGTCGACGAGCAGGGTATTAAGAGATATTTTACCACAGAAGGTGCCCGAGTCGCGATCGAGGGGGTTAAAAGCAAGAATTTGGGTTTTAATTTTTCAAGGGGTAAATCACCTGTGGCTGGCGAGGCCCAACTCGGATTGTCAATTTTAAAGGGGAGCGACCTGGATCGAACCAAGCAAGATTTGGGTGGGGCGAGCGCGCCGCAGGCGAGTTGCGCATTTAATCATGATGCAAGAGATTTCTTTGATTTTAACGGGAATGTTCAGGGCGAATGTGGGGGTTGCCATTTAAATAATTTTTTGGAAGAGGGGAATCCACAAGCGGCGTTGCCGGCTCCGCTTAATTTAGCAGATAGAGCGATTATGCGAAAAAACCGTATTTTGGCGGTGGTTAGGTCAGAGAATCTTGCAACCTCAACGTTAACCCAGGTACCTGAAGAGCCTAGAGACCCGATACCGATTTGCCAACTTTATAACTTTAAACTTAGCCCCGTGTCGACACTGCCTAATAAATTGAAAATATGGAAGAAGAGGCCGACCCTGAGGAAAGAGTTTGTTCCGCTTTCGGAAGTAAGTACGGGGTTACGTTACGGAAGGGAACAGCCACAAGGCTAAAATTAGTTACTTTTAATTCAGAATTCAATTAATACTGAAGTTGTTCTTGAACTAAGTGCTACAAGTATGTAGTGCTCCAGTGTTCTTTCATTTTCCAAATAAAAGTAATTTTTCTAAAAAAAAAGGCCAAAACCGGGTTGACCATGAATAAATCTTTGTTAATAAGATTATTTTCAATACAATGAAAATAATACCATATTAAAACAAAAACCGAAGCATTCACAGTTTTTATAAACAAACCCAAGAATGCGTTTTAAAGTAAATTTTCGGTGTTTATAAGTGAGTTAAGTCATTGACGGTGTGTGAAAATAGAGGCAGAAACAGTGCATCTTATTTGGCTTTTATGTAAGGTAATGACATTTAGAAACTTTTATTTTATGGAACTCAGTGATAAAGAAAAACCTAACTATTCAGCGAAATTATGTATTTTATTGATTTACGAATATGTATGTATTACATAATAAAATAGTACACGATTTATGTAGAATTAAATCTTAGTGAAAAATATGTACACAGTACAGGAACAACTGGAAATATCAGGCATATTAGATAATACCCCGCAGGGGTGAATTTTAATTCAAGTATAAGTAAAGTCGGAGAAAAGTATTTAATTATGAAAAGCCTTAAGGGAAAAATGAACCTAAATAATTATTAGTATTACTGTAAAAGATAGGAGGACACTAAAGAAGGAAAACTGTGCATATTGTATTTTATTAAGTTATGTATTCTTCAAAGCGGGTAAATTGTGCATGTAATATTTGATTGTTTGATTATTTTATTATTAAATTAAAGGAAAAATAATTCACTTCATATTAAAAAGTTCTTCTTGAATAGACTATCCGATGTAGTTCTCAGTGTCAGTGTTAATTTTCTTAAAATGCTCTCTTGTTTTAGTAAAGGTCAGAAACCGGAATGACCAAAAATAATTAAAAGTATTTTAAAACAAATGAAAAGAATATTATCTAAAACCCAAAAAGGGTTCAAGCTAGTGTAAATAAACTCTTGCACCGAAAAGGCAAAGCCCTTATGTTTACATAAGTGAGTGAATGTAGGGGACATGGAAGCGAAAATAGTTATTATTTTGTTTGGACTATTATGTAAGTTAAAAGACAATTAGACTTTGATTTTCTTGAACTCAGTGAAAATAATATGTTTAACCAATTTTATGTATTTTACTAATCAAGTCGTGTGTACGACATAAAAGTAATGTAGGACGGAATTATTCTGATATTAATAATGTTAAAGATAAGTACGCAGTACAACTAGTCTCCCCTAATTTATAAATGGTGAATTTTAATACTAACAGAGTATGCAGTACTCTTTAGTCAAACGGGAAATGAAAATGAATAGGTGTTTTCAGCTAAATAGAAACTAATAAAATATTAGGAAATGTATATTTCGTCGTTAATTTCACAAAGTGTCGTATCTCATTTATTGTAATTTTTCAGGACAGAGGTTTAAAGATTTTCGTAAGTTTTGGCTTTCGATAAAAGTAAAAAAGCATTTGTTTTATAATATTTATTCGGTCTTGTGTTATAGTGTTAGGAGTTTTTTTTGTAGTTTCATGATAAAACATATGATATGATTTTTTTACCCTGAGTTAAGAAGAAAAAAAAATAGATACGACCATTTGTGAGAATAAAATTTTACCTGTATGTTGAGATATGTCTTTGTTATTTATGATAAAATATATTATTTTATAATAGAAAAATAAGGCAAACCCTTCGAAATGAACAAATTTTATTTTAAATACCTAAACTAGAATATAAATATACAAAACTATCTTGACGTAGTATGTAAAACAGGTAAATGAAACTTTGCAGGCATTTTTATGCAAATATTAAGGCTACATTAATTAGCAAAAATACAAAAAGAAATATGAACACGTAAAAATGGGTAAAAAAAATCGTGAACATTTAATTTTTTTAATGTGGTAGTCAGTTTTTGTTTGTTAACTATTCCCTTCTTTCTTTGACTCGGTTCGCCTTCCTTTTTACTTCCTTCCACTTGATGCTGTTCAGGCTGTAAGTCCCTATTAACATTGGTTATTCTTGTAGTTTTTTTTTTTTAGTATACGTGTTGTATGGTAGTCACAATGTGGGTTATCCATGAAGTGATCGTAGCACAAAAGAATCCAACAACGATGACAGGAACTCCATACTTCTCCCTTACATCGGTAATATTTACAGGTGGCTGTATACGGAGGATCGGCATCGGAATCCTAAACAGGCTCTTCACTTATTTCACTCTTATTGTCAGAAATTGCCGTTTTCTGATTACTTAAAGATTCACTCAAAATCAAAGCCCTGATTTGGGCTAGAGGTACATTGTCCGAAGAATCCGACAAGGAATCGACATCTGAAATGTCCACGTGGTTTCTAAACTCACTCACAGACTTGACATCTAGCTTGTTCACTTCCTGCGTAGGTACAGGTACATAATCTGAATTATGTTCATCGAAAATATTAATGTCGCACTCCGTTAAGATCACTTTGCCATTATGCCACTTTTTTTCGTAAAACATTTTTACTTTAGTTCCTTTTTTCAATGCACCACGAAACATAAGTTTACTTGATAACACAACATTTTTTGTGCCATCCTCCCATAGTACAAGTACATCCATCGTAAAAATGTATTAATCTCACCGTACAAATATTGCGTTATTGCACCCGGCTACGTTTAAAACTAGACTAAATGCATAATAATTGCCGTAAAATAAAAGACCCGTTCAAGTATAATACGAGTTCTAACTCGTCAAATTGAGATACGTCGGCGACCTGCACAAATCTATTTAAAAAGTAAATCTCACAAACCGACCTAACTCGAGTTAGGTCGGTTTGTGAGATTTATAAAGTTTACTATTATGAGATTCGTCACCGACCAAATGTTAATTACGAGAAAAGTATAGGAGGTAAAGTTACGACACGTTGTGAGATGAAAAAGGTTTATATAAGGTAAACGTTTTTGATCGTATCTCAAAATAGCGATTTTCTGAGATACGTCAGTTTGTGAAATTAACGACGATTTGTAAAAAAATAAATCTTGTAATTAGCTAAAGACAATTATTCGGAAGATTTACTCAGACAAAAAGGATGAATAAACAGAAATTCTGTTAAATACAGACAATTAAGTTAACTAGTTCTATCCCGCAGGGGTATCGATATAAACAGTGCATATCATTTATTTTGATTAAAAGTATTTCGCAGGAAAATCAACAATTAAATTAAAACTAGTTAAATCATTTTTAGGGGAGAAGCAAGTTATAAAATTGTGCATGTAATATTTTGATTAGTTGATATAATGTACTAACAAAAATGTGTTGTTGTAATTGTAACCGGATAATATGGTAAAAAATGTATTTTATGAATTTGAATATGGCCAATTTTACATTAATGGAAATAAACGTATAAAAAAAATCAATCTTAAGTGAATTATTATTTTCATCGACCAGAGAATAAAAAGGTGTAATAAACAGTTGATTAGGTTTTCGGAAAATTATTACATTCCAAAAAGAGAATATTAAAAGAACCCGAATACAATTAAAAATCGTACGATACACCACGCCAAGTCTCCCTTTCGACATAACATCTTAATATTATAAAACCTTTAATTATTTAACTAATTAATAACATTATAATACAGAGGTGGGTCGTTACAATGTCATTACCTTAACCTGTCCCCAGGTTGAGTTGCATTTATTAATTCTTGTAAAACATAATTGCATTGCTATTTTTTAAACTAACAAAAATTGTACTGTATAGACAATACATAAAAGAATATACTGAGTTTAATTAAATAAATAGCAAAGAAGTCGTTTTAATATACCCTTAAACACCTGTCCCTGGGGTTTGATGACATTACCTTCCCTTCTGCTTTTGTCTCGATTAAATGTTCCCGAACGTCCGTTCTGCGGGCTTTCGAATCTTTGTTGTACAGTGTAAATCAGTCTTCATAGAAATCAACCGTCAAGACGTGCGTGAAACTTTCTGCTGCTTTTTAGTGATTTATCAAAGGTAACTATTCTTTTATTTTGATTTAAAGTTGTAATTACCACCCCTTATGTTACATGCTTTATTTTAATGTATTGCATCATAAATTTTATTAATAATTAAGCATGATAGAAGGAGTTTTGTTATTATCCAAAAATAAGACCGAAAACATAACCTTTAATTAGGCAAAGCAGAAGAAAACAGCATTTTTGTCATTACCTTCCCTGTCATTACCTTCCCTTTAGATACATAAGTTTAAGGGGAAGGTAATGTCATACGAGGGATGGTAATGATTCATTTGTCTTTCAGATACTAAAATGGATGAAGAACGGCTAAAAAAAACTAAAAGAAAAGTTAGAAAACATGAGAGAAGAATCTTTAGAAAAAAAAAAATTACAAAATTGCAAAAGTACGAACTCAAAAAAGAAAAACAAAGGATTGCATATCACTTGAACAAACAAAGAAAACACGCTGACGACACTAAGAAACACCCTCCACCCATGACATCACAACCAGAAGAAACGAAAGATAAGAAAACCCAAGCTAACTTAACACTTCCTTTAAAACAAGATCCACCGAGAAGGGAAGATGTAGATGTAGACATAGATGTTGTAGAAACACCAACAAAGCCGATAAGTCAAAATATGACCAAACATGACGACCAAGGAAATGAAAAGCCACAGAAAAACTAAAACAGAAGAAAAAAACCTATAGATGAAGAAAAACGTGCAAAAGAAAGGGAGAAGAAAAGAAGGCAGATGCAAAAAATAAAACAAAATCCAGAACTTCATGAACAGTATAAGCAAAAACAGAGAGAAAGAAACAGAAAAACAAAAAGGAGAAGGCAAATTAAAAAGTATATGCGACATGTCTTTAAAACAGCCAAAGATTCAAAGGAAAAAGTGGAATGAAAATACCAGGCAACATCGACTTAGGAAAAAACAAGCTGATGGAGTTGCCAATTTCATGCGTGAAAGCACACCACCCCCAAGTCCACAACCTAGAGATGTACTTGACGAAATACAACCTGATTTTCCAAGGGAAGCTCCTTCTCGCCCAGTGCGTAAACGTAGATCAAGAAGCATAATGAAAGCCACAAAAAATCATAAAGAAATAAGGAATTTAAAAACTGCGTTAGAAGAGAGTAAAAAACGAGCAGAGCGGTATAAAAAGCGATTTATAAGACTTAGGGACAAACAAAATAAGGTCGATCTTACTAGTTCACCAACACCTAATACCAAGGTCCACGAAATACATCGTCAACCTACCAAAGAAGATAAACGTAGGCTTGTCTTCACTGAATGTCTAGTAAAACAACTTAAGGAAAAGATTAATACCTGAACGGAATTAGAAAAAAATATAATTGGTTCATGCATATCATCTCCAATTTACAAAATGTACAAAATTCAAAATCAGGCCAATTCCGTAGTGTCCCGACACATTTTAAAACAACGCATCCATTCTACACTAAGTAAAATAGAAAAAAGAGTTCAAACCAATGTGGTGATGGACTGAAAAAAAAAATAGAAACTTTTTTCTTAGACGACGAGCACACTGTTGTTGCGCCAGAAAAAAGAGACACCATAACGAGGCGAAAAGTAACGAAACAAAAATGGTATCTTACGGGAACTTTTAAGAGCTTACATAAAAAATTTGTAGCACAATATAACATTGATGTGTCATTAACTACATTTTACAAATTACGCCCATTTTATGTCCTTAAACCTAGTGCCTCTAATCGAGATACCTGCCTTTGCATTAAACATGAAAATGTAAAGTTAATTTTACAAAAGTTGCATTACTTAAAGTTACTTAGAAGTAGGTCTCCTAACGAAGTTGCAGGAGAATTGGTTTGTGATTTTAAAAATAAAAGTTGTATGAACAGGGAATGTCCGAATTGTGTCAACAAATGCCTAAGTACCTTAGGTTCTGAAGCTTTAAAGAGCAACAGTACATTCTATTACGAGGAGTGGAAAAGTAAAATCGAAGAAAGAAAAGATCGAAAGGGAAAAGACATTAAAGTAAGAATTACAGTTAAGGAAAAAGTTGGATGTTCAGGAAAAGGCCTAATCCAGAAAGCAAATGAGCTTATAGTGCCAAAATTTTTAATACACCAGTATAATATTTACCATCAGTACAAACATTTTAAAACATTAAAAAATAATCCTAAATCAAATGAAGCAGTACTACATATAGATTTTTCAGAAAATTATGCTTGCAAGTATTCAAACGAAGTTCAAAGTGTACATTTCGGTGCGTCTAAACCTCAGCTGACATTGCACACTGGAATGTTATATTTCAAAAATGATGGAGACCTTCTGCATAAGTCTTTTGCATCAGTATCAAACAATATTTCCCATAATCCCTGTGCCATTTGGGCTCATCTCAATCCTGTTATAAATTTTGCAAAAGACCTAATTCAAGATTTGGACACCATACATTTCATAAGTGATGGGCCAACAACCCAGTATAGGAATAAATTAAATTGTTTTCTTATTGCTGATTCTGGAGTAAAACTTGGGTTCAATACAATACAAAATTCATACAATTTCATGATAAAATCATTACTTAAATCTTTAATTTTTGTCTCATGTATGTTACTCCTAACTAAAAAAATGCAGAACCTTAATTTTGATGTTATATGCGGAAACAATGAAGAAAATAAACATTAATTTTTTTAAATAACTAATTTTAATTTGTTATTCTACGAAATTCGTACATTTGGTTTAACATATATGTAGTTTTTCTTAATATTCCGAAGCAAACTACTCTTTTAGCACTAGATATATATTAAAAATATTGAGAATATGGACACTGTATTGTTTAAGATGATGAGGATGGTAATGACAAAAACCACATCAATTCGGTATTCTTCCAGCCATCACTTCAAAATGTGTAAAAACTATTTGTTGTCTTCTTTAAAATGTGATTCTAATCATTTCAGACTCTAAAATGATGTTAATGTGGTACATTAATTTTACAAGAAAAAAAATAACTTTTTGTTTCCCAAAGTGTAAAAGTGCGGCGGAATCTCTCAGTAATGCCATTAGTTCACAAAAATTACAGTAGACATTTTACAAGAAAAAAAATAACTTTTTGTTTCCCAAAGTGTAAAAGTGCGGCGGAATCTCTCAGTAATGCCAGTAGTTCACAAAAATGACAGTAAATTGGGTTTCAATATACATATTATATAAACTCCTGGACAGAATTAGAGCAACATCATACATTTTCCGCATAGTATTATTACAGTCGAACCTCTATAACTCAAACCTTCCTTTAACTCAAACTTTTTCAGTACACATGTAATAAATAAAATTGTTTTGGAATACCTACGTATGTGATTTTTCTCTAACTCAAACTTTTTGGCTGTCCCTTTCAAAAACTCAAAACGAGTTATAAAGGTTTCAATATATTTGATTCTGTTTTTCTATGTAACCTATGATATCGGTATTTGTGATAAAACGTTAATTTTTGTTACACAGATGTTTTTTTCTCGGTCTTTTTCGTACCTATAATAACAAAAATAATAATAATAATAATAATAATAATAATAATAATAATAATAATAATAATAATAATAATAATAATAATAATATTAATAATAATGCCTTTATTTAATACGTAGAAAAAAAAAGTAAATATCTTTGTATACTATAGCAACCGTAACATATAGGGCTATTCTTGATGTTGCGTTTATTCTGTCTCAAAGTTTATATATAGCCTAGGTTTTAAAAATTCTACTTTTTTGACATGTTAACTTTATGAGATAGAATAGCTTTTTTCTATTTCCATAAACATCAAAATATATTTCTATTTTTCTAAACAGCTTTCGGATTTTGGAAATTTTTCCAAATTTGTGACATTTGTCCAAGACTTTTCCTGATTTATTAATAATATATTAACTATTTTAATAATTTTTCGAGATTTCTTAAACTTTCTTCTTGGTATTTTTTTTTCTAAAATTAGCATAAAAATAGAAAAGCTATTATTGTAGAACTTGTTTTTGGGCCCAGTTTCTTGCAATAATTTTACAAAAAACAAAACTTGATACATTCTTGTTTTCTCCAGTCAACGGCGTAACATTCATCTGTTTTGGCAACTGACCACTATATTACATATTTATGAGAATAAAAATCTTAAGAAACTTAAAATTGTTAGATTAAATCATAAATAAATGAAAATATGTGTTAAAAATGTCAGTTAAAAAAAATTGCACCAACTTTTACTAAAAGTTTAAGTATAAGAAAGGGTATTATTTGTTATTACAGATCTGTTTAAAGTAGAAGTAAATGGCCCTTTGAAGCTTAAGTAATGGTTTATTTCGCTATCAAATTAAAAAATTATTCTGACATTGTTTTAGATGGATTTTGCGGTAGTAAAATTTTTATTGGAAGGCACAGAGACCGAAGAAATGGTGTCAGAGGTCCCAACATTATCGCTAACAAAAGATAACAACTATTGCAAGTGGCCACCTGAAAAGTATGTAGGAATTTACATTACAAAATCAGTTGTGCCGCAGGACGATTGGGTGGAATACCTAGTCCAAGTAGAGTGTTTCTGCGGTATGTATTTATAATTCATTAAATAATCTAATGTTATGTATTAGTATTTCTATGTATATGCCAGCATGCTCATAAATTGCATCTGGGTTTTCCTAATTGATAATTTGCCAAATCTATGCATTATACATTTAAACAAAAAGTAGATGGAAACCTTTTATCATTTTTCTTGGAAAATTTTATTGTAATAATTTTTTTTGTTTTTGTTTATAAACCTTTGAATATTTTTGATCTTGTATATAATTGCTAACAATTAATATTAACAAAATTTAATTACTATTTTCTTTTTTTGTTTTAGCAACACTAGCAGAAGCAAAACAAAAAGCTTCTGGGAATTCAATTGGAAGGGTTGGTAGGGGCTTTAGAAAAACTAAACCGGTGGACTATTTTAGTCCTGCTGAAGAGGAGGAGAGGAATAAAGACCTTAAAAAAAGAAAGGCTTTAAAAAAATGTAATTATGTTTCTTAAGTAGTAAAGAGATGTAGAAGAATGCAATATCTATAATGATATATATAAAAAATGTACCTATCAAGTATTATCATTAAAAATTATGCTTTGACAAGCTAAGCCGATTTCCATGGTGTACATAACTACAACTATCATTCTATATTTTAACACTGAAAAATATTGATTTATACTGTGAATGCTAAAAAATTTTGCTTAAAGGGTCAATAGTTGTCAATCATTTGTTTTAGATTCTTGCAATATTCAACTTGATGATTTTCCTCATAAGCAGTTTATGAGCCTACCTAATCAAGAAGATAATAGTTTAGGCAATGCTGTTAATAAAGAAAGTGAGAATTTGGGATTAGCTGAAAATATCCGCCAAGTAAGCCATTATATTTAAGCGTTTTCGAATTAATAACATTATTTCATAAGGGAAGGGAGGGCAATAATTTCTTTAAGGACTAATTTAACCCTAATCACCGAACAATGTTGTACATTGTCCTAGTGAATTATAATAATTACCACGGGCTATCCGAGGCTGCCTATCTACAACTAAATCTGAATTTAACCCTAGTTTGGTGTTTTGAACTATACCTATATTGATTTCACTAGATATCTTAACACTTACTCTTCGTCAAACCTTTCTTGGAGAATGTATAAAGTTTTTTTTTAACATAACCAGACTTAGGGCTGGCTTGGTATGAACTTGTAGATAATACTAATAATTTTATTTTAGGTGAATTCTGCACCTGATTTGTCTATGGATCTTCCAACAAAAGGTATAAGATATTTAACGTTTTGGTATATGTACGTATGTTTTATGTTCGAATGTGTCACAGAAAACTATTTCCCCTAAAATAGAGACTTTTATGCTTGGTGACCACGAAAAATGTATATCGATGGTGTCAATACAATACCTCGTATCTCCACAATTTATAAAAATCAAGGTTTCTGTTGCCTTTGGTTAACAAATATGTAATGACTCGATAGATGGCACCACAATGGCAATAATCTAATAATTAAGCCCGCGATCTGTCAAAAGCAAAGTGCAATACCTCTTATCTCCAATATAAATGGCGGATGTAATGTGACTTGTGAAATTAGGTAAGTTTTGATTGTGTTTTTCACTGTTATTTTTTGAATTTATTTAAGTAAAATAATATTTGGATGATATCTTATGTTTCTTTAGTTAAATTACATTTTATTTAAACCTTACCTGTGTTGTATTAAGGAGAAAAATGGAAAAGTTTGAGACCTCTGGACATACGTGTTATTGAATATTACATTTCTTGTCTCATTATGGTAGATACGTGTTTTTGATTTTTAACCGAAATTGTATTATAATTTGAAAACTAATTTAGAAATGTTTCTTTAAGTAAAAATTTACGTGCCTGTTTATTTAATTCTATAAACACTATAATTTTAAAACTAAAAAAAGGACATCTAAAAATGGTGGGTATATACAGCGTGTCCAGAAAAGTTCTAGACACATGGGAATTTTCTTTATTGTTGATTTTACGAAAAAAAGTTATTCTTTATAAAAAGCACAAGTGGGCGACCGATTATCGTTTTTCAGAAAGATTAATGCGAGTGTTTTTTTTTCAGATAAATCTCATTTTTGTTAACAAACCAAGATGTCCACTAGAACTAAAAAGATTTTAAGCATGTGCAATACCAAGCCAGAAACCCAAAGTTGTTCCAAACTCAAAAATGAAAGCTGTGATAGTAAAATGGTCATGGCAGAGACTTTGCCACCTATGACAGAAAAACATTTTGAAGAAGTTTTAGAAAATTCTAAGTTTGTTTATCTAGATTTTGAAGAAACAGAAAATGTCTTGCCCGATGGTGTAAATATTGAAATTAGTGCAATCGCACGACGTGATTTTGGCATTGTTGGCAACCCAACTGAAGTTGAAATGAAGTTATTACCGAGGGTGACAACCGAAGCCTTCATTTCAGATATTTGTCAAAAATTAGATCACCAGCAAGAAACTAAAGAGAATAATGCGTTCAGACTGCTTCCTATAAGTGAAGACAAAAATAAACAAAGAAAGACGGATGAATATAAACCCCAATCAAAGGATGAAAAAAAGGAGAAAGCAGAAATAGGAAATAATCACCAACCAGATAACTGTACAAACAAAAATAACTCGGCAAGAAGAATAGATGACTACGAAAGTGACAAAGAGTTTGAAGAACAAAATTATACAAAAAAGTCAGAGGACGATTATGAACCAGAAAGTGATTATGACAGTAATGACGAAAATAGTAGTGTGGTTAGTGAAGAACCCAATCTCGTTGAGGACAATAGAGAAGGAGATAACAATGTACCTAGCGAACAACCAAACAAACAATCCAATGTAGGTCGAGGAACAAAACGGAAGCTACATCAAAAACAGCGTCTTTTAGGGAAAACTTATTTAGGCTACCGAAGGCCAAAAAATCAAAAACTCACATTTCATGATACTGAAAGAAATGCAAAAGTAATGGGACAAATGTGTTCATCTCAAGCATGTATAAGATCAAAAAAAAGGTCGTGTCAAGACATAACCGAAATAGAGAGAGAAGAAATTTTTAAGACTTTTTGGGAAAATTTGCATAGCTGGGAGCAGAAAAAAGTTTATGTCCTTAATTTAGTTTATAAAAAGCAAACTGAGAGAAAAAGGACGCTTAGTGTAAATTCTCGGAGAACTAGTTCACTGTTTTATAATTTGAACATAGGATCCAAACATGTTTCTGTTTGCAAAACAATGTTTTTAAATACCCTAGGCCTTAACGAGTGGTCAGTCCAAAACTGGGTTAATAGTTCAGCGTATGGCATAATTAAAAAAGTAGGAATTTTTGAAAGTCTCTAGTAAAGACAAGTGTGTTAAACTAGGGCTAAAAAATTTACTTTGTAAAAACTTGTTAGGATATTTAAGATGCGCCAGGTTTGACTGACAAGAACTAACCCTGAACCCTGAAAAATGTAGATTCTGACACGGAAAAAAGGTATATAGACAAAATCTTTTTTGCCATCTCCTTGATCGAAATAAGTATTTTGAATTGGTATTTATTTCTAGATCGGACGTGCCCGTGCCGATCAACAAACTTTAAACGCCGAGTCGGATCAAAAAATAGGCTTTGCCCTGACAATTTTGATCTGGTTTTCGAGCATAAAAGATAAAACTTCCCTTAAATTTTGAAATCTCAAAAGCCATAATTTATCATTGCGCCCTGAGTGGACTGTCGACACTTCTAGTTGGCGGGGAAAATGGTGGTGGGATCACTCCAAACAAAAATTTGTTTATGTAACAAATTTTAATTTTAAATGACCGTAAATAAGCGGTCTGGCATCCCTGACTTTTTCTACGGAAAAACCTACTAAAAAATACTAGGTGCGTAGTATATAAAACGAACAATGTCAAGCGAATTTAGTAACCTGTATTTAGGGCCATTCCCTGAATTCAGTTTTTTAAATGACCTTCAAAATTCTGACCAAGCCGGGCGTCGCGACGCTTCAAGCGATGAGCCGCCGGCTTCTATAGATGTTTGGCTGCCGCAGGCGGCCACATCCAATCTAAACATACTGGGTGGGGATTCTAGATCCGCAGGAGAAGAATCCAATCTTGGGGACATAAATAATTTAAATATCAAAAATAATCAGATATTAACAAGTCAAGGGGAAACGCATATTTATGCAGAAAAGGAGGGATTCGGCGACAGTATTTGGGAGAATAGCTTCCTGTGTAACTAACCTAACCTAAACTAACCCTTTTCTCTTCTGTGGTGTAACCTAACCTAAGAAATTGTGGAAATTTGGCGCGAGCCCATGGGCGAGGCGTAAAAACGATATAACAAATAAAAAAACAGGACTCGACGTTCAAAGAAGTGATACCCATATAATATTTGCAGTAAGACTGGGTAGAAGGCAACCAACCCTTCCAAAAAAAGGTATAACCCTTTGATTTCGTGAGCCCTGTGCTCCTCCGTAAAATTTGAATTTGATGTTCGTACTTGTCCATGAATTGAAAGGTAATTTAAATTGAAATGTAATTATTTACTATGGTAATTTTTGTTTATATTTTTCAGTAAATGGAACTATGAGGCAATTCACCGTCTGCTACATGCTGGATCACCCATAACGTGTCTATTCAAATACAGGACTCGACGTTCAAAGAAGTGATACCCATATAATATTTGCAGTAAGACTGGGTAGAAGGCAACCAACCCTTCCAAAAAAAGGTATAACCCTTTGATTTCGTGAGCCCTGTGCTCCTCCGTAAAATTTGAATTTGATGTTCGTACTTGTCCATGAATTAAAAGGTAATTTAAATTGAAATGTAATTATTTACTATGGTAATTTTTGTTTATATTTTTCAGTAAATGGAACTATGAGGCAATTCACCGTCTGCTACATGCTGGATCACCCATAACGTGTCTATTCAAAAACAGGACTCGACGTTCAAAGAAGTGATACCCATATAATATTTGCAGTAAGACTGGGTAGAAGGCAACCAACCCTTCCAAAAAAAGGTATAACCCTTTGATTTCGTGAGCCCTGTGCTCCGTAAAATTTTAATTTTTTAAATCTCAAAACTTAAATAATGATATCTGGAGTATACCATTCAAGATACCGTGTGATGCAAAGTACAATCTATCGGGATAATCCATAGATTATTCCCAAAATTTGTGACTATTTTTAAGAATGGTATAGGACATTTTTATGTGTGTGTAATAGGTGTTACTGAAATAATTAAAATGATAAGAAGAAAATAAAATTTTTAAAATTTTATTCAGAAAAAAATTGAAAAAGTTTTTGGGGCCTGAGCAGGACATAGAAAAAATGAAGAAATAAACAAATGTGAAAAAAAAAAGTCAGGAAATATGAAAATTAATTCAAGTTAGGTACTTACAAAGTTTCAAATTTTTTAATAATAAAATAATCTTTAAAACATAGTTTAAATTTAATTACATTGACATGGCTCAACAAAGACATGGCTCAACAAAGTTTTTCCGAACATTATTTTAATGTGAGACCAAAAAAATTTTTTAATGCTTCGAAAGTATTAAAAAAACATAAAGTAAATTCACCAAAAGATATCAATTTAATTATTACTAGAGAAGTGCACGATGCAATCAAAGATAGTAGACCGACTCATAAATCATTACAACAATTACAAACAACTTTAAAGACTATAACTCCCCAATTAATTGCAAACGACAATCATAATGTACAAAACCCAATTAACGCGTTGACTTTTTTAATTTTTTTTTCTCAACTCTAGAACCGAAATACTTAAAATTCAAACGAAATTGTTGCTCAATTTTCAAATCTGGTTTAATTTTAAAAAACATATTCAATTATCATACTGCAAATGAAGATCTATTAAAAAGAATTCGAAACATTTTAAATTCATTTGGATTTATCGAAAATTTGAAATTTGTAAAATCATTTAAAGATAAGGCGAAGCCAAGTAAGACGGAATTGTTGAATGTCGTTTGCAAATATTTCAGGGTAGTACCAGATTCCACGACGTCGACGTCGAAATCATCTGTTGACGATGTTGATGATGTATCAGTGCACGGATCATCGTCAACATCGTCATCAGATGATGGCGACGTCGACGTCGCGGAAACATCTGCTTCGGATACTGTCCGAATAGGTGAGAAACGAAGGAAAAAAGCAACAAATGAAGTTTGTGTGAAGAGATCGAAACGTCTACCTTCCTCAAGTTCATCGGACGCTTCTAATACCGAAAGTTGTCACCTATTCGGACAGTCTGTGGCAGATGTCCACAATCCACTAACTGAACGATTTCAATTTAATTTAAATAAATTTGATAAGGATTACTCATCTCAACCCTGGAGGAATTTAACATCAGATTCCGAGAGTAGCGAGGTAATAAAGTTTAATTCATCAAATTTATCGTATAATAATCGACCTGGTAACTCTCCTGTCTTAGAACAAAATCTAATTTTAATTGAGCCTTCAGCAGAAAATATAAATGTAATTGAGCCTTCAGCAAGTAAGCCTTCAGCAGAAAATATAAATGTAATTGCGGAAACATCTGCTTCGGATACTGTCCGAATAGGTGAGAAACGAAGGAAAAAAGCAACAAATGAAGTTTGTGTGAAGAGATCGAAACGTCTACCTTCCTCAAGTTCATTGGACGCTTCTAATACCGAAAGTTGTCACCTATTCGGACAGTTTGTGGCAGATGTCCACAATCCACTAACTGAACGATTTCAATTTAATTTAAATAAATTTGATAAGGATTACTCATCTCAACCCTGGAGGAATTTAACATCAGATTCCGAGAGTAGCGAGATAATAAAGTTTAATTCATCAAATTTATCGTATAATAATCGACCTGGTAACTCTCCTGTCTTAGAACAAAATCTAATTTTAATTGAGCCTTCAGCAGAAAATATAAATGTAATTGAGCCTTCAGCAAGTAAGCCTTCAGCAGAAAATATAAATGTAATTGCGGAAACATCTGCTTCGGATACTGTCCGAATAGGTGAGAAACGAAGGAAAAAAGCAACAAATGAAGTTTGTGTGAAGAGATCGAAACGTCTACCTTCCTCAAGTTCATCGGACGCTTCTAATACCGAAAGTTGTCACCTATTCGAACAGTCTGTGGCAGATGTCCACAATCCACTAACTGAACGATTTCAATTTAATTTAAATAAATTTGATAAGGATTACTCATCTCAACCCTCGAGGAATTTAACATCAGATTCCGAGAGTAGCGAGATAATAAAGTTTAATTCATCAAATTTATCGTATAATAATCGACCTGGTAACTCTCCTGTCTTAGAACAAAATCTAATTTTAATTGAGCCTTCAGCAGAAAATATAAATGTAATTGAGCCTTCAGCAAGTAAGCCTTCAGCAGAAAATATAAATGCAATTGAGCCTTCAGCAAGTAAGCCTTCAGCAGAAAATATAAATGTAATTGAGCCTTCAGCAAGTAAGCCTTCAGCAGAAAATATAAATGTAATTGAGCCTTCAACAAGTAAGCCTTCAGCAGAAAATATAAATTTAATTGAGCCTTCAGCAAGTAAGCCTTCAGCAGAAAATATAATTGTAATTGAGCCTTCAGCTAATAGCCAAACAAGTTCATCACCTATCCTAAAAAAGACAAATTTAAAAAAAAATGATAAGGTTTGGGCTAAAATACGTGGCCACCCATATTACCCGGCAATTGTATTAGAAAAATTGAGCTACCGCTACAAGGTTCAATTTTTGGATGAAAGATTTACTACAGGAACAGTTACTGGCAAAAATTACATCGTTACAATAGAATCAATGACACCAGACAAAATCATAACTAAATCACAACAGACAAGAACAAAAATTATCGAACAATATAAAAAAGTAATTGAATATGTACCCGATGATGACAACAATATACAGGATGCCTAGTAAATATCAAGATGGGTAGTAACATTATATGTAAGATATCCTAGTCGATATAATCATCCACAAGTAACCGAAGTGAAACAATGGAATATATTGAAGCAATACTAAATATATCGACATTTAAATTTTTTTAAACTATGGTAGGATGCAGGTATATTTTTATTTATAACTTGGCGCCGGTAAGATAATGGTATACATGCATTCTACCAATCGCCGGCAAGTTTAATGAAATATAAGTGCCGATATATTTAGTAATGATCAATATTGAAATTGTTTAAGTTCTGGTTCTTTTAGATGATTATATCTACTAGGATAGCTGACATCTAATATTAAAACTGAGATATTAGGCACACTGTATATTAATTATATTTCCCGACTAGCGACAATATTCCCTAACCGTGTTTTTTTTTTGTTTATATTATTTTTTTTTTGTTACGTTAATTTAAATTTAAGAATAATCTAAGAATTACGTACATCGAGTATAGAGTTCGTATGATAATAGCACAATTAGCTTCATTTGTTGTTAATACATTTTTCTATCGTTCCCAGTGGGCATTCACCGTGCAAAAGTGGATTTTTAATTTTTTAAATAACCCTGCTATTACAATATTGTCTGTAGCAGATTTACTTGGGGTGGCCACCTGGACAACTTATTATGCTATGATAAAAATTGTTAACAAATGTTGAAGTGGTGCAAGAATATTAGATTCTCGCACAATAAATCGCGAATTAAAAATACTTAGGATTTTTTTTCGAAAAAACTATTATTCTTTTCGTAATCTACACCCTTTAATTAGCCTAAAACCAAGTTTTTAAAAAGATTAAAAAAGTTTGAATTATTTTCATCATTTTCCATACTAATATACCCCAAAATGTACTAGGTTAACTTTAACTATATAGAACGCGTCTGAAACATCGCATTTCCCGCGAATTTTCCACTATTTCGTAGCAAATTTTCTTGGCTTTCATCCTATATATACTTTGCATTATGAAATATTTCTCCTTCGACTCGAAAATGACGAAATGGTGAAGTTGTGCAAGAATATTAGATTCTCGCATAATAAATTGCGAATTTATAATACTTAGGATTTTTTTTTCGAAAAAACTATTATTCTTTTCGTAATCTACACCCATTAATTAGCATAAAACCAAGTTTTTAAAAGGATTAAAAAAGTTTGAAAAATTTAAATCATTTTCCATACTAATATATCCCAAAATTTACTCGGTTAACTTTAACTATATAGAACGCGTCTGAAACATCGCATTTCCCGCGAATTTTCCACTATTTCGTAGCAAATTTTCTTGGCTTTCATCCTATGTATACTTTGCATTATGAAATATTTCTCCTTCGACTCGAAAATGACGAAATGTTGAAGTGGTGCAAGAATATTAGATTCTCGCACAATAAATCGCGAATTAAAAATACTTAGGATTTTTTTTCGAAAAAACTATAATTCTTTTCGTAATCTACACCCTTTAATTAGCCTAAAACCAAGTTTTTAAAGAGATTGAAAAAGTTTGAAAAATTTTCATCATTTTCCATACTAATATACCCCAAAATGTACTAGGTTAACTTTAACTATATAGAACGCGTCTGAAACATCGCATTTCCCGCGAATTTTCCACTATTTCGTAGCAAATTTTCTTGGCTTTCATCCTATGTATAATTTGCATTATGAAATATTTCTCCTTCGACTCGAAAATGACGAAATGTTGAAGTGGTGCAAGAATATTAGATTCTCGCACAATAAATCGCGAATTAAAAATACTTAGGATTTTTTTTCGAAAAAACTATTATTCTTTTCGTAATCTACACCCTTTAATTAGCCTAAAACCAAGTTTTTAAAAAGATTAAAAAAGTTTGAATTATTTTCATCATTTTCCATACTAATATATCCCAAAATTTACTCGGTTAACTTTAACTATATAGAACGCGTCTGAAACATCGCATTTCCCGCGAATTTTCCACTATTTCGTAGCAAATTTTCTTGGCTTTCATCCTATGTATAATTTGCATTATGAAATATTTCTCCTTCGACTCGAAAATGACGAAGTGTTGAAGTGGTGCAAGAATATTAGATTCTCGCACAATAAATCGCGAATTAAAAATACTTAGAATTTTTTTTCGAAAAACCTATAATTCTTTTCGTAATCTACACCCTTTAATTAGCCTAAAACCAAGTTTTTAAAGAGATTGAAAAAGTTTGAAAAATTTTCATCATTTTCCATTCTAATATACCCCAAAATGTATTCGGTTAACTTTAACAATATAGAACGCGTCTGAAACATCGCATTTCCCGCGAATTTTCCACTATTTCATAGGAAATTTTCTTGGCTTTCATCCTATGTATACTTTGAATTATGAAATATTTCTCCTTCGACTCGAAAATGACGAAATGTTGAAGTGGTGCAAGAATATTAGATTCTCGCATAATAAATCGCGAATTAATAATACTTAGGATTTTTTTTCGAAAAAACTATTATTCTTCTCGTAATCTACACCCATTAATTAGCCTAACACCAAGTTTTTAAAAGGATTAAAAAAGTTTGAAAAATTTAAATCATTTTCCATACTAATATATCCCAAAATTTACTCGGTTAACTTTAACTATATAGAACGCGTCTGAAACATCGCATTTCCCGCGAATTTTCCACTATTTCGTAGCAAATTTTCTTGGCTTTCATCCTATGTATACTTTGCATTATGAAATATTTCTCCTTCGACTCGAAAATGACGAAATGTTGAAGTGGTGCAAGAATATTAGATTCTCGCACAATAAATCGCGAATTAAAAATACTTAGGATTTTTTTTCGAAAAAACTATAATTCTTTTCGTAATCTACACCCTTTAATTAGCCTAAAACCAAGTTTTTAAAAAGATTAAAAAAGTTTGAAAAATTTAAATCATGACGAAATGGTGAAGTTGTGCAAGAATATTAGATTCTCGCACAATAAATAGCGAATTAAAAATACTTAGGATTTTTTTTCGAAAAAACTATTATTCTTTTCGTAATCTACACCCTTTAATTAGCCTAAAACCAAGTTTTTAAAAAGATTAAAAAAGTTTGAATTATTTTCATCATTTTCCATACTAATATATCCCAAAATTTACTCGGTTAACTTTAACTATATAGAACGCGTCTGAAACATCGCATTTCCCGCGAATTTTCCACTATTTCGTAGGAAATTTTCTTGGCTTTCATCCTATGTATACTTTGCATTATGAAATATTTCTCCTTCGACTCGAAAATGACGAAATGTTGAAGTGGTGCAAGAATATTAGATTCTCGCACAATAAATAGCGAATTAAAAATACTTAGGATTTTTTTTCGAAAAAACTATTATTCTTTTCGTAATCTATACCCTTTAATTAGCCTAAAACCAAGTTTTTAAAAAGATTAAAAAAGTTTGAATTATTTTCATCATTTTCCATACTAATATACCCCAAAATGTACTAGGTTAACTTTAACTATATAGAACGCGTCTGAAACATCGCATTTCCCGAGAATTTTCCACTATTTCGTAGCAAATTTTCTTGGCTTTCATCCTATATATACTTTGCATTATGAAATATTTCTCCTTCGACTCGAAAATGACGAAATGTTGAAGTGGTGCAAGAATATTAGATTCTCGCACAATAAATCGCGAATTAAAAATACTTAGGATTTTTTTTCGAAAAAACTATAATTCTTTTCGTAATCTACACCCTTTAATTAGCCTAAAACCAAGTTTTTAAAAAGATTAAAAAAGTTTGAAAAATTTAAATCATGACGAAATGGTGAAGTTGTGCAAGAATATTAGATTCTCGCACAATAAATAGCGAATTAAAAATACTTAGGATTTTTTTTCGAAAAAACTATTATTCTTTTCGTAATCTACACCCTTTAATTAGCCTAAAACCAAGTTTTTAAAAAGATTAAAAAAGTTTGAATTATTTTCATCATTTTCCATACTAATATATCCCAAAATTTACTCGGTTAACTTTAACTATATAGAACGCGTCTGAAACATCGCATTTCCCGCGAATTTTCCACTATTTCGTAGGAAATTTTCTTGGCTTTCATCCTATGTATACTTTGCATTATGAAATATTTCTCCTTCGACTCGAAAATGACGAAATGTTGAAGTGGTGCAAGAATATTAGATTCTCGCACAATAAATAGCGAATTAAAAATACTTAGGATTTTTTTTCGAAAAAACTATTATTCTTTTCGTAATCTATACCCTTTAATTAGCCTAAAACCAAGTTTTTAAAAAGATTAAAAAAGTTTGAATTATTTTCATCATTTTCCATACTAATATACCCCAAAATGTACTAGGTTAACTTTAACTATATAGAACGCGTCTGAAACATCGCATTTCCCGAGAATTTTCCACTATTTCGTAGCAAATTTTCTTGGCTTTCATCCTATATATACTTTGCATTATGAAATATTTCTCCTTCGACTCGAAAATGACGAAATGGTGAAGAGGTGCAAGAATATTAGATTCTCGCATAATAAATCGCGAATTAATAATACTTAGGATTTTTTTTCGAAAAAACTATTATTCTTTTCGTAATCTACACCCATCAATTAGCCTAAAACCAAGTTTTTAAAAGGATTAAAAAAGTTTGAAAAATTTAAATCATTTTCCATACTAATATATCCCAAAATTTACTCGGTTAACTTTAACTATATAGAACGCGTCTGAAACATCGCATTTCCCGCGAATTTTCCACTATTTCGTAGCAAATTTTCTTGGCTTTCATCCTATGTATACTTTGCATTATGAAATATTTCTCCTTCGACTCGAAAATGACGAAATGTTGAAGTGGTGCAAGAATATTAGATTCTCGCACAATAAATCGCGAATTAAAAATACTTAGGATTTTTTTTCGAAAAAACTATAATTCTTTTCGTAATCTACACCCTTTAATTAGCCTAAAACCAAGTTTTTAAAGAGATTGAAAAAGTTTGAAAAATTTTCATCATTTTCCATACTAATATACCCCAAAATGTACTAGGTTAACTTTAACTATATAGAACGCGTCTGAAACATCGCAGGATCGCTGATATTAGCATAATATTATTTTCAGTTCAATAGAACGTAGCTCCGGCCTACCTCGCCGCTGCTTTCTATTTTAAACATATTATAGAGGCCTACGATTTTTTAAATATAGGTAAAACTAACATCAGCGATACTAGTTTACCAGTATATTATACTGGTATATACCAGTGACTTTGACAAATCAAACATTTAAAAAAAAAATCTTTTATTCAAAATTGTCCGTAATCCAAATTCTCGTACCTAATCAAAATTGTATTCAAAATTCTGGTAGTCAATCCAATTCAAAATTTCAAATAATAGTAAATAGGATAAGGTATATATTAATTTTCAAATATTATAAACCTTTTAAATATTTTATCCCAGAGTTATGTTAAACAGTTGTAGAAAAAAATAAATTAATACACTTAAAGTGAGAGAAGACGGCGACAAGTTACTTTCAGATAATATTGATCAGGAGACAAAAACGATTTGTGACGAGTTTGATATTACTGTAATGGAATTTCAGCTTCTAGAAAGGCAATAACTCTCCTCTCGCTGTTTGCTGATGACGCTGAATTCTGTCGTGAAGTTGATCTAGTTCATAAATAATTTCAAAATAACTTTCTATTTCAGATGAATCCTGTGAAACAATGCAAAACATGCCGAGGGGTGGCAGACCTCAAAAACCATTCGACACATCGCCTCAGGGTGGAGCAGATCGCCGTCGTAGCCGCTGAGATCAACAGAAGATTAAAACATTTGTCTCAGGGTACGGTCGTGGTGGGATCGGTGGTGAATGCTGCATTGGCCACAATCGTCGATTATAAGCGAAACAGGTCTGTTTACAAACGGTTGCGGGACTTCTATATTTCTCTAGTACGCAATCACTTGCAGTTCTTCAATTTAATTTATAATGAAGAACTGCGAGTCATACAGCGTTTACTAGAGGATATAGATGAGCCCGACCGTTTGGAAACAGACCTGCAGCATTCACCACCGACTCCACCACCACCACCCGTACGAAAGCGGCTACGTCGGAATGCAGATCTGCTCTGCCTGGAAGAGGCAGAAGAATTTCGTCCAAGATTTTAATTATATTTCACGGCCTATTTCAAACTACTCAATAAAAAAATAAAAGCTTAAATGTCTTGGTTTTAGTTTCGTATTTACCTATTGTTAAAAAAAAGTAGGAAGGAAATATAAAAAAACATTAATCCGATTAAAATAAACGTAGGAATAAGAAACATTTAAGAAACCAAAAAAGAAAATATTGTTATGAAGTGTGACTCTGAAGGGGAAATGAAACGACTAAAAGAAGAGATCGAAAATAAATTGCAACGTACTGATTTACCAGTCTTTTTATAATGAAGCGAATTATAACAAGAATGATGGTGGTATAGCCTTGATAAAGGATGGCATAAATGTTAAATTTCGACATGAAAAACTAGATATGTCAGGGGCAACATTGGGGAGATTGGAGTTTCAGCTAAATAATATTCTTTTTGGACTAACAGCAGTTTATAAGCCACCGCCAATTTCTAAAGCAGACTTTATAAGTGACATGCAAACTTTTTTACAGGGTTTAGTGGAGGCAAATATTGAAATTTTTATTGGACATATAAACATTAGGGTTGCCAGGCGTCCCGATTTTCGCGGGATGTCCCGTTTTCAGCACCTTTAGTCCCGCGTCCCGCGCCGGTAGTCCAAGCGGGACGCATATAAGGTCCGATTCTGCTGCCTCCGCTAGTAGTACATTCGTTGGCGTAGATCTCATCGTACCCAAACATGTCCGAAGTGATTGGTATTGAACTTTGTCTAGCTTAGAGGTGTTTTTCTTACGTAAACCAGTCATTACGAAAATTACTTACAATTTTGACATAAATCCGTAATACATCCACATACAAATTAAAAATAATGATGATACCTTATCTTTTTTGTGATGATACCTATCTTAGTCTTAGTCTTAATTACAATGGCCACATGTCTTGTCGACAATCAGCCAGCTTTAGTGGTTTTACAAACTTCAACTTCAAATTCATTTAAAAACGGTTTTTTATTAAAAGGTCTTCTTCTTCTTCTTCTTCCTTAATGGTGTCGGCTGCCTTAGGCGCCATTCACCAGTACTATTTGGGGTGATCCCACAACTTCTGCCTCTAGGGCACTGTGTGATCACTGATTTCTTCTTATTAAACGTTTTATTGGTTATGATTGGTTACTAACTTTATTTTCTATATTACATTGAGGGGTTAGACAAACAGATAGCACAACAAAGGAATTAAACTCTTCTCGCTCCCGGGCAACAGAGGAGCATTGGACACCCGAAAGTTGCCTCGGAATTGTAGCACCTACATACATATAAAATCTGGTGAAATCTGGCAACTTTGCAATTCGCAGAATCTGGTGAAATCTCACAACTTTTTGAACCCATTGTTGGTGAATTTCTCATTTTTCATCGGGCAACACTGATATGCCATTGGCAACACTGATTTTAAGTTCCAAAATTAGTTCAAATCAACGACGATTGTTGGTTCAAATCTAATAATTAATTACCTAATATAATGGGATGCTGTTGGAGTTTCTTCTGCAAAGAAGATAATTCGTCACAGAGTGAAAGAACACATTTACTAGTTGATCCAGTATCAAATCACACAGATATACTGACTGACGAAGAATTGGCATTAATTAGAATTATAGAAGAATTCGAAAAAAATGTCATAAATGTAGCAGCATGAGTGCCGCAGGCGTTGGCTAGCCTTGGAAAAAGTTTAAGGGATGCATGATGCAAGATCTAACAGGTGAATGGTGAATGTTTTGTTTTTAGCCCTTTTTGACCTTTTTGATGCCTGCCGGGTACCTGCGACGTTATCCCAACTCGAGTGTTCCCATCCCTCAGGGTTGCCACGTTTTTGAGCAGTGTCGCCAATAATTGTTTTTAAATGTAAAGTTAATATTAATAATGGAAGTCTTAACAGCAAGTCTCTGTCAATTATAATTAGTCATTATTGTCATTCACCCGTCGTCCGTCGTGTCAAATATACCGCTTTTGCTTTTTGTTCTCGGAGTTTTTAAAAAGAAATTTTCATTTTCAAGTGTGATTAATAATTCCAGTGCAATGTTGGAGGTTGGAGTATTGGAGGTTCCAGCCCTGCTACCGGTTCCAGCAGTAAAAATAACTATATCATGGATCACAAAGTAAGAAGCACTAAATTTACTTATTCGATCATTGTTGTATAAAACGTGTTTCCTATTTTTCATTTCTTGCTTATCAGTGATTTAATAAAATGAACACTGGCCCAATTAACCCAGTTAACGACATTTTGTTTGTCACGTCGTTGCATATTATCTACCTATACTTTAAAAATTCTAATTGTTTTAACTGTGTGCTGTGTGCACAAAACACTGAAGTCACATTCATTTTTGCAATTGCTAGTTATGCTTCCTAAATGACGTGTTGACCATAAAGATATAGATTATTTTCTACTAAGTATCAAAAGCATGGGCGTTAACAATTATTCAGGGACCACCGTATATTTATCCGACACCCTCTCAACCTGAAGCAGAATCAGATGCTTGTATCATAATTGTTGATAAAATTTTAACTTATTGAATAAGTAATTCAGCTCTTAATCCATTAAATTTGTTTAATAAATGTATGACCTGAATAATAAAAATCTATTTAATTGAATTTGTCAAAAATAAACATTGATATCTGGGCCTGGTGACCAAAAAGATGATCGTATTGTTTAAGTTTTAACATACTGCAATTCTTTATTTAAAGTAACCCCCACTCATGAAACATTACCACATTTAATAAAAGCCTGCTACTGCTTGGACAAACATTATTATGAGATATTTTTTTTAGGTGCAAGCCGACAAAACAACCCAATAAGAAATCCTATAGTTTTATATCTACAGTGAGGACCTAAAGTCCGCCCCCCCCCTCTAACTTCTTAACCGTTCGGTATATTTTAATGAAATTTTGAACGATAATATTTGAGCAAGTCTTGCACTTTTTGATATACCAATGACAGCTTTAAATGTCAAGATGACAGCTGGGTCCGCTTTTGGAATATTTTTTTAAATGGAACACCCTGTATATTTTTAAATTCCATATAATTATTTTTTATTAAATGCATTATTAGTCTATGCTTCATAGTTTCCGAGATATTGACTCTCGAAAAGTGACATTTTTGAACTTTGACAGCTTATAACCTTCTAACAGTACGTCTTAGAGCAAAACGGCTTACATGTCCCTATCTTCAATTTTTATTATCTTCCCAAAAAAATCAACTTCCACTTAAACCGGAACAACTATATTTCCTGCTTTCGAGTTACATCCGGTTTAACCGGAAGTTGCTTTTTTGGGAAGATAATAAAAATTGAAGATAGGGACATGTAAGCCGTTTTGCTCTAAGACCTACTGTTATACTAAATATTGTGACGACTCGGTAATAAATTCATAGAAAAAAATAAATATGCGTGAAAGCCTTTAATCCTATTTATGTGAAATGTTTTGAAATACGAAGTCATTTTCTTAATAAGAAATCGGGATTTATTTCGTTGAACTAATTAAAATTAATTTTATCACCATTAATAAAATTTCAAAGGATTGTGACGCCCAAGTTCAATATAAGAAAAAGTTTTAAAAAGCTTTAAACATTTTAAAATGTGTCTTCAGAAAAATTAAGTTGTAAAAAAAAAATTTTTGGAAAAATTTAAAATAAAATAATTGGTTGTCGCCAGATACATTTTCTTGCATAGGGTTGAAAGTGGAATAAGTTTTTTTTTTTTTAAATTTATATTAAAATATTTTCTATAAATATCATAAAAATCAATCAGATATTTTCTAAGTGTTTAAGTAAATAAATTATCTTCTCACATTAATGTTTAAAAATTTTTACAAGTTTTGGGGAGATACACATTCCTTTGAAAAATGTTTAAAAATCATGTTAGATTCGGTACGGAATTTTTATTCTTTTAAAAATAAATTAAAAAATAAAATAAAATAATTTTAAATGGAGAAAATTATTTTAGAGAGATTAATTCTAAGTTTTCCATTGGGAAAAATTATTTTTTTCAAAATTTAATTAATAATAATAATAATAATAATAATAATAATAAACTTCTTTATTTCAAATCATGAATACAAAAAACATAAAATGAAATGACGTCACCAGCTAAAGAAAAGTACATTGTTTTCCTTAAACTTTTAAGCGAAAAATTCACCTAGACTATAAGGTTCTAAATCGATAAGTAGTTTTTTAATTCCTCTTTTGTACAATTTTTGCGAATCTACTTTTTTAATTCTATTTGGTAAGGCATTAAATAATTTTAAACACATATAATGTGGAGATCTTTCTGTAAGTGTCAGTCGATGTATTGGGTAGTTAACATCCATTGTTCTTGTGGGGTAAGAATGTGATTGTTTAAAATTAAAAAGTTCCTGATTCTTAAAGAAAAACATTAAACATTCATAAATATATATCCCGTAAACTGTCATTATACGCTTATTTTTAAAAACGCCCCTACA
The DNA here is from genome assembly GCA_963969555.1 of Polydrusus pterygomalis. NCBI lineage: Eukaryota > Metazoa > Arthropoda > Insecta > Coleoptera > Curculionidae > Polydrusus > Polydrusus pterygomalis. The sequence continues at coordinate 86,687,475 of OZ018379.1, forward strand.
ACTTTGCTTATAATCCATCTTACCCATAATTCTCATTATCCGCTTTTGAGCCACAAAAATGTCTTGTGTCGTGTTGTGTCTTCCCCAAAATATAACTCCATACTTTATTAATGATTCAAAATTAGCATGGTACATTATCCTAACTGTTTCCTCATTCATATACTTACCAACGACCCTAATTCCATAACAAACGGAGTTTAGTCTTTTTATTAAATTGTTCAAGTGGACCGACCAGTCAAAGCATTCATTGATATTGATACCTAGAAATTTTACATCCTTTGAGAAAATTAACTCTTCATTAACAATGCTTAAAGTTGGTGGTCCTTGAACTGTTGACTGTTTAGTTTTAAATAAAATTATATTGGTCTTTTCTTTGTTTAAAATTAATCTATTTTTTGAAAACCAATCTGATACTAGGTTAAAAAAGAGTTTGGCTTTTATTAAAAGATCATCTAAAAACTTATTTCCGATAATTAAATTAGTATCATCTGCATATTTAACAATATGCTGGTTTTTATCTTCTGTTATGAAAGCCAAGTCGTTGACAAATATTATGAAAAGAAGGGGGCCCAAAATGCTACCTTGTGCTATGCCTACATCATTATTTAATATTTCTGACTTACAAGTTTTATCTCCCTTAGTAATAGTAACGGTTTGTCTTCGATCGTTAATATATGAGACAAGCCATTTTTTTACATTTCCCCTAATTCCATACATTTCAAGTTTGCTAACAAGTATTTCCCTGTCTAGACAATCATAGGCTTTAGATAGGTCAAGAAACATTCCAAGCGCCAACTCGCCCCTTTCAAGGTGTTCTATAATGGCTCGAAAAAATTGAAAAATTGCAGTTTGTGTTGATCTGCCTTCCGTAAAACCATGTTGGCATTTATTAAATAAATTACGATCTTTCATGAAACTGACTAATCTTTTGGAATCTAATTGGAAATTAAACATTTTTAGAAAATTTCATGAGAATTATTTTTAAAAATTCTTTTAAAAATAAATTAGAATAAATATAAATTGAGTAAATTATTTTAAAGAAAATAATTCTAAGTTTTCTATCGAAAAGAATTATTTTTTAAAAATTAATTTTCAAAAAGTAAATTCAAACTTTTGAAAATTAGGGCAATCATTTTGTAGAATTTTAAAAAATAAAATAAAAATTAATTGTCTTAAAAACTTACCATAACATTTTATTTTATTTTAAGAAGATTTAAATATAAAATTCACAATTCAACTAACAAAGCAAAGATCGGTAACATCCGAATCGCGAGTCCCCGCTTGAATAGTGTAGGTTCATGTCATTGGTCAAATAAAGTTAGACAAAAATGAACCTTCGGTATAACAAATCTAAGACCGACTCATCTGATGACAAATAAAATATAGTCCATGCGTTGACCTAGATTTCGGTTCCCATAGGAAGTTAATTAAGAATTTTTAATATTTTAATATTTTCTATCTTAAGCGAATGAACTATAGATCTTTTTAGACTCGACGGAAAATTTTAGGAAACAACGTAGTAAGCGAGAAAGATGCGCGATGGTTGACTTAAATACTTTTCTGTCCTCATTTGGGCATCTTGCCATCTTGGGCAGGATTTCTTGAAAATCCCTACTAACATTTTTCCGATGGGGGAGATAGAAGTCTATATAAGCAAAAACGTGAATATTTTAGGGAGTTCAGTTCAGCCAGTTCTGTTTTAAAAGTTTTTCGAGATTTTAAAGTCGAGGTAGTATCGTCGGTCCGGAATAGTTAAAAGTTCGTTAAAAAGTCAAGAAGTTGATTTGTCGAAAATAAGTTTCTTTTGCGATTTTTAGACAGTCCACAAAATTATATGTACATTGCGACCACAAAGTAAGTGCTGCGCTAAGTAATAGAAATATGGGTTTTATTTTTATTTAGACTTAGAAGAAATTTTTGTGAAATGTTGGTGGCTCCATATTTTATTCCTGAATATAACAAGTGTCGTTTAAAACTTTAAAATGGTGTTTCTATGATTTCTGCTATGTAATAAAATATAACTTGGAAATGATGACGAAATTTTACATGAGTTGCGAATTTTACTTCCAAATCGTTATTGGCAAAAATGGTGCGAATTTTCTGCTAGATCTTCAAGAGTGCTTTTTGTAAGGCGAAGATATAGAGGCAAGCTAATAGTATAACCAAATGTAAGTAATGAAACAACAAATATTGCTCCCGTCGAGATTATTGAACCCACATGAATAGTACTTTGTAACCTACCCGATAGCGCCAACCTGATTGCTCCCTAAAATTAAAGTAGTAACGTGGTAGGCTTCACAATTGGTGTCAGGTGTGGGGTAGCAAAAATTCTGAGAGGGTTAAAAAACTCGCAGAATTAGAGAGAAATTTTTACAGAAAAATGGAGAATTTTCGAGAAAATTATTTTCGTGTTAAAATTTCACACTTACAATTAAAGAAGAAAAATTGAAATTTATGGTGAATCATTTGGAATTTAAGTACTTACTTACTTTTGAAAATTTTGGTGAAGAATTAGCTTGCATTTTACGAAAAGGCTCGACATGAGGATTCAATTTAAATACCATAGCATTTAAAAATGTCAACCAACCCAACTCCTGCAGCTTCAGCTTCAGCTCCTGTAACTGTAACGACCAATAATGTGGTTATTGGGATCGAATCCATTCCTACCTATGAGGGACAAGGCAGTATTGACGACTTTCTAGCAATTATCGATGAAACCGCCCTTTTAGCTAACTGGACCGATGAACAAAAAGTGGCCATCGCTCGTCTCAAACTCCGCAACAAAGCTAAACAATTTATTGAGTCTGAGCCAACCCTAAAAACCACCACGTCATGGACAACACTCAAGGATTCTTTAAAAAAGCAGTTCGTCCGTCAGTATGTGAAAGGAGCTGCCATGAAAAATTTTATCGAATGTCGTCAACGGACAGGAGAAACTTGCCGCCAGTTTTTGACTAGGTTGAAGCTGCTAGCCAATCGCACTGTAACGCTCACAGGAAATAATGCTACAGACCAAATTATTTCTACCAGGTTGGAACAAGACATTACTACTCAATTCACTCTGGGTCTGCTTATGCCAATTAAACAGGGAGTGTTATCGTCTAGTCCTAATACCTTAGTCAAGGCGTTAGAGTATCATGAGAGGGAGGAATCCATTGAAAACCTCCTTCATCCATCCACTTCCAGAGATTGCAGAGCCGTACAGGACACAGGTGCTAGAAATGTGGAGCAACGCCGATACCCAGACAACCATGTGGGAAGACCTGGAAGACCTGCTAACGCAAATCGGAGACCTATGGTATGTTTTAAGTGCAATAAGGAAGGACATACCTCCAGATACTGTCCATCGACCTGTTTTAAATCTGGAAGAAATGGACATTTTAGCAGAGAATGTCCACAGAACAATAGGCAACCAGCACATCGGCCGCAAGCAAACCCGTCCCAACGGCTTTGTTTTAATTGTCAGCAACCGGGACATATATCTCAATTTTGTCCTGCCAGGCAAGGAGGAAGCAGACAACCAAATCCTGCTTTAAACCGCAACGCAGCCCCTCAACAACCCCGGAGACCGGCTGTGCCAGACGCAAGTTGGGAATAAACGACGAGAAAGTGGTAGGGATATATACGTGCTCAAAAGAAGAACTTCCGAAACCAGCCAATGTTGCCAAGGTAACAATAGATAAAAAATTTTATTATACGTTAGTCGATTCAGGAGCCGTAGTATCCCTAGTTAAACCCGATATTGCCCAGGGGTTTAAGATTGAACGAACTGATAGTGTTTTAGTGGATATACAAGGTAATACTATTCCAACGCTGGGAATAGTGGAATTACCTATTAGTTTTATAAGTGGAACCAAGATCGCTCATAGTTTTGTTGTTGTAGACTCTGATACCTTTAGAGCAGATTTGTTATTAGGTATAGACTTTTTAAGAAAATATAGTGTAAAAATTGATTGGGGAAATTGTTGTATGTACGCTTTTGAAAATGAGATACCCTTGATGGAAGAAGGTTCCATGGAAGATGGAGATGCTATGATGACGTTGTCGAAAATTCAGGTGGAAAAGATGTTCCTGAAAGTACATAGTGAACTGAAAAACTTAACACAGAGGTTTAGTGAAATGGAGGTCAATATAAATAATCGTTATGCTAGTCATTCCTCGTTAGTACCATTAACGCAGGAATGTGGAGTTCGAACGAATGGTACTCGTTTGGAATTCTCCAGTAACAAGAAGCAACGTTTAGCTAGCGAAAATTTGGAAGGACCTGGGAAGAATGCAGCTTCCGTTAAGCCAAATGTACAAGGAAAAGCAAATCGTGAGCCACGAGGAAAAAGTGGTGATTTAAGAAAAAGCCAAAAGGAAGAAAGTACATCAAGGTGTGCTCCTAGTGCTTCGGAAGAGAGAAGTGGTGATTTTAGAAAAAGCAAGAAGGAAGAAAGAGCATCAAAATGTACTCCTAGTGTATTAGAAGAAAAGGAGGTTTTGTGTTTCACGGAAACTGTAGGGAGCCAAGAGGAACAAGGTGCATGAAGGTGTACTCCTAGTGCTCCTGAAGAAAAGAGGATAGTGAGATTTAACAAAAGTGTAAAAATTCCTGCAATGTGTCACGCTGTATGTATGGCAACTTTAGAGAAGGCGTCAAGAGTCAAGACTCAGCATATAGTGATAGAACCATGGGAGAGTGGACCACAAGAATTGCTAGTTGCAAGAGTTTGGTGTTGTGTAAATGCAGAAATTCCAGTACGTGTGAGTAATATTACAGATAAAGATATTACGATTCCCGAGAAAACAGTGATTGCGTATGCTTATGAAGCTGAAATAGGGCTTCCCGAAGAGAGAAAAGAAAATTATAGGGCATATAAGTAAAAAGGGTACTGATGAAATTTTGCGACAGCTTAATTTAGATAAATGCCTTAATGGGGATCAGGTTAAATTAAGAGATCTAATAGTGGAATATATTGATAATTTAAATCTCCTAACCAAAAATTAACTTGCACAAGCAAAGTTACTCATCGTATTATTACCGAGAATGTTTCGCCTATTTGTAAAATACCTTATAGGGTACCATTTCATAGGCAAGAAATATTAAAGAAAGAAATTCAAAAATTATTGGACGACGATATCATCGAGGAAAGTGAATCTCCGTGGAGTTTTCCTGCAATTCTTATTGAAAAGAAACGACATCCAGGGGAGGAAATTCAATATCGTCTAGTGATCGATTTCCGTGAATTGAATGGAATCACGGTAACTGACTATTTTCCGTTGGCAAATATCCAAGAATCCATTGACCGACTGTCCGGGGCACGTTTATTTTCAACCATGGACTTAGCGTCTGGCTATTTCCAAATTCCGTTGCAGCCAGAAGATCAAGAAAAGACGGGATTTTCCACTCCTGATAATCACTACCAATTTAAAAGGATGGCTATGGGTTTGAAAAATGCCCCTGCGACATGGAGTCGTTTAATGTATCATATTTTTGGTAAACTTACCTACAAAGAATGCCTAGTTTATCTTGATGATATAATAGTATTTTCAGCGGACGCGGACGCATATAGAGCGACTACGTCATATTTTCGAAAAAATTAAGGATAGTAATTTAAAGTTTAAACCTACCAAGTGCAATTTCTGAAAGAACAGATCGAATATTTGGGACATATTATCGTCACAGCAGGCGGATACACCACCCAATCTGAGAAAACAGAAATCTTGGACAAAAACAAAATAAGTCCTCTGGATGGAAAAAACTTGATTTGCCTGAGACAGTAGGACTCTTTCCATCAGAAGGTGATAGTTTCGAAGCTCTAGATCTCAATCTTGCAAAATGTATAAACCTTGATTGGATATGGACATGTGCACCCTCTGGGATCTCTAGCTCTAAAAAGGCAAGATGTGCGATTGAAGTGATAAAGTCCCAATCAGAGGTTATATCAGAATGTGATTACTTGATGAAGACTTTCATGGAACCAACTGTTGTGAGTGTACCTGGGGGAGTTACATCAGTAGGACATAGTTCTTATACAAAGTATATAACAGGTGTTAGAGGACTCCATATCGGCAAAGATATAAAACTTAATCCTGATAGCTGGGAAATGATTAAGATATTGGATGTAGAAAGTATAAAGATAGGATCACTATACTATAAGTCCTTAGTGACTGGAGGAGACATTCTGATTACTCAAGCACTAACAAAATTGCCTGATGTCCCATTTGATAATATTAACATCAATATCTCTCAATGGATGAGAGTTGAAGATTTCAAGTTCAAGTATGATAGTCTCTTAAGTTCACTACCAGAAGAACTACATTGCCATGGCAACATGGCCTGTTGTCAGCACCAGCTTATGGTTGATTATATTGACAACATTAGTTATCATACAATTCTTTTATATATATTGTTACATCAGGAATAAATTTAAGGAGGCACCCAAGCAAGATATCATTGCTTTGAGAAGAATAGATCCTACATCAAGGAAACCGCAACAATTAGCATAAGATCCTAAGATTACCATCGCAAAGATAAGGATTCTCTTATAAATCTTGCCTTCTAGAGTCTATATATAAATACATCCTAATTGTAATTAATCCTTAATATTAGCCATATCTAATCATCTATAAAATTATAAGATGTTATATTTAATAAGATATTCAAATGCTTTTACACAGGCATAATGTTAAAATCATATATACCAAATCATTGTTAACTCACTAAGAAACTTACCTGGGAATCAGGGAAAAAGGAACACATGGTCCATGCAGAAAGACTGAAGTTATATAAAGGAGATAGCCAAGACTATGAAAATCCTATACTGGATGATCAAAAAGATGGACGCGTAAACCAGACGCCTGCCAAAGATGAAGAAGATGAAAAGAACCAGGATTTTGACCAAGAAATAGTGGATGAGTTCTTGAACCAAGGTATGGAGCTTCAAGAAGAGAATCGTCCTATTGACCCAGATTCCGATGACAGTATAGAAAGTCATGATGACTCTGACTCGTCGGAAACAACTCTTCAGCCCGAAGAGGAAACGGACGAAGAACTTACGGAAGAATATAATAGTGCCCTTGATGACTCAAACGATGAGGAAATTGAAATGCATACACGTACACGGGCAGTGAAACTGCTAAGTCGATTTAAGGATTATATATTAGATTAATTTTAACTACTAATGGAGCCACCTTATATAATTTTATTGGAATTTAGTTTAATGACTATATCGTTATTTATAGATGGGAAAAAGAACGCTGATTTTATGGTGCTACTTGGTCTGCACAGAAGCCGCCCTTATAGCTTACGACTGTAAGAATCCTTCTACAAATGTATCTGTGATATCGCTAAGAGAAGTAGCTTCGTGTCCTGATCCAGAATCTGGCTATGAAATTCAGGAAGGATACGCCCAAGTAATAGAAAAGAGAAAATTTGAATACGTACATGTCTATTCTTGTTTAGTAGAAATAACAAGAATTATAAAACACTGTGGAGCGTTTTCGCATGAATCGTCAGTGGAAGATGGTGTACTAACGTATGTGCACGAAATAGGTGCTGAAGAATGTCGAAAAACACATTTATATCGAGAGTTCCGTGGAATAAGAGGACATATTGTCGTGATATCACGATTTTGCCAAATTTTTTATAATCATTTTAAACCCAGAATCATCGAAATCCGTCCATAAACAAAAAAGATATTCAAAGTCAAAAAGTGTAAAAATCATCCATGTTAAAACTCCATAAGAGAAAGGCCCGGCGAGAAGAGCGTCGAAAACAAGCCAAAGCGTTCAGTTCTCCGGCAACGTTCTTAGATATACTCAATTAGCAAAATTTAATCGCTCCCGGTTTTTCCGGATTTTCTCAGCAACAAAAGAAGCCATCATATTCATATTAGTACCAAAAGAAGCGGATTTCGAAAATACTCATTTGACAACTTTCAGATCTTCAATCAAACTTTTAAAAAAGAAAATATTAAAGAAAAACGATTTCCCCATGTTAATTTTGCATATACCCAGGATTGGTGGAAATCGAAAAATTAAGACACGCCCACAATTTTTACCATAAATACTTGGCGCAAAGCACAATTTAGTGAGAGCTAAACAAATCTTCAGTGGGTTAGGTGCGCCACGGAGCTCGACTATCTGTAATCGCTGTTACAGAGCAAACTTTTCCATTGTCGACAACAAGCATACCGTTCGGCAATGGTTAAGGAAGAAGAAGTATTGTAATAACAACTTGCAATTTAAGCACGCGATTGTAGAGTAGGGAAAAAGTGTTACATCAAACTGTATGACAAAAAAGGTATCGGAAAACGGTAACTTTCTGCTTACGAAGTGCCGTAGTAAGTTCGCTTGTTTTATGAATCAAGCCTAAAAAATTCTCCAATAAAGAAATTCGACGCCGTCATACAGTCGCTAGTTCAAAAGTCCCGAAAAACAAGAAGATCAAAAACATTGAAATACCATAAAAACTTTAACTTGCCCGAAAAAGACATTTACCACTAAATCAATAGTGAACCTTTTAAAGTGATTTAAAACAAAGACATTTTCTAAAGAGACATTTTCTTTAAAACCTTCAGTATATTCTTTTAAATAATATATTTTCGTTCAGGGAAAAAATCCCTTTATTTTAATACCAATGTTGTATTATGACAACGTTTCGATTTTTAGTCTTATTTTCTGAAGTCATCTTCAGGCACCTAATTTTAAGCACTTGTAAATATCATGTGTAAATAAGATTTTCATTTAAAGAAAAAGGTTTTAATTGCCTTCCTTAACATGTAATGCGTTTAGTCGATAAGACGACGTTTCGATTTAAAATTAATATTTTCTGGATTTATCTTCAGGAATGTTAAACGAATTTTTTCAGTAACATACACTTAGTCAAAAGAAAACGTTTCGATTTATCTTGGATTTATCTTCAGGTATAAATCCTTTAATGCGTTAAAAAGACGGTGTCTCAATTTAAATTAAAGTCCTGGGTATATCTTCAGGCAACTTCTAAATACGTTTAGTCAAGAAAGACGACGTTTCGATTTAAGGGATGAGTTTATGAAACCATCCTCAGTTTTCATTTTAGTATAGATTATGAATCTATATTTTCTTTGTCTGAAAAACGACGTTTCGATTATGAGATGAGTTTATGAAACCATCTTCATTTCCGCTTTTTGAAAGCATATAAATAATAAAAATACTATTTGTCTTTGAGACAACGTTTCGACTTAAACTTACTTTTTCTGGATTTATCTTCAGGAACCTAACATACACTTAAATTGTGTTTCAATAATAATTTTTCTTAAACCTAAGTGGTTTTCTCTATAATGTAAATATTTTCATTCTTTTATTTCTTTTCGCGTATGAGAAAAAATATTAAGATTTTCATATGAATTTGGAAAGTTAGTTTTATAAAGTTTTTGTAAAAAATCTTTTAATAAGATTAAAAGGTTAATTATTTTGTACAGGGTTTGTATCCCTTAGTTTTAACACGTTTTGTCTGCAAGACAACGTTTCGATTTAAGTGATGAGTTTGTGAAACCATCTTCAGTCCCAATAATAAAGACATTGCGCTATAAATTTCTGGATTTATCTTCAGGAATAAAAACCATATATTCAACAATAGACACTAATATTTTTGGAGAGAGTGGATACTCGATAAGTACTCGCGAAGTACAGGGTGGGGTGTTGAATTCCCTTGGCGAGGTGCGGATGAAAACTCATCTGTTCAAGTAATAAGGGCGCTGACTCTGCCTTCGAGTGGTTCCATTATAACTAAAGATATTCCCTTCATTTTTCTTACTACGCCTACCAATTAAAGAAACTATATGTTTTCTTTAATTTCTACTTGCTTTCCATTTATTGGTTAGCCATTTTGGATATTACTTTCGACATTTCAGTTTTTGACGATTCGCTATAAAATCGATCCCTTCATGAAAAAGTTTAAATCTTGTTATCCTAACAGATCTGCGATTTACTTTACACTGCGTCTCTTCCGAACTCTCTTGTTCAATTTAACAATCATTATTTTGATTGTTGTTAACTATGAGTTAACAAACTTTGCGTTATATTTTCTACATTTTAGTTTTTGACGATTCGCTATAAAATCGATCCCTTCACAAAAAAGCTTAAATCTTGTTATCCTAACAGATCTGCGATTTGCTTTATACTATTTCTCTTCTCGAACTTTCTTGTTCACATTAACAAATACCGATTTTGACAAGGCTCATTTAAATATACTAATGAAGTGGGTATATTTATAATTCAACATTTCTTATAATATTAAAAATTAAACTTGCGTATTTTTGTAAAGGGTAAAATTCCCTTAATTTTAAGTTGCGTGTTGTCAAGTGACAACGTTTCAATTAAAGCGCTTATTTTCTAAAATCATCATCAGTACAAAATAATATTTTAACAGTTCTTTTTAGAAGACATTTCAGACTCCGATTAATATTATTACTATCATTTTGCTTTATAATTTATCAATCATAAATTGATAAATTATAACTTTTACAAAACATTTAAATTTTCATAAAATATAAATTTTCTTAATTTTCAAAAACAAAAGTGAGGACTTATGGTCCATGATTTCTAACAAGAACTTGTTTTGCGTTTGCGTCCCATTAGCGTATAATACAAAATAAGGTTAGAAAAAAGTCGACTATAAACAAATTTGCAAATACATTTTATTAAAAATAATTTTAAATTCATTCAAGAAAAAAGAGATTTTAATTAATCCACATCCCCCAGACATTCAGCCTGAAAATGGCACTCCCAAATTCAAATTCTGCCCCCTTAGATTTTCAAAATCTAGAGCTTCACTCTAGTACCCTATCGCATGAGGCGGGACAGGAGTCTCGGGTGGTGGTGGGTTCCTCACTTAAACCCCCTAGTGTTGTTAGCGAACTAATAGATTTAATGACAGATGATTGTAGTAGTAATGATAGTACAGTAACGTTAAATTCAAACGCAAGTTTATCCAACTTTATAGACTTAACTCAATCTTTGATTGATGGCGATCCTGATGACCAATTAACTAAATATAATGAAACGCATAGCGTAATTTTCCAATCTCATTTACCCGTTAAACCCTTATATGAAAATTCAGATACAAGTAATACTAATTCATTTATCACTGAGTATGAAGTTAATCGAAGGAACTCTGAAACGCGTCAGATTGAGGATTCGTTACCACAGGCTACCAATATTTCAGATTTAAATAATGTAAATTCATCAACTAACCATTTACCTTTTGTTACAGATAATCTACCAGAAACCAGCACAGGTCAAACGTATATCTGCGGTCCTGATGCGCAACCTTTGTTTGATAATACAAATTCTTTTCTCAACTCTTATCAATATAGACAGAGAAATACAGCTTTCAGTACTGGAGTAGATTCCACTCCATTAAATTCAAATCGTTTACCTTTAAATTACATTCCTATTCATATCCCTCAAGAGAATATAAGAACCTATATTCAGTCAGACCTCCTACGTCAGTTAAGACAAGATGAGGAATTAAATACAAATAATGATAATAATAATTTTTATTCAAAACCAAATCAACATTACGGACGACATGGCGATCCTGCCTCACGGACTTTTTCGTTACATGCTAACGACGGACTCGGTTCAGAGCGTCCACTTCATACTCAAGTATTACCTGAAAATAATATAGAGATTAATAAACAAAACAAGACTACTTACCCGATTATGACGCAAAATCCTACTGTGCCGCAGGCAAGTAAGGTAAATTTAAACAATCTTCTCAAATTTAGAGACACAGCCATTCATTAACATAAACTTTCAAAATAAACTACGACATATACTTTTCGATTCCGGATCCGAGATAAACTTAATTTCAGCTGAATTAGCACCCAAAAACATAAAGAAAATTTTCAACCATCAAATTTTATTAGCATGTCAAGACAAAGAAGTCACCATTTCAGGCAGTTGTACCATATTATTAGAAATTGGGCAACAAAAATACAACGTAAATTTTCATGTCGTAGACAAACTAAGTGTCGATTTCATTTTAGGAAACGCATTTATGCACAAAGAACAAGTCATTCTCGATTACGTCCGCAAATGCATTTATATAGGAAAACAAAATAGACAAACATTATATTGGCATAGAGTACCAACAGTAGAAAACAAAGAAATAAGTTTACCAGTCATAAATGAAGACCAATATCCCGAACTAAGACAACTTCTAAATGAATTTCAAGATCTTTACGAAGTAACCCCTTTTTATCAACCAGTAACAAGAACTACTCAACACAAAATTATACTCAAAGAAAACAAAATTATAAACAGAAGATGCTATCCTTTAAACCCACACAAGAAACAGATCATAAATCAACAAATTGAAGAAATGCTAATAAAAGGAATAATAGAACCGTCAACATCAGCTTATTCATCACCTCCAGTATTAGTAGAAGCAGAGGGAAAAGACCCCAGATTTTGTGTGGACTATAGGGAATTAAATAAGATAACTCAGGAAGAATCAGCGAATTTACCAAGAATTACAGATGCCCTTAAGGATTTATCAACAGCAAAATACTTTTCAACATTAGATCTCAAAAAAGGTTACTGGCAAATTCCGTTAGAACAAAATTCAAAAAAGTACACAGCTTTTTCAACTCCAGATGGAGCTTCATACCATTTTAATGTCATGCCTTTCGGATTAAAATCAGCCCCGGGAACATTCCAGCGTTTGATGACGTCAGAGGTACTCGTAGGGTACATACAAAACTTTGCCTTAGTCTATTTAGACGACATAGTAATTTACAGTCAAACTAGAGAAGACCATTTACACCATTTAAGACTAGTATTTGAAAGATTACAAATACACAACCTAAAAGTGTCCGGCAAGAAATGCCACTTATTCAAAACAGAGCTAGAATATTTGGGTCACCAAATAAATCAAAATAAGATAGAACCCTTACAAAAACATAAGTTACAAATAGAAAACTTTAAATTGCCCAACACCAAAAAACAATTACAATCATTTTTAGGACTCACAAATTGGTTACGAGAGTACGTACCAAATTTATCAATAATACAAGCACCACTTTGCGAACTTTTAAAAAAGAAAAACAACTTCAAAATTACATCAATAGAACTAGAAGCTTTTGAAAATACAAAACGAGCAGTAGAAAACTGCAAACCCTTACATAGACCAGATTATAATAAACCTTTCATTCTACAGACAGATGCGAGCGGAATAGGCATGGCCGCATTATTATATCAAGAAAATAACAAAGAAAAACACATAATATCATATGCAAGTGCAAAGTTTGACAAAACCACTCAAAAATATCACGTAAATGAACAAGAGTGCCTAGCCATTGTTTGGGGCATAAAAAGGTTTTGTGGTTACCTAGAAAACAATCATTTCATTTTAAGAACAGACAGTAAAGCGCTAACTTGGTTACATAACTTCAAAGACAGCAAATCAAAATTAACAAGATGGTCACTTTTACTACAAGAATTCAACTTTACAATAGAACACGTAAAAGGATCAGAAAACCAGTTATGCGACTTTTTAAGCAGAAACCCAGAAGAAGAAAAATTTGAGAATAAACCCGATAATGACAGATTAGTACCCACCCTAAAAAGTAAAAAGAAAATAACATCAAAAACATTTTCAATAACAAGAGCTGATTTACAGGAAAAAATTATACAAGAACAAACAGTAAACAGATATATACAAAACAAAATAAGAAACTTAAACAGAATTCAGGATAACGAACCGGCAAATAATTACCAAAGAAAACTACAAGAAAACTTTATTTTTGAAGACAACATTTTATGGAAGATCAGCCCTTCAGGAAACAGAATTGTAGTACCCCGAAAATACACTCAACAAGTAATATATATATATCACGATACTGAAGATGCAGCTCATCCAGGAATACAAGAAACGTTTAACAAGATTTCAAGAATTTATTATTGGACAAATCAACATAAAGAAATTACAGAATATGTAAAAAACTGCATTGAATGCTCTATAATCAAAACTCAACAGAAACAAAAGAAAGCGCCGCTACGTGCACGTTTTCCAAAATGTCCATTTCAAAACATAAGTATCGATATTTTAGGACCATACAACCCACCTTGCAGATTGACAGGATCAAAATACATTTTAATCTGCGAAGATACATTTTCAAAGTGGATAGAAGCAAAAGCTTACCCTCAAATAAAAGAAAAAACAATAATAGAGTTTTTAAATACAGAAATAATTTCAAGATATGGAACACCAGAAAGACTAATAACAGATAATGGAGGACATTTTATTGGAAAAGATATAGAACAGTTTTGCAACAAAAATAATATTATACAAGAATTTTCTCCTATTTATCATCAGAGAGCAAATCCAGTCGAACGTTCAGTGCAAGAGTTAAAGAAAGTAATAAGAACACTACTTATAAACAAACCTGATAATACTTGGGATACAGTATTACCCAACGCGCTAAAAGTTTTACGAGGGCGCATTCATAGAGTAACTGGGTGTTCCCCAGCATCAATCATTTTAGGCTACGAATTACCTTGTCCAAGCGAATGGGAGGTAAGATGGCCACAAAGAAAAAAACAATTAGAAAAAGAAGAACGAAAAGAACAACAAAAAAGATTAGCTATAAAGTTGAGAGACTATAAAAACAAAGAATACCATGATGGTAAAGAGCCACCAAAGAAATACAAAGTAGGCGATAGAATCAACGCCAGAGTTAGATATAGAATAGCTAAACCGTTTGGTTTAAGTTGGGACGGACCCCATATAATCACAAAAGTTTTAGGACAAACGACTTATGAAGCCGAAGTAAACGGTAAATTAACTGTTTTACATTTAGACGACATCAGACCAGCCCACCGTGGAAACGAAGTTAGTTTCAATACAGATTCGGATGATAGCTCGGACGATGAACTTTCGGATTACGAATTCCCCGCAGTAATATCTGCCCAACCGAATCAGCAAGTAGAACAACCCTGTGTTTATAAATCAAAACAACCCTATGGAAATAATGAACCTCAAGAACCCTGTGTAAATACAAACCTAAATTACCCTGAAGAAGACCCTGAAGTTTTTCAGACTCCTGACGAGTCTGATGACGAAGAATATTACTCTCAAGAAAATATCATAATTACCCCGTCTGATGATCAACAAAAACAAACCAATACAGACAACCAAGATTTAATACAAATATTAGACATAGATGAAGAAGGTAGAGTCACCAATTAAATCTTCGAACACGAGATTTGTATTTTTAAAAATATTTATTTTTAACTTAGAAATTAATTTTACAAAATATAGTATATGTATTGTTAGCGTGACAATAAAAACCCGACTGAATATTAATTCCCATGAAGATCTTGGCTTCGGTAAAGTCTGTTGATGCTTATTCAGCATTTTCTTGGGAAATGCAATACTATCCTATGGTTAAGGGTGATATAATTCCTCCCCCCTAAAATCCAACTTTAAGGGCTAGCGAGGAAGTTGGACGTCGGCGAAGTCGATAGCTTCTTTTTCCTTCTGGGCGGTTCTTTTAAGGGTGCATAATTTGGGGTATATCTTCTTATAGGCAAGGTATATGATTCCCAAAATTAAAAGTACATAGATCGCCAAGGTCCAAATACTTGGGGTATTAGAGATAGTATCGTAGACTAGCTTAGGCTGGTTTTCGATTATATGGCTTCTTATTGATTTCAGATCATCGAGTTCGATTTCTTCCAATCGAAGTGTCGCATTACTGATAGCTTGTTGGGCCAAATTTGTATCCAGGTCAGGAAATAATATGGGCTGGTTTAAATTCGTGGATTGTTTTTCATTAATGATTATTTCATTTTGGGTGGATATACGGCATCCAATGGGCAGGTTAATTAGATATGTGCCGGCCATTGGTTTTTGTATTTCTTCTTGTTTCTCGCATTTTAGTTGAAGAGTTTCTTGTTGTGGCAACATCGCAATCCATTGGCTAGAGTCGCTTAACCGTTTGATGATCGATTTCGATACCTTAATTAGTGTTTTTTCGCAGGCGGAGGTGTTTTTGACGTCAAGAAGCTGAACTTCACAAGGGTTGTCTTCTTTGATGTCCTTGATGTCCATTTTAAGGCAGATGAATCGTTGTGGGGATATTTCATCGCAGGGGTTGCTTGCAAATGCATAGTGCAATTCATTTTTTACCAAGAATTTGTTTCGCGGTATTATCGCCTTAAACTGACTCTCAAAAAATATAGGTGTCGAAAATAAATGAAAATAATTAAAGGTCTCAGGATACGTAATTGGAACATGTAAAATGTAATGTATTTTATTGTTTAAAATAAAACTATTAACTTTTATAAATTTTGAAAACAGGGGTATATTTTCTAAAGTTAATTCGACTGGAAATTGTTCCTTATTTAAGTATTGTTTAAGAGTTTTTAATTCGCTTAATAAATCAGCAGTTTTAATTATGCTAGGATGCATAATTTGCAGCTGTGAGAAAGAAATAGAATTTTCAATGTCTTGCAGTACAGAGTTTAGAATTTCATACATGTTGATAATCTGGTTCATGAGATCCTTGATAAACATAGCGTTCTCACGGTGTGTTTGATTCTTTATAATTAAAGAAATTTGGTATATGCGTGATTCCAATAATTTTTCATTATGTCTAATTTGTTGAATGGTATTATTGAATTTATCAATTAGGGCAACTGATAGAGTATTTTGCCTTTTAATATTATTAGCTAAATTCATTTGGTTATTTTGCAACTCTTGAATTAATTTATCATATTTTTCTCCGTCCGCATAATCTAAGTTTCCTGAAATTGATTTGAAGATTGAACCTAAGCCGTTTATAAGGCCACGTTTTGATCGAAAAGGTTTCGGTAATATTTCGCGTATTTTTATGTCTACTTTATCTCTAATGAAACTTAATATCTTCCTGTAATTAGAAGTGTCATAGAAGTAGTCTTCGTTCTTGTGAATTAGATTAAATAGGGTATTTGATTGATTATTTAATTTATTGATTTCTATCAATATCGGGTTTAAGTCATAGAAATGTATAAGCTTGTGTGAATAATGTTCTACTTTCGTAGTTCCTAATTTAAGAGGGATAAGTCCAGGGTTGTTGTCTAATTTCCGAATGGAAATTGTTTCTTGGAATCCGAGGGTTCCAGAAAATCTGAAAAGGAAATTTAATTTTAATTATCAAAAGAGTAGGTCTTTCTAAGCGGTCGTCTTAGATTGTCCATATGTATTTTTGGTTGGTTCTCGGTGGAAACTGTTTTTCTTTGGGGATTAGTATTTGTTAATTTAGAAGATTTTTGAAATTTATTTGCGTTTTTCTGCCGCGTGTGTTTTCTAATAAATACTTGATCATCTGGTTGGAAAATTTCGGGGTTATCTCGGTTTTCGTTCCGTTTTTCTATAATTTGTTCTTTATTTTGTATTAAGTCAGAGTTTAATTTTGAATAAATAAGTTTTGCCTTTTCTTTGTGTTCGTTGACATAGTCATTAAGTAATATTTTGTCTATTTCTAAATTAAATGGGTCGTTTGATGAAATGTGACCGTTTATAACATCTATAGGCTTCATTTTGGTAACAGAGTGTAAAGAATTATTATAGGCTAGAATAGCGTATAACATTTTCATATTCATTGGTGTTTTGGAAAAGCCTTGTGTATTTAAAAGTCGTACGTGCTCTGTTATTGTAGAGTGAAAGCGTTCGATTACACCGTTTGACTGAGGGTGGTTTGGTGAAATGAAATGAATTTTGATTTTATGCAGGCCTAAAAGTTCGGTTATTAGAGAGTTTTTGAATTCCGTTCCGTTATCGCAAATTATTTGGCATGGAATACGGTGGTGCGAAAAGTATCTAATTAAATTATCCGCAATTTCTGTACCGCTTGCCGAATTTATGGGGTACGCTTGAGCATATTTTGAAAAACTGTCGACAAGTGTCAAGAATTTTGACTGTTCAAAAGTGAATGTGTCAATGTGAACGATTTCAAAAGGCTTGGAAGCAGTGGTCGTGATGTTCATTTTTATTTTTACAGGGTTACGTTCATATTTGCTTTCTTGACAGATCTCGCACTCGTTAATATATGTCTGTATAGAATTTTTTGTGTTCGGCCAATAATATTTTTCTTTAATTTTAAGATAAGTTTCGTCTATGCCGCGGTGGTTGGTTTTACTTTCATGGTAGTTTTTTATTACTTCTACTATATCGTCTTTGTGTGTAACGTCAATTAATTTTTTCATACAGCGTTTAAATTTTATAGATGGCCATTTAAAATATGTCTGCAAGGTTGTTGAGAACGGTTCGTATAGTTTTGCGTCTAGGAAATAAACATGGTATTGTATGTCGGGAGAAAAATAATCTTTAATAAAATTGATAACGTCGTGTTCAAAATTGTTCTCGGATAATTGTACTGTAAGGCGTTTTTTCTTTTCGAATAAAATTGTTATCTTAGTTTTCGCGGGAGAATGTAAGACAGAGGTGACGAATATCTGGTTGTTGCCGTAATTAACTGGGTCATCAGTTATGGGGATTCCAACTATAGGGTTTTGCTCCGCGTTAGAATGCACTGTTGCATTTTCGTCGTCAGGTAGGTCATGGTCGACATTGGCGTCCTCAATGTTTTGTTCGTCATCTGTTTGTACAATAAGCGATACATTATCGTTGTTGTCTTTGTCTTGATTATTTGACGTTTGTCCGAGAAGTTGGTCAATCTGATCTAATTGATCAATGTCAATATTTTGGTTTTGATTATCGTTATTGTCTGAGATTAAGTTTTCTATGTCGATATAATCCGAATTTATTTCTTTTGTATGTATCTCGATACGCGAAAGTGCGTCTGCGTTACTATTAAGAGAACCTTTTTTATAAATTATATTATAATCATACTCTTCTAATCTTATTCGCCAGCGCAACATTTTTGAATTGGGATCTTTCAATGAAAAAAGCCATTGGAGGGGCTTATGATCGGTTATGATATTAAATTTTCGTCCGAATAAGTACGGTCGGAAATATTTGGTGGCCCAAACTATTGCCAACAGTTCCTTTTCGATAGTTGAATAATTCTGCTCGGAATCGTTCAAGGTTCTTGAAGCATACGCTATTCGTCGATCTTGTCCAATAGGTCCTTGAGATAGTACTGATCCGATCGCGACGTTGCTTGCGTCACAAGTCAAATTAAATGTTTTTGTAAAATCTGGGTACTGAAGGATTGGATCGTTTATAAGCAGGTTTTTACACGTTTCGAAGCAGGTTATAAATTCTTGATTATGTTCTATTTTCGCGCCCTTTTTTAAGCATTTTGTTAAAGGTTTTGTGATTTTAGCAAAGTTATTGATGAAACGTCTATAGTAACCTAATAAACCGAGAAAGCCTTTTATTTGTTTAGTAGTTGATGGTATTGGATAATTTTTAATTGCTTTGATCTTGTCAGGGTTGGGCTTAACTCCGTCAGGGGTGACTATATGTCCTAGATATGCTACTTCTTTTCTCAAGAATTCTGATTTGTCAAGCTGAATTTTGAAGTTTGAATCTCTAAGGCGTTGGAAAACTAATTTTAAACGTTCGATATGTTCCTGCAAGGATGTGGAAAAAATAATTATATCGTCCAGGTACACTGCACATTTTTCGTTTTGCAACCCTCGCAATATATTATCGATTACCCGTTGAAACGTCGCCGGAGCCCCCTTTAATCCGAAGGGCATGCGCAGATACTCGAAGTGCCCAAATTCGGTGCTAAAAGCCGTTTTTTCGATATCTTTTTCTTCCATTTCGATTTGGTGGAAACCACTAGCCAAATCTAACGTAGTAAAGTATTGGCATTTACCGAGCTTATCTAATATGTCACTTATGTTAGGAAGGTTATACCGGTCGTCTATCGATTTTTCGTTCAATTTCCTATAATCGACGACAACGCGCCATTTCTGTTTACCGGAGGCATCAGCCTTTTTTGGGACTACCCAAATAGGTGAACTCCACGGTGAGTGACTTGGCCTGATTATTTTTTGGTCTAACATTTTACTAATTTGGGATTCAACTTCGCGTTTATGAACATATGGGTATCGGTACGATTTTGTGTATATAGGTACTTCGTCCGTAGTGCGAATCTGATGTTTTATTTTATTGGTAAAGGTCATGTTACGGAATCTAGTACAGATGAATTTTGTCAGATGGCGGAGCAGGATGTATCTTATCGTTTTATTGCGAAAATATTTCTTAAAACTGGAGCACAAATCGTTGGCAGATTAAGCGCTCCCAGGGTACACAGGCTTTTCGGAAAAGCCGTGCCGGGACGGTTCCACTGCCAACGCTCACGAATATTTAATTTTGTAAACTCATGTCAGTTACCGTTACTTTCTATTTTTTAATTCGACTTAGAATATTTTTAAAGATTTTTTGAATCTCGGCTGTCGGGGCAAATTTTGGATTTATTTGTCAGGGGTTTTGGATCATTTTGATCAAAAATATTCGGGGAATATTTTTAAATTTTTATTTTTTGATAAATCGGTTTTAAGGCTTCAGGGGTCAAGGGATTAAGGGTTGCTTGTTGCAAAGTGGGAATCGCGTCACGGGAATTCAGGGACTGGGACGTCAGGGCGGGGCAAGTCGTTGTTGTGGGGTTTTTTGGTAAAATCGCCAAGCAAGTTTGACCGTGGTTGGGTACAGGGCGTCTGGGTTCAGTAACGGGTTTCGGGGTTTGTAATAAGAATCGGGAATCAGGGACCAGGAAGAAGCGGGAATTCCGGGAATTTTTTTGGGATTTTATTTTTCTGTATAGAAAATAAAATAAGAAAGGCAGCCTATTTTCAGCGCGAGTCATTAAAAATTTTGTCATTTGCAGTAAAGATTTTTTAGACATTTTATGTGCAAAAGTTGTTAGTTTGTAACTTAACGTAAGTTTTTGAACTGTTTTTATGTAACGCTGATTTAAACCGTGTTTTTGACTTATAATAAATTGTTTTGTTTTTAAACTAACTTTTTATTTTGCGAGCAATGGAGCTCGGCAGTAGAGCCGAAACAGCACTAGGGGGGGCGACTACGTTGCGTAGGGCTGGCACCGGCCTTAACCGGCCGTGCCGCTCTGACAATGAGGTAAACGATAATTTTGAGGTTAATAACAATGTTAGGGGTATTAAACCACGAAAGTTCACGAAGAGTCAGATTAGGCGTCATCAGCGCAAGCTGAATGACGAACGCAAGAAGTTGGCTAGTGTGCCATCAAGTACGGGGTATTATACGAAGGAAGGCCTCGAAAGGGCAATAGGGGAGGTTCAGGGTAAATTTTCCGACGAAAATTTTATTAATGGAAATTCGCCTGTAACTTTTTTCACCAACCCTCTTTTGGACTCTACCAAGGTTGTAACGTTAGGGGAGGGCCTGGAGAAGGTCTCTCGTCCCGAAATTCCGTTGGTGGAAGAGCCGCAGGCGAATGGGGAATTTTTAAATTTATGGCGCGACGGCGCGCAAATGCAAGCCGCCCCGGTTTTGTTAACTTTGGATGATAGGGCAAGGGCACGTAAAGCCCGGATTTTAAATATATTGAAACCTGAAAATTTTGTTAAGTTAAATGAAAAATCTCAGAACCACGAGTATGATCCTATACCAACATGTTCTTTGTACAAGTACAAAATCGACCCTCCGAGAAAGGCACTGTCGGCTAAGAATATAGTGCGACCGGCCCTGAGAGACAGAGTTGACGCCCAGAGGGATTTTAAAGGAGGGGAATCCCCTCTAAGGTGTCATGGCGCCCAACTAAAGGGGCAAGTCTTCCAGGAAGATTGCCAAAGAATGATGGAGAAAACTAGTGCCGCAACTAGCACGGACACACCAGTGTGTTTCGATAGAGAGATTCAGACAAGGACGGATTGGATGGGCATACTCGAAGTAGGGATAGCCGCATGGTTGGAAAACAAAATTGACGAGCAACCAGAGAGATTACCGAGCCAAGGGCCGGACAAATGGACAATTTTTAGACTAACACAAGATGTTATTCTACAGCAAGAATTAAGCAAAACTGCAGAATTGTTTGAGCAGTATAATGACGGACCGAGAATTAACAAAGAGAGATGGCAAGTTTGCAACAAAGTTCTGTTTTTGCAAAAAGTAGGGGAACCTGGAGTCTGGAGGATGATGGTGCCAGAGTCAGCACGTGTTAAACTAGTCAATGGCATACATGGAAGCACCCATTTGAAGTTTAGCACCATTATCTCCATTCTACAGCACATGTTCTTTTGGAAAAACATGGGTCAAGAAACAAAGTTCATACTCGACCAGTGTGCAGTATGTAGAACGAGACAACGCCTGGAGCAGAATGACAGTCAATTGGTCATTCCTGCTCTAGCACCTATTGAGATCATTATTTTGGGAACGATCAGAAGCGTGCCAAAAACACGTCACGACAAATATGTGGCAGTGTTGTGGCTAGAAGACGTTTATTCCAAATGGCCAGAATGCGAAGAGGTGACGAGCATAAATGCACGAAAAGTGATGCATTTCATTCAACGAAATCTACTCAGTCGTTGGGGTAAGCCCAGAATTTTAATTTTATCTGACGACTTGATGGAATTTTTACCCGAAATAGAAACAATTATGCCATTTACAAAATTCCACAAGCAAAGTAATTGCTTACGAATCGATACGTGGGATAAAATGGATAATTTAGGCGCAAAACTAAGAGGCTATAATCAAGAGTGGCCAGAAGCTCTTAGTGTTTGGCTGATGGAGACACGTGATAAGAAGAATAATATTCAAGATTCACCGTTCAAGTTGTTAACAGGCTATCCCCGATTATTCAACGAACATAAGGAAGTCTGAGTTTTGACTTAATTTTCAGCGCGGGAAATCGTGGTTTTTCCTTCGTATAATGAAAGGGGGGATATTTCTGTTTTGTTTTGCGGAAAAACCGCTTTATTTTATATCCTTTAAGCGTTTAGAACGCAACACGAATCGTGATGTTTATTTTATGTTTGTATTTTGTTATATTGCTAAGAGCAATTATTTTCGTTAACTGGAAAATGGAATTTTCCAGTTGTTGGTTATGTTTTTTACATTTTCATTGACTTTTATGGTAAAACCATACAAAGATGTTTTATTCTACGTTTAGAAAAATGCGTGCGTGTGACGCATTTGTTCTGTTTATTGTACCAATTTTATGTTTGTGTTTTGGAAAATAGCGTGGTGTTTTCCCAAGTTTGTATTACTTTATGTTGTAACCAAGTACCTAAGTACCATAAGGTTGTTGATTTTAGTATAAAATACCCAGACGGGGTAAATTTTATAAAGAACTGATTAGTCTAATCTGTACCTGTGATTGTTCCATTACGTTAGATTATAAAGTTAGATGTTATATTTATTATTATGATAAGGTGTCATGGTTATTATAAAACAATGTTTGTATAATAAGTAATAATAAGTGTTTTTTCAGTATTTTGTATAGTACAAAAAGTTAAAAAGGGCTGTGAAGACAGTGGCGTAACATGCAAGTTTAGTATTAAGATGTAATATTAAAAATAAGTTGTAGGAAGGTGAAAAAATTAATATGTACTAGATTCCGATTTTTTGTTATCGATTTTCAACTCCTGAAAAATTTTATTTTTCTGGAGTCTCAATCTAAGTGGGGTGGTGTTACGGAATCTAGTACAGATGAATTTTGTCAGATGGCGGAGCAGGATGTATCTTATCGTTTTATTGCGAAAATATTTCTTAAAACTGGAGCACAAATCGTTGGCAGATTAAGCGCTCCCAGGGTACACAGGCTTTTCGGAAAAGCCGTGCCGGGACGGTTCCACTGCCAACGCTCACGAATATTTAATTTTGTAAACTCATGTCAGTTACCGTTACTTTCTATTTTTTAATTCGACTTAGAATATTTTTAAAGATTTTTTGAATCTCGGCTGTCGGGGCAAATTTTGGATTTATTTGTCAGGGGTTTTGGATCATTTTGATCAAAAATATTCGGGGAATATTTTTAAATTTTTATTTTTTGATAAATCGGTTTTAAGGCTTCAGGGGTCAAGGGATTAAGGGTTGCTTGTTGCAAAGTGGGAATCGCGTCACGGGAATTCAGGGACTGGGACGTCAGGGCGGGGCAAGTCGTTGTTGTGGGGTTTTTTGGTAAAATCGCCAAGCAAGTTTGACCGTGGTTGGGTACAGGGCGTCTGGGTTCAGTAACGGGTTTCGGGGTTTGTAATAAGAATCGGGAATCAGGGACCAGGAAGAAGCGGGAATTCCGGGAATTTTTTTGGGATTTTATTTTTCTGTATAGAAAATAAAATAAGAAAGGCAGCCTATTTTCAGCGCGAGTCATTAAAAATTTTGTCATTTGCAGTAAAGATTTTTTAGACATTTTATGTGCAAAAGTTGTTAGTTTGTAACTTAACGTAAGTTTTTGAACTGTTTTTATGTAACGCTGATTTAAACCGTGTTTTTGACTTATAATAAATTGTTTTGTTTTTAAACTAACTTTTTATTTTGCGAGCAATGGAGCTCGGCAGTAGAGCCGAAACAGCACTAGGGGGGGCGACTACGTTGCGTAGGGCTGGCACCGGCCTTAACCGGCCGTGCCGCTCTGACAATGAGGTAAACGATAATTTTGAGGTTAATAACAATGTTAGGGGTATTAAACCACGAAAGTTCACGAAGAGTCAGATTAGGCGTCATCAGCGCAAGCTGAATGACGAACGCAAGAAGTTGGCTAGTGTGCCATCAAGTACGGGGTATTATACGAAGGAAGGCCTCGAAAGGGCAATAGGGGAGGTTCAGGGTAAATTTTCCGACGAAAATTTTATTAATGGAAATTCGCCTGTAACTTTTTTCACCAACCCTCTTTTGGACTCTACCAAGGTTGTAACGTTAGGGGAGGGCCTGGAGAAGGTCTCTCGTCCCGAAATTCCGTTGGTGGAAGAGCCGCAGGCGAATGGGGAATTTTTAAATTTATGGCGCGACGGCGCGCAAATGCAAGCCGCCCCGGTTTTGTTAACTTTGGATGATAGGGCAAGGGCACGTAAAGCCCGGATTTTAAATATATTGAAACCTGAAAATTTTGTTAAGTTAAATGAAAAATCTCAGAACCACGAGTATGATCCTATACCAACATGTTCTTTGTACAAGTACAAAATCGACCCTCCGAGAAAGGCACTGTCGGCTAAGAATATAGTGCGACCGGCCCTGAGAGACAGAGTTGACGCCCAGAGGGATTTTAAAGGAGGGGAATCCCCTCTAAGGTGTCAGTCAGGGGTGTATTTTCATCGTAGAAAATATCGGCATATTCGTTTATTAACTTTAAAATTTCGCGTTTTTCCTCGTAATTTAGGTGGTCTGTACGGAATTTGGAAAAATCTATTCTCTGCTTAGGTGAATCATCGAAGTTGTTAAAATTTATTTCTTGAATAAGCTTTTCGTCGAATTTTTCTACTGATATCGGTTCTGAGAAATTTAAAGTTATTGAATTGGTTGTATTATTTAAAATGGTCGTTATGGCTTCGCCATTTTTCGCAATTGTCAATGATTCCGGTATTTCACAATTGTGAAATTTTTGATGGGGTATAATGATCTCGCCGTTTTTTATCGTAGTTTTTATTTTTATAACTTGTTCGGAACGAGGTGTAATTGTTATTAAATTAAGATCGCTTTTAGTTTTATAATAATTTAATTTTATTGTGGCAAAAGGTGTAACTAGGATGCCTTTGTCAAAATCTAAATTTGCCTGTAAAATTTTTAGGTTATCGAGCCCTAAAAGTCCTTGAAAGGTATTATGAAATTTAAATAAAAAGAATTTAAGGTTTGTAATTTGCGGTAGATTAAAAATTTTTGAAGCTGGTATAGAAGCACTGTGTCTATGAGCTGATTTTTGGAAGACCGTTGAAACAATAAATGGGTCTTCTTGGATTAAATTAGGGAAAATTTTAAAAGCAATTTGTGGGTCGATGAACGATTTTGTTGACCCGGAGTCTATTAAAATTTTAATATTGTATTCAGGAAAGATTATATATGAAAGTTCGCTTGAATTATTGGTATTATTAAGCGAAATTATCGGGGGTGATATTTGATATGTCATATTTGGTCGTTTTTCGTATGGGTTAACGGAAAATTTTCATTTTGGTTGCCTTCGTTAAAATTAGTATCAACGTCAGTTGGAAGGTCATTTGGTTCTTCGACAAAATAGTTATTGTTAGATGGGTTATCGGTGTCCTCATAGTAATACTGTGAGTGTTGGTCATGGTCCTGATAATATTGACTGGGTTGTCCTAGGTCATAGTATGGGTGATCAGGTTGCATTTCGTTTGTTTGGGTATAAAATAATTCTTCAGCAATCCATTTGTTTTGCTGAGGGGGTTGAAACTGGTTGAATGGACGGTTCTGTCCAAAATTTGTATTTCGAGTAGATATGGTCATAGGTGTAGGTTTAGGAAATGTTTTCTGTGGGTTTGGTTTAAAGACATTTTGATTTTGTTGCGGTCGTTGTTTAAAGACTTGCGAATTTGTAAAATATCTTTGGGGTTGATAATTAAATCGGGGTTGAATGGGTATAGGCTGTGATGGAAATCTATTTGGCATTTGATTTCTAAAGAAATTGTTTGGCGTGTTTGAATTAAAATTAATGGGTGTGCTGTGCACTGTTTTTTGTATTTGATCGGGTCTTATTTGGCTGGGCCCTGGTCTGATCGAAATTTTGTTATTGGAATTTTGAAAATAATGTACATTGTCTTCTCGGAGGACGATTTGCAATGCCTCACTAAGATCTTTTGGTTTCATACATCTGATTGTTGTGCCTAAAGGTTCGCGTAGGCCTGACAAAAATGTTTTTAAAGCCAAATCTTGATACAGGTCGCGTTTTAAAACTTTATTTTCGTCTTTCGTTTCGTGTAAATCTACATAAGCACACAAAAGGTTCAAAATATTTAAAACTCTATCATAATATTGCTGCGGTTTTTCTAATGTATTTTGTCGCAACATAACCAAATCTCTGTTTAAACATGACTCATCTCTTTGATCTGCAAAATTGCGTGTAAGTGTGTTACGCACATCTTGCCATGAACTTACATTTTGAATATTAACAACTACTTTTGCATTTCCAGATAATTTTGAAATCAAAGAGTTAAGTAAATAGACATTTTGAAAACCTGTTGGATTATTTGCCTCGTAAAATTCGCTTATCAAGGCTTCACACACAGATATATATCTATTAAGATCATTGGGATTTCCGTTAAATTCCGGAACGCACTTTAAATATTCAGGATTAAAACGGGACATTTTATCAGTATTTTCAGGTAACTGAATTGAAACTTGCTGATTTAAATGTTCTGAAATTTGTTGTTGGATATTTTTTATCGAATGACTAACAGATTCTATAGTTAAAGGTACTTGATTTTCTGGTAAAATTTGAGAGCCGGTTGAAGGGTTATTGTCAATTTTCAAATTTTTCAGAAAATCAGCTAAATTTTCGACTGACATTAAATTGCACTTACATAAATATCGCAACGATGAAACTGGCCTTCATTATCTTCTATAAGAACCTCGTAGTAGGTAGGCGATGTGGTCCTTCCCAAAACTTCGATTCTCGCAAAATTGGACAATTTGTGTTCCAACTTTCGATAGTGGCTTGCCTAGGTGGGTCCAATGGTCTGCGATAGATTGGACGACGGATCCTTGATGGATGATGACGTCACTCCACTAAACACCTCCGCGCAACAAAGTCACTAACAGGTTCGATTTTTCGGTAAATCGTTGACACGAAAATCGCCCGTTCGATACGATCGACTCCGAAAATCTGCACGACTGCGCCAATTAAATCTTCGAACACGAGATTTGTATTTTTAAAAATATTTATTTTTAACTTAGAAATTAATTTTACAAAATATAGTATATGTATTGTTAGCGTGACAATAAAAACCCGACTGAATATTAATTCCCATGAAGATCTTGGCTTCGGTAAAGTCTGTTGATGCTTATTCAGCAACTCAGCATTTTCTTGGGAAATGCAATATTATCCTATGGTTAAGGGTGATATAATTCACCGAGTTAGGTGTCACAAACGATTTAATTACCTTTTAAAAAAAAATACACATTTGGAAAACGTACCCTTTTAAAGGAGGGGGTGTCGTGATATCACGATTTTGCCAAATTTTTTATAATCATTTTAAACCCAGAATCATCGAAATCCGTCCATAAACAAAAAAGATATTCAAAGTCAAAAAGTGTAAAAATCGCCCATGTTAAATCTCCATAAGAGAAAGGCCCGGCGAGAAGAGCGTCGAAAACAAGCCAAAGCGTTCAGTTCTCCGGCAACGTTCTTAGATATACTCAATTAGCAAAATTTAATCGCTCCCGGTTTTTCCGGATTTTCTCAGCAACAAAAGAAGCCATCATATTCATATTAGTATCAAAAGAAGCGGATTTCGAAAATACTCATTTGACAACTTTCAGATCTTCAATCAAACTTTTAAAAAAGAAAATATTAAAGAAAAACGATTTCCCCATGTTAATTTTGCATATACCCAGGATTGGTGGAAATCGAAAAATTAAGACACGCCCACAATTTTTACCATAAATACTTGGCGCAAAGCACAATTTAGTGAGAGCTAAACAAATCTTCAGTGGGTTAGGTGCGCCACGGAGCTCGACTATCTGTAATCGCTGTTACAGAGCAAACTTTTCCATTGTCGACAACAAGCATACCGTTCGGCAATGGTTAAGGAAGAAGAAGTATTGTAATAACAACTTGCAATTTAAGCACGCGATTGTAGAGTAGGGAAAAAGTGTTACATCAAACTGTATGACAAAAAAGGTATCGGAAAACGGTAACTTTCTGCTTACGAAGTGCCGTAGTAAGTTCGCTTGTTTTATGAATCAAGCCTAAAAAATTCTCCAATAAAGAAATTCGACGCCGTCATACAGTCGCTAGTTCAAAAGTCCCGAAAAACAAGAAGATCAAAAACATTGAAATACCATAAAAACTTTAACTTGCCCGAAAAAGACATTTACCACTAAATCAATAGTGAACCTTTTAAAGTGATTTAAAACAAAGACATTTTCTAAAGAGACATTTTCTTTAAAACCTTCAGTATATTCTTTTAAATAATATATTTTCGTTCAGGGAAAAAATCCCTTTATTTTAATACCAATGTTGTATTATGACAACGTTTCGATTTTTAGTCTTATTTTCTGAAGTCATCTTCAGGCACCTAATTTTAAGCACTTGTAAATATCATGTGTAAATAAGATTTTCATTTAAAGAAAAAGGTTTTAATTGCCTTCCTTAACATGTAATGCGTTTAGTCGATAAGACGACGTTTCGATTTAAAATTAATATTTTCTGGATTTATCTTCAGGAATGTTAAACGAATTTTTTCAGTAACATACACTTAGTCAAAAGAAAACGTTTCGATTTATCTTGGATTTATCTTCAGGTATAAATCCTTTAATGCGTTAAAAAGACGGTGTCTCAATTTAAATTAAAGTCCTGTTAGTTATTTATATATATTGTTACATCAGGAATAAATCCAAGGAGGCACCCAAGCAAGATATCATTGCTTTGAGGAGAATAGATCCTACATCAAGGAAACCGCAACAATTAGCATAAGATCCTAAGATTACCATCACAAAGATAAGGATTCTCCTATAAATCTTGCCTTCTAGAGTCTATATATAAATACATCCTAATTGTAATAAATCCTTAATATTAGCCATATCTAATCATCTATAAAATTATAAGATGTTATATTTAATAAGATATTCAAATGCTTTTACACAGGCATAATGTTGAAATCATATATACCAAACCATTGGTAACTCACTAAGAAACTTACCTGTTGTGTTCAAGATAAAAGAAATTTCAGGGAAAAAGGAACACATGGTCCATGCAGAAAGACTGAAGTTATATAAAGGAGATAGCCAAGACTATGAAAATCCTATACTGGATGATCAAAAAGATGGACGCGTAAACCAGACGCCTGCAAAGATGAGGAGGATGAAAAGAACCAGGATTTTGACCAAGAAATAGTGGATGAGTTCTTGAACCAAGGTATGGAGCTTCAAGAAGAGAATCGTTCTATTGACCCAGATTCCGATGACAGTATAGAAAGTCATGATGACTCTGACTCGTCGGAAGACTCGTCGGAAACAACTCTTCAGCCCGAAGAGGAAACGGACGAAGAACTTACGGAAGAATATACTAGTGCCCTTGATGACTCAAACGATGAGGAAATTGAAAGGCATACACGTACACGGGCAGTGAAACTGCTAAGTCGATTTAAGGATTATATATTAGATTAATTTTAACTACTAATGGAGCTGATCCCTTCGAAAGTTCAACCCCGTCATAGAACCTCTTAGGTGATCAAAATTCTCTTGTCTCAGGGTCGGCCTCTGTCTCAATAATAACGGCAGTGTCATCACGGGGCTTAACTTATGTTAAAAGCTTAATAATATTAAAATGAATCTTTTGTAAAAGATGTACCTTTATTCGAGCCTTTACCATTGCGTTTTTACACGCCGTTTTTGAGAACTGTTCTATTTTTAGATTATTGATTTTCTGTTCATGTGATAGTAGCCTGAAAATGTTGACAATACTCGACTGTTTTTTGTTTTGCATTTTTATGGTAATATGGAACTACGCATTTTTGTTTTCTTTAAGTAGTCGTTTTATATCTTTCGTTGATGTTAGATGTGCTGCAAGTTAATAAATATATATATCCAATTTTCGTTGTGGTTTATGTAAAATTAACAGGTTATGGGCCCAGGTTACGTTGGGAAACCATAATTCGGTGGATATATATACCGCGTGGCCGCGAAAAGTTTCGAGTTCGAGTAGTGTAGTCACGTTTTTGCCGTGTGAATTTGTCAATTTACGTTCGAGTCGTATTAAAATCACGTTCAAGTCGTGTAAAGACAAATTTGATACTAGTAGTGATGGCGTCATCAACGGTAAAATTTGATTGTGGCAACATACCGAAGTTTGACGGCTCAAACTTCCAACTCTGGAAGTTTAGTGTCACAATTCTGTTTAAAGCAGAGAATATTCTCTCTATAGTTAATGGAACGACACCTGAACCAGCCGATCAGGCGTCAACAGATTGAAAAACATGGGATTCTGGTAACTCTAAGGCTCAAGTGATTTTATTATCAACGATTAGTCAGGATCAGATTCAGCATCTAATAAATTGTCAAAATGCAGCGGAAATGTGGACAAGACTATTATCAATACAAGAACAAAAATCGGAGATATCTAAGGAACTATTATGGCAGCGGTTTTATAATTATAAAATGAGTGAAAATGGAAATATTGCTGAACATATTTGCTCCATTGAACTGATTGTGCGGCAATTAAAGGATGTCAAGGAGGATGTTAGTTCAAGTGCGATTTGTTCGAAAGTGATAAGTAGTCTACCGGCAAAATATAATGCTTTTCGAACTGCGTGGGACTCTGTTGCAAGTGATCAGCAAACCTTTGACAATCTGGCCTCAAGATTACTTAAAGAGGAGACCAGGATAACTAGTGACGACTCATTAGTTTCTCGTTTGGCTTTGGAAGTTCAAGCACTTCAGAGCTAGTTAGAAAATGTGAATGCTGGACTAAAGAAACCAGGTGGTCGTAACATACAAGATTTAAAGAAAAATAGCTTGTGCAACTATTGTAAAAAGAAGGGGCACTGGATACGAGAGTGCAGAAAGAGAATTGCAAATTTGAAGAAAAATAAAGAAACATCTACGGCAAGTACTAGTTCCGCTTACATTTGTGACATTTCTGCGTTGTATTATGCAAGCTCAGGCATCGAGAAAACAGATTGGATTTGTGATTCGGGAGCTAGTATGCATATGACTGGCCAAAAGGAATGGTTTTCAACATTCACAGAAATTTTGTCTTGGGGTGACAGTAACCAAGTCGAATTTAACGCTCAAAAAACCCAGGCTGCAGTTTTCTCTAAGAAGGTCAACATTGCAGAACCCGATATCGTTATGGCAGGACACGCAATTCCACTGACTTCGTCTATTAATTTGCTGGGTGTCAACCTGGGAGGAAATATGTCTTGGCATAATCACGTAATGGCAATCGCCAGGGCAGCTTCTCAGAAGCTCGGTATACTTTTCCGTACCAAAAAGTTGTATACACCTCAACAACTTTTGACACTTTATAAAGCCCAGATTCGACCATCACTGGAATACTGCTCTCATATCTGGAGTTCTGCACCGAAGCATACCCTTCGGTTGTTGGATTCCATCCAAAGGAGAGCCGTTCGTCTAATCGGCGACCACGAGCTGACTAAGAACCTCGACAGCTTAGAACATCGAAGACAGGTTGGTGATTTGACTCTCTTCTACAGATATTTTCATGGCAAGTGTTCGACAGATATTGCCCGCTCGATTCCACCTAGAGTAATGCATAGCAGAAACACACGACGAACCACTGCCGCCCATCCCTATGTGGTTCAACTTAGTACACCCCGAACATCATTGTTTCAGAACTCTTTCATTTGGAGGACGTCATCTTTGTGGAACGGCCTTTCTGAGACCGTGTTTCCAAGCGAATATAACCTCCAACGATTCAAGAAAAACGTGAATCGCTTTCTTCGCACACGCACCGCTCCCAGAGCGCCTTAAAGGATTTTCCTATAGTGCTTGTGCTCGATCATAAAAAAAAAAAAAAAAAAAAAAAAAAAAAAAAAAAAATTGAACTGGGTTAATGAACCAATACTTGTTCGAATTGCAAATGATAAGTTAATAAACGCAACTGGAAAGGGATCAATAGAAATACAAGCCTGTGTTGAAGGTCAATGGTACAACAGAACCATTAATAACGTGTTGTACATTCCAGAACTTGGACGAAACCTGTTTTCAGTGGGAGCAATGACCGACAAGGATTTCACCCATCATTCAACCAAAAATCGCTGTGAATTTCGTGATCAGGACGGAAAAGTTTCATGTGTTGGAACTCGGAAAAACGATCTATGGATAATGCAGTTCCGAGTAAAATCTAAGCCAGAGTGCAACTTAGGCATTAGCAGTAAAACCTCATTGAAACTATGGCATGATCGTTTAGGCCATGTTAATTATAACATGATTAAGAAAACAGCTAATATGGTCCGTGACCTTAATATTGACGACAAAGAGGAATTCTTTTGTGAGACATGTCAATTTGGGAAGCAAACAAGAAAACCACATAAAAGTTTAACTACAATAAGAAACTATAATCCAGGAGAAATGATCCACAGTGATGTGTGTGGACCTATGAATATATCTTCATCAAGTGGATCAAGATATTTTGTCCTGTTTAAGGATGATGCCAGTGGCTATCGGACTGCTTATTTCCTAAAGCATAAGTCGGATGTTTTTGAAAAATTTAAGGTTTACAAGTCCTTAGTGGAAAATCAAACTGGAAACAAAATTAAAGTTTTTCGAAGTGACCAGGGAAAAGGTGAATATATGAAGAGAGAATTCCAGGGATTTTTAACAAAAGAGGGCATAATCCATGAATGTTCGGCACCCTACACACCACAACAGAATGGCAGATCTGAAAGAGAGATGAGAACTATTGTTGAGAGTGCAAGAACAATGATGATCAATAAAAATGTTCCTCAGGAAATGTGGTCAGAAGCAGTGAATACTGCTGTTTACATTCTAAATCGAACAGCATCTACCCAAGTCAATGACATGACAGCATATGAAAAGTGGTTCAGAAGAAAACCAGAAACAAAACATCTAAGAATTTTTGGAAGTCCTACATACATGTCAATATCATCACCATTCCGAAAGAAATGGGATCCAAAGTCACGGAAATTAATGTTTGTTGGGTATGAAGGTTATTCTACCAATTATAGACTATGGGATGCTGAGAAACGAAAAATAGAAATAAGCTGCAATGTCAACTTCAATGAGCTTGAGACAATAAAACCTGAAAAAGAAAATTTCACCTTTCTTTTTCAAGGATTTGAAGATTTAGAAGAAAATCAAATTGAAAGTGAGTCAGAAAGCTTAACAGAAGAAAATGATGAAGACACCAGTGATACCGAAAGTAAAAATCCATTAGTAACATCATCAGACAGTACAGAATTTTATGATGATAATTTTGACTATGACAGAAGGCAACTTCGAGACAGGAACCAACTAACTAAGCCCGACTACTATGGTGTAATAGCAACAGAAGAGCCATCTTCATACGAAGAAGTTACGCAGTCCGAAGATCAAAGTAAGTGGCTTCAAGCAATGAAAGAAGAAATTGATGCTCTTAAGAAGAATCACACATGGGACTTAGTAGATCTTCCTGCAGGTTACAAAGTTATAGACAATAAAAGGGTTTTTCGCATAAAACATAATGACACTAGTGGTACGGTACGCTATAAAGCTCGTCTTGTTGCGCGCGGTTTTACACAACAAAAAGGTGTAGACTATCAGGAAACATTTGCTCCGGTAGTGCGTTTTGACTCAATTCGTGTTCTGCTTGCATTAGCTGCAGAAGAGGATTTGAAAATTACAAATTTCGATGTAAAAACTGCATTTCTATACGGTGATTTATTAGAGTGTGTGTATATGAAGCAGCCCGTAGGATTTGAAGATAAGAAAAACACAAATTTGGTATGTAAACTTAATAGAAGCCTTTATGGTTTAAAACAGTCACCGCGATGTTGGAATCATAAGTTTGTTTCTTTCCTTAATAAGTATAAGTTCAGACAATTAAAAACAGATCAATGCGTATTTGTTGGCTGTTTCGCAAATTTTAAAGTCTATTTAGCAATATACGTAGACGATGGACTTCTATTATCAAAATCAAAAGCTGCAATTGGTGAACTTATTCGAGTCTTACAAGAAGTGTTTGAAATAACTTTATATTCTGATAGCCCAAAAATAAACTTTGTTGGACTTGAAATCGAACAGGATATAACTGCTGGAACAATCCTCGTTCATCAGAAGAGCTACATATTAAAACTTCTTGATAAGTTTCAAATGACTGACAGCAAACCAATGGCCATCCCTTCAGAACTTGGTATACGTTTGTCCTCCACCATGAATACTGCAAACTGTAATATGAATCAGCCTTATCGTGAAGCTGTTGGATCATTAATATTTCTAGCTACATCAAGTCGTCCCGACATAACCTACGCAGTAAATCAGGTTAGTCGATTTTACAATAACTGGAGTAATGAACAGTGGGTGGCTGTAAAACGTATTTTTCGTTATTTGAAAGGTACTATCCAATATAAAATAAAATATTCAAGAACAAACACAATTGAAGTAATGGGATATACAGATGCCGATTATGCTGGATGTGTCGATACAAGAAAATCAACTAGTGGTTATGTTTTCATTTTTGCCGATGGTCCCATTACATGGAAAACTCAAAAACAGAATGTAGTGGCCCAATCAACAACGGAGGCTGAGTATGTGGCTTTGGGACTCGGAGTAGGGAGGCGCTATGGTTGAAGAGTTTATTGACTGAATTGGACATTAACATCTAGAGTGTGAAAATTAATGTGGACAATCAGTCAGCCATCAAGTTGACCAAGGCACAGCAATTTCACAATAGAACAAAACATATTGACATTAAAGTGCATTTTGTGCGGGATGAGTGTCAAAAAGGCAATATTTTCATAAATTATGTGTGTTCTAGTGAGCAATTAGCTGACTTATTTACAAAACCACTTACAAAAGCCATACTTAACAATCTTCTTGTTAGATTAAATATGTCAATGGCTTAAGAATGTATTTTGTTATTCTTGTTGTTTTGTATCCTATAAAGTTTTCTGTTAGTTAAGAATTTGTAAAGCCTCGAATAAGTGGGAGTGTTAAAAGCTTAATAATATTAAAATGAATCTTTTGTAAAAGATGTACCTATATTCGAGCCTTTACCATTGCGTTTTTACACGCCGTTTTTAAGAACTGTTCTATTTTTAGATTATTGATTTTCTGTTCATGTGATAGTAGCCTGCAAATGTTGACAATACTCGACTGTTTTTTGTTTTGCATTTTTATGGTAATATGGAACTACGCATTTTTGTTTTCTTTAAGTAGTCGTTTTATATCTTTCGTTGATGTTAGATGTGCTGCAAGTTAATAAATATATACATCCAATTTTCGTTGTGGTTTATGTAAAATTAACAACTTATATTTATACAATTGACAAGTTGGTACTGGATCTCTTACTTCACTGTCCACAGTCTCTGATGTAATCGTCGTTGGCTTCGTTATGAGATTCTCGTACGACCGCCAAAATGCGGTTTTTCCGAATTTCCGCACGATCTGCTAGACTTAATGGAGGTGGCAACGCCGCACGTACGTTTCCATCCTCCCAAAACCCATTAATACCGTATCCACTATTTTCCCCATTTAAATAATTAACAAAATCCTGATTTAACTTAACATCGGTATCTACCCCCTTAGAAAATGTGCTGCTCGCCTTAGCCGCGTCCACTGACCTTAAAACCACTTTACTCCCCTTCAGAAAATCCCCCTGAACACATTCCTCACCTCGGATTTTCGCTACGACCTCAGTGTGAGCCGCCGCAGGCGAATTCCCATTAATAAAATCGAATTTAAATTTTCCCCAAAATTCCCCTCGACCGCGACTCGAGCTGCTTCCGACGTATAGTAACTTTTAACATTCTCATCACTGACAGGCGGCAATGCTTGCCGTCGCTGCTCATATAAATTTCGTTGCCTTCGGCGTCGCTGTGCCTTTGTAATAAACTTTTTCGCTTTCGTTACTTTTTTACCACCTGTACCTTGATCGCTAAAATGTTTGATAGGGCGGCGCGGCTCGTGAGCCAGCGTACCTGCACCTTCAAACATTTGGACTCCCCAATCCCCGTTGCTCATTTTCACTTTAACTCAAATAATACAAATCGATTTCAAATACAACAAGTCAACATTTATTTCTCTTCAAATCGTGAACAGTTTACACAAAATTCTTTATTTTTCCAAATATCGGTAAATCTTTATCAAACATACACCAAGTTAAAACATTCGAAATTATTTCCTATCAGGAAAATAATCTATTCATAGAAAACCTTACTAAAAATCATTCGCGTCAAATTTGGCTGCCAAGCCACCCCTCAAAAATATTTCACCCTTATCTTCAAAAGTCATTTCAACTTAGAACCTCTCTAAGCCCTCACACTGTCAGTTTTCCCGATTTCCAAAACTTCAGAATAAATCTCCTCAAATTAACCCTTTCACCCTATTCACCAAAAAACCACCCCTGAGCCACCGGATTCTCTGTTACCCTTAAGTACCGCGCCTCACGCCCTTGTACCCCCTTATAACCCTTAACCCGTGACCTCAGTGTCTTAAAAACCGTAATACCAAAATTCACTTAATCCTCAGTAAAATACTCATCAAATTGCAATCGATACCCCTGACAAATGTATCGCGAAAATACCCGTAAAAATCCGTAAAATATTTTTGGCAGCAAAATTCGTTAAAAATCAGTAATTTATTCCTGACACGGTAAAAGAAGTTAAAAATGAATGCCCGACAAAATGAAAAATTTGCAACGACAATTCTTGCGATCCCGGCGCGGCTGAAAAGCCAGCGTACCTAGGGAGTCAATTTGATCGCAAAATTGTCATGCTTTTGTTAAATCATTCCGAACGTCTTAGGTTACATATTATCGCTCCTGACTTCAACTAGCGATTCCGCAACAGAGCCACCTTATATAACACTGGACAACAAATTTTAGGTTATTGGTTGTATCGTGTATCAAAATGCATTTTTTTTGTTAACTTTGGGATGATGAATACAAAAATGATAATGAAATTAAAAACTTAGTTGCCGTTTTAAAAAAAAAGTGGTTATATTTTATTTTTGATAAAATAATAAAAACTACATAATTTTACACTTTAGAGTCACTAAATGCGCTGTCGCTTTGCTACTCTTTTGTGAACTGTTTCTGGAGCATCTCTAACAAGAGTCCAACAGTAGTCGGCAAGCATGGAAGCATTCCAGTGTCCCTGGTATCTGTTTTCCATGGTTGATATGTCCTGATAGAAGCGTTCGCCGTGCTCATCACTTACAGCTCCGCAGTTGTCAGGAAAAAAGTCCAGGTGAGAGTGTAGGAAATCGATCTTTAGAGACATATTGCAGCCCATTTTTTGATACGACGACAGCATATTTTCAACCAGAGTAACGTAATTGTCAGCTTTTTTATTTCCCAAGAAATTAGTTACCACGAGGCGAAAGTCTTTCCAGGCGTTTTTTTCAATATCTGTTAGAGTGCTGTCAAAGTGTTCGTCTTTCAGAATATTTCGAATTTGTGGCCCAATAAAAATACCTTCTTTAATTTTTGCCTCAATTAGCCTCGGGAATTTCTGACGTAGGTACTGAAATGCTGGCCCATCTCGATTCAGTGCCTTAACAAAGTTTTTCATTAGGCCCAATTTGATATGCAGTGGTGGTAACAAAACCTTTTTGGAGTCTACCAATGGCATGTGTTGTACATTTTTTTGCCCTGGCTCTAATGATTGTCGAACGGGCCAGTGTCGTCTATTGTAATGAAGTGACCTTGCCCGACTGTCCCATTCACACAAAAAACAGCAAAACTTGGTGTAGCCTAGCTGCAACCCAAGTAAAAGTGCAATAACCTTTAAGTCACCACAGATCTGCCATTGGTGCTCATCATATTTTATGGTTGTCAATAGGAACTTCATATTGTCGTATGATTCTTTCATGTGAACTGCATATCCGACAGGAATGGACGGAAGAATATTGCCAATATGTAATAGTACTGCCTTTAAACTTAATTTTGAACTGTCTATAAACAATCTCCATTCCACTGGTTTGTAGTTTATATTTAAAGCCTCCAATAAACCGCCAATATTATTGCAGAAAACTAAGTTATTTTCCATGTCAAAAAATGGCGCTAGACCTTTATGGCGTTTACGAAAAACACTTACAGAGACATCTTCTTCTAACAGGTTCCACTGCTGCAATCTTGATCCTAGTAACTCAGCCTTACTTTTTGGAAGTTCTAGATCTCTCACAAGATCGTTTAATTCTGACTGGGTTATTTTGTGCGGTTGGCGGTATGATGTGCTGGGTGCGAAATCGGGATCTCTTGAAGTTGATGGCATATCTTCTTCTTGGCACAACGCTGTATCGCTGTCTGATTCGTAAGTGACTGTTTCTGGGGGTTCTGGAATAGGAAGGTCGTCACTATGTGGTACAGGTCTGATGGCAGATGGTATATTTGGATAGTTAATAACAGACTTTTTCTTCTTGGATATACCGGTGCCTTGCCCAACAGGAGGTATCATGCAGAAATAGCAATCATTAACATGATTTGTAGGCTCTCTCCAGACCATTGGAACAGCAAACCGCATAGATCGGTTTTTACGATTTAACCAGCTTGTCAAACTTGAAGCGCATGTATTACAGCATATATGTGGCGCCCACTGTTTGTCTTGATCTCCTATTCTGCAACCGAAATAAAGATGATATGCTTTTTTCATCAATGGAGTCATAGATCGCTTCTGAGACGCAAAAGTCACTTCACCACAAACATAACAGAAGTGATCTGGATTGTTTACACACTTTCGAGGCATTTTACAATCTTAACTATTCGACTTGAATTACTAACTTCGACTGACTAACCTCTCCGCTTACCTACCTGTTTATATCCCCAAATATGAATTATAGATTTTTAAATACATTTCATTATAATTATACTTATAAGTAGTCTATATACAATTTTAAGAAACCAACATAATGAGTTTTTTATTTGTTATTACCTAAATAGGGATAAAGGACACAATGCGACTGAGCAGGTACTAATGGATTTATTGGCCTACATTATAGTACTGTGCTCAGGTAAACCATAGAAATGAGGATAAACAAGGGTCCTTTTATCCGTTTAGTCGTTTATTTATTTAAAATCGGGTAGTAAAGCATTATTTATTTGCCGCTTAATTAAATATTTCAATATTATCCCTGTTTTAGGGTGGTCCCGGCTAAGTCGCCATTGTGTTAATATCCCTATTTAGGTAAATTTATGTAAAACTCATTTCGTTCGCTCTCTTATTTTTGTAAACAGATTTTTATTATATAGGGACTGTTCAGTACAAGGCAGACATGAAAGTGGATTTACATGGGTTTCAATGGCTATCGCTCTTATTTTAAGCAATAGGGGGTTAGGATTTCGAATATAGGGAATCGTCCCTAAGAATCCGCCATTCCTTAACTTGGTGAAAATGTAGATTTGGCAATATAAAATCCATATATTGTTATTACAATACAAATATACTACGTGCGTTCTCGCGGTTACAGTGTTAATATATTAGGGGAACATGACGTCACGTATCTCTTAAACGTGAACTAATATTTTAAAAAAAGTTTATTTTCGATTTAAGCACACCTAAAATAGTAAGATTTAGTTGATTTTATTTCTGCAACATTTTAGCTGTTGTCCAGTGAATTTTATTGGAATTTAGTTTAATGACTATATCGTTATTTATAGATGGGAAAAAGAACGCTGATTTTATGGTGCTACTTGGTCTGCACAGAAGCCGCCCTTATAGCTTACGACTGTAAGAATCCTTCTACAAATGTATCTGTGATATCGCTAAGAGAAGTAGATTCGTGTCCTGATCCAGAATCTGGCTATGAAATTCAGGAAGGATACGCCCAAGTAATAGAAAAGAGAAAATTTGAATACGTACATGTCTATTCTTGTTTAGTAGAAATAACAAGAATTATAAAACACTGTGGAGCGTTTTCGCATGAATCGTCAGTGGAAGATGGTGTACTAATGTATGTGCACGAAATAGGTGCTAAAGAATGTCGAAAAACACATTTATATCGAGAGTTCCGTGGAATAAGAGGACATATCATAACTAGATTGCGGGCCAATTCAACAATTTCTTCCTCAGCCACCCTGGCTGGAAGCATAGATGACAAAAGAAACTGTGAACCAGGCCAATATAACGAAAATGGACAAAATTGGAAAAACGTTGTAGTACAATCAAGTATAAAATTAACATTAACAGATTACTTTGCCAAAGTATCCCTGGAACAAAATGAAATTAAATTAATAAATGGGATTACTTGTGAATTTTTACCTGGGTTTTGCTCAGATGCTATAAATGGAGAATCTACTTGGGAACGACAGGTACCAGGATAATGTAAACAATATAACATTTTATATGATGGAAGGGCTACCTATATAAAAGA
Source organism: Polydrusus pterygomalis (assembly GCA_963969555.1). Lineage (NCBI taxonomy): Eukaryota > Metazoa > Arthropoda > Insecta > Coleoptera > Curculionidae > Polydrusus > Polydrusus pterygomalis. The sequence continues at coordinate 86,728,603 of OZ018379.1, forward strand.
AAAGCAACCAAAAGATTCAGGAAACCGATACTTAGTTGTGGAAGAAAAAGACAAAGTATTTGCAATTAGGCTTATTCGCCAACAGTCTACTTGTGGAGTATTTGCCTGGGAAAGTGAACATCCCCGCTTACTAGTGGTAGATAAGAAAGGTGCCCCTTTAAGTTAAGCCAGGAGTTATGAAATTTTATCCCAATACTCGAAGACAAGGAAATATTGTTTACATTGGAAGATTAATAGAAATGACCCAAAAGTCAAGAGGCATAAAGTTGAAATTGGTTTAAAAAATGCATAAAAATTTATGATACTTTGATTAGGCCTAAGTTACACTAATATTTAAAAGAAAGGGCCATTATGAGAAAGAAAGAAATATGGGGAAAGGAAAAGTATAACAAGGATGCCCAAAACTCTAAAAATTTTAAGTCCATGCCTAAAAAGCTAGAAAAACTCCGTGAAATTCGTGGTACCAATCAGTTGAAATTAGAAGGTGGAAGTTTTAATAGGGTTCTTAGTGTTTTTCGGTTAGTCAGTACGTTCGTTATTTTCTTAGTTATTTAGTAGTGTTGTTATAATTTTGTGCGCGGTGAATAAATTGACAATAATTAGTTACGTAAGACTTTATTAACAAGACAATTTTTATCAGGCTTCGCGTTTTTATTTGCAAAAAAATCAAAATGATTTGGTTAACTTTTATAAACTTAATCAACCAAATACAGGAACCCTGGGTACAGGATTACCTATACCGCGTGGCGTTATACCATCTGTGGGGATTCAGGGGGTTGTATGAAGGGGCACATCCTCACCCCGCCCTATTGCCAATGCGGGCGTTACTGTGTTTATGGAGAGACATTCTACATGCGCAATATCAGTTGGTGCGGGTGAACTTGGCAGTGTTCCTAAAAAGGGCGCATTTGCCACTAGAAGCTTGCTCATGCGCCCTTTGTCAACCCCCGGCTGGGGAACTTTTCCAGCCTGCCGATTTTTGGAGGATATGGAACCAGTTAGGACTGGCAGGATGTGCCTGTGAGGTGTGCCGTATTGCACCACCGGTACATTCCTTAACAACCACGGCCAGTTCTACTCCGGTTCGGGCCCGACCTGCGAAAAAAGTGGCACGAAAACTAACATCACCAGCTCCAGGTCGACCCTCTTCATTGGCTCAACCTGTGGCGGGACCATCGAGGGCCCCGGATGTTCCTCCACCAGCCCCTCCGGCGATGAGGCCCCCTACCCAGCAGCCTAGAGCCCCCTTTCCCCCACCCCCAAGGACCTTCCAAGTCAGGCCACCTGTTCCTGCCCTCCAGGTGGTGCATCCTATACCGATTGCCAGGCCCCAGAGGAAACAACGATATGTTGTGGAGCCGATCCCTGGCCGGCTCCGCATGGTGATCCGACGGGACCCTAACGACTTAGATGAGGGGTACCTGTCGGGTCAGGAATAATACTTGAAGTTTAAGGTATAATCATTAATTTTTTTTTTAGATTTTGTTTAAGGTGTAATCGCTTATTTTCTAAGATTTTTAAAATTAAGGTATAATCATAATTTTAATTTTTATTTTCTAAGATTTTTAAAATTTAAGGTATAATCATTTATTTTTTTTAAGATTTTGATTAAGGTATAATCGTTTATTTTCTAAGAATTTTCTTAAATTAAGGTATAATCATAATTTTTATTTTTATTTTCTAAGATTTTAAAGTTTAAGGTGTAATCATTTATTTTTTTTTATTTTTGTTTAAGGTATAATCGCTTATTTTCTAAGATTTTTTAAAGTTAAGGTATAATCGAAATGTTAATTTTCTGAGATTTTTGAGGTATGATTTTTTTTTAAAGTAGAACTAATCGATATTTTAATTTTCTAAGATTTTTGAAATTTACGGTAAGATTTTTATTTAGGGTGTAAGCGTTCATCTATCTCATTCTTCTGGTAAAGATCGTGTTCATCGGTTGTGTTTGCTTTTGTCAGCTGGAAAATCGCCTTAAGATATGCGCGGAAAAAATACTCCAGGCAACTCCAAACCAGTTGGCCTTATTGACCTGATTGTTTCTCATATTGCCTCATTTCCCGTTAAAGAAGCCCACTACAGCAATCGAGATTATAAGTATCTAAGCGAAAAACTTGATATTAAGAAAATGCACGATATGTTTATTTCCAAATATCCTAACACCGCAGTGAAATATTCATTATATTATAAAGTTTTCAAAGAAAAGTTTAGTTTAAGTTTTGGTAGACCTCAGGTCGACACTTGCTGTCAATGTGAGGAGCTAACAGTTAAAATAAAATCGAAAGAGTTAAATGACAATGCTAAACGAGTAGCTGTAGCTGAAAATGCTATCCATCTCAGACGTGCTAAAAAGTTCCATTCAAAAATGAACACATTGAAAGAACTTTATAAAGATGACCCCAGTGTAGCGATAATAGCTGTTGACTTTAGGCAAAACATATTTTTAGCTCAGATTCCGGTTCAAGAAACTTTCTACCTTCATCAACTTACGGTTTCCGTTTTTGACATACATGATGTTAAAACGGGAAAGGCATATTTTTACATTTACCACGAAGGCATGGGGAAAAAAGGTCCTAATGAAGTTTGCTCATTTATTGCAAATTACATAGAAGAATGGGGGAATGTGCCTAATATCGCACACTTCCTAATATCGCACCCCCATATTATTTCATTGACAAGTGTCGCACTCTAGCTGTAAACGAGCCAATCACCTTATTTTAGGCGCCGGTCAAAGCAGTGAAATAATTTTAGTGGTGTTATTGTCGCCGTTGAAAGTGCACTGGCAATAAATCATTTTCACAGAGTGAGTTTATTTGAGAGCGAGAAATATTCCGTGAATTATAGGAATAGGGGTATGTAGACGTCATTTAAATTCTACAAGCAATGTTAGTGGAGTTATATAGCTTGAATAATTTGTGATTATAACATATGTGTCAAGTTTATAGAATTTATGCAAATGGCGGCCATATGTTCGTTATAATATTTGCCTAATATCACCCATGTTGTGTAGTCCTAATATCGCACCGCGCGATATTAGGATTAGTAAAATGGTTCTCTTTGTAGTTTGTCTTAGGGTATTATTTTAATTACAGATGGACGAGATACCAAAGAAAAAAAGAAAACAATGGTGTACAGAAAATATGAAAAGGGCAATTATCTCTGTGCGGTCTAAAGAGATGGGCCTTCAACGAGCTTCGAACTATTTTAATGTTCCCAAGTCGACCCTCAAAGACAAAGTCAATAGTGGCAAGCAAGATTTGGATAAATTAGTTAACACTACACTTGGTCGAAAACCCGCATTGAATAAAGATTTAGAAATGGCGTTAGCTGAATACTACTTAGAGATGGATTTCCGCTTTTATGGTTTAAGAATAAGCGGTTTGAAAAAAATCGCTTTCCAGTTAGCAGAGCAAAACGGTCTTCCCCATCCATTTGTTAGAAAGGATCAGGCGGCTGGATGGAAATGGCTTCGAGCCTTCATGAAAGGAAATCCTCAGTTAAGTCTTCGTAAACCTCAAGCAACATCAATGGCAAGAATAAAAGGATTCACTAAAGAAAAAGTTAATGGGTTTTTTGATATTTTTGAGCCATTTATGGATCTAATAAATCATTCACCAAGTAAACTTTATAATTGCGATGAAATAGGTCTGACTGTAGTGCAACACAAAACTAGTAAAGTTATATCTTTAAAGGGAAAACGTCAAGTTGGATCAGTCTCCTCTGGCGAAAGGGGCTCACTGGTCACTCACACTGTCGTGACCTGTATGAGTGCAGCAGGCCATTATATACCCCCACTTCAGTTTTTCCTAGGGTAAACATGAAGGCTGAACTACTCGATGGAGCACCAAATGACACTATTGCGGCCTGTCACAAGTCTTGAAATGGTTTCAGCAACAATTTTTATCAAACGTCCAACCTACAAAAGATGACCCCGTTGTTAGGTTAGTTAGTTAGTTGTTAGGTAGTCTGTTGGGGGAGGCCTATAATAGAGCAGCAACTGTTGCAACAGCTGCAAATGGTTTCAGAAAAAGTGGCTTGTTTCCTTGCAACCGTCACATTTTTGAGCCACAAGAGTTTGTAACCGACATGGAAAATGAACCTGTGTATCCAGAAAATAAACAAGAAAATGAGCAAGAGGGTGAAAAACATGATGACCCAAAACCTGAATGCAGCACAGCATTAGCGAATCTGGAAGTTCTCGGATAATTCCTATTGACGTAAAACCTGGATGCAGCATTACCAATACTGAACCTGGCACTTCCGGGATTATGTCTGATGACCAAAAACCTGGATGTAGCAACACCATTACTAAACCTAGCAGTTCCCAGATAATGCCTCGTGATATCAGCCCACTACCTCCTATCAAAAAACAAAGTCAAATGCGTACAAGAGACAGAAAATCTATGAATGCTGCTTTAATAACAAGTTCTCCTTATAAGGATAATTTGGCAAAAGATGTAAAAATAACACTGTTCAACACAAAAATCCTCTTTATAAAAATATCGTGTATTTTGTAATATTTGGACCTAAACTAATATACAACTGACCACCAAATGTTTATATTGGCCTCAGATTTCTTGGAAGGGTCGAATAGGCCCATTAATAGGTAATAAACGGTCGCCCCATTGTTATTTGCAGGTAGTTGGATCTATGCTTGAAATATGCCTTTAGTCGTTACTATATCATCATTTAGTAAACATCTATTCATATTTTCGCTTAGATCTACGGGCGTGTTAAAACGGTACCAAAAATGTCGATGCGCGTTTGCGGTAATAAAGCCGATAGCTTCTGTTATATTTGTGGCGAAGTTACCGCAAAAGCGTACCAAAAACCGATATCTTCATTAGTAAAAAAGGCTTATGAACTGTACTTTGGATGCAAAGTTGGCGATCAAGATAGGTCCTGGGCCCCAAAAATGTGTTGCAGTTCATGCTTGAGAACATTGACTGGATGGCTGAAAGGTACTCATAAATCTATGCCATTCGCAGTTCCAATGGTTTGGGGGGAACCTCGTAATCACGTAGATGATTGTTATTTTTGCATGACGAATATTAAAGGAATTACTAGCAAAACCAAGCGTAGCATTCAGTACCCCAATATTCCTTCTGCAATGCGACCAGTACCCCATGACAACTCATTACCCATTCCCCAGCCACCTGAGAGTTACACGCTTGATTCCGAATCAGACTCCGGAAGTATTTCACCAGAAGCCGGACCAAGCTACATCCCTAGTTCTCATGATTTGCCTGATACACCTCATTTAATCACTCAAGGTGAATTAAATGACCTTGTTCGTGACTTGGACCTCCCGAAAACAAAAGCTGAACTTCTCGGATCCCGCCTGCAGCAGTGGAAGCTCTTGGAAAAAGGAGTGAAGGTGTCCATCTACAGGAAAAGGCAATCTACTCTTACAAATTTTTTTGCAGTGGAAGGTGATTTAGTATTTTGCCATGACATACCTGGCCTAATGACTGAACTGAACTTACCATATACTCCCGATAAATGGAGACTATCCATAGATTCGTCTAAAACAAGTCTAAAAGCTGTTTTACTTTTTAATGAAAACGAGCATCCATCGGTTCCTATAGGTCATTCGGTAAATATGAAAGAAACATATGACAATCTTAAGATGTTACTAAGATGTGTAAAGTACGAAGATCACAAATGGAACATATGTGCAGATTTAAAAGTGGTGGCGTTACTGACAGGACTGCAATCAGGATATACAAAATACTGTTGCTTTTTGTGTGAATGGGACAGCCGTGCAACAGACAAACATTATAAAATTAAGGTTTGGCCTCCACGTGACACAATACAAGTTGGCGTTAAAAATTTGACCCGAGAACCATTAGTTCAGAAAGAAAAAATATATTTACCTCCACTTCACATTAAGCTGGGTCTGATCAAAAATTTTGTTAAAGCACTGGATAGAGAAGGCAATGCTTTCACGTATTTAAAAGACAAATTTCCACGTATAAGTGAGGCCAAAATTAAAGAAGGAATTTTTGTTGGTCCCCAAATTAGGCAATTGTTTAAAGATGCGAACTTCAGGCAAATTTTAAGTGACAATGAAAGTCGGGCATGGAATGCATTTGAAAGTGTTTGCAACAATTTTCTTGGAAATAATAAATCAGAAAATTATCGTGAACTCGTGGAAGAACTACTCACGGCCTATCATATTTTAAAATGCAACATGTCACTAAAACTTCACTTTCTCCATTCTCATTTGGACTTTTTTCGTGAAAATTTAGGAGCAGTATCAGATGAGCATGGAGAACGATTTCACCAAGATATTGCCTCCATAGAGAAAAGGTATACAGGAAAGTGGAGCCCGAATATGTTAGCCGACTATTGCTGGACCCTAATACGAGACACATCCAGGAGTTCTTATAAAAGAAAGACGTTAGGGAAGTAAATATTAAATTTTAAATTATTTATAAATGTTTATACTGTACCTAAGCTAACTGTTAATAAAATATATTATATGTTTTTATTTGTTAAAAATTTAATAAATCGGCATTGAAAGGGGTTTTTATTGACTTTTTCTTAACATCAAAGCATATGTCCCTCCGTTATCATTGGAGGCTGATATCGAAAATCTGAGGCCAGATCCGGATTCAGCAGGCCAAAATATATAAAATCCAGCCAAAATCATTCCAGGGAGGAAAAAAAAGTTTTAAAATGTTCGTCAGTGTAGTCAATCAGTCTAAAAGCACCACACCAGCAGATGCAATTAAACCCGGCCTTAAAAAAGTGACAAAAAAGTTCTTCGTGAACGAAGAAGATGGAAAAGGGGGAAATAAATCACAAGGAACAGACCCAATAAAGAAAAAGAAATCAAAGGCAATTTCAAAAAAGAGACCGATCGAATCTTCATCGGAGTCCAGTGATGATGAACTGCCCCAAGACCTAACGGTTTCTACCGACGAGGAGGATAGTGAAGACGACTGTGAATGTCCCTATTGTAACGAAAAATATTTGAATGACAAATCTGGGAAAAAATGGATAGTATGCATCAAATGTAGAATTTGGTGTCATGAGCAATGTTCCGGGACAGACGACTACAAAACTTTTATTTGTGACTTTTGCCGTGAAGGCTGATAACTTAAATAAGACCTTTTTTTGTTTGTTTATATCAAGCCAGTTGTTTATCAATTAATAAATTTTTGAGATTGTTTTAATTTATTTCTTACATAATTTTTTAAAATTGTTTTAATTTATTTAAGAGTGGGCGATATTAGGATCACTCTTTTTAATTTGAACAAAACGTAACCTATATTCAGATTCATTAAAACAGCTTACTTTACCAATTAATACTTAAAGTTGGTAATTACTTGGTCGAGATACTTTGATAAAAAACAAAGGCAAAAATATATTTTTTTCAAAATGGGTGCGATATTTACGAAGGCGTAGAAGGGCCACATGCAATAAAAAAAAATTAATTTTTTAAAATTTCGACTTATAACACGAAATTTCTAAAATTCCGACTTATAACTTGAAATTTTACTTCAAAATTTCGAGTTATAACACGAAATTTTAAAATTTCGTGTTATAAGTCGAAATTTTGAAGTAATATTTCGAGTTATAAGTCGGAATTTTAAAATTTCGTGTTATAACTCGAAATTTTAAAGTAATATTTCGAGTTATAACACGAAATTTTAAAATTTCGAATTATAACTCGAAAATTTAAAATTTCGACTTATAACACGAAATTTTACTTTAAATTAATGCTCTTTCTCTCCCCATTAGGTAGGTTATATATCAGTAAGTTAAGGTCTGCTGATCATGCAGTATATCTATTTAAAAACTAAATGTGTCTTAAAAATATACTCGTGCAGCCGGAGTGTTTACTTTTCGTAAATTTTAATAGATTACCGTTTTTGTCTTCTTATACTCGGATACGCTCGGCGATGCTTCGTTGTCAGTCGATCGCGCGTATTTTATTATTATATTCCTAAATGTCCTCTTTGGTCCGATGTTCCTATTTGTTATAACTTGTTTTATATTTTTTTGAAGTCCATGAGTGTTGTCTATTCATGGCGATATTTCGCATAATCTGACAACATTGTGTCGAATGACTAGAAGGGGTGGAGCCGGCCGAGTGCAGGAGATGTAAACGGTAACAATATTTTAATGTTTTGTGATCTGGAAAGTTGATCAACGTTTGGACAGTGGAGAATTGTTTTTTGTAATCAGTACCTACCTAACACTGTGTAGTAAAATGGAGCCGGACCTGGAACAATTTTTAAAAGAAAGAGAGGCAGTTACAGAGGATATCCTGACAACAATGAAACTAGAAAAAGTAAGCAAGTACCAAATTTTATTACAATACTTTATTTTAGAAGGATAGCAGCCATATGCGTTGAAACGTTAGGAATTTAGACCCGAATCATGTCTACACCAGTTTGTTTTTATATTGTTTTACAAAGAATATGCGGTAGCTATGCAATAGAAGTTCTATGCTTATGGGCCAATCACAGGTGCTTGGAACCAGCCGATATCGTGAAACCATCAGAATTTTAATTCAATAGCGGGTCGGCGGATAGTTTGCCCGGCGTACCAACGGTGCCGCACTCATGCCGCAGGCATGTATTTTAACGATTATTTTCTAAATTATAGAATATTACCACAGATTACTTATTACTAAAAACTATTCTTCTCTTCAACCGTTACCGTCGTTTGGCATGGTTCTGTGCAAGGGCTTACGGTGAGCCGTGAGGTAGGGAGACCCTATGCTAATACTAATTAGGGTGGGTATTATAAAAAAGTCAAAAGTTAACTTTAATTGATACTTATTCCACCCAATAAAGTTAACATGGAGAATTGTCAACTTAACTTCAACCTGTTACGTCATTTCATGAGTTAACCTTCGTTCATCTGTCAATTAAGTTTTATAATACCCACCCTTAATCAAATAATTGCCATCTTGTCAAAAAACTGTTTTCGATAATAATGTAGGCACTAGGGATGTTTGGAAAATACCGATATTTATCGTCGATATATTTTCAGGTCAAATATCAATATATCGATATTAAATTTGAAGTGTCGAAGTCGATATTTTTTCCATTGTCCGGTAATCTAAGTGTCAATATTTTTTCTACAATTTTTAAAGAAAAAAATTTTGTTCTGGCCTCTCTAATAATAGATAACCAAATTCTTTGCAAATTTGTCGTTTCCAACTTTTGAATTTTTGTTTGGGTATAAGATGATATTCTACAAAAACCATATTTCTATGCCCCGCAGATATAAAAGTGGTAAAAGGGCCTAATCCGATTAATCCGAACCGGACTAACATACACATTTTTGAATAAGTAGGTACTAAAATATGAGTTTTATTGATTTTTATTATATTTCGCAAATTTAATTTTTTGTCATTTCAGCTTCAGAAAAAATATAGATATATCGATATTTTTTCGATATATCGAATTACTATAACGATATATTTTTAAACTATCGATATAATATAATATAGGTAGTATACGATCGATAGTTCACGTTTTAATTGATCTCAGTGTGTTGCTAACTTTATGAATTTTTTTTATTTACTGTTATCTTTGGCTGTGGCTGTGTAAATCCACGGAGCCCTGGGCTGCAGCTCAAAAAGCCCATATATAGATCAGCCCCTGGTTCTGTGGACCTCACTGAGCTCGGCCCGCATTGTTTTTTAAAAACATCCACTTTAGTGATGTCGATATTATCGTAACTTTTATGTATTCGTTACTAATCGATACTTAGGTATTAAGTAATCATTTCAACTATTCGTTACTTTGATTATATTGATTACTTAGGTTACATACATAAAATGTAGTAAGTCGTATCTAATTAAATATTAAGTAATCGTTTTTTTTATGCGTGCGGCCGTAAGCTTTATTTTTTTAGGAAATATGTGTTGCGATGTGAAGCAAATTGTAGGAGAAAACGAACTTTTGTAATGTAAAAATTATTTATTAAATAAAAAAATAATAAAATATTTTTTTTAATCAAAAACAAAGTAGAAACAATTTTGTTCATCTGTTACTTCGGTACTTCCTTTCATAACTTTTAATACGGTTCGAAATGCGAAACTCTAATATAGTAATGAGTATTTCTACTCGCATAATAAAGTAATCAATAGTAATCATTTAAGTAAAAGTAACGATTTAGTTTTCAAATCGGTATTCCTTACTTCGGGTATTTCGGGTATTCTAGAGTAACGAATACTTTCGTATCGTATCGTTACTTTGTCGACACTTCTAATCCACTTTATAAAGCTTTTAATAATAGTAAAAATCTAGCCATTTTAACATAAACATGTTTTTCCCAAAAAATTATTTAAAAAAATCCTATCTTGGCAACATCGCATTTTTTAGCAAACATTTTTTGGAATTAAATAGTGAACTAATAGGTGCTTTATTATCATAAAAAAATATGGCCTTCCCATTAAAAAAAAACATTTTTGGTACACTCTGCATTTTTGACGCACCCTGTATATTTAAAATTATTTTTAAAAGATGCACATCATTAACTCTTTTTTTTTAATTTGTAGATAGATAAGGCGGTCATAGGAATTATGACGGAAGGAGAATTAAAAAAATTTATCCCTAAAATGGGGGACCGAATTGCAGTACTAAGATATTGTAAAGCTGGTATAGAAAGTGGTTCGAACAAACGTCTCAGCTTAATTGAGAGAATTAGGATAAATCAAACTAAATCTAATCCAAATGCCACTCAGATATCAGGTTCTTATACCTCCTCTCCACTGGCGAAGAAACCAAATTTAAAACCAACTAGAATAATAAGTATTGGATGGATCATGGACGGTAAACCTGTAAGAGAGCGTAATGGGGGCGGTACACGTAATTGGTCCATTGCGAAAAACGCGAAGAAGCAAGAGATACTTGAACAAGCTCTAATTTTCTTTTTTCCAAACGGAGTCAGTAGTAATGGCAAAATTTTATCCAGGTGCACTTATGATCTCCTAGATTATAAGGAACACACTTTTGATAATACTTTGACAGTCGGGGAGATGTACCAAATAACGGGACTAAACGTACTTCGATTTTATCTTTCAACTAACAGTATAGAATATTACATGTCATCTCCAGAAGAAAGTACAAATAGTAAGAAGAAAGTGAAAAGGACTTTAAGAAAAAGAATTGAAAAAATAGATAAGAATTTAGTAGAAGAACAAGATTTAATCGAAAATAAAGTTTTAGCTGAAAGCGAAGTATATAAAGAGTTAACTGCGAATACAGAACGACCTTATCAAACTGATGTATTTAGTGACTTGCAAGAATTTCTAATTACAGACACTGAAGAATTTTCTAAAATCGAAACGAACGTCGAAAGTCGAAGTAGCATACCATCTACTCTAGTACCTGCTGATGTGGCTTTTATATTTGTTGATGATGTTGATGGATTTAATAACCAGGAAGGCGTATCAACAACACAGCAATTATTGTCGACATTAAATGAACCGTCGCAGCAGCAGCAAGAAACTTTTTCTGTAAAGAAAACCTTAACTGTCCATAGAGGGCAAATCTTTAAAGAAATGACGGCTGAATTTATTAATATAGAAAATTTAAAAACCTACTTCGATGTAGAAATTATTGGATCTAATGGAGTGAAAGAAGAAGCTTATGACGGAGGTGGAGTTCTTAAGGATGCCCTCACTGAATATTGGGCAGAGTTTTATGAATCCATTTGTGAAGGAACTTCTTGTAAAATTCCCGAAATCAATCATTTGGTGACGCAAGAAAAATGGAAAGCTATCGCCAAGGTGCTCCTCGTAGGATATAAACTTAATATAATAAATATTTTCCTATAAAAATTCCAAGGCCATTTATTGAGTATGCAACTTTTGGAAAAGAAAAGTCTGACCTTATAACAGCGTATTTAAAATTTCTACCCCCTGTTGATGCTGACGTTCTGAGAAACGCGTTACTTTCTTTTGAAAATACAGATTCAGATGAACTAATAGATGTGTTATCAAACATTGAATGTAAACAAATTGTGAACAGCGGTAATATAAATACAGTTGTTTACGACCTTGCACATACCGCATTATTGCAAAAACCTATGTTTATTTTGGACTGTTGGGCAGAAATTTTAAAAAATTCATTTACAAACATCGACATTGATGATATCTATGAACGTTGTGAAGTAACAAACAAAAGTGTACTCCAACTTTTTGTCACCTACGATGCTGAATTAAATTCAGACAAAGAGAAAATGATGTTGTACTTAAAGAGATTTACTCGGGAAATAGATTACGACACTCTTTGCAGATTTTTAAGGTTTTGTACTGGGGCAGATATTATTGTAACCTTACGGCCCCCGGCTCATATGACCGGAGTAAAAAGCTGAAAGAAATATTAATTAGTGGGTAATTAAAATAGGTTAATTAAATTAACAATAACCTGCAAAGCTGAAAAATAAAAATTAGTTTATTATTAATATTATTATTATTACAACAAAAAAATTGTGCCCTTGGAGGTCTGATTTAACACAAAAGTGTTATTTGCACGACTCATGGTATTGAGTCTATTCACCTATTCCAGAATTCCACATGTGACATTCAAATACATAAAATAATGCATTAGCATGTCTCACATACAATAGAGAAATAGGCTCGGACGTGACCGTCTAGATTCGGGCAAGAATCTATGGCCGACCCTACGTTGTGTTCGTCAGGTTCGCTGAAAAATACTAATTGAAGTATTATACTGAGTGGACAAAATTTTAACCAAAATCTATTATGGCCGTTAGTTAAATAAACACTATTTAAAAGAAAACTTTAAAACACGACAGGAAGGCAGAATTCTTCGCTATTAAAAAAAAATAAAAGAAAATTCAAAACAAAAGTTGTCAGTTGTGCACAAGAAAGCTCCTGTAACGCACTCTCGACCACGTTTCCAAAGGTTTCCCTACCCTGTGCACCGGACGAGACTATGGGGCTGTCGCCCAGGGCAGTAGCCCTTCTCTATAGGTTCCCCTCATACAGTTGCTGGTCCCGGCTGTCGGCGGGCTGTCCCACGTTGAAGGAAACATTGTGAACCGACAAGTCTGTATCAAAAGAACGAGTCATTCACTGTTCCCTGTACAACCTCCAACAAAATTTAAGGTTTAGTTTTAGTTTTTAAAGTTACTTATAAAAGAAGCAAAAACTGCCACCTGTTATTTAAACATCAGAACGCTGGTATCGTTGCTTCAGACTAGCACATAACATAAGAAAATGAGAGGGCTTTTTCCTGCCTGATAAAAATCCCCACATCCCCACGAGATTAATCTCGTTGCTACGTCCAGCGTGAGGCTGTCGGCTCCGTAACAGCGCGAAGGGAGAGCATGGTAATAGGATAACCCTGAACTTAAATCATTTAGGAAAACTCACATAAACTCAGTTATGAAAAAAAAAAAACAATTAAGGTTCTTTTGGTTTGTTAATCGTGAGGTTTGTTGAGTTTTATTTCATTAGGTCTTAACAACAGATACCAAAAAGAAGTAAACAAAACTTTGTTACTGTTTTAAAGCCATAATTAGTTTTGGGTAGAAATAAAGGATAATAACTATAATCTTAATTGTCATTTAAAATTGCTAACCTGGAAGATCAGTAAAACTGTTTCTCTCCCTTTCACCTTCTGATGGCATTTTAATAATTATTTAAATCTTTTGTTACTCTCTAAAAATTAAAATATAAATTTTAAAATCGTTGTGAAATAGATAATTAGTATCAAACTTTCATTTTGGTATTTTATTTAATATTTTCCTCCCCTTTTATTTAATTTAATTTAGGTTGATATAGTAAACAACGTAAAATTGATAAAGAATTTTGTTGCTATAGCTTGATTATTTTTTCTCCTTTAAGAGTGAGAGAAAATATTAGAATTCTTTATTGTTTATTTAAAGACAGAAGGGGTAATATCCAAACAAACGGGATAACCAACCTAATGTCAAGTAAGAAAATATGAGATTTATTTATATTTTGTTTATTTAAAGACAGAAGGGGTAATATCCAAACAAACGGGATAACCAACCTAATGTCAAGTAAGAAAATATGAGATTTATTTATATTTTGTTTATTTAAAGACAGAAGGGGTAATATTCAAACAAACGGGATAACCAACCTAATGTCAAGTAAGAAAATATGGGATTTATTTATATTTTGTTTATTTAAAGACAGAAGGGGTAATATCCAAACAAACGGGATAACCAACCTAATGTCAAGTAAGAAAATATGAGATTTATTTATATTTTGTTTATTTAAAGACAGAAGGGGTAATATCCAAACAAACGGGATCACCAACCTAATGTCATAAGAAAAAAGGAGATTTATTTATATTTTGTTTATTTAAAGACAGAAGGGGTAATATCCAAACAAACGGGATCACCAACCTAATGTCATAAGAAAAAAGGAGATTTATTTATATTTTGTTTATTTAAAGACAGAAGGGGTAATATCCAAACAAACGGGATCACCAACCTAATGTCAAGTAAGAAAAAAGGAGATTTATTTATATTTTGTTTATTTAAAGACAGAAGGGGTAATATCCAAACAAACGGGATCACCAACCTAATGTCATAAGAAAAAAGGAGATTTATTTATATTTTGTTTATTTAAAGACAGAAGGGGTAATATCCAAACAAACGGGATCACCAACCTAATGTCATAAGAAAAAAGGAGATTTATTTATAAAATTTCCCATATTATTATTTAATAAAGTTTATCTTATAATTTAATAAAGATTCTCATATTATTTAATAAAGAATTAGTATTTTAAAAATATATTCCGATATCATTAAAATAAATTTTGTTGTTTACCATAACTACCGTCTGAAAAATATATTTTGCCCTGTATAAAAAAAAAACCAACCAGTATTCCCAAATTAGAGTAACCCAACAAAATAAAAAAACTAAAGAAAATAAACTTGTTCTTTAAGAACTTAACACCCTTTTAAAAAAACAACATTCCCTGAATTTTAAATTGTTACACAAATTAAATCCACACAAATAAAATTAAACTTATTTAACCCCATATCATTTGTTTTGTGATTTGAATTTATGTATTTAGAAAAATTAATTTTAAAGAAAATCTGCAGAAAATAAACTTATGAGGACTCTTGAATTTAGGTGCTTACCGTACCTACCGAAGTTAATAAGTGTCTCTTTTGAAATTCTTTGTCTAGCAGCTAACCACTCTTCTCCCCCACCAAGGTCTTCGTTTGTGCGTTTTAACACCCTGCGTCGTTTGTAATACGAAGTACGACGTTGGCTGCTATAAAAAAATCAATAATTGCGGCAAAGATGTGAACGGTCCAAAGTTCACGCGTCCTCCTAAATATCATCGGAAATATACTGAGGATTTTATTTTCAAGACTGGCTACCTAAATAGATTTATCAAGGCCTATATTTGGAAATGAAAAGTTATTACACTTTTAATAAAATATTTTTCCAGTATTGCAGGGTAAATTAAAATCATAATATATTTTAAATTAAATATAAATAATAGAGTAAAATAATTAAACCTCAGGGCGTAACATTGGGGAAAGAATAAGTTTACCAATAAATAAATTAACAAAAATAGTGAAAAAAAATTCAAATAAGGTCACCTGGGTCTGCTCTGTTACAGTCACCCCCTATTATTTTGAGCGAAAAACAGGGTTATGAGCGAAAAATAATACCAAAAAGAAAAACAGTACAATTAAAAAAAAAACTTCAATCCTGAAAAAAGATAAATCAACCACATCAGTACAATTTGAAAAAAACTTCAATCCTGGTCACGGCACCACTGTAACCTTACGGCCCCCGGCTCATATGACCGGAGTAAAAAGCTGAAAGAAATATTAATTAGTGGGTAATTAAAATAGGTTAATTAAATTAACAATAACCTGCAAAGCTGAAAAATAAAAATTAGTTTATTATTAATATTATTATTATTACAACAAAAAAATTGTGCCCTTGGAGGTCTGATTTAACACAAAAGTGTTATTTGCACGACTCATGGTATTGAGTCTATTCACCTATTCCAGAATTCCACATGTGACATTCAAATACATAAAATAATGCATTAGCATGTCTCACATACAATAGAGAAATAGGCTCGGACGTGACCGTCTAGATTCGGGCAAGAATCTATGGCCGACCCTACGTTGTGTTCGTCAGGTTCGCTGAAAAATACTAATTGAAGTATTATACTGAGTGGACAAAATTTTAACCAAAATCTATTATGGCCGTTAGTTAAATAAACACTATTTAAAAGAAAACTTTAAAACACGACAGGAAGGCAGAATTCTTCGCTATAAAAAAAAAATAAAAGAAAATTCAAAACAAAAGTTGTCAGTTGTGCACAAGAAAGCTCCTGTAACGCACTCTCGACCACGTTTCCAAAGGTTTCCCTACCCTGTGCACCGGACGAGACTATGGGGCTGTCGCCCAGGGCAGTAGCCCTTCTCTATAGGTTCCCCTCATACAGTTGCTGGTCCCGGCTGTCGGCGGGCTGTCCCACGTTGAAGGAAACATTGTGAACCGACAAGTCTGTATCAAAAGAACGAGTCATTCACTGTTCCCTGTACAACCTCCAACAAAATTTAAGGTTTAGTTTTAGTTTTTAAAGTTACTTATAAAAGAAGCAAAAACTGCCACCTGTTATTTAAACATCAGAACGCTGGTATCGTTGCTTCAGACTAGCACATAACATAAGAAAATGAGAGGGCTTTTTCCTGCCTGATAAAAATCCCCACATCCCCACGAGATTAATCTCGTTGCTACGTCCAGCGTGAGGCTGTCGGCTCCGTAACAGCGCGAAGGGAGAGCATGGTAATAGGATAACCCTGAACTTAAATCATTTAGGAAAACTCACATAAACTCAGTTATGAAAAAAAAAAAAACAATTAAGGTTCTTTTGGTTTGTTAATCGTGAGGTTTGTTGAGTTTTATTTCATTAGGTCTTAACAACAGATACCAAAAAGAAGTAAACAAAACTTTGTTACTGTTTTAAAGCCATAATTAGTTTTGGGTAGAAATAAAGGATAATAACTATAATCTTAATTGTCATTTAAAATTGCTAACCTGGAAGATCAGTAAAACTGTTTCTCTCCCTTTCACCTTCTGATGGCATTTTAATAATTATTTAAATCTTTTGTTACTCTCTAAAAATTAAAATATAATTTTAAAATCGTTGTGAAATAGATAATTAGTATCAAACTTTCATTTTGGTATTTTATTTAATATTTTCCTCCCCTTTTATTTAATTTAATTTAGGTTGATATAGTAAACAACGTAAAATTGATAAAGAATTTTGTTGCTATAGCTTGATTATTTTTTCTCCTTTAAGAGTGAGAGAAAATATTAGAATTCTTTATTGTTTATTTAAAGACAGAAGGGGTAATATCCAAACAAACGGGATAACCAACCTAATGTCAAGTAAGAAAATATGAGATTTATTTATATTTTGTTTATTTAAAGACAGAAGGGGTAATATCCAAACAAACGGGATAACCAACCTAATGTCAAGTAAGAAAATATGAGATTTATTTATATTTTGTTTATTTAAAGACAGAAGGGGTAATATTCAAACAAACGGGAAAACCAACCTAATGTCAAGTAAGAAAATATGGGATTTATTTATATTTTGTTTATTTAAAGACAGAAGGGGTAATATCCAAACAAACGGGATAACCAACCTAATGTCAAGTAAGAAAATATGAGATTTATTTATATTTTGTTTATTTAAAGACAGAAGGGGTAATATCCAAACAAACGGGATCACCAACCTAATGTCATAAGAAAAAAGGAGATTTATTTATATTTTGTTTATTTAAAGACAGAAGGGGTAATATCCAAACAAACGGGATCACCAACCTAATGTCATAAGAAAAAAGGAGATTTATTTATATTTTGTTTATTTAAAGACAGAAGGGGTAATATCCAAACAAACGGGATCACCAACCTAATGTCAAGTAAGAAAAAAGGAGATTTATTTATATTTTGTTTATTTAAAGACAGAAGGGGTAATATCCAAACAAACGGGATCACCAACCTAATGTCATAAGAAAAAAGGAGATTTATTTATATTTTGTTTATTTAAAGACAGAAGGGGTAATATCCAAACAAACGGGATCACCAACCTAATGTCATAAGAAAAAAGGAGATTTATTTATAAAATTTCCCATATTATTATTTAATAAAGTTTATCTTATAATTTAATAAAGATTCTCATATTATTTAATAAAGAATTAGTATTTTAAAAATATATTCCGATATCATTAAAATAAATTTTGTTGTTTACCATAACTACCGTCTGAAAAATATATTTTGCCCTGTATAAAAAAAAAACCAACCAGTATTCCCAAATTAGAGTAACCCAACAAAATAAAAAAACTAAAGAAAATAAACTTGTTCTTTAAGAACTTAACACCCTTTTAAAAAAACAACATTCCCTGAATTTTAAATTGTTACACAAATTAAATCCACACAAATAAAATTAAACTTATTTAACCCCATATCATTTGTTTTGTGATTTGAATTTATGTATTTAGAAAAATTAATTTTAAAGAAAATCTGCAGAAAATAAACTTATGAGGACTCTTGAATTTAGGTGCTTACCGTACCTACCGAAGTTAATAAGTGTCTCTTTTGAAATTCTTTGTCTAGCAGCTAACCACTCTTCTCCCCCACCAAGGTCTTCGTTTGTGCGTTTTAACACCCTGCGTCGTTTGTAATACGAAGTACGACGTTGGCTGCTATAAAAAAATCAATAATTGCGGCAAAGATGTGAACGGTCCAAAGTTCACGCGTCCTCCTAAATATCATCGGAAATATACTGAGGATTTTATTTTCAAGACTGGCTACCTAAATAGATTTATCAAGGCCTATATTTGGAAATGAAAAGTTATTACACTTTTAATAAAATATTTTTCCAGTATTGCAGGGTAAATTAAAATCATAATATATTTTAAATTAAATATAAATAATAGAGTAAAATAATTAAACCTCAGGGCGTAACATTGGGGAAAGAATAAGTTTACCAATAAATAAATTAACAAAAATAGTGAAAAAAAATTCAAATAAGGTCACCTGGGTCTGCTCTGTTACATTATTACTTGTAATAATATACAAGTTGAATTTAGTTACTTGACAGGTGCAGAAAGAAGGCCGACTTCCCACACATGTAACAACATTTTGGTATTACCACTTTCATATGCAAGTGATACATACAGAGCTTTTAAGTTTGAGTTTATGAATATATTAAAATCCAATATGTGGTGCATGGATATAGTATAAACAAAGACAGTTTTTGTTCGTTGTGAAAATTTAAATGTTTTTTTTTATTTACGATTTGTTTAAATTTGGTTATTTGTTAATGTTTACTAATTTATTTAAAAGTTTGTTTAGTAAAAAAGATATAGTAAACGAAGACACTTGAAGAACAGTCAGTCTATTGCATACATGCAGTGTGTTACCGCATCGACGCATAAATATGTGAAAAACAATTTTGAGTTGAAATTTAATCTACGGGCCAAATTGATATACAAAGGATATGAATGCGGTAGCTACGCAATAGAAGTGCTATGCTTATAGACCATTCATAGGTGCTTGGTTCATCCCTGCTTAAATATAAACTAATTTATGTATTGTTATAATCTTAGTTTTGAATAGTTAACAAAGTATAACTGGAAGATTTAGAAAAAAAAAATATTCTGTCCTACTATCTATACAGGGTGTCCCAGATAAGAATGTACTCTACAGGGATCTCGTAAACCATAGGAGATTCAGCGAGATGCTTAAATTGGAGAAAAGTTTCGCATAACTGAATCCTGTAAGGTCATGTTTTTAAATTTTAAAAATTCCGAATCCTTCCGAAGATATTTGGATAAAACCGAATTTTCGCGATTTCGTTTAAATTGTTTTATGATTTTATTTGAAGAGATATGTCGAAATAAATTTTACATTCTTATTGCCACTTTTTCTCTTCTACAAGACGGTTTAATTACATTTTTGATCCGACGTTTCGTTTAGTTGCAACCATCATCAACTTTGTTATTTTAAATAGTCGGAAAAATTTATTTTATACTTAATAAATTCTGTGTTTAATTCTGAATCTAACGGCGTAATATACCCATTATTTATTAGACGTTTCGATATGGAAAAACACATCATCAATGAAAATAAGCAAGCACATTATCAAAAATATTTTTGCATTTATTGTTGTAATTAAACACTAGTACCAAATTTAAAACTAACAGGTCTCTGTAACTGAATGACAGATCTAAAGAAATTATTTAAACAATTGCCCACGACAATCAATTTAATAGCCGCCCATATGCAGAATTTAAATGGTACGTTATGTTAGAATATTATAATGCATTTTCAAAAAATAAAAAATAAATATACTTAATAATTAAAATTAATTATTACTTGTTGTATTTTTCAGATAAGGTTTATTAGATATTATGTGTTTTATAAGTTTCTTTTAACTATGTCCAATCTTTTAAGATTTAGGCATTTGAACACAAATTTATTAATATTGTAAATAATCTAAAATAAAAAGATGTTTTAAAATCCAACTAGTGTTTAAAAAATACAACAATATAAACAAAAATAGTTTCAATAATGTGGTTATTTTCATTGATAATGTGTTTTTCTATATCGAAACGTCTAATAAAGAATAAGTATGATACGCCGTTAGATTCAGAATAAAACCTACAATTTATTAAGCATAAAATACAATTTTCCAACTATTTAAAATAACAAAGTTGACGATGGTTGCAACTAAACTAAAAGTAGGATCAAAATTTTAATTAAACCATCTTGTAGGGAAAAAAAGTAATAATGAGAATGTATAATTTATTTTGACATGTCTCTTTAAATAGAATCATAAAACAATTAAAACGAAATCGCAAAAATTCGGTTTTATCCAAATATCTTCGGAAGGATTCGTAATTTTTGAAATTTGAAAACATGACGTTACAGAATTCAGTAATGCGCAACTTTTTCCTAAATTAACCATACCTGTATCTCCTATGGTTTACGAGATCCCTGTAGAGTGCATTCTTATCTGGGACACCCTGTATAGTAGAAATACGATAAAATGTTATTAAATAAAGTTATTTAACAAGAAAAACTCAGCAAAAATATAAATTTTTAAAGTCGTATGTCCATTTTGATATTTTCTATTATTTCTTGTTTAAAAAAAATGAAATACGAATTATATTATCTTCTCAAGTAGGAAACTCTTAAACTTTTCATCTATTCATGCGTCATTCCGGAGACACAATCGTGTCAATTAGAAATATTTTTGGGAGTTTTAATAGTCTATGAGGCCATGAACGTTTTCTGTGTGCCATTTTTTTTTCAAATTTTGAAAAAACTGTATACGTCAAATAATAGTAGTATAACTAAATTTTGTTCCTAGTTGGTTTCACTAGAACCATATAAATGTCGGCCTGACTGTTGCATGTCGGGATGAAACCTGTATGCTATATGAATGTTTTTATACCAAATTTGGCCCTTGTCAAATTTAGTAAAATATCAGTCTGTTAAGTCCCAAATTTGGTGTAAACATTTGTAGCAGTCGCACATAGCCCTATATTTTTGATTTTGAACATAAATATCTATGTTGAGTTGGGTATGAATTATTATTTCTTTTGATGTTAAAGTTTGATGTAATGCTAGTGCAAAAATAAATCAATGTTTTTTATATGTTTATTTATTTTACTTTCAAGTTAATAGATCATAGATTTTTTCTCTTAAATTTATATATAGCTTAACACCATCATAAGGATCATTAATGTTAGAATCATAACCATTTTCTAAGATAATTTCGTTACACAATTCTTGAACATCTTTATCACAATTAAAGCCGTTATATTTACATTCTTCATCTAAACAATTTAAAATGTTTTGAGGAACTAAGATCAACTTGTCTTCAGTATTGTACAAATTAGATACTTGAAACATTATAATGGGTCTACCAACTGGTGATCTGCAATTCCTTGTACTCCGTATTCTATGAGTATTCCATTCTAGAGCTACCTGATCCAAATCATTCTGCAAAAAAAAAACCTTAAAGTGGAAATTATAACCGTTGTGTTAATTATTACTTTATAATAATGAATTTCCATCAAGTATCGGCTACTACAATACAAACAAAAAAAAATCTATTTAAAATATTGAAAATGTTACCTTTTGAGCCAAATATAATATACCTAGGTAGGTATATTTTAATAATGTTATGTTTATATTATTATAGCAATACGGTCATGTAGACAAGTCGTTTTATATTTGAATTTTTTGTCCATCAAGAGCCGCCTTCAGCGTCGTGCTGTTACCGCAGTCAACTTTTGATTGACATAAAATTATAAGGTATTTAAGGGAAATGAGACGCTTAAAGTCTTTCTCCACTAATATATTAATATAGAATTAGGATGTTAACATTCTTAAGAAAACTCTACATGTTTCGAACGTAGAGACGTTCATCATCAGGAGGTATATATAACAAAACTTAAGATTGATAAAGAAAACTGGTGTTTACAGACCTCAAAGGAGCTTTAAAATGGCATACCAATAAATTTAAGTATGAAGAAAAGTTGACCAATAAATATATTAAATATTCATTTTATAAGCAAGAAATTGAAGTGAAAAATTAATATCGTGAGGAGGTGAAACTTGATTAGAAATAAGAATTACATTGAAAAATGGTAGAGGAAAGAAGAGAAATTTATTATTTTTAATTATTTGAAGTACCTATATAGTTAACTTGTGTGCTAGCACATTTTTCAATTTATAGACTTCTTAATTTTCTAAAACTTTTTTACCAATTATGACTAATTACATTATTATTACCTTTAGCTATGTTTATTCATAGTTGAGGCTACCGCCTCTCATCAATATTACTATGACTACAATTAAATTTTTGAAGTGAAAACTTCTTTAGCGGCGTTGGACACTTTTTTTGTAATGGATAAAAAATGTTAAACTCGCGTCAGGACACGTGACCTGATCGAAAATTCGTAAGACGGATGGAGAGTAGACAGCCGGCGCCGCGTAGGTAAGAAAGTATCCCCATCTCTTTCTACGGCGCGGCGAAACTGTATGCCTGTGCCTGCTATTTCGTTTAGGCGGCGCAGGGCGCTTGCGCGAATGTTCGTGTTTGTTTGATGAATTAAAGCAATTCGTGCAAAATTATTCCCTAACCATTCCAAAATATCAAAAATGCACAACGTTAATATTCAAGTTTTCACTTCTGCCGGCACTCCCGGAGTGCAACCCGTCGTTTTTTTTAACTCAACCCATACTTTATTTATTTCATTAATTTATACTTCCAAAATGTCTCCCTTTCTTCACTTCTCAAATATATCAAGTTAACTATACCGGGTGTCCGCCAAAGGTGGTTCGCCCCTATAACTTTTTTGGCTTTGAAGATATTGGAATGAAATTTGGAGAATGTGTATACGACATAAAATTACATTTTTTGACGGGTAACTCAATTCTATGGCACTTCCGGTTTAACCGGAAGTGACATAAACTTTCGATTTTTAAATGGGACGCCTGGTATATTTTTACTTATTTTATCTCCACATGACATTCTAAACACAATCATGTGTCACTTGTCACTTTGTGTCACCAAAAAAAAATTTTTTTTTTCATTTTTTTTTTAAATCTAGAGGGCTATGAATTCGTTTAAATTACTAATTTTGTCTTATAATCTTGAGTAAAATACCAATTTACTCTTTTTTGTCAAAAACCAATCTGCTGTGTAAAATTCAATTTTTAAATTTGTATAAGTCATTTTTTTCAAATGGCAACATAGTGGTTCACCCGGTTAACAAAAGAGAGCATTTTCCTACGATTAATTTGATACCAAACACTTATGGGTTTTAAACAAACTTTCGTTTAAAATACTGGTAAAATATAACGCTAACATTTTTCTAAAATGAACGGTCTTCAGAGAATGAAATATTATTTAAATGAATCGAGTAGGCCTGTGAAATAAAAACATGAAGCTGTCATGAAAAAAAATTACGGCCTGTCAATATCTTATTGCATATCGCTTCGGCAACAGTACGTTATTGTTTAAAAACATGGAGAATAATAATATTTATACAAGTAGTGAAAAAGTTGATATGTTATTAGTTTTCGGAGAGTGTAGGCAAATCTCAACTAATGCTGCACGTCTTTACGCACAGAGATATCCAGATCGGCATCACCCAACCCGGCACTATTTCCCAAAAGTGGTTCAGCAAATGCGAAATGGACCTAATAATAATGAAAACATTAAATTTGTTGTGAGCGAAGAAAAAGAAATAGACGTTCTGGCATACGTACAAGTACATATCAACGCGTCCGTCAGAGAGATCGCGCTAGAATGTGATATTTCTAAGTCTTCTGCAGGTAAAATTTTAAATAAACATGGATATCACTCATATAAATACCAACTACACCAGCACCTGTACGGAAACGACAATGAAAGGAGACTTAGCTATTGTAATTGGTTTTTAGAAAAATATTTAGAGGATAACACATTTCCCAATAAAATTCTTTATACTGACGAAAGCCGTTTCACTAATTTGGGACATTTTAACAGAAATAACAAGCGATATTGGTCTCAAGAAAATTTACACTTGATGCAGGAAGGAAATTTTCAAGAACGGTTTGGTTTCAATTGTTGGGTTGGGATTTTAGGGGACAGAATATTAGGTCCTATAATTTTTGACGGTTCGCTAACAGGGGCAAGATATCTAGATTTTCTTACGCAAGAAATTGAGCAGTTCTTGGATGAGATACCGTTAATAAATCGAGAAGGACTATTTTATCAACAAGATGGTGCCCCCCCACACAACTTGAGGGCAGTAACGGAATATTTAAATGAATTATACAACGAAAATTGGATTGGAAACAGGGGCCCAGTTAGTTGGCCGGCAAGGTAAAACGGAATTGTTCTTAATTTATACCTTTATTTCATTTTAAAACTTTTTAGGTCGCCCGACCTTACGCCACTAGATTTTTTTTTATGGGGTACTATTAAAAATGAGATATATGATGTACCCCCTGCCACACGAAATGAATTAGAAAACAAAGTAAGGGCAGTTATTCATCGAATTTCACCACGACATTTAAGAAACGTTGTAAGAGCAACAAAAGAGAAAGTACGACTTTGTCAGCAACAAGATGGAGGTCATTTTGAACATCTTCAAAATTAAAGTTAAAAATAAATAGATATTATGTAGATAGTTATAATTGTTTGGTTATTTAATTAGTAGGTATAATGCATACTATAATTTTTAATAAATTTTAAAAAAAAAATTAAAATGAAAAAAAAAATTTTTTTTTGGTGACACAAAGTGACAAGTGACACATGATTGTGTTTAGAATGTCATGTGGAGATAAAATAAGTAAAAATATACCAGGCGTCCCATTTAAAAATCGAAAGTTTATGTCACTTCCGGTTAAACCGGAAGTGCCATAGAATTGAGTTACCCGTCAAAAAATGTAATTTTATGTCGTATACACATTCTCCAAATTTCATTCCAATATCTTCAAAGCCAAAAAAGTTATAGGGGCGAACCACCTTTCGCGGACACCCGGTATAGGTATTTCAAATAATAAAAAATAATAAATTTCTCTTCTTTCCTCTACCATTTTTCAATGTAATTCTTATTTCTAATCAAGTTTCACCTCCTCACAATATTAATTTTTCACTTCAATTTCTTGCTTATAAAATGAATATTTAATATATTTATTGGTCAACTTTTCTTCATACTTAAATTTAATGGTATGCCATTTTAAAGCTCCTTTGAGGTCTGTGAACACCAGTTTCCTTTATCAATTTTAAGTTTTGTTATATATAACTCCTGATGATGAACGTCTCTACGTTCGAAACATGTAGAGTTTTCTTAAGAATGTTAACATCCTAATTCTATATTAATATATTAGTGGAGAAAGACTTTAAGCGTCTCATTACCCTTATAACTTGCCACTCCACTTTAAGTATGGACTACTTCTTCAATATAAGGTATTTGTCAATGTCGGAGGGATATTCCACCAGCTAATTTTTTGATAATAACTCGCAACAATACAATAATATAATATAAAGCTGTCAAAGTATTTATGTCATAATGATGGAATAAATCAACAAACAAGTCCCGGTTTAAGGATGATGGACAATTTTTTCGAATAATGATTCAAGTCTTGGTATCATAGGGATTAAAAACTACCCAAAGTGTTGTTTTCAGTTAAATGTTAATAGGATTCTGTGAATCGTAATACATGACAAAAAATAACAAAATTTAATTGGCTCTTGGAACTCTCACTAAATTTTCATATACAGGGTGTGTCAGTAAGGTGTCTGTCTTAGATAGCACCTAAACTATCAAAGATAGGGAAAAAAGTGTAATACAAAAGTTAAAGGGTTTTTTAGGATACATAATCTAAAAATATTTTCTAATCTACAGGGTGGTCCTAAAAAGTGGTACTGAATAGTAAAAAAGAAAATTAAATGGGACACCCAGTATATTTTTCTAGAATATGATTCAATGGAATAAGGACTTTGCAACCCTATTAAAATTTTTGAAATAAAAAAAAAATTTTAGTAATAATTTTAAGGGTATCGTTAAAAAATCATAGCGACCTGTGGATTAACCCTAGGCAAATATAATTTACGTTGTAAGTACTTTAAGGTACGATATATTGATCTATAATAATGTTTTTTAAATCTCTTATACAGAGCGTTCATTACAAGTTGGACAACTCGATAGTTTTAAAAATGCTTTATTTCAATTTTTTTAAATGGTACACCTCTAATTTTTTTAGGCAAAAGAATGTATCTTTCGAAAACCTTACTTTTTTGTTAAACATGTCATATATCTAAATATCATAGTTTTTGAAATATTTTAGGATTAGTCTTAAATCAGGGTAAAAAAGGAAAGTTCTAATTAAACTATTTAGTCAAGACTGCTTTGGAACAAAAAATAAATAATTTTCTTTGTCACAGCTGTCATTGCAAAATTATTTCAGCAATATTTTGTGCTCTATTACTGTTTAAAGTTTAGTTTCCCGAACTAACTTTATCGAAATAGAAAAATATAAGTTAGTTCAGGAAACTAAAATTTAAACAGTACTAAAGGACAAAATAATTTTGCAATGACAACTGCGACAAAGAAAATTATTTATTTTTGTTCCAAAGCAATCTTGACTAAATAGTTTAATTAGAACTTTCCTTTTTTACCCTGATTTAAGACTAATCCTAAAATATTTCAAAAACTATGATATTTAGATATATGACATGTTTAACAAAAAAGTAAGGTTTTCGAAAGATACATTCTTTTGCCTAAAAAAATTAGAGGTGTACCATTTAAAAAAATTGAAATAAAGCATTTTTAAAACTATCGAGTTGTCCAACTTGTAATGAACGCTCTGTATAAGAGATTTAAAAAACATTATTATAGATCAATATATCGTACCTTAAAGTACTTACAACGTAAATTATATTTGCCTAGGGTTAATCCACAGGTCGCTATGATTTTTTAACGATACCCTTAAAATTATTACTAAAATTTTTTTTTTATTTCAAAAATTTTAATAGGGTTGCAAAGTCCTTATTCCATTGAATCATATTCTAGAAAAATATACTGGGTGTCCCATTTAATTTTCTTTTTTACTATTCAGTACCACTTTTTAGGACCACCCTGTAGATTAGAAAATATTTTTAGATTATGTATCCTAAAAAACCCTTTAACTTTTGTATTACACTTTTTTCCCTATCTTTGATAGTTTAGGTGGTATCTAAGACAGACACCTTACTGACACACCCTGTATAATACGAAAGTTTGTTGCTTTAAAGCAACAAACTTGAATAAACCAACAATTTTGCAGACTTAAATTTTTTTTTGAGTGGTATTCGATATGCCTATTTTAAGAGTGTCCATCAGTCAAAATGGTTTGGGTACTTAATATTTATTGTATAAAGGTTTCGTGAAACCCAACATTAGAAATTTAAAATGCCTAAAATTCCAAAACTATATTGAACCACCTCGTGACCTACTTCACCAGATACAAAAATAATCGGTTGAACCAAAAAGCGTTATGTGCGAACAATCTCATAATTTCTAATACAGGTTGAATTGATAACAGTCTTATTTTTTTAAATTGGTTGAACGTGTTTCGATTCTATAATTAATAAGACACCATGTGTTTTAGTGGTCATAGAGGTGGTCATTTAGTATAACAGAATGAATAAGTATATTATTATGTTTTTACCTGAACTAGTTCTAAGAAGCAAAACTGTATCAAGGACTTATCTACGAACGTTCCATTAAATAGACCTTCATCTTTTATGTTTTCAAAAAGGTTCATCCAATATTGGGCATTTTGTTTCCGCAAAATGGACCACCAGGACTCTATTCTTTGGTTGGCAGTACTTCTGCCGTAGAGGAATGGAGGCATATGATTTCCCTCTAATGGAAATAATTCTCTTAATCCTATTTGCATTTTTTCGACCACCCCATTTTCAGTTCCCATATCACTTCGTACTGTTCGGGGACAACCACCCAAGGATTTAACAGCATTTAAATAATATCCACCAATTACTTTAGGGTCATTTGATGTACAACCTGCGTTAAGCCATATGATAAATCTAGAAAATCCATCAATAGCCCCATTTATACAAATACCGTAAGGTTTTAGTTTATCATAAGAGTCCATATGCCATACACTATTAGGACCATCATTCACATATTGTCTGCGCCGAAGACGCTTTCGTTTCCTTAAATTAACTCCTTGCGGGTCCATCAAAAGTAATAATTCTCTTATAACATTTTGAGTTACGATGAATCCATGTTGAATACATTTTAAATGCATCCAACGGTAACCATGTAATTGCCCAGATTTGCTTAACTGTTCTTCAACAAAAGCTGCAACTTCTTCAAGATTTGAGAAATGTTTTCTTCTAAATAGCTGCTGTTTACGTAAAATGCGCTTTAATGTTCTATGGGTAACTCTTATGCTATGAATATTCTGTAACATAATTATAATTTCTTTTTGCTGAAGTCCTAAGAAAAAGTACTTTCGAACTAATTCCGCAAGTACATCCATTGCTTTCTGAAGAAATGACCTTTTCACTTTTCACACATACAGGAAAACTTCACTGAGTGATTATCACTGTTAACCAATACACACTGCACACTAAAAGCGGTTTTCGCAAAACTGAGATAGAAATACACGTGTGAGTCTCTTATACTTAAAATTTCGAGTTATAAGTCGAAATTTTAAAGTAAAATTTCGTATTATAAGTCGAAATTTTAAATTTTCGAGTTATAACACGAAATTTTAAAATTCCGACTTATAACTCGAAATATTACTTTAAAATTTCGACTTATAACACGAAATTTTAAAATTCCGACTTATAACTCGAAATATTACTTTAAAATTTCGACTTATAACACGAAATTTTAAAATTTCGTGTTATAACTCGAAATTTTGAAGTAAAATTTCAAGTTATAAGTCGGAATTTTAGAAATTTCGTGTTATAAGTCGAAATTTTAAAAAATTAATTTTTTTTTATTGCATGTGGCCCTTCTACGCCTTCGTAGATATTAGGCACATTTCCCCTATCTTTTACCAGAAGTCAAACATCTTCATGGATGGATGTCCGGGACAAAATAAGAATCATACAACTGTGAGCATGTTTACTTCATTAACTGAAATAGAGAGGTTTAAGACAGATAATCAGTAATTCCCAATACGCGGTCATTCATTTCTGCCCTGTGAAAGGGACTTTGGAGTAGTAAAGAGATATCTTAAAAAACAAGTTTATACACTTAAGCAATACATAGAACTCTTTATATTAGCAAGCCAACAAAACAAGTTTACTGTTCATCTTATTGATAATAACAATGTCATTAAAGATTTTAAGTCTTGGTGGCCTAGATATTATAAAAGAAATTACTCAAGTACATCCACTGTAATAGGCGCCGCAAAAGTTCCATTTAACATATCGAAGTTTATGCAGTTTTCTTACCACGACAACTTAAAAGGCACAGTTACAGCAAATTACTACATAAATGGACTACAAAGTTATTTATTTCCAGTTGGCACCACACATCCTAGACCCGATGTACCTACTTTGTACAGAACCAGCCTACCCTAATATTAAAGTACCTATTAAGAATAAAAAAATTATTAACATCAGAAAATTTAAAAGCTATTTGCCTGATGATCAAGAAATAAAAAGTTTTTATGAAGAAGTTTTCTTATGGCCAACTGTAGATGCTGAATTGGAGCCATAAGAACTGTAACATTTTTTTTTTCATTATGCGTTTTACGAGTTTGTATTTTTTTTTAAATAAATAAAAAATGTTTTTTTGAGAAAGCCGATATGTCCATTTTTTATTTCACCTTTTTGATAACTTTATCATTAAATTTTTTCACAATTTTGTAAAAATATGTTTTATTACTTCATCTTAATATACATTTAATAGCTGAACTTTAAAAGAATTTAAACTGAAAATAGCTGGAAATTTTTTTTAGTTTTCTCAAAACTATGTTTATGGGATTTGTCGGGTTTCTCAAATAAGTGATTAATAATACCACATGATTTAAAGTTACGCCGGAGCGGAGGCCGAAGCGAACTCGTGGAAAATTCCTGTTTAGACTTGGCGTTTACTTGTTTGGCGAGTTCGCGTTTAAGCATATTAGTCAACATCCAGCAAGCACAAACATACCTGGGCGTTTCAGTGATGTTCTTTTTATATCGACTTTGTAACATTAATACGTAACGTTAGGTTAATTTCATTTAGATGAAACACTGCGCAATTAAAAGTCCCATCAATATCCCACTTTAATGTTCAATTAGAACATATCTTGAATGTTGCCAGGATTTATTTTAGTAACTTTTCCTAAGAATGCCCAAAGGTGTATACAATGTTATGAACAGGAAACATACCTTATGACATAAACAAAATACATTCCTTAGAAATGTTTCCACTACCTCACAAGAATATCAATGATTGCTTAAAAAATATACCGTAAAAGGGGGATACTTGGGACTAAGGGGTAATTTGGGACAAAACTTTACGTTCACGTTGCCGGTGCCGTAGCCACTTCCGTTTTGAAGTTAACCTCAAAATTTAATAACAAGTGGTTAGCACATGGTGTGTGTAAAAATATAAATAATTAGTGTGATTACCTCTAATTGGGCTACCAGAAGAGAATATTTAAAGGTAAGACTAAAAACTGTTTAAAATATAGTGCGAATAACTCTAACTAAGAAACATAGAGCAAAAGTAAATAAACATGTTTTATTATCTCAAGCTATTACGTTGATATCTTTTACATAGGATAGGCCTTAAATACAACACTTAAAATGACAAATTAAATTTTTTTTATACAAAAATATCAAAAAGTCACCTGATCGGGGTAACTTTGGACACTTGTCCCATGTTACCCAGATACATATCGCTCACTGAGTTCTATACTGGCATATCTCATGAAAAAGGTGTATTGAGTTAACCAGATATTCAGAATCAGGAAACTTTACTTCATAGTTAAAGTCAAACTGGCACAAAGATAGTTCGCTAAGAATCCCATAGATGGCATTGTGCCGCGGTTAAATTTCCCTTCGTTTTGTATGCGCGTCACGTCTACAGCGGCACATGTTCAGTGTTCGGTTGACTTTCGAAGAATATGTATGTTGTGTTGTTCAAATAGTGGCACATTTTATTTGTGACCGTGCTTTTCATCTGGGTAAGTAAAATTTATTAGTACTATACCGACACATCCCAGCCAGCACAAACATCCATGGGAGGTCTGGCAATGTTCTGTCTACTGCTACACTGCAACATAATACTGATATGTTGCGAGCACTAAACTATTACATTACTTAAGAATAAAAAAACATCAAACTGCAATGTTTTGGAAGAACTTACCTATAACATACCTAATAGTTCACAATTACACTTCTCTTGAAAATACCAATGAAAACTCCAAGAGATATCTAATTTCAACATTAAGCTATATTACATTGCAACGTATCTTCCAATTCTATATTCCCTATAGGCTAAAAGCTCCATGTAACATAACTGGTACCAAGTTAGTATATATCCTTGCGATGTAAACGGGTTTAAAGCTAGCAACATTGTTGTAAAATATTAAATCCGAACGTGCCTGAAATGTCTCTGCCACATTATAAAAACGAAGAGAACATATGCACATGCTCACTAAGCGCAACCTAACCCCATTTTTGAATGGATATTTTCACGATATTTTGGTCCGTTGGTCGTATGGTCTTACCTCTTTTTTCTTTTTTAACGGCCCTGGTTTCTGTGGAAGTTAGTTTATTTGATTTAGGGGTAAGTATTAATAAATTTTATTACTATGTATAAATCAGCAAGACACGTTTCTGCTCGTCACAGAAGGCGATTAAAACAACGTATTTTAAATGAGGTTTTATCAAATAGGTTTACCATAAAAAAAGGCAATAAGTTGGTACAAACTTCTAACCTGGCGAATCTTAACGACGGTGTTAATGTTAATATACCTGGATGTAGCACCAAAAGTGTCCCCAACCGCGATTTCTCCAATGAAACCAGTTCAGAAGTTAGTAGTAACGATGACAATAACTGTGATAATTTGGATGATTTTTTATTTGAACGTGACCAAGTAGATGATGCTGTTAACTATTTAACTAACGAGTTAAAAGATTGGGTTTTGGAGTGCAAGGTACCCCAATCTCATGTGACCAAGTTATTGGGAATTCTTAGACGACATAAAGTCAGTGTACCGCAAGATGCCCGGACATTATTACATACACAAAGAGATGTTCAAGTCGTAAGCATTTCTCCAGGCATCTATAGCCACGTTGGAATAAAAAATCAACTTTTGAAATATTTTGAAGTTTTGCCAAAGGGCTTTAAAATGCCTTCTGTTATAAAATTAAATATAAATATAGATGGCTTGCCATTATGCAAAAGTTCAGGGAGTCAGTTTTGGCCCATAATAGCTTGGTTAGCTAACCCCATATTTGATGGAGTTTTTGAATCAGATATTTTTGTTATTGGGGTATATCATGGCAACACCAAACCACATTCATCTAATGAGTTTTTAAATCAGTTTTGCCAAGAGTTTTTGGAAATTAATGACACTGGTATTTTATATCAAAACCATAAAATATATATAGAAATTAATGCCATAATCTGTGATGCACCCGCTCGGGCATTTGTATCTTGTACCAAGAGTCATACAGGTTATCACAGTTGTGCAAAATGTATACAGGAAGGTGATTATGTACAAAATAGAATGACCTTTCCTGAAGTTAATAGTCATCTTCGAACTGATGATTCCTTTCGGACTAAAGCAGATGAGGATCATCATACAGGACTTTCTTTATTGGAAAATCTGAACATTGGAATGGTTTCTCAAATTCCCATTGATTACATGCATCTTGTTTGCCTAGGAGTAACTAAACG
Source organism: Polydrusus pterygomalis (assembly GCA_963969555.1). Lineage (NCBI taxonomy): Eukaryota > Metazoa > Arthropoda > Insecta > Coleoptera > Curculionidae > Polydrusus > Polydrusus pterygomalis. The sequence goes on from OZ018379.1 coordinate 86,762,038, forward strand.
ATTATTACAGTTTTGGCACAAGGGTAAACAAGATGTGAGAATACCAAATCTTCTTTTTGAAAATCTTTCTGAGATAATTTTATCTTTTAAACAAAATATAACTTCAGATTCGAAAACCAAGATCACTATTAGATAGTGATAGATTTAAGGCAACTGAATTCAGGCAGTTTTTACTATATACAGGGGTTGTTGCATTAAAAAATATTTTACCTGAAGAAAAGTACAATAATTTTTTACTTCTTTCTTGTGCTGTAAGAATTCTTATCACTCCAACCTTATGTCATAAATTAAATGACTGTGCTCAAAATTTATTAATTAATTTTGTTATGACTTTTGGTGAAATCTATGGTCGGCAGTACATTACATACAATATTCACAACCTTCTTCATTTATGTAATGATGTTAAAAAGTTTGGATGTCTAGATAATTTTAGTGCTTTTCCCCCTGAAAATTATATGTTTCAAATTAAACAAAAAATTTGCATTAGATCTGGTAAACCTTTACAGCAACTTATAAAAAGGCTTAGCGAACAAAATGTAAAACTTAAAGAAAGTACTGATGTTAAAAATATTTCTTCTCGTAAGAACTACATGGAAATAAAATTTAAAAGATTTACTTTATCTAATAAACATCCAAATAACTACTGCATGTTAAAAAATGGTCAGCTCTTAGGAGTTTCAGACATTATAAAGCAGGATAATAAAATAAGTCTTATAAAAGGCAATATTCTAAACCCAAAAGGTAGTTTTTTTACTGAACCACTTGATTCCAGTACTTTGGGAATATATTTATGTGTTTTGAAGGATTCTATTAGTTCAGTTACAGTCAATGACATTTTTTGTAAAATTATTGTGCTGCCCTACCAAGATGTTTTGGTAGCCATGCCTTTAGCACATTCATTAGAAACTGGGCGTTAGATTTTAAGTTATAAATATTTAGGAGGTATATTTTTTAAATCTGTTTTTTAATATATTATTTTACATTAGAAGACATAAATTTTAAAATACTTATTTAAATAACTTTTTTTTAAACATTGCAAAATTTTAAAATTAAATTACATTATGAATTTAAAAGTTCTGAATATAATAATAAAACAAGATTAGTGTACCTACCACAATACTTTTTAAAATTTTACTTCTGCCATGTTTTTTTGATTCTTTGTTTAAGTAAGTTTTAAAGTCAAAGTCATAATATGCAAAGGCAAAACCATATATCACAAAGAAACATCATAAGAACTGTAAATTATATGATCCCTTTATGTGTTCTTGCATATACTTAAACTAAAGTGTTTTATAATCCCAAGCATTTTTTCCTACAATTGTTTTTTAACTGTTTCCATAAAATACTTTTAGGTTTATTTTTTCGAAATGAGTTCCTGGTTTTTGTTTTTTTTAGCAATGAATTTTGCAGTGGTGAAATTTACTTCGGTAGTTGAAGATAATAGTGAGGTCGTGGTTTCAGAGGTGCCATCATCATGGCTCAATGAAGACAATACATGTTGTAAATGGCCGCCAGAAAAGTATGCGTCCATTTATATTGCGAAGCAATTCACGCCACAAGAAGACTGGGTGGAATACCCAGTTGAGGTGGAACGTTTTTGTGGTAATAACTGTGTTTAACATGTTAGTAAATATTTGCAGAATTTAAAAAAAGAACCTTATTTATATTACCTAGTTGAAGAAAATATTTCCTATACAAAAGTAGATATTTTTTAAGAAGTAGGTAATATAAAACTTTTTTACATGATTACATTTTACATGATTACATTTACATGTTTCCTCATAGTTAGTACCTACGTCGTACAACACTTACATTAATTGATCTGATAATTTTTATAATACTTATTACTATTAAAACGCGTATGTTTTTTTTAAGGAACACTAGCAGAGGCTCGGGAAGTTGCCAAAGGGAAAGAAGACAATAAAGTTGGCAGAGGACATAGAGTGGCAAAGCCCACTGACTACTTTTCTCCTGCAGAGGAGGAGGAGAAGGCAAGGACAAAAGATAAAAAAATTAATTTTAAAAAAGGTTGGTTATAGTAGAAACATTTAAAATAGCCCATTTGTTATTTACATGTCATAAAACTTGTGTCTTACTCGTAATTAAAAAGTTTATCTTGTTTAAGTAAGTTAATAGTAAATAAGTAAAATATAAACTTGCAAAAAGATGCTTTTTATACACAGTATTAGTGTTAACTAATATAATATGCATGTGGTTTTATTCCTAAAGCCGTAGTTTTTTAATTTATTTATGTATAATATAGTTCCTACAATGTTTTCAAAAAGTTTTAGATGTTGCACCGGCTTCTTTCTTAAGCTTAATGACAGATTCATCATTAGACCATATTCAGTCAAACGAGACCTTACAGCTTTTGGATTATCCAGCGGATGTCAACCAAATCGAAACAAATCAAGTTGAAGACCCTATTATAGTAGATGAGGAAGCATCAGGTAGTAGTAAAGGTACTTATCTATTGTTGTATTTACAATAAGTTAAATTATGCTCTGTGCTGCCAGCCTCAAGGATTGACTGCTTAACAGCATAAAGGTGCTTAATCCATTACTACAATAGGAAACTTTAATCTAATCCCCTTACCCCAATAATTTTTCTTTTTCAGGTAGTTTTGGATCACACTCTCTTGTTCTGGGTATGTATATTTCCTTATTTAAAAAGCTGATACAGTTAGATAAAAAAAAAAGTTTCCATAAATGCATGTCCATATTTTAAGAAGGCTTGATAAAGGGTTTAAGCAATGTTTCATTATTTTTGATTTAGAAAAAGATCTTACATCCCTACACGCTAAATTAGACAAAGTATTAAGCTTTATGGTCGATCTCAAAATTGATGTAGCAGATTTACGGCAAAGACTTCCAGAGACTGTCAAAAAAGAAGACATATTATTGGAGTTCTCCAAAGCGATACCATTTAAAACATTGGCGGAACTGGAAGCACTCAATAATGACATGGGTGACGATGAGGAACGAAAAAGTTTTGTAAGTTTAATAATATTTTTAAAGTGCAGTAAATACCACGCAAGCAAAAATTATTATTATCGAAGTGTGCTTTGCATTAAAGGACGTAAAATGCGGCAGAGGTTGATACCTGTTGGGTGTCAGGAAATACCAGCATTATCAATCAATAATCATGACCTACGTTTTTCAGTCTAAGCCCTCGTACATGAAAAAATTTTTTGATCAGATATAATTACCTATCTGCAGTAACTCATATTTTCCAAAAAAAAAATTTAATTTAGATAGATTCGTTAAATTGCGGAGAAAATGACAACTTAGTTTATCAAGTAACCTTTATTTGTTTGTGGTTTAACTCTGTCTGATATTTCATTTTAGATAAAATTCGTGAAATCAGTAGGGGGCAATGATGGAAAAGACTTCACGTATCGCTGTTTAAAAACAATCCTAACTGACTCCCTTGCAGAGACATGCTCCTGGACGGGAAGAAAGAATAATTTCGAAATTGGGCAACTGCAACTTTTTAAAATATTGTTTCGTAAGTACCTAAGTCCTACACTTATTTACAGTAAATTAAAATATAAATAGAAGAAACTCAGTATTTCATCTAAAGAAAGTTAATCAACTATTCTGAATTTTTAGGAGTAATCAATCAGAAAACTGCAGTGTCACAAAAAGAGTTTGAGAATTATGTAGCCGAGTGGCTAAGACATGCCAAACAAAGAAAAGAAAGGCTTTTAAAGAAAAAATGATATGGACACATATAGGGATTCTGAGGCATATTATAAGCAATATTTGATAATATAGAAAAGTTTTTTGTAAATATTTTGTTTTATTTCTAGTAAAAATGTTTATATTTATACAGCCAAAAATAATTAAGTTATTGATCAGAAAACGGAACAGATTCGAACTCTGACCTCGTAATTAAATATCTCTGGTATGTTTTATTGCAATGTAAAAGGATATTATGAATATACTTCCTAGGAATTCATTGCAAGGATCTCTTTATTTTATATCCCTAGTACATTTCAAGGTGCTTTTATTTCTATGAAGGTCACATTGTGGGGTTCTGTAATGTATTAGGCAATGTTTCATCGAAACTTCCCTGGGAAGTATAATCAAAAGCTTCCTGAAGCGGACATTCGGAAGTACCTGCAACCTTCTGGGTTCATTAAAAGAACATTGCGTTGGAGGTTTAAACTCCCAGTGTTACTCTTATTTACATCGCAATAATGTTGCTGTGCTGGCTGGGATACTTTCGTTATGCCAGGGATTTTGAGAATTCATTCAAGTAGTTATGATCCAGAGTGGCACAATTGAGGTTATGCCAGTTTAGAATTATGTAAGTTCAAAATTGTTAATCTTTTTGTCATGGCACATTCAAAGTTGTGTCAGTATGAAATTTCTTAATATTCAAATTGTCGATTTATGCCCTAAGGAATAACGTTGTGTCAGTATAGAATTTGCTTTCTATGAGACCTTCCACTTTACGCCACAAAACATAAATTTGTGTCAGTATAGACTTAAACCCTATTAATAATACTCAAATTTATGCAACCAGTTTAGTCCGAAAAATGTGATTTTTAGATTTACATTTACACTAATAAACAAGTTATTTTTGATATTTTAGTTAGGTACCTAGTAGTTTCAATTGTTTTTTTTAAGGATTGTAAACATGGCATCTTCCCGAGGGGACAAAATGCTTTTGGCACTTGGAATTCGGTAATTATAATTTATAATTTTTATCGGGATCGTTTGAATAAATTAAAATCCCGAAGATCATTTTGTCTTAATCACGATATTATTTATTAGTAATTTTCAACGCCTCTGTGGCTGGCTAGTTAGGGAGTCAGACTCGTGATCGGTGTATGTGTTCATCCCGGGTTCGAATATCATATCGGCGAAAGTTTTTTTTTAATTTAATTTTTTTTTCTTAATTTTTATTAAAAATAATGCGCCACGGGTTAGCACTAGTTATTTTTGGAAGGTTTTATAATAATCCAATTAATAAATAATCCAATTAAGACACGCCTCTTCGGGATTTAAATTTATTCACACGATCCCGCGTTCGGGATTCTAGGCACACCCAATATGTAATTTATTTATATCATAATAATGACCACTTTACCTAAGTTTCCATGGAAAAAAAATGGTTTAATTTATAGATTGCAGAGAAATGACTCCAAATCTGAATGGAAATTAGCAAGAGTAGAAAAAGAAGGCAGTATAAATGCTCTAAAAGGTGTGTATGTCCTAATAAGATTTGTTAAATTTTTAGGTATCTGCGAATTCATTTCGGAACAGTATGTTAGAGTTAGAGGATACAACTTTTTCAGTAATGGTTTTTTATATTTTTAGATGTACCTGTCAGAAATAATGAAAGTGACATCACTTTCACAGAAAGTGTTTTTAATGCAGATGGTGCTGACATGGAAAGTGAGTATTTTTGGTTATTTTTTTTTCTTGCACTAACACCTGTTTCATCTTTTTAGATTTACCTTCACTTCCTAACGTAAATGTAGACTACCCGAATGAGTCAGAATCCCATATTAATATATCCATTCAAGAATCTGCTAATAGATACGACAACTTGGAATGTCTTACCACTTCAAATAAGACTGAAGGTTAGTATAGATACAAGCAGATTCACTATCTTTAAAACTACTATTATTTGACATTTCGAGATTTAAACCGACCAGTTGTATTATATTTTTTTTAGATATACCTGTCAATAATATGGAAAGTAACATCACTTTCACAGAAAGTGTTTTTAATGCAAATGTTGCTAATAAGGAAAGTGAGTATTTTTTGTTATTTTTATCTCTTGCAATATAATACCTGTTTTATCTTTTTAGATTTACCTTCACTTCCTAACGTAAATGTAGACTACCCGAATGAGTCAGAATCCCATATTAATATATCCATTCAAGAATCTGCTAATAGATACGACAACTTGGAATGTCTTACCACTTCAAATAAGACTGAAGGTTAGTATAGATACAAGCAGATTCACTATCTTTAAAACTACTATTATTTGACATTTCGAGATTTAAACCGACCAGTTGTATTATATTTTTTTTAGATATACCTGTCAATAATATGGAAAGTAACATCACTTTCACAGAAAGTGTTTTTGATGCAAATGTTGCTAATAAGGAAAGTGAGTATTTTTTGTTATTTTTATCTCTTGCAATATAATACCTGTTTTATCTTTTTAGATTTACCTTCACTTCCTAACGTAAATGTAGACTACCCGAATGAGTCAGAATCCCATATTAATATATCCATTCAAGAATCTGCTAATAGATACGACAACTTGGAATGTCTTACCACTTCAAATAAGACTGAAGGTTAGTATAGGTACAAGCAGATTCACTATCTTTAAAACTACTATTATTTGACATTTCGAGATTTAAACCGACCTGTCAATAATATGGAAAGTAACATCACTTTCACAGAAAGTGTTTTTAATGCAAATGTTGCTAATAAGGAAAGTGAGTATTTTTTGTTATTTTTATCTCTTGCAATATAATACCTGTTTTATCTTTTTAGATTCACTTTCACTTCCTAATGTGATTATAGACTCTTCGAATCAGTCAGAATCCATTGAAGAATCTGCTGGTAAATTCGACAAATTGGAAATTCCTACCACTTTAAATAAGCCTGAAGGTTAGTTTAGATACTTACAAGGAGATTTTCTATTTTTAAAACTGGTCTAATTTTTGGGATAAAATTGTGTATTTGTCTTTTTTCTAAACAAGTGGCCATCTAGAAGTTCTAAATTTAAACCGGTACTAATTTGTGCTTATTTTCCTCACATTTCTGTTTTTTTAGTGGCTTCCTTCAGTTCTAATGATTCGTCCTCCGATGCCAGCAGCACTTCATCTAAATCTGCAAATGCCGACTTCTCTTCGGACGACTCTATTAAGGATCCCAACTATGAGAGTTCGTCTTCGTCCTCTGATTCGGGGAGTGAAATTGGGACAAATTTAGGAGGAGAAATTGAAGAAGCAGCCATAATAGAGGATGAAAATCCTATTGAGATAGTGGAACAAGGATGTAAGATAAAAACAAGAAAAAGAAAAGCTCAGCCTTCTACATGGATGAAAAATCGAACTAAACGTCTTCGAAATGCTGGGAAGTCATATAATACGTATAATAAGAAGTTGGAAGTTCCACCAAGAATAATGAAACCTCCATGTAATATCGATAATTGCAAACAGAAATGTACAAGTAAATTCACAGAAGAAGAGAGACTCATGTTTTTTGAATCATACTGGGCGATGGCAGACATTGTCAAACAGCGAAACTATATAGTGACATTGATGGAAGAGGTTAATGTATCAAAGCTGGGTGGCAGAGGCAAAAACAATGCGTTCTATTTTTTAAAAGAAAATACAAAAATCAGAGTATGTAAGGTTTTTTTCATTTCGACGTTGGGAATTACGAACCGTTGTATCCGCACTATAATTTCTAAAAAACAGGAAGGTTCATTGGGAGACGATCTAAGAGGAAGACATAAAAAGCAACCGCAGGTACCTGAAGATATTAAAAATGGAATAAGAAATCATATTTCCTCAATTCCCATTATTGAAAGTCACTATATTCGTGCGCATAGCCAAAAAGTGTATATCGAAGGAGGAAAAACTATAGCTCAGTTATATAGGGACTATAAAGATGATTGCCAGACAAATAACATGCCGACGATTGCTAAATTTTCAATGTACCGAGAAATTTTTAATCATGAGTTTAATATCGCATTTTTTGTACCTAAAAAGGACCAATGTCAGTTTTGCATATCCTTTCAAAACTCTAGCGAAGAAGAAAAAAGAAAAATAGAAGAAAAATTTGTGAATCATCAAGAAGAAAAAACTTTAAGTAGGGAAGAAAAACTCAGAGATAGGGCCATGATTTCCGCAGATTATCAAGTAGCGTGCTTTGATTTACAAGCCGCGTTACCTACGCCGAATGGCCAAGTCTCTTCCTTTTACTATCGGTCAAAATTATTGACTTATAACTTTACTGTCTGCAACCTTGACAAGAAAGGGCAAGGTAACGTATATTGTTTCATGTGGCATGAAGGAGAGGGAAAAAGGGGGGCAATTGAGATAGGAACTTGTCTGCTCAACTTTCTGAAAGATGCAGCTGAGAAAGCTGACTCTGATAATCTTCAAATCGTATTCTATTCGGATAACTGCGCTGGGCAACAAAAAAAACAAATTTGTTTTGGCTGCTTTCTTGTACGCTGTGACAAATTATAAAATAAAATCCATAACGCATAAATTTTTGGTAACAGGCCATACCCAGAATGAGGGAGACAATGTACATTCTCTTATTGAGAAAAATATAAAGAGAGCCTTAAAGTCAGGACCTATTTACATTCCTGCACAATATGTAGCATTAGTGCAAACAGCGAAAAAAAGCGGAACACCTTTTAAAGTTATTCAATACACAAATGAAGACTTTCTTGATTTAAAAAAATTAACAGAGAGGACAGTTGCAAACATAAATTCTAATTCTGAAGGAGCAGTCTTTAAGTTTAGTGACGTGTGCATACTAAAGGTCGAAAAGGATAACCCTAGCAGATTCTTCTATAAAACTTCGTTTAAAGAGGTAGATTTTAAATCTGTCAATTTTAAAGAGAAACGAACGAGAAATTCAAAAAATGTTGTCTCCTCCTTTGAAGGTATTGAAATAGATAAAGCGTATCAGAATCATATTCCAATATCAAAAAAAAAATATGAAGATCTAATGTTCCTGGTTAGATCTAATGCTATAATTAAAAATTACAGTGGTTTTTACACAAGCTTAGAGTCCAGTGATAACTGAAACAGAATAGTTTTTACCATGTTTGAGTTGTCTCGAGTTTAATTTTTTTATTTTATTTTGCAATAAATATTAGGATGTATATTCAGAACTGATGTTTAGTTATTACCTTGTTATTACTTTTCTAGAAACAGGTATTAAAGGTATTCACGTAGATTTGTAAGTCGACTGTTTTTGTGTTTTTTAAATTTTTATAATAAAACAATGGTTAAAAAAATGTAATTTTTCGTATTTTTATTGAATGAATACTATTATAATACAATTTATTATTTTTTTAGATTAAAATGGATTTTATGCCACTAGGTATAAAACGCTTTGACAAAAAAAAATTAAAAAATTAAAATTCCATAATGGCATAACTACATCAAAGTTCTCGAAATGTATTAAAGTTAGAAAAAATGTTATTGAACGTTTCACTACCAATTACCTTCTTTCATTTATGTAGTTGTTTATCATAAAATATCACATTATGTCACATTATGTGCCATTTGCGAAATCCTGAAATTTTGAAAGTCCATTATTTCAAAACTATACTTTTGCTGTTGTGTCACTATAGAACTCAGTGAGCGATATGTCTCTTCATATTTTCTTCTTGTTCTAGGAGATAAGTAGTTATGCCTAGAACGCATAGGAGGAAATTAGGCTGCAGAAAATATCACGATTTCGACGAGGAAAATATGAGACTTGCCATCAATGATGTAAGGTCAGGAACAGCTGTGAGAACCGCGGCTCGAAGGTGGAAAGTGACCAAATCCACTTTGCATAGAAGGAGCAAAAATATTCAGTCACGCAAATATGGAAGACCGACAGTTTTAGGAATCGGTGATGAACAAGAATTAATAAATGGTATAACAATAGCAGCGGAGTGGGGGTTTCCACTAACATCATTTGATACAAGATGTATAGTTAAAATGTTTTTAGACCAACAAGGAGTGATCGAGGCTCGATTCAAAAATAACTTGCCTGGTCCAGATTGGATAAAATCTTTTTTACAACGGCATAAGGGTGTATTGTCAACCAGACTATGTGAAAATGTTAAACGGGCCAGAGCTGAAGTAGACGAAAACATTTTAAAAGAATATTTTAAAAATTTAGAAAAGTCAGCTCAAGGAATACCGCCTCATTTAATTATCAATTATGATGAAACGAATCTCACCGACGATCCAGGACGTGTAAAGGCAATCGTAAGGAGAGGTTTTAAATGACCTGAAAGAATACAAGACACAAGTAAAAGCAGCACATCGGTGATGTTTGCTGGAACTGCTTCAGGCATTCTTCTTCCTTGCTATGTGGTTTATAAAGCCGAGCACCTCTATAATACTTGGAAAGAAAACGGACCACGAGGAACACGATATAATCGCTCGAAAAGCGGGTGGTTTGATGGAGTTATATTTGCGGACTGGTTTCTGACTGTTGCCTTGAAATATTTTCAACGGTTTGATAAGGAACAGCCGAAAATGTTAATTGGCGATAATTTAGCTTCGCATGTGTCTATAAATGTTATAAATATTTGCAAGGAATATAACATAAAATTTGTGCTGTTTCCTCCAAACAGCACGCACCTTTGCCAACCACTAGATGTGGCGGTGTTCCGCCCATTAAAAATATACTGGCGACAAGTTTTATCAACTTGGAAAGAAACACACAAAGGATGTATTCCAAAGGACACTTTTCCACGCCTATTAAACGAAACACTGGAAAAATTAAATGAAAACATTGAGCAGACTTTAATATCTGGTTTCAGAGCTACAGGGATATTTCCTATCAATCAGGATGAAGTATTAAAACGCATTCCTCGGAAAGTTGAAAATAACCAACCACTGGGCACAGGTGAAATATGGGGTGAAACCTTTGCGCGTATGCTATCTGCGAAAAGGGCAACTAACATTAATAAAATTTAAAAAAAGAAGCTAAATGCGAGACCTGGAGTTAGCCTAGGGGCTTCAGATGAAAGTAGTAGTGAGGATGAAAATAATAACGATGATATTTCGCTACATGATACTGACAGTTCAATAGGTCCTGAATATTTTGAAGACATCGAAGAAACACAAGACCCTCAACCCTCGGAAATTCCTGAAGATTTTACAGACCAAAACGAACTACACAGCTACAGAAAAAATGGGCAACTTACGAAAAGTGAAAACGAAGAAATTTGCGACATTAAAGAACCAGAAGCAGATGTAATAAAAATAGGAGATTTTATTGTGTGTAGATTTGTGTTTGAGGCCTCAAAGAACAAAACTGTCAAAAAATATTTTATAGGTCTTGTAGAGGCTGTTAGTTGTGAACCTGGAAAGTTTCAGTGTAATTTTCTACGAAAAAATACAAAAAATAATAAGTTTTTTTATCTATCCAAACATAGAGGATAAGTGCGAAATTGATAAATCCACAATTGTTAAAGTGTTTAAAGATGTTAATGTTTCTCGAAGTCGTTACTATTTTAAAGAATTAGAAAGTACTGATTGGTTGAATTAAAGTTTAACTAAACAATATCTATGTTTGCAATAATGCAATAATGTCGTTTTCTTTTTAGTTCCTAGGGACATGTGTTTTCCGTTTTCTGTTAAGTTCCTATGAGTTTTAGTTTTGTTCCTAATATAATAAATCGGTAAATACCTATTTGTTCGTTTGTATTTTTTCAATTTTGTAAAAATAAATGTTAAGAAAAGTTTTACTATTATTTCATTCATAATCAAGTTGTAAAACATATTGATCCCTTTTAGGGCCGTTGGAAGCCCAATAATTTGATAATAATACCTCTCAAAGGCCAATCTAGTCTGTAAATAGTATAATTTTACATTTCGAGTGTCCCAAGTATGCCAGCGAATGTGTAACTTGAGCTATTGCTTAAAATATTATATCTGTCTCATGTTACCCCAACAGGGGGATACTTGGGACAAAATATATATATATATTTTTTGGAACTGCTTGTAACTTAAGAACCAAACAAAATGCATGAAATGCTCCTTACATATATGGGGCATGTTTATGTTACATGCATTTCCCATATATTAGATATGCAGGATGCGTGGTTCACGTTAAAGATTAAAAAAAGGAAAAATATGTCCCATTTATCCCCCTTTTACGGTAGTAAGAATGTATGTTATTTAACATTTGTGGTATGTTATTACTTAATTTCTGGTAACGTTACGGCGTACTGCAAAATTTGGACGTACCCTTAACGTTGCCGAGCAGTATTCTGAACACACCACAAAATTATTAACCTACGTTTTGCAGCATATATGAGTCATATCGGTGTGGGTGCGGTCGTGATTCCCGCTAATTTTCACTTTCCTCGTGTTCTCTTCTGTGTTCTGTCATTTTTCGTTTCTATCAATCGAGGCATTATTCCATCGTTTTTTTCGATTTTGTGATTTTTTACTGCTACAAGGTAAGTACTTTGTACATAATATATTAGGGGAGGGTAGTACACAATGAACCATAGTACACAATGAAACAGAGTTCTTAAACCCATTTAAATCCCGCGCCAAACCGTTCTGCACGCCCCACCACACAAACATATACGGGTAGAATTAACCAATCTATTTTGGCGCGCTTCAGTTGACTGTTGACCGATTGCCACGGAGGTTGTTGTTTTCACGGGTAAGAAGTTTTTTTAATGTTTACATTTCAATAATGAAGTTTTGTTCCTTTGGTATTTCTCAGGAATTTCGTTTTATTGAGTTTTATATTATGCATGTATTGGTATCCTAACCTATAAATCTGCCTTCATTTAACGTTCGAGAAGTATAATTTTTTAATATTTTTATAGATTATTGCAAGGTACACAGTGATACATGAACTGTAGTACACAATGATACGTGTGTCATTGTGTACCATGATGACATCAATCTATTTTGAGTTTACAAATTCCAGTATAAATTAGTTGGCCAGTTTATTTTAAAGTTTAAAATTATTTGTTACTTTTAAAATGGTACACTAAAATAAGAGCATAAATAAGCAAATAAAACATTTATTCGCAGATGAGTCATGGTCCGACCAAAAAAAGAAAGAACCAGAGCCAAATTTACAGCTGAGGCTATGGCCGCTGCTGTTGCTGAGGTACGAGATAATAAAACATCATTTAGACAGGCTGCCGATATGTATAACGTCAAGTTTGCTACCCTAAGAAGATACGTTTTAAAACAGAGAGAAAACCCAAATGCACGAATGGAACCAAACTATGCTGTCCGGTCTGTTTTTACCAAAGCTCAGGAGGATTCATTATGTAACTATATCAAGACTTGTAGTGAAATGTCTTACGGACTCAACACCACAAAAGTCAGGCAATTGGCTTATGAAATGGCAATTAGAAATAACATCAAAGCACCGAAAAGTTGGCATACCAACAAGTGCTCCAGCAAGGATTGGCTGCGAGCTTTTATTCAGAGAACAGCATTCTTAAGTATCAGGAAGCCCGAAGCTTGCTCCCTGTCTCGCCTCACTTCCTTTAATAAACATAACGTTTATTTGTTTTTCTCGAATTTGGGAAACGTTTATGAAAAATATCCATCAGCGGTTAAAGAGCTCAGAATTTATAACCTCGATGAGACTGGTACAACAACGGTGCAGCAGCCTCAAAGGGTTCTTGCCAAAAAGGGGGTAAAGCAGTTGAATCAATGCTCAAGTGCTGAAAGAGGTACACTAGTTACTACAGTTGCTATTATTCGTGCTGATGGAACATTTCTGCCCCCGGCAATGGTATTTCCTCGCAAGAAATTCAAGCAGATTATGCTGTCCGGAGCTCCACTAGGCACCCTAGGACTAGCTAATCCAAGTGGGTGGATGACATCCGAATTATTTCTCGAAGTGCTGGAACATTTTATTAAATATTCTCAGACTACTTTAGAAAGACCTTCCATCCTTATTTATGATAATCATGAATCTCATGTGTCACTACAAATTGCAGAAGCTGCAAAAGCTGCTGGGGTAGTCATTTTGACTCTCCCTCCTCACACCAGCAACAAACTTCAGCCACTGGACAAAACAGTATTTTACTCGTTTAAGTCTTTCTACAATGCTGCTATAGATGCGTGGCTTGTGAATCATCCTGGAGTTCCCATGACATTATATCAAATTGCTGAGTGTGTCGGATACGCACATACTAAAGCGTTAAATCCTGAGAATATTATATCAGGATTTAAATCGACTGGAATTTTCCCCTTAAATAAACACATATTTTCTGATGTCGATTTTTTGTCGTCTTCTGTAACGGACAGACCCGAAGAAACTGATAATGGTAGGACAGTTGATAGGCGAGTAATTTTTATCTCCGATGAAGATCTATCCCAACCTCAACCAGGCACATCAGGTATTATTCCAAATCAGGCTGATGCATCCACATCAGATGGACATTTTATAGATGCTAGTAAAATAGGTTAAGCTTCAACTTCAGAAGAAGCACTAAATATTTCTACAGGTAATCAGTTACAAGCAAATATTGATCTCGCAGTTCCAGAACAACAGTGTAACGCCGTAGATAGTTCCAACATAGTTCCGTTCCTTTCTCCACACGATTTTATGGGGTTGCCAAAGGCTGCTTCAAGAAAAAATACCAGGAAAGGTAGAAAGTGTAAAAAAAGTATCATTCTTACAAGCACCCCTGAATTGAAAGAGCTGGCGTATAAAATAGAAAAGAAGAAAAGACCTAAGGTAAAAGTCTCAAAGAAAACAAAACAAAACTTAACTGAATTATCAAATGGCAACAGCAAAAAGCAAGGGACAAATAAAAAAAAAAGAATTGCAGATTACATTACCGATACAGAATCGGAATCATCCATAATGGAATTTCAAGATTCGTCAGATGACGACGATTGTCTGGCTAAGCTGCAATATTATAATCCCGAAGATGAAAAAAAAGAAGACCGAATAATATTGAACGAAATAACGGGTATCAAAAAAGACTCATTTATGTTGGTAAAATTTCCTGAACAGGTCCATTATATTGCAAGAGTCCTAGAAGTATTAGAAGATTCGGATGACTACAGGGTCTCATATCTAAGGAAAAGTGCCAAGATTGCAGGCAGCTTCCGCTTTCCTGACGTGGAAGATATCGCCGTAGTATCAAAAGATGACATAGTAATGGTTTTGCCAGAGCCTATTTGTACAGCCAATAAAAGGCTGGCCGCATATTATAGGTTTGGAATTAATTTTCAAAATTTTAATATGCGCTAAATGTTTCATTTTTTACTTTATGTGCTGAGAATTTGATTTTTTTTTGTTGTAAATCACTTTTGTTTTTGTGTTTTTCCATTGTTTCAACATAGGTACTTAATAAAAATATATCTGCTATGTAAGTTTCATTGTGTACCACTAGGTGTTTTATTGTGTACCATATACAGGGTGGCCCTTTAGTGTGGCAAAGTACAATAGCTCCGTTACTATTTCAAATACATTAAAAATATTAATACAAAAGTTGAAGGGCAGTAAGTGACTTATAACGTAAAATTATTTTTAACTCTATAGGGTGGCTCAAAAAAGCGGAACAATAAAAAATGTACTTTTTTCAAATGGAACACCCTGTATATTTTTTCATTTTTAAATTTCACATAAAATTATAATTATTTTTTATTAAATACATTATTAGTCTATACTTTATAGTTTCCGAGATATTGACTCTTGAAAAGTGACATTTTTGAACTTTGACAGCTTCTAGCTTTCTAACAGTACGTCTTAGAGCAAAACGGCTTACATGTCCCTATCTTTAATTTTTATTATCTTCCCAAAAAAATCAACTTCCGGTTAAACCGGATGTTACTCGAAAGCAGGAAATATAGTTGTTCCGGTTTAACTGGAAGTTGATTTTTTTGGGAAGATAATAAAAATTGAAGATAGGGACATGTAAGCCGTTTTGCTCTAAGACGTACTGTTAGAAAGTTAGAAGCTGTCAAAGTTCAAAAATGTCACTTTTCAAGAGTCAATATCTCGGAAACTATAAAGTATAGACTAATAATGTATTTAATAAAAAATAATTATAATTCTATGTAGAATTTAAAAATGAAAAAATATACAGGGTGTTCCATTTGAAAAAAGTACATTTTTTCTTGTTCCGCTTTTTTGAGTCACCCTATAGAGTTAAAAATAATTTTACGTTATAAGTCACTTACTGCCCTTCAACTTTTGTATTAATATTTTTAATGTATTTGAAATAGTAACGGAGCTATTGTACTTTGCCACACTAAAGGGCCACCCTGTATAGTACACAATGAAACAAATGTCAAACTAAAAAAAAAGTCCAATACATTTTTTACTATGCTTCTGATTAAAATGGTGGCTTTGTATCTACTTGCAAAACATTCCTAAAAGTAATTTCCATAATTCAGAATTGAGAAAACCCAGAATGATAAAAAATTAAAAATTAAAAACAAAAAACTGTACCATTGTGTACTACCCTCCCCTACATAGGTTTTTCAATATATTTTTTGGTTTTTCACAATGTATAAATCTATGAAAAATATTTCTGCACGACATCGGCGACGAATAAAACAAAATATCATAAGTATAGGGAGTCAAAATTCATCCACAAAAAAACATCTTTCTACGATTGAGCAGGTGAATATTAAAAATGGTACTGCAGCTTGCACAAAGTTACACCCAGAAACAAATAGCAATAGTATACCAATAAATATTTCCAAATTACCAGAGACTGCAAATTGCTCCAATGAAATGTTTTCAAACACCTCTGAAAACATCAGTGAATGTTATGATATGGTTGATATTGTTAGCTCTAATAACGACAACAGCAGTAGTCGAATTATAAATCAAAGGACTTGTTCTGATGAGTGTTTTTGTCTAGAATGTATTAATCCCAATGTGAGAAATAAAACTCTTTTATTAAAAGATTAGCGCAGCTGGGCTGTAGACTGTAATATACCTCTTAATCATGTTTCGAAATTACTAAAAATATTACATAATCACAAAATAGATGTACCTCTTGATGCTAGAACTTTATTAAAGACACCACGAATTGTTGATGTGATCAAAGTTGCTCCAGGAGAATATAGTCACTTGGGAATTAAAACACAAATTGTTAATCGTCTTGACATTTTATCAAAAAACTTTGAAACTCCTACGGAAATAAAAATCAATGTGAATGTTGATGGTTGTCCCATAAGTAAAAGCTCTGGCGGTCAGTTTTGGCCTATTCTTGCATGGTTTGCTCGTGATACTTTTTTACACTATAATCCTAAACCATTTGCAATTGGCATATACCACGGTAACAACAAACCTAATTCTTCTAATGACTTTTTAAAACCATTTGTTGAAGAATTTAGGGGCCTTCAAAATGATGGCTTACTTTGGGGAGATAAAAAAATCGATTTAAAGTTTAATGTTCTTGTCTGTGATGCACCAGCCAGGGCTTTTGTTACTTGCATAAAAAGCCACACAGGGTATCATGGTTGTGGAAAGTGTATTCAAGAAGGGGTATATTTACATAACAGAATGACTTTTCCTGAAGTACATAGTCAGTTACGAACGGATGCCACATTTAAAAATAAAACTGATGAAGGTCATCACACTGGTGTATCGATACTAGAAAACCTAAATATAGGAATGGTGTCACAAGTTCCAATTGACTATATGCACCTTGTTTGTTTAGGGGTAATGAAACGGTTACTACAGTTTTGGCATAAGGGCAGACATGACGTAAGAATTCCAGCAGGAAATTTTGTATTACTATCAAATATACTTTATTCTTACCGTGGTAATATACCATTAGAATTTTGTAGAAAACCCCGTTCCCTGTTTGATGTGGATAGGTTTAAAGCCACAGAGTTTCGTCAAATTTTGTTGTATACAGGTATTGTTGCTCTTAAGGATATACTACCTGCAGATATTTATTGCCATTTTGCCACATTGTCATGTGCCATAAGAATTCTTGTTACTCCAACAATTTGTATAAAGTTAAATGACCATGCACGTAAACTATTAGAATCTTTTGTACTTTCTTATTCAGACATTTATGGTCCTGAATATATCACCTACAATGTTCATAATTTAATTCACTTATGTGATGATGTCCTGCAATATGGTTGCCTTGATAATTTTAGCGCATTTTCACCGGAATCCTATATGTATCATTTAAAACAAAAAATTTGTCTTAGATCAGGTAAACCATTACAACAGATAGTTAAACGACTTTCAGAAGAAGTAGAAGATTCTTCGATATATGCAAAAGGTCACTTGGCAAAAAGTAATGATGTTTCTGAATTAAAAGTAGGTGACTTAATATTGACTAATCAACATCCCAATCATTATTGTTTCTTAAAAAATGGCACGTATTTGAGAATAAGTAGTATTTATAAAGAAACCGAAGACATTTTTGTAAGAGGTACAACTTTTACATCTGCTGGTAGTTTTTTTAATGAACCAATTGATTCCAGAATTTTAGGTATCCATCAATGTTCTCTTAATGGGAACGAAATTTCCACTTCTGTAAAAAATATTTTATGTAAAGGGATGATGTTGCCATATAAGGATTCTTTAGTAGTAATTCCGTTAGCCCATCTTCCTGAGACTAGTCGAAAGTAACAGAATAATATTTTTTACTCGTAAGTTTTGTAGTTATGTTCAGTTGCAGGTGTTTTACTGGGGTGATTAATTGTTGTTTTACTTGGTACCCTAAACTTACTTTCTTTTATAAATGAGCGTAAAAAAATGTATAGGTACCTAAGTACCTAGGTTTTTTTAGCAATTTCTTGTACAGTATTTTATTTTAGTACACGCATAAAAAAGGGCCAAACAACTATTAATGGAAAACCTACTTTGGGGATTGATTTTCCTTATTTATAATCTCTTTTTTGTAGTTTTCATAAATTGTTTTTTAGAGATTTTTTTAAAACTTTCATAATTGTTATCACATACCGAATAAGTCATCAATCCCGATTATGTCCCTATCCAGTGGCGGATTTAAGGAATGGCTAAATGGACATTAGCCGCCTGGGCCCTTAGAAAGAATGGTCAAAGGGCCCCCGGCCCTTTGTACTCCACATTCTCAAGTAGAACGTAAAATCACTAAATTAATTCGTTTCTTAAATTTGGCAACATTGGCAACTCTGGTACTTCTGGTAGCTACAGTCGCATGCTGCATCGATACCTGAACTGGTTAAACCCGCTCCCGCTTGTTGTAAATCTAATCAAAGGTAAGTTAAACTTGTAAAATTACTTATATACCTACCTATTTAAGACCGTAGACAAAAATTGCGTTAATTATTTTATTGGCTAGAAAACAATGATTATTTGGGGCAGAAAATGTTTTTGTTATTAAACTAATACCCTTGGATGTACCCACATGCTATGTTAGATGCATGCGCTGTTGCCAAGTTAACGATAAAACTGGTTTTTAATAATTTAAGAGTATTTCTCCAAAATTTTGGTAGCATGTGACACATCGTTTAAAAGGTAATTCAAAGAGAAATAATTTTATGTACAAATCCAAGATGGCCGCCATAGGAAATAACAAAGTTACTGTGGGTAACTCACAAACAAAAGACAATCTGCATTTTCTTTTTGTACAGAAATATTCTTCCCTAAAAAGTGTCTTAAGAATGTAACACTTTGGGATATGTCAAATTAACCGTTAAGCCCCTATTTTAAAAAATCGAAATGCGCCATTTTTAGTTTTTCTTTAATAAGTGAAAAACTACAAAACTGTTAATAATTTTGAAAAAGGATTCGAGATCGGCATTAAATTCTCTAAAATATTCCTCATTTAACCCACTTTCTATCTCATCTATTAAGCGAGATACCCATTTAGAGACTTGAATTTCGGACACACTGTATAGGTATTACTGCATTTGTTGTTTTTTGTCAGATAAAACTAGCATGCTATACTAAGCCTTGTGCCTTGTGGTTCCAAAACCGATGGAATTAGAAAGCTGATTTTTGTATAGGTTATGGTTTAATACTTTATTGTCTTAACCAGTTTAAAGCGGGGTTTTATCACTTAATTTATTTAATGTACCGAACAACTGGGCCCTTCTTAGGAAATCGCCGCCTGGGCTTTTTTCCTTAAATCCGCCACTGTCCCTATCCCTAATACGACAACATCAAATAAATTCTAACCCTAATTAGACTTACAACCGATGGTGATGACTTAATTATTTCTAATATTTTAAATGTAAATTGCCTTGGGCAAATGTCAAAGAAAAAGTATTGTGAACTTCCCCTTTTTTGGTAAGTAATGGTAAAGAAAGTATAATTATAATATTTAGTTATAATTTTAAGATGCATTTTAATCTATACCAAAATTAAGGAAATAAATACAGGGATATCTTAAAATATGAGATACATTTATGAGTGTGTTGAATTAGAAGAAGTCTTATGACACACCTGTGAAAAACATGTTAGTTGTTTTTGTGTCTTACAGATTTTTGAAAAAATAACTGGTATTTGGTAGAACTATATAATATTTTAATAAATGCTATTTACAATCTTACAACACATCAAGATAGATTAATTTTTTAGGGCTCGGGGAAAAAGCAAAACCTCTCGTTTAAATTTTTATTTTATAGGATGAGTTTTGCAGTAGTCAAATTCTTAAATGAAAATGAGGATGAAACAGAAGTAGTTTCAGAGGTTCCTTGTTCATGGCTTACCAAAGGTCAGAAATATTGTAAGTGGCCTCCAGAAAAATATGCATCGATTTATATAGCAAAAAGCTTTCCCGCAGAAGAAACATGGGCTGAATATCCCATTGAGGTGGAAAAAATCTGTGGTTAGTGGCAAATATTTTATTTTCTCACCTTATAGTATGCGTCTTAACATAAATCTAGTCAATATCTGCTAGCGCATTCTCAACACTGGATTCCATTACTTGAAAACTTACAATTTATACAATATAGTCTTTCTGGCTAAAATTTAAAAATTATTTACAAAAATAGAGGGGGTCAGGGTATACCAAAAAAACTCCACACACCTAATTTACATTTTAAAAAAAATTGTTCTCATTATGCTGAACACTTTTTAGATACTCTGGCAGAAGCCAAACAACTAGCCAAAAACGGAAAATCCGAAGGAAAAATCGGAAGAGGTTTCAGAGAAGTTAAACCGACAGATTACTTTAGTCCAGAGGAGGAGGAGGTGAAGCGAAGAATTAAGAAAAAGAAAAAAAAAGTTGCATCAGCAGTAGGTATAGGTACAAGTAGGGGGTGCTAATTATTAGGAGTATTATTTCTACTATATTGTTTTGAATTTTATAGATGAAACTAACATCGAATTTTCATATGCGGACATATTAGGTAAGTAAAAACTTTTTAAGCTGTAAAAGGAAATATGATTAATCATATTTTTCCAAAAAAAAAAATACTTAGCTAGCAAATTAATATTTTTACCGAAAATACAAATACCTATATACAGTTACCCAAAATATTTATCTATTTACTACGATAGTGCTAGCCTCGTGATGTAGACTATGTGTACTTAAATACAAAATCAGAATATTTAGTCGTGATATTATTACATACCTTTGTCAGTGAATACAGGTATGACCAAAAAAAACTCCAGTCTCTACTTTCCTATTATGCATTTAGCGTCATTAAGGCTGGGTGTTAGTGAAGGTATTTTTTTACCATCTGTAGTTTATATTAAGCCTTTTTATTAACTTCTGAAAGTGAGGAACTAGATAATCTTAAAAAATTGCTTCTAGGTGGTGGTGTGGAGAATGTTGGCACGCTAAATAATTGCCTTAAAAATGTTGATATGGAAATAATCATGAAAAATACCAACCGTGCCAGCGATACTTTCAAAGATGTCATTGGTAATATACTTTTTTTGTTAAAAACCCCGTACCTATCATGTTTTAAGTAGGTGGTGAGCATTGACCATATTATGTTGGAAGCTGTTAGTTCATGCGAAGACTCAGTAATAATTTTTTGTGCTTTAAAAAGTAGTTTTTGATGATTGAAACCTATTTAACAATTTAAAAATAATTGTTCCCGCTTATCCTACCAGAAATACAGCAACACTTTATGTAAACAATGCCCAAACGAACTATTACCTACTTAATTCCCCCATTAATTCTACTACTAAATAGTTAAATGTTATAGCGTTATTTACATAACCTATAGCGGCCTGCGGCTAGCTCTCATTTCCGTGGGTGTTGCCTCTACTGCATCAGCTGTGTTTTATATCGTTGTTGTAGATTATTACCTGTGAATAAATTCTTTAGGGCGCCACTGTCTTTTTTAAGGAAAAAGGCAGAAACCTCTATTTAGCTGAAAATGTAAAGAATAAAGCAACAAATGTTTTATCTTAAAACAAAATAAATTTTATTGATTTACCAAAACAAAACAAAGTGCAATGACTATCACCTGTGCTGATAAAAAAAGAAAATAATTATTTTTCTCTATACATCCTTTCTTGTAGAACCCTTGCATATGTACATATTTACAAACGTTATTAATAACATGACATAAGAAAACAAAATAGCAGAGATTGGTACGCAATGGTGATAATTAATTTATAAAAAATAGCGCAGTAATTTTACCAGGGAAATTCATGAATTTCATTTTCTGGGCGCAATAACTTTACTTTAAATTTATACCAAAATGCTTTACATGGTAATGAGTTATAAGTGTTACGTGTAAAATGTTTAATTTGTCAATAGAAAATTTGGTTATATAGGAATTATTGAGTATCAATTATTCTACGAATAATCAAACACGATTAGCAACAAATGGATATATAAACACGAATTCATTTCAATAAGGTATTACCACAAATAACAATAATTAATCTAAGAGCAATCCAACACGATTAACAACACGTTGGTATAAACACGATTTCATTTCAATAAGGTAATACCAATGGCATTAGTAGGTGTTCCAAACCTGTAGTGCTCCTACGTGCTAGTTACCCAATCGTTCACATTCCATTCCATGATCAACCATAACCTCACTTAACTCATATCGTTCGTCCATCTATCAGCTGTTATATTGGTGCTTTAGAATTTAGAAATTGAAAGCATGGCCTGTACAGCTTGGTTTTTAAGCTTAGTGCTTATTTTAACTTGAACTTGAAAATAGGCCTTGAACTTGAATTTGAGCTAGAACTTGAGCTAGAACTTGAGTTTGAGCCCTAAAATACAACATGTGCCTTAGTACCTAGGCATTTGTATCTCTTAAAATGCCGTGAAAGAAAAATATTAAATTTATCAATCGACAATCATACCAAAAAATAATATCCAAAAAAGATAACATATACCTCTAGCTTTGAGGGAATTTACAAAAATTTGGACCAAAA
The DNA here is from genome assembly GCA_963969555.1 of Polydrusus pterygomalis. Taxonomy (NCBI): domain Eukaryota; kingdom Metazoa; phylum Arthropoda; class Insecta; order Coleoptera; family Curculionidae; genus Polydrusus; species Polydrusus pterygomalis. The sequence continues at coordinate 86,785,074 of OZ018379.1, forward strand.
CCATATTCCATGTCTGCGAAACAAGTCTTCAAAAATATAGTCATCCATTCAGATTTTGACAAACTTCTCACGGAAAATAATTCAGCGTGATTTTTGCTATATACTAGCGGAGATAAATAACAATTAGGTCATTTGGTGTTCACGATGATTGAAGATAGAAAATTCTGAACACCTCTAGACGTGACCTGCTGACTCCATGATGTTAGGATAGGAAGTGCCAAATCCTCGTCGTTCCTGCTTCATCGACAGGTAGCCGGAAATCAACTCACCAACCTCCCAAACACAAAATCACCACTTCCGGAGTACTCTCCTATTTTGATAGTTGGCAACACTGAGTGTACGAGATAAATGAAACCAATTCATAATGCAGAACAGTCAATAATGGCCTAGCGCCAAAGAAAACAACGTCTACAACATCTATAAATCCTCTGTGCTAGATATGACACATCAAATATGACAACTATAAACGTCATCCATTTATTTACAATAAATAATTATATTCGATAATTAAAAGCAATATAAAATCCATACTGGCCATATAATGCAAGGAATAATCGATATTAATCCGTAAGTACATCATTCAAGCACATAATATTTTCTCTCATATAGGTTATGTATTTATTTACATTTACCTGTCACAAAATACTTTACTTTTTAGCTACTAGAAGATACATTTTAGCAAAATGAGAAGAAAAGCAAAATACCAATGGTTTAAGTGACAATTTATGCCAATCAATAAAGAGCTTCTTCCCGTTTCTCAAAAACCAGTCCGAAATGGCTCGGAACAAACTTATATAAAACATAAACCATTGTCAACCGAAGGTAAATGTATTTTAATACTATTAGTAACTTTATTCACCCTTAGCAATCCCTTAATTATGTGAAATAGTAAATAAATATTGTATTTTAGCTAGCTGTAATGACATACAACAAAACGACGAAAATGCCTACTAGATATGAAGAAAATACATGTGTGAAATCGATACTTTATAGACAAAACTATTGTATCCTTTTACAATAAAGTTACCACAAAAAATAGCATTTTATTAATATATCAGGGTAGGTAAATTAAAATGCTATACTACCCCCCTCCGAGAAAAAAAAATGGGCTATACCCATAGACTATTTTTTACAATGAAACAAAATTTTGCAAACTAGCTTTTCCTTTTTATTATTACCTTTTTTTGGGTTGATAACTAACGCGTACCAAACGCCCTGTGGGGTCAATATCGTGAAGTCATATTTAGGAACTGTCATGATCGGGAAATGTCTACCAAAAAAATATAATAAAAGGTCAAGCTATAAAAAAAGATTGAAAATCCAAAGAACGAAACAAAAGGTATTTACAAAACCGGAGAATGTCAATAATCACCCCCTTACCAGGTAACATTAACTCCATAAAACACGTTTCCAAAGAATCATAATGGCTAGGGCCTAAGATAACGCATGTATACTTTGCCTCCAAATAACCATTTAACCAAAAATATAAATAATATGCTATATTCATCATAGCATAGCTTTATCAGAAATAGGATTAGGACAACCATACGGACAATCTTATACGCACCCGGCACGGATACTCCTACGGACATTCTCGAGCCATATAAGTGAACTTTAATCCCAATTGGATATCCTAATTACACTCCATAATAAAACAAAATTTTCTTGAAAAATAAATTACCAAAAAAGTAATACAAAATATCTATCAATTTTTAGCAAAACAAAACAATCTATATATAAAAATAATTGCTAAAAATAGAATACTTTATTCATCTTCCTCAGAATCTGAAGAGTCAGACTCACCACGATAGGGTTTTAAGTCCTTAATATGCCATTTACCGGCTCTTGTCCCATCAGGTTCATTGACTAAGTCATACACAAGGTTAGAAATCTTCTTGCGAACCTTGGATAAAATAAAACGGGGTGCCAGCTTAGCAGAGAATCTATTAGCAGCATCTGAAAGAACTTTGTTGCGTCGCCATACTACATCGCCTTCCTGAAAGGATGCATCCCTCTTTCTGAGGTTATAAGACCGAGCATTTCGCTGGTAGGCGGCATGCAACTTCTGCCTCACTTCTTTAAAAATGGGTGTTAATTCTTTCATGTTCACTGCGTATCCATCTCTATCTCCAGGCATAACCTCAATATCTTCATCAATAGAAAGTTTACCATAAAATTTTCCAGAGATCGGTGTATGTCTTCCATAAACTAAAAATGCAGGTGAATGACCTGTAACTTCATGTTTTGCTGTATTAATGGCACGTTGAATCTTTAAAATTTCGTCATCCCAATTACAATGTTCTTTTACATAGCTTCTTAACACTGTCTCTATTGTGCGATTGTTTCTCTCGACAAAATTACATTGCGGAGAATAATATGGTGTATACCAAATCTTTTGAACTTCATAAGTGTCGCACAATTTACGAAAACTACGCCCTACAAATTGCTTTCCATTATCAACTCTTATAAATTGAGGAGTAGCATGCTCTAAAAATACTTTTTCTAAGCATCTATTGACATATGGTGATTTTGAACTTTTTAATGGGAATAAAAATACATATTTCGTAAACCAGTCTGAAATAACGAGAATCCACCTATTTCCTCTCTTTGAACGAGTAAAAGGCCCAATTAGATCTAAACCTAAAAGTTGAAAAGGCATGTCTATGGATTTTTCTTTCCCCATTAAACCGATTCCTAAGGTGTTTGGCATCTTTTGTTCCCCACATACTTTACATGAACGAACATATTTCAGCACATCATCACGCATTTTTGGCCAATAATACTCTTGCTGTACTCTTTTCAATGTTTTATAAAAACCAAAATGACCACTAGTGGGCGGATCGTGACATGCTTGAACTACTTCTTTTCGCTGAGGTGTTGGTACCAAAATTTTCCATTCTGGAATGTTAGTTTTCATATTTATTTTTGATGGAATATGTTTGTAAACAAAATCATTTTTAACTCTCCATTGTGGAAATTTTTCAGGGTCTTCCATAATTTTAGTTCTTAAATTATCATACCATGGATCAATCCTGTCATTATCTACTTCACAAATCACCGCAATCTCCTCATTTTCGTAGGGAATTCGAGACAACGCATCAGCTACCTTGTTTAATGATCCTTTTCTATGAATAAGGTCAAATGTGTGTTGACGAAGTTTCACTGCCCATCTTACTAATTTACCAGAAGGATTTTTAAGGTTATTTAGCCACAATAAACTGTAATTATCTGTAATCACATTGAATTTAACTCCTTCAACATATTGTTTAAATTTGTCAATGCAAAATAAAACGGCTAATAACTCTTTCTCTAAAGTTGTATAATTTCTTTCTGTACGAGAAAGTGAGCGACTAGCATAAGCTATTACTCTTTCTTCACCATCCAAAACTTGTGTCAAAATACCTCCTAGTCCTGTGTTACTAGCATCACACTGTATCGTAAACTTCTTGGTAAAATCAGGTTGAACTAAAATCGGTGCTGATACTAACAATTCTTTCACTTTAACAAAAGCTGTTTCAGCTTCATCTGTCCATTTGATAGACTGTCCCTTTTTTCTTCCTTTTAACAAATCATTAATAGGCGACATTAAACTAGAAAAATCTTTAATAAATCGTCTATACCATGAACACATTCCTGTAAATCTTTTGATTTCTGTTGTTGTCTTGGGTCTGCAAAAATTAACCATCGTAGAAACTTTGTCTGGATCTGTCCTAAGGGAATTATTTCCTACAATGTAACCTAAAAATTTCAATGAAGTTTTGAAAAAGTCACATTTCTTTACATTAATCGTCAAGTTAGCTTCTTTTAGTTTTTCTTGAACGATTTTCAACAGTTGGAGATGTTCCTCAAAAGTAGAACCCGTAACAATAATATCATCTACAAAAGAAAATATTTTTGGTTCATATTTTGGCCCAAAGATGGTTTCAATCAGTCTTGATTGCGTCGAACTTGCGTTGATCAAACCAAAAGGCATAGTTACGAATTGGAACTGTCCTCTTCCAATGACACTAAAGGCAGTTTTTTCCTTCGAAGCTGGATCTAATGGAATTTGCCAAAATGCTTTTTTCAAATCGATTGAACTAATATATTTTGCACCCCTCAATGAGGTTAGGATTCTATCCACATTTTGCATAGCATAAGCATCAGGGCGTGTTAATTCATTAAGTCCCCTGGCATCATAAACCAGTCTATATTCTCCATTTTTCTTTTTTACCAACAATACTGGAGAGCACCAAGGACTATTGGAAGGTTCCACGACACCTAACTTCAACATATCATCCAGTTCGTCGTTTAATATTTTTTGCATATAAGGAGACATCACAAAAGGTTTTTTCTTAAATGGCTTTGCATCACCAGTATCTATTGTCAGACTTATTTTGTCAGTTCTTCCCAATCTATCTTCACCAGAAATTTCATTAAAGGCTTGGATAACTTCATCCGCTTTTCTTCGCTCATCCGAAGTTAAATCATCAAGAGAACATAAATAATTAAACACCTCATTACTGAACTTTTCACTAGAAACTATATTTATATCACACTGAACTAAATCACTTTGCACTCGCCACGAATTGTTATCAAAGTTCACTATCACTTTAAATGTTTTCGCAAAATCACAACCAAAAATAAAAGCTTGTGGTATAGAAGGTACAAGTAAACAATTAATAATTTTACACGTATTACCTATACTTGTGGGTAGGTCTACTGTCCCCAAAACTTTTTTTTGCGTTCCGTCCGCTATACTTATATTTTTAGAAGTATTTGAAATTATTTTAACTTTAAGTTTCTTTAAAATTGTCATACCGGCCGAACCCACAACAGATGTAGTTGCCCCAGAATCAAATAAAACAGTAATAAATTGATCAAACAGCTTGACAGAAATATACGGTCTAATATCTGATGGTTTCTTAACAAATAAAGGTGAAATTTTATCATCAACTAACTTTGCATTCTTATAAAAATTTTCAACAATTTTAAGCCATTTCTTCCAATTATTTTTATCAAAATATTTATTTTTAGAACTATCAAAATTATTTATACCAGTGGCCCTCAAACTAGGTTTAATGCGCTGGCCAAGATGCGCACCACCTTTAATTAGTTTTTTGAACAAGAAATACAGTTGCTAGTTTTGACATCAGGCTTACCACACTTGAAACAAAAAATTTTCCTATTTGCTTTACAACCGTGAAACGTATGATTAGCTAAACCACAGTTCCAACACATTATAGATTTTTTTTCAAATAGGGAATTTTGTTCTTGACTTTTATCACTACGCGTTTCATTGGATTTATTTTTATTCTTTTTATAGGTATCGTCACAGTCGTTCCCTAATTTTTTATTCTTATAAAAATTGTCAGTTCTTTTCTTAAAATTATTTTTGTTGCTAAAATTGTTTCTAAATTTATTGTCGTTTCTATGACTACTTGAACTGGAAGAATGAGCCTGTTGACTAAAATCATTTAATTCCGAAATTTCGAAAGGCTTATTTTTATTTTTTAAATAATTAGCTTCCTCTAATTTCCTACAATAACTCATTAACTCAGAAACTGAATTAATTTCAACCAAAGCTAGCTGTGTAATGTATTCAGATAATAAATTCTGCCTAATCAGCTTTATTTTTGTCACCTCCGCAGGAGTTTTTGACAACCTACTAAAAAATGTTTCCATATGAGCAATAAAAATAGATACCGATTCATTTTTCTTTTGCTTACGTTGTTTGATCTGTTCCCATATTTGATCTTCGGCATCCGAGTGCAAAAAATCTTTTTTAAGAAGTGCAACTAAATCATTCCAATTATTTAAATTAGCTTTATTTCACCTAAACCATGCAAAAGCGTCGCCCACAAAAAGTTCTACTGCTGAATTAAAAAGATCTGCGTCAGACACCTTGCGCGCCTGCGCCAACTCACTGACCCTTTCCAAAAATGAAAACAAAAATTTAGCATCCCCATTAAACTTTATACCCCACTCCGAAATAGGAATTGAATTACCAGTACACGTTACTATAGGAGCTGCTACATTAATGATAGGAGTAGTTACTTGAGCATGAGTAATTGTTGTATTAGGTATTTTTATACTATCATATAAATCTGCTTCCAATTTTAAACAAGTGGCATGTGACTCATTACAATATTTTTCAACTGTATCTATTTGATCTGCCTCTATGACATCAGGTATATGTAAAATTTTTTCCAAGTTTTTAACTCTTAAAGTGACATGAACGATTCTAGAATTTATACGAGCAAAAAGACTATCATTTTGGTCTCCACTATCAGAAAAGTCAATTATAGCTTCCGTAATTTCATAAAAAGTTTTTTCTATTTCTCTTTGCTCTTTATTAAAATCAAAAACATACGAACACAAGTCAATCAAGCCACCAGCCTTACTTGTTTCTTTACTTAACAATCTCCTCAAAATTTTTCTCTGATAGATAGAAAGCTCATATGCTATTTCATAATCGTGCAAATGATTAACTTGAAAAGTTTCAGTCTCCATGTTCAGAAAAATTTATGTCAAAATAAAAAATAAAAAAAATTTAATTAAACTTTCAATGTCAATAAACCAAAATATTTCATAAAAAATTTTTCCTTAAGGAAAACAATATCCTAAAAACAATAAGGTGGTATCTACCAACCATAACGAGCTAAAATAACTCTTGTCGTACACTGACCATATGCCCTATATGTCCTTCGACTAAACTAAAAAAATTGGCAATATGTCAATCGACAAACAAACTGGCAAATATAAAACCAAAAATAAATTTGAATACCAATTCCAAAAATATATAAAATCTATCAAAATAATATTGGTATCAAATCCATAAATTTGCCATAATGTCAAATAATATACCTGAAAATATTTCAAAAGTATCAAAAAAATATCAAATCTAAAAAAGGTCAAAAGTAGCTATATATCTCTACTTATTATTTGACTCAAAATCTAAATAAAAAAATATCAGCCTTGTGCGTTACTCTGTATACTGCACAAATTGAGTTTAATTAAAAATTAATCTCAAATATAAATTATCTCAAAATACTAGTTAGCTCTATCTGTTTGTCAAATCTCAAAATATGTGGATGTAAGTAAATAAAAATAAAATTTATTAATGTAATCACCATCTCTCTGACTAATGTAAACATGTACAATGCTACTACAAGAAAGTATTAAACCACTATCATGCACAATAAAAACTTTAAATAAAACTTTTAAAAATTTAGTAAGGATTAAACACAACTGATTTTTGCAGTCACAAATGTTTAGATTTTTAATCAAAACGTTTGCACCACGTTGGCAGCGCCAAATTCTTTATAGCGTTATTTACATAACCTATACCGGCCTGCGGCTAGCTCTCATTTCCGTGGGTGTTGCCTCTACTGCATCAGCTGTGTTTTATATCGTTGTTGTAGATTATTACCTGTGAATAAATTCTTTAGGGCGCCACTGTCTTTTTTAAGGAAAAAGGCAGAAACCTCTATTTAGCTGAAAATGTAAAGAATAAAGCAACAAATGTTTTATCTTAAAACAAAATAAATTTTATTGATTTACCAAAACAAAACAAAGTGCAATGACTATCACCTGTGCTGATAAAAAAAGAAAATAATTATTTTTCTCTATACATCCTTTCTTGTAGAACCCTTGCATATGTACAGGGTGTCCCAAATTCGAGCCTCATCATGGGGATCTCGGAAACTATAAGAGATACAGCATCGGTTAAATTGTGGCAAAGTTGCGCAATTTCATACTGAGCAATATCGCAAAAAAATATCTGAGCTATCTTTTTTAGTTTTCGAAATTTTTGCAAAAAACTAAAATTTTGAGTTTTTGTTTTTTTAAATTGCTCGACTTATTTTATCCGCTACAGAAAAACAAGCACAACATTGTTAAGGCAACTTTTTACGCTCCATATTATGACGTTTTTAGAATTTCGTTACAACGTTTCGTTTTTGTGGAACTATTATCAACTTTAATTTTTTAAATACGGACCTGCATTTTTTATTTTATTTTTTGATAGCCCTTTAAGCCCTAAATTTAACCATGTACCACACTTAATTATATTTAGAAGTTTTGATGTCATTATTACATCTTCAGGAATGTGATAATTATTTTTGAATACGGCCCTGGTGGCCTCTTGGTTTATTAAAACTACCATACTGGGCTAAATTAGTATCAAGCGTAGCAAAATAACTATAATGAGGCTGCAAGCGTTCAGGATAGTCCTGTAAATAACGGTCACAAGAAATTTGTGAATTCCTATTGGAAGAATAATAAACTCGTAACATGTCGCGCTTTTCTAAAGCAGAAAACATAATTTTGCTGAAATATTCAGTATAAATGGTGACTGCAGTTGTCAAGATAATTAAGGTGGAAGTATCAACATGCTTGCCAACCTATAACCTATTTCGCGTATATTTATTTAATTTTTCTAGCTTTTACACAAAATTTAAATAAAATCATTATCGTCTTCATATTTTATAGGTAATAATTGACATATTAAATAAATATCAAGGAATTTTATTAAATATTTTAGGAGAATTTTATAGCGAAAAATGTCGGGTAAGATTTTTTTTAACATTATTATGTCATTCTTCTTTCACTATACAATTCTCCCAAAATTAGCAATGAAATAAATTGATATTTTTGTAATATATGTCAGCTATTACCTAAATATTGTACCGACGATATTGATTTTATTTAAATGTTAGTTAATCAAATAATAAACTAAAAAAAGCAACGTGAAATAGGTTGGCAATAGATGAAATGACGTTGAGAATTCCACCTTAAGCCAAACAATCAAGTAAAAGTTCTTGTCATAGCAACCTTTGTTTTGGTTGGTTTTATTTTTATTGTTACAATTTATATAAAAACTTAAATATAGTAAATTATTTGTATAAAATTCCGGATCCATCTACATGTTGTATGTGGTAAAAAGATTAAGTAACTAACACCAGGGCCGTATTTAAAAATAATTATCACATTCCTGAAGATGTAATAATGACATCAAAACGTCTAAATATAATTAAGTGTGGTACATGGTTTATTTCAGGGCTTAAAAGGCTATCAAAAAATAAAATAAAAAATGCAGGTCCGTATTTAAAAAATTAAAGGTGATAATAGTTCCATAAAAACGAAACGTTGTAACGAAATTCTAAAAACGTCACAATATGGAGCGTAAAAAGTTGCCTTAACAATGTTGTGCTTGTTTTTCTGTGGCGGATAAAATAAGTCAAGCAGTTTAAAAAAACAAAAACTCAAAATTTTAGTTTTTTGCAAAAATTTCAAAAACTAAAAAAGATAGCTCAGATATTTTTTTGCGATATTGCTCAGTACGAAATTGCGCAACTTTGCCACAATTTGACCGATGTTGTATCTCTTATAGTTTCCGAGATCCCCATGATGAGGCTCGAATTTGGGACACCCTGTACATATTTACAAACGTTATTAATAACATGACATAAGAAAACAAAATAGCAGAGATTGGTACGCAATGGTGATAATTAATTTATAAAAAATAGCGCAGTAATTTTACCAGGGAAATTCATGAATTTCATTTTCTGGGCGCAATAACTTTACTTTAAATTTATACCAAAATGCTTTACATGGTAATGAGTTATAAGTGTTACGTGTAAAATGTTTAATTTGTCAATAGAAAATTTGGTTATATAGGAATTATTGAGTATCAATTATTCTACGAATAATCAAACACGATTAGCAACAAATGGATATATAAACACGAATTCATTTCAATAAGGTATTACCACAAATAACAATAATTAATCTAAAAGCAATCCAACACGATTAACAACACGTTGGTATAAACACGATTTCATTTCAATAAGGTAATACCAATGGCATTAGTAGGTGTTCCAAACCTGTAGTGCTCCTACGTGCTAGTTACCCAATCGTTCACATTCCATTCCATGATCAACCATAACCTCACTTAACTCATATCGTTCGTCCATCTATCAGCTGTTATATTGGTGCTTTAGAATTTAGAAATTGAAAGCATGGCCTGTACAGCTTGGTTTTTAAGCTTAGTGCTTATTTTAACTTGAACTTGAAAATAGGCCTTGAACTTGAATTTGAGCTAGAACTTGAGCTAGAACTTGAGCTAGAACTTGAGTTTGAGCCCTAAAATACAACATGTGCCTTAGTACCTAGGCATTTGTATCTCTTAAAATGCCGTGAAAGAAAAATATTAAATTTATCAATCGACAATCATACCAAAAAATAATATCCAAAAAAGATAACATACCTCTAGCTTTGAGGGAATTTACAAAAATTTGGACCAAAACCATATTCCATGTCTGCGAAACAAGTCTTCAAAAATATAGTCATCCATTCAGATTTTGACAAACTTCTCACGGAAAATAATTCAGCGTGATTTTTGCTATATACTAGCGGAGATAAATAACAATTAGGTCATTTGGTGTTCACGATGATTGAAGATAGAAAATTCTGAACACCTCTAGACGTGACCTGCTGACTCCATGATGTTAGGATAGGAAGTGCCAAATCCTCGTCGTTCCTGCTTCATCGACAGGTAGCCGGAAATCAACTCACCAACCTCCCAAACACAAAATCACCACTTCCGGAGTACTCTCCTATTTTGATAGTTGGCAACACTGAGTGTACGAGATAAATGAAAGCAATTCATAATGCAGAACAGTCAATAATGGCCTAGCGCCAAAGAAAACAACGTCTACAACATCTATAAATCCTCTGTGCTAGATATGACACATCAAATATGACAACTATAAACGTCATCCATTTATTTACAATAAATAATTATATTCGATAATTAAAAGCAATATAAAATCCATACTGGCCATATAATGCAAGGAATAATCGATATTAATCCGTAAGTACATCATTCAAGCACGTAATATTTTCTCTCATATAGGTTATGTATTTATTTACATTTACCTGTCACAAAATACTTTACTTTTTAGCTACTAGAAGATACATTTTAGCAAAATGAGAAGAAAAGCAAAATACCAATGGTTTAAGTGACAATTTATGCCAATCAATAAAGAGCTTCTTCCCGTTTCTCAAAAACCAGTCCGAAATGGCTCGGAACAAACTTATATAAAACATAAACCATTGTCAACCGAAGGTAAATGTATTTTAATACTATTAGTAACTTTATTCACCCTTAGCAATCCCTTAATTATGTGAAATAGTAAATAAATATTGTATTTTAGCTAGCTGTAATGACATACAACAAAACGACGAAAATGCCTACTAGATATGAAGAAAATACATGTGTGAAATCGATACTTTATAGACAAAACTATTGTATCCTTTTACAATAAAGTTACCACAAAAAATAGCATTTTATTAATATATCAGGGTAGGTAAATTAAAATGCTATAATGTTTTATTTAAAAACAACAATAATTATGAAAAAAAAATCTTTATTTTAGAAGCAAACACCAGCACACCAAACGTATTGGATCCGTTTTTAGAAGTAACAGCACCACAATCAAGTAATGAAAATGAGATTGATGATAAAGGTATGTACACTGTACAGAGTAGCCAAAAAGTATATTTAACTCGCAGTCATCTCTTATTAAGTAACTTCCTTATGGTACTGTCTTTTAGATTGTGGGCTATATAGACTTTTTGGCCATAACTACCTATATTTTTACACTGACATAGTTACAATTTGTGGTTGTTTAGTGATAGCTCATTTTTGTATAATAATTTATAATATGCACCCAATTTAACATATATTTGTTTTTTTTTTAGGTCCGAGCAGTTCTACAAGCACCTTTTCGCTAGTACCTGGTACGTTTACTTTTGTAGTATAGGGTCAGGCTGACGTATATTTTGATCTTAATTACAAATTCAATAGTTAAGTATATGTTTTTTAGACACTAAATTAAGTACTATAGTGGCAAAATTAGACACCATAGTTGGCTGCCTAGCCGACCTAAAAATAGAAATTTTAGAAATAAAAAAACGAATGGGTGAAGAAATCTTGGCAGTGCCGACGGCAGAATTTCCGAAAAAGTTTCCCTTACACAGTCTTACTGACATAGTGGAACTTGAAGGGTTTGTGCAAAACGAACAAGGCCAACAAACATTTGTAAGTACTTATTACAAGTGTATATAAAATGGACATATTTGTTTACTTTTAAGTTCATGAAGCCAATTATTAAAGTTGCTGCAATACTCTACATTTTTAATTTATGTTATAATTATTAATTTTAATTTTAGATGCGCTTTGTCCAAGATGTAGGAGGAAGGGATGCAAAAGAATTTACCATTAGAGTACTAAAGATGTTAATCACAAACAGTTTATCAGAGGCATGCTCCTGGACTGGGCGAAAAAACAATTATGTAGTGGGCCAGCTCATGATAATGAAAGTTATGTTTGGTAAGCATATATTTTAAAAATAGCATATTAGTAGTATAGTAAAAGTAGACAGAAAACATTTGCCTCTATCATAATATATATGCATTGTTGGGTACTGAAGAACCACCAGTTTAATATTCTTTAGATGTTAATAATAATATCATGTCTTTATTGTAAAAAGTCACAATTGCCGATTTTAACAAAACCAATATTATTGCAGTAATGTGAAATTTATTTTAGTAGTCATCAAACGAAAAAGGGGATGTACTTGTAAGGAGTTTGAATGTCACGTGGCAGAATGGCTTCGCCATGGAAAGCAGAGAAGTATAAGAGAAAAATTAAAATAGAAGTAAATGTACATACACAACACAATGTGCAATAAATAAAGTGTTGATTACTAAGGAACGGGTTTTATTATCTTTTTAGTGTGAAAGAATATTATGAAATTATTATGGCACTAATATAAAGTGTCGCAATTTACTTACTAAAACTGAAAGTATCTTATCTACTAACTAATTTTTGGTTGTCCGATTATTAATACATATTTATTATTCTTCGCTGTTGTCCTCTATGATTATTACACATCGTAGTATGTATGATTTATACTCGCCAGCACAAATTCAAAGAAAATAAACAAATGAATCACATTTCTCCATGCTCACGTAAGCCTCTCGATATAGTCATTGTATTTATTTGTGCGAGCCAGTACACAGCGTTATTTAATTTTTCGTGTCATTAGTTAAAAATTAAAGGTAAAATGCCTAAAATTAAGAGGAGAAGAATTATTTCGACTTCAGAGTCGGAAAGTGAAGTTGAGGTGTTTAAGTGTAAACAGTGCAGTGCGTCGTCAACCACCAGAAAAGAAAAAGAAGAAGGAAAAAGGAGTGCGGAGTACCGTTGCCCTCAATGAAAGCAGCGCTTCCTCTGAAGGTACATAAATATTTATTACGGTAATCGATCTTGTATCGTACAGTAATAATAATAATTTTGGGGTTTCTTTTCCCTGTTATTACGGTAATTGACCTCGTGTCTTACGGTAATAATTTGTGTAATAATTATATCATTACGGTAATTGACTTTATGTCTTACTGTAATCAAGCCTGAAATATTTATTACGGTAATTGATCTTGTATCTTACGGTAATATTAAAGTTGCGATTTTTTTCCTGTTATTACTGTAATTGACCTCGTGTCTTACGGTAATAATTTGTCAAATTATATTACGGTAATTGGCTTTATGTCTTACGGTAATAAAGCCTGATATAGTTATTACGGTAATTGACCTCGTGTCTTACGGTAATAATTTGTGTAATTATATCATTACGGTAATTTACTTTATGTCTTACTGTAATCAAGCCTGAAATATTTATTACGGTAATTGATCTTGTATCTTACGGTAATATTAAAGTTGGGATTTTCCCCCTGTTATTACGGTAATTGACCTCGTGTCTTACGGTAATAATTTGTCAAATTATATCATTACGGTAATTGACTTTATGTCTTACGGTAATAAAGCCTGAAATAGTTATTACGGTAATTGACCTCGTGTCTTACGGTGATAATTTGTCAAATTATATCATTACCGTAAAGTGGGTATACTTGCAACAGTGGTATAACTTGCAACAATATGAACCGGGTGGAATGTTTGCTTTCCCCCTCCCCTAGGTTAGGCCGCGCGTCAACCGCTTGCGTGTTTACGTTTAGTACGGATCGGTAGGTCGACTTGTATGCAAGTATAGCGCTGCACAAAATTTACTACGATAAATTTGGCGGGATTTTTCGTCGTCTACGGTAAGTGCTCTAAATTGTTTCTGTATAACTTCCCCTGTTCAGAGCTTATTTACAGTGGGATTTGTATCAAATTTGGATATAATGTGCTTAGATGCTTGGTCTAAAACCTTAAATACCCAGTTTTGATTTAAGTTAAAAGATTTTTGTAAATATATTTTTTTTTTAATTGCATGTCCAGAAGTGGGTAACTTGCAACATGCCCCGAAAACACAAAAAGCAGTTAGGGAGTAGATCATACCGAAAGTTTTCCGACGAAACTTTGGAAGCTGCATTACGGGCTATTGAAAATGGTTCCGGAATTCGGGAAGCATCCCGGAGATTCGGAATTGACCCATCAACACTCTCACGGAAAAGAAGGAATTTGTTTTCCCGTAACCCTGGGAGGCAACCAGTATTTCCCAAGGAAGAGGAGGAAGCATTTGTTAATAATATCCTTTTGGCCGCACAGTGGGGGTTTCCATTAACCTCATATGATATACGGTTAACAGTAAAACAATACCTGGATCGTAAAGGTGTTCGGGAGAATCGTTTTGGAAATAACAATATGCCAGGTTTGGAATGGGCAAGAAATTTTTTAAATAGGCACAAATCTAAGGTAGGCTGTAACTAGCCAATAATTATACAAATTTTAATTAATTTTAAAAATATATTTTAGCTTTCTGCGAGATTATGCGAAAACATAAAGCGGGCCAGAGCTCAAGTTTCCAGTGATATGATTAATGAATATTTTACTGAGTTGGAGAATGGTCTTGAAAATGTGCCTCCTCAAAATATTATTAATTATGATGAGACCAATTTTTGTGACGATCCTGGTCGTCAACAAGTCATTGTTAAACGAGGTGCAGGGCATATATTACCACCATACGTCGTCTATAAGTCGCTACATTTATATGACACATGGACTGAAAATGGTATAGAAGGTGCGAAATATAATCGGTCGAAGTCAGGGTGGTTTGACATTACAATATTTGAAGACTGGTTTTTAAAAATTGCTTTGCAATATTTCCGGCAAAAAGATGGACCAAAAGTCATGATAGGAGACAATTTGTCGAGCCACCTTTCAGATCGGGTGATGCGTACCTGTAGAGAACATAATATTAGATTTATATTATTGCCGCCTAACTCGACACATTTATGCCAGCCATTGGACGTGGCGTTTTTTAGACCAGTTAAATCTGCTTGGAGGGATGTTCTACTTAATTGGAAACAAAAAAATAAAGGTTGTATTCCAAAGGATCAATTTCCAAGATTATTAAGAAAAACTCTTGAAAAAGTGAAGCCTGAAAATTTGGTAGCAGGATTTAGGGCCACAGGGATATATCCTCTGAATAGAGAAGAAGTGCTAAAGCGACTGCCAGATTGGTGCCAAGCACAAGCACCTTTAAATCAAGACGCCTTAAACAATAGTTTTACAGACTTGTTACAAAAGATTCGCTTTCCAGATGAAAATAGGCAGATTAAGCGCAAAAAGAGATTAAATGTAATTGCAGGAAGAAGTGTATCTTTTGATACAAATGAAAAAGACGAAGCAACAAATGTAATAGAATCTGAAGATCTTATAGAAGATGATTTTAACACAAAATTATTTCCGAGAGTCACCACTTCAAAAGAGAGCGACAGTTCGCTCTCGGATAGCCACATATCTGTCCATGATTCAGATTCCGACAATTGGGATGAATTTAACTTAGAACCAAATGAATACAATGAAGGAGACTACATATTGGTTCAATTTATTCCTGAAACAAAGAGACGACAGGCCGTGATGTATGTTGGTCATGTTCAAGAAGTTTTACGTGAAAATGATAATAATAATTCACTGTATTGCAAATTTCTAAGAGCGGCCGCAGGTACAAAATTGCCTAAAAATAGCTTTAAATATCCAGAAATTGATGATTTATCAATTGTCGATATAAATCAAGTAAAAATGAAGTTACCCGCACCGAAAGCAAAACGTGGAGTTTATACATTTCCCGGTCATTTGAAACTTACATAATATGTTTTGTTTAAAATTATTTTTTATTATTTAGTTTAGGGTCATTTTGTTCCTTTTTGATGTTCCTATAAGAATTTAAGTTGATTAAATGTTCCTATAAGTTGATTATACGTTTATTTTTGTATTTTTAATAAAAAAAACTAAATAAACGCATTTTTTTAATCTACAATCATACCACTACCATTCAAATACCCAAATTATTTTTTTTAAATATTTTTTGTGTTGCAAGTAAATCAATACGCGCTCCTAAATGCGATTACTACTGAAAAAAGACACCTGTTGCAAGTATCCACTTTAGTGTGTCTAACTTGCAACACCCGGGTTTTTTTTAAAATATATATTAAATATTCATTTTATTCAAAGTTTTTTGTTAAAATCGGATACTAGACCACAAGACTAAAATTTTGGTACCAATAATGTAAAATTTGACAAAAAAATAAAAAACTTATTGACAAAAGAATTTTAAAAATGTTGCAAGTATACCCACTTTACGGTACGGTAATTGACTTTATGTCTTACGGTAATAAAGTCTTTTGTGGTAGAAAACCACGAAGATGAGTTTTGCCCTATTGGTATAGTGATCAGTCACTACATGTTGAATCCTCTTATCTAGATATACTTGGGGCACATCCTAGTTGTACTTCAAAGCCTGGGGCGGTTTTTTGTAGGAAAGTATCTGTTAGATAAGAAAATTATATCAGAAACGGCCTTAAAGAGGGCACACTTGACGTTCCTTAATTAAAAAAGGAATTATTTTATAAAATAGGGTACTAAAAGCAATCTGGTATATCTAAACCTCAAGCCGGACCATCAGGACTGACGCAGAGGAAATAGTATTAGGCCGTACGGGTCCCAGTAATCCTGTATCTTTTTTACAAAATCAGGTAAACAATTGGAATAAGATAACAACAAACAAACAAACCCTTTTATTTTAAACTGGGTTAGGGGTATTTCTATTTCATTTATGAGCACCCCCATTCAACATAGTTCTCCTAGAGTTACTATACCAAGGACTGAGAGACATAAATATAAACGGACTTACTTAAGTGCTGTTTCAAAATGTAGGTAATCATGAAAAAGGGGAATTTTTTTCTTCATATTTTCTTATTAAAAACCAGAATGGTAATAATTATAGGTTTATTTTAAACCTAAAAAATTTAAACACGTTTATTACAACGCCTCATTTTAAGATAGAAGATTACAGGACTATTAAAATTATATAGTTACGAATTCATGTTATCTTGCCAGCGTCGATTTAAAAGATGCATATTTTTCTTTAGTTATTGAGAAAAAATATAGGAAGTATTTTGGTTTTTGTTTTTTCAGAATATTGTCTATGAATTCAATTGTTTGCCATTTGGCCTAAATTTAGGACCATATTTATCTACAAAAATATCACGGCCCATTTTAAAATATCTATGGGAGAGAGATATAAATTATTCAGCTTATTTGGATGATTTTTTATTAATCGCAAAAGATAAAAAAGAACGTACAAAAAGCGTGAATATTGTTTGTAATGTACTTACACAATCAGGATTCGTCTTAAATATTGCAAAGAGCGAGTTTACTCCCAAACAGGAAATAACTTATTTAGGTTTTACAATAACAAATGTAAAAATGACAATTTCCTTGCCGCCGATGCGAAAAGAGAGAACAAATTCGAACACTGTCAACATTCCTAAATAAAACAGTTTGTAGTATTAGGAACTTCTTAAAATTAATAGGTATGTTAGTAGCAAGCAAACGGGCAGTTAAATATGGATGGTTATATCTTAAAAATCTGGAAAGAGGAAAATATGTGGCACTTGTTCTTAACAACAATCCAAGCTGAAATAAATTGGTGGCTATAAAATATACAACACAATGTTTTAAGAATAAATCTTTTACAATAGAATTTTTTCAGATGCCTCCTGACAGGCTGGGGAGCAAACTGTGGTGATGTTAAAACACATGGCTTCTGGAATGACACCGAAAGGTGCTTTCATATAAACTATTTGGAAATTTTAGCAGCATTTAATGTTTTAAAAACATTTGCAAAATATACTTTTAATGAGAACATATTGCTTGAAATTGACAATATAAGAGCCATTGCTAGTATTAACAAGATGGGTAGTGTTCAATATAAACATCTCAACGAAATTACGCAAGAAATTTGGAAGTGGTGCGAGTCCAAAAATATATTTGTTTTCGCCTCCTATATAAGTTTCTCAAAAATTTGCATAGCTGATTCAGAGTCTCAAATAAAAAATGCTGCTACAGAATATGAATTAGATAACACAATTTTTCACAAAATATTATGTAAGTTTGGGGTACCTACCCGATATCGATTTATTTGCAAACTATCAAAATAAAGAATGTAAAAAATTTATATCTTGGCATCCTGACCCCGAAGTGCGTTATCGTTTTTACAATTAATTGGAGTTGTTACTATTTTTGCGTTTTCCCACTATTCGGACTCATTGGAAAAGTTTTGGCAAAAATTTTCGGGGACCAAGCTACTGGAATTTTAGTAGTACCAGACTGGCCCAGTCAATTCTGGTATCCGCGTTTTAAGGAATAGAGAAACCGCTAAAGTTTTCAGTACTTTGACGGTTTTTTAGTTGTTCTTTTTCAGGTCACCAGAGCACTCAATACTAAAACTTACCCTGGTGGTAGGGAAGTTGTTCGGAGGTTGTTTGTTTTAAGAGGAACCCCGGACACAGTTATTCCACCTCTTCTAGCATCCCTAGCCGAAAGCACAATAAAACAATATGACCAGTGTTTTTAAAAAATGATGGAAATATTGTGTTGAGAAAAACCATAACCCTTATAATTATAATTTAAACTTAATCTTAGAATATTTTTTAGAGATTCAAAAGTTAAAACTTTCTTATTTAACTTTAAATATCCACAGAGCCGCACTATCATTGCTTTTTTCTCCGAATCAAATAGATAAGCCCATTTTAAAAAGATTTTTTAAAGGGGGTTTTAACTTAAACCCTCCACAACCAAAGTATGCGGCTACTTATTGCTACCCGACTATTGTTTTTGGTTATTTAGAAAAGTTATTTCCATTAGAAAGTTAATCGTTAGAGTTACTTACTTCTAAACGTGTTACCCTATTAGCACCTCTGCTCATAGGATGCAGATATTATCAAAAATTCATCTTACGTATATTAAGGAATCAAACAATGTATTACAAATACTACGTATTCCAGATAAAATTAAGACGCCAGGAGATAAAATATTTCAACCCTTAATGATATTCTCTTTCTTTCCCGAGAAACCTAGTCTATGTGTGGCAAAACCATTACTTTATTACATTCAAAAAGCTTCCACGTTCAGACCTCTAGAAGAAAATAGATTTTTTCTTACTTGGAAAAAGCCTTACCATTCAGCTAGTTCTCAGACACTGAGTCGGTGGCTAAAAAAGATTTTAAAAGAAAGCGGAATAAATGTTTCATGTTTGCTACACATTGAGACATGCTAGTACGTCTGCAGCTTTTCGAGCAGGGGTTAACATAACATAGAAGTTATTAGAAATGCAGCTGGGTGGACTTAAAGGTTTAATGTGTTTGTGAAGTTCTATAATAGACCTATTACTGACTGTCCTGAAGAGTTTGCTAGAACATTCATAAATAACTCTATTAATAAGTAAGAAATTAGTTAATGTCAAGTTTAATAAGAGACAATAACAGTAAATTATATGGAATATCAAATACAAATGGTTTTTTATATGTTTAATATTATAGTGTTGTTAATTAGATTGAGATATTCTTTAAAGGTCTACGATGTGTAATAATCATAGAGGACAACAGCGAAGAATAATTACACTGTTCTACACGATATTTTTTTCTGGGGTACTGATGTTTGATCCTAAAGGGCATTGTCATTCTAAAACAGAATCTGTAATTTAAATTGCTCGATCAGGCACAGATTTTGAGATATTCAATATTTTATGGCAAAATTCAGGTAAAAATTGCCCTAAGTAAAATGCAATTATCTAGCCCAGGTAACACAGACCTCTCAGCAATTTCTCTGCGATATCCTATTGCGGCTCTAAAGAGAAGTTCTATTGTTATGTATTTAAGGTGCCTATAAGAATTGCCATGCCTATATTCTTAAAATTGTGGCAAAATGTAGTTACATTGGAGTCTCTTTAGGTATTCTATAGCTACTCCTACTGCGAGTTCACAAGAATGTTCCAAAAAGGATATAAATGAGAATTTCTTAAAAAAGAACTCTCGGCGATATCGGTATTAGGAGGTTATTGTAATTTCCCATTGCAAAATTTCATAAGATAACTATAAGCAGCACAATGTCGAAATTCTCTTTATATCCATACATGCGTGCGCTCGGTAATGTTCCCGCTTGACCAAACTTAGAACGCGACAAGAAAGTGATATTTCATATAGAGCTCTAGGAAGGAACATTGATTTATCGCAAGGTTCTACAGGCGTTACGAAACGAATATATCACATTGTATAATAAGACTATCTAAGAACATGGATTTATCCCAGTTTTATCGTATTTTCGTTACAAAGCTAACTATTTGTGGGATTTGTTCTATAATTATAGCAACTTGGTGATGTATTTAAGATATATTTTTTAACTCATTTTAATTCAAGGTTATAAAAATGTCTAACTTTATGACTATTTTGGAAATCGATATTTTTATAAATTACTATAAATATAAATCTTAAATATTATCTGGGGCTAGGCACGCCTCCTCCACGGAAATTAATTTTATGTTGACTGGTTTTAGGAAAGGAAAACACCTCGCGAATTTATGGCTTTAACCGGATTATTTTTCTGTGGGTGAGACTTCGAATTATTGTTTTCTCACTTCAACAAGTGCAGTCGGGCTGAGAATGAACGCGAAGCCGTAAGCCGTCATTATGGTGTTTTCCCAATTATGTTTGGTGTCGGTGTATTAAAGACACTTCTGTCTCTATCACACGCTAGAGAAGAGAAGTAGGATGGAAGTACTCTAATCCCAATGAGTTTGTTTGTCATATATAATTCGTTTATTTTTGTAAAACAACGTGTAAAATGAAAATTTCCCGCGATTTTAAAAGGTGTGGTGTGATTTAAGGTTACGGTTAGTTTTAGTTTGTTGGAGCACGTTTGGAGTGGTGGATGGAGTTTGGAGTTCCTATTTATATTTGCCTAATTTTTGTTATAAGTTTTGTGATTTGCCTTTAATCCGTTTGCCGTTTTACCAGATAATATCCAACGACTGAATATTCTCTGGTTTTACCGCCTTTCAATTTCAACAGTCTTGTGTTTAATTGTTTTGTAATTATTGAAAAAGGACGCCATCGTCTGCGAGTAACAGATAAGTATATAAATATACGGTATTTTATTACTATATTATTTATTACTACGTACTTATTTATTTAAACTTAGTTTGGTAAGTCCGGGTAATCCGTTTCGATATAATGGAGTGTAATAGACGCACAAAAAAAGTTTTTATGGCTCTTTCTAAAAGACATCAGAGGAGAAGGGCCCAGTTATTTGTGAAAACATACAATAAATCTGTTAGCTCTGTTACACTTTATCAGCAGGCCTCAGACGAGGTACCCCATGAATTTTCTAATAAGCGGAAAGACACTCAAAATGTTAAAAATTCAGGTAATGATGGTTTGTCATCAGAAATATTGGAGCCCGAGTCTCATATAACTAAACCTAAACACTCGAGTGATGAGCATGTTTCTACTTACAACACTGGTGGGGATAGTTTTATTGACAATTCTATAAATTTCGATAATAATATCGATGATAATAATTTATATAATAGTAATGTTTCCAGTGAGTTTAAGGTATTACAAGGCAACTCTAATGCTCCGTATCAGCAAAAACCCTTAATGTTAAGAGAGGAGTTGTGTTCGTGGGCCATAAAGTATTCTTTAAGTAGAGATGTGTTAAACAAACTTCTTCGCATTTTAATAAAATATGGTCATAGTAATGATCTTCCAACTGATGCAAGGACATTACTTCAAACTCCTCGTGCTGAGAATGCTCTTACTTTTATAAACCCAGGGTATTATTTTCATTTTGGTGTTCAATATTCGCTAATTAATTCTATTAAACAACATTTTCATAGCAATTTCCCCCTAAATATTCAGTTAAATTTAAATTTTGATGGACTACCCATTGCAAAGAGTTCTGGAAGTCAGTTTTGGCCTATTTTAGCCCAAATTCATTCTACTCTTTATTATATGGAGCCTTTTATTATTGGTATTTTTCAAGGCAGTTCTAAACCTTCGAGTCACAATGAATATTTAAAGCCATTTGTAGATGATATGAAATTAATTTTAACAGATGGAATACTTGTCGATGACAAAAGGGTAACTGTTAAAATTAAGTGCATTATTTGTGATGCTCCTGCTCGTGCTTTTGTTTCTGGGGTAAAGGGTCATAATGCTTATTTTGGTTGCTCGAAGTGTATTCAAGAAGGAGAGTATATTGATCATCGAGTGACATATCCTGAAATAAATTCTTCTAGACGAACTGATGAAAGCTTTCTTAAAAAACTTCAGGAAGAACATCATAGAGAATTTTCAATTTTAGAAACTTTAAATATAGGAATGGTTTCTCAACTTCCCCTTGATTATTTACATTTGGTTTGTTTAGGTATAGTTAAAAGGCTTCTCCAATTTTGGACATCAGGCAAAAAAAACATTCGAATGAATAAAGAGCAGATTGATAGGGTTTCAAGTGCTTTACGCTCTGTTTCTCCCCACATTCCAAAGGAATTTAGTAGAAAACCAAGGTCCTTAAAAGATGTCGATAGATGGAAGGGGACTGAATTTCGACAGTTTCTTCTATATACTGGTCCAGTGGTTCTAAAGAACAACTTATCCCCAGAAAAATATCTTCATTTTTTGAGCCTACATGTTGCAGTTAAGATTTTAATAAGCAAAGAACTACACCTAAAATTAAATGATTATGCTCAGTCACTTCTTAACTACTTCGTTACTAATTATTCAACTTTGTATGGGGAAGAACATATAAGTTACAATGTCCATAACTTAGTTCACCTCTGTGAAGATGTTAAAAATCATGGGCCATTAGACGATTTTAGCACATTTCCTTTTGAAAATTTTTTGGGTAAAATAAAATCTAGAACTAAGACTTCTTGTAGGCCTTTGCAGCAAATAATTAATAGAATCAAAGAAAGAGATCTTAATGCTAATAAAAGCAATCTTGAAAAAAAAATTATTGAATTGTCATCAAACATGCATCTTACAGCAAAAACTCCCAATAATGTTTGTGTTTTAAAAAGTTCAAAAGTAATGCTTATAAATTCAATTGTTAGAGATGATAATAATATTTACCTAGAGGGTGAAATTAGCACTGCCAATGAACCCTTTTTTAAAGATCCGAAACTCCCTGATTTTATTTCTATCAAGAAAATAACAAATAGTTCTTTTTCAGAGGATAAAAAAATTTCTA
Source organism: Polydrusus pterygomalis (assembly GCA_963969555.1). NCBI lineage: Eukaryota > Metazoa > Arthropoda > Insecta > Coleoptera > Curculionidae > Polydrusus > Polydrusus pterygomalis. The sequence continues at coordinate 86,808,649 of OZ018379.1, forward strand.
TCTCTGAGGTAAAGTTTAAGTGTATGCGGTTACCAGTGTCTGTTTTAGAGAGTGTAGTGATTCCTATTATTCATTTAGCCATCCCTAATGTCTAACTTACAAAAAATTTTTATAGGTAATTTAGTATTTTTAGTTAGATATAATCATAATTTATTGGTGCTAAATAAAATAAAACATTTACACAGGTCAAATTAACAATATTCAAAACAACGTATTATACATTTAGAAAAATACACCAGAAAATTAAAAATATTGAGTATACATTCACATTTAAAATTAAAATAGTGTTTGTTAAGTCATAGTTTAAAAATTCACTGACACTATAAAAACTATTTGCAATAAAAAAAAATTTATGTTTAAATAAATCTGGTGGTAGTGATCTTATTTCCATGCATATTATGCATAATATCATTAATGGTCATCATTTTTTGTAGTCACAGCTTAACATTCGGCCTTTCTCAATTTATCATGGCATATACCATTGTCAAATTCTTACAAGAAGATGATGCCGTATCAGAAGTTCCATCAACTTGGTTAGAAGGAAACAACCAATGCTGGTGGCCCTTAAAAAAGGACATTAGCAGCCTGATATCCAAGAGTACACCACCAAACAAAATTGATGGAAAATGGAAATTGTATCCTGTACTCATTCTTAATGTATATGGTAAACTTGTAAAATATGTAATAATTATGTTAATATTAATTTAAACACTTTACTATTCATAGACTAACTTTTAACGATTGATTGAGTGTGTCGTTACTTTTAGAAAATTACAATTTAGCTCGACGCAGAGCCGATGAATTCAGCAGTTCCGAAAATGAAAAGGGAAGAGGATTGAGGAAAAAGAAACAGAAAGCAGTATCGTCTGACACATCTGACATTGACGACAGTGAGGCAGAACATACAAGAGGTAAAAAAATAGAAATAAAAATTTTGTACCATCTAGTTTACACTTTGACTTAACTATTGTTTATTAAAATAATCCATGGCAAGTTTTTTGGATAGACCAAAAGTAAAAATTGATTAACTAATTAACCCTAGGTTTAACCAAACTTTAGATTTTATCCTTAATATAACACATCTACACAAAAAAAGCACTAATCTGCAGAACAAACTAATACAGACATTTGTGTTTTTAGAATTAACTCGTCAACTTACTCGGCTTCCAGAGTTTCCACTTTTTGATGGTGTATTTAGTCAATCCAAATACGATAAGGTAAATTTTAAAATATATTTTCTAAACACGCTCTTGTTATCCTCAAAGCAATTATGTATATTACTTTTTTTTTTCAGAAACTTAAATTCTTATAAATATAACCCTCTTACTTTATTAAAATATATTGTGATACTTTTAGGAAAGTAAAAAATTTTAAAAGGACTAATAGAATATACGTATTCATATTTAAAAAAATTAAATTCCTGAACTCATATGTTTTAGGTATCTAATGCAGTTATGAACCAGGAAAAAGGTTCAGATATAATAGAAAGTGACCATGAATGTATAAGTTTTGTTGTATGGTATCATACTTTAAAACCACTTTTGTCGTGTTATTTATATTTAACCACTTATTTTAGTTTTCCGGTTTTTTTTGCTACTGAATTTGTTTGTAATTTTTTTACTTTTACTGATTTAATTTACTGTAAAATTATTTCTGTCATAGTTTTCAAACTTAAATAAAAAAAAAGATATAGGCATATCAGGAAATTAAATTCAGCGATGATAAGAATGTTGTATAATTTGGTTTCCTGGTTTTACCTAGCAACAACTAATAAGTTGTAAGAACTGTTTTTAAATTAATATATGGTAATCATAGGTATCCAGAACTCTGCTGGTTTTCTGGATTTTATATAAAGAGAATTGCTGAACAAAATTCAATGGCAAAACCTATATAAAAAAATTCTTGATTTTAAGAATCCCATTGCTAAAACAACAAGTTATGATTTATCACTATTAACTTTTTTTTAGGAATCTGATCCACTAGTAGTAACCAATTCGGAAGTTTTATGTACCCAGATGTCGGTGAATAAGGTATATCTACAATTTTTTATAATTAAGTAAGTGATAATAAACTTCAAATGTTAACGACTACCATACCAAACAAAATCGTTTCGCTGTCGTCCATACAATTAACGCGAGCGATTTTCCATGCATTCTATTACAGCAACTATTTTAATAAAGTTGATTAAACAAGATTTCGATATAAATAAAAATTTTGTTACATGCTTTAATTTTATAGCCAATTTAGTGGAAATATTTTATTTGCTGGTAGAATAATTGTAGGCATACGTTAGCAGAAAAACTATAATGTAATTTTTTTTTGTAGGATATTACAGTCGTGGAGCAAGATTTGGATTTATCATTTGTTAATGTTTCCACAGGTACTGTATTCGGTCTCTTTTAAAATAAACTTGGACGTAAATAATTTTTAAGTATTGTAGACTATATACTGGGTGTTACCTAATGGTATGTACTTATATAAATGAGAATATTTATTTTGTAATAATTGATTTAATGAACCATTGAATTAAAATACGTACATAGGTTTATATATTAATAAGTAACAGCATATGTCACTTTTTGAGTTTCTTTATTTTTTATTCCGTTTGTTAATAATAATTTTGTTTTCAGATAAAAAACTGGAAGAATTAGAGAAATTTATTAAAGGTAATAACTCTAATATGCTAATATAGTAATTTACTTATAAGTCGGGCTTAAAGTGACGATTTCTTATGATTATTAACAATTATTTAGCAGCAGCAAGCATTTATTCTTTTAGTTAAAATATTTTAGTAATCAATAAATCAGAATGTTTTGTTTTCTATCGCTCTCTCTTTATTTTAGAGCAATTTGCTAAAACACACAAGATGATTGCTGAGTTATATTTAGCCGTTAACAGTAAAAATATTGTGGATAAAGCTAATCCAGATCCCAGACATTTAAGTTCCATTAATCCATTTCTGCCTTTGGAGAATATTGAAAAGTTGCAGGAATTTGAAGAATTATTATTACAAGAACCTATATATTATTGCTTGGTAAGTTTAAATTTTTTTTATGGTGTTATTCATAGTTGTGCCTAAAAGAAGCCTATTTTCTGTGCGGTGTATTTTTTTCGCGCAGGAGCGCGACATTATAATATACATATATTATTAAAATTACCATGCAAATACAAGTGTTGCACTATTGGGCGCCTTCGGGTCGAAAATTCGCCTAATGCACTCTACATATTTCCTGCTTATTACTGAGGAATTGGGGTAGGTCTCTGACAATCTCGATAACTAATAATTTTAAAATTTCAAGAATAAAATTTAAAAAAACATTGTCCTAATATTTTAGTTTTTTGTATATTTTTTGTTTGATTTCAGGTCCAGTTTCTTAAAGCAGTAGGTGGAAACACCTTTAAAGAAAAGATAATAAGAATATTGAGGAAAGTCTTAACGAATGCAGTAACAGCAAAATGCAGTTGGCACGGACAAAGAAAAAATTTTAAAATTTCTAATTTAAAATTAATCTCTGCAGTACAAGGTATGTATCAATTGTACACACAAAAGAATGGCGGCATCAACGACCAAATATTTGACCATGCTTGCCAAATAGTATTTTCTGTAGTTAAATATGTTGTAGGATTGCAGGATAAAATGAAACACAAATTTACATAATACCTATAGCTATAGATAATTTTATAAATGTTTTTATATGTACATTTTTACAAATAGTAGGTTTAATTCTTTTAGAAACAGTATAGTGTCTTAAATGGAATTCTTTTATCTATGAGGGGACATGTTTTTTTTTTTTACTTATCAGAACTAAGGACATGCGATTTCTTTAAAAAATGTTGTTTCAAAGTCCTAAGGGCAAATATTTTCCGATACGTTGGACAAGAATATAAGGTTTGCTTTGATTTTTGCTAATCCTAAAAGCCATTTATTAACACAAAGTTATAAATAACAGTGTTTAATGTTTTTTTTTATTTTTGCTATGCTATAGCAGTACGATTTAATAAATTAAAATTTTTTGTACACTTCTGTTACTGCTAATCATGCTTTATTCTACTGTGCCTAATTGTAAAAATAAAATAACCGTCCATATTTGTTTATATAAAAACATATAAATATGTTAATTTGTGAAGTATCTATCTGAATTACCTTCATAAAGGCTATGTTAACATTTCTGTGTAAATATTAATAAAATGTAGTTACCAAAGATTTATTTACCAATGCATCAATTTGTATTGTTGCAGAGGCTGTTAATGGGCCGGAATATACAGAAAAAACATTTGAGGAGGTAGTAAGCGATTGGGTGAGGCAGGGCAAGCAAAGGCTATGTAGAGAAGAAACAAATAATAATAATTTAAATCACAACCAGCCCACTGGTTAAAAAGTATAAATTAGTAAAAATAATACACTAGTTCCAAAAAAAGTGACGCACCTAATTTTTGATGCAATTTTGTAGCTTTGTAATTTCTGAACGAATGGACCGATTTTTATTTCCTTTCCATTTATTGGTAGGTAATTCCTTTACCTTTAAGAAAAAAATAAACTGGTAAAAAAATTTTCAAAGCCCCTGGATGCAGTGGCGGATTAACCATTAGGCACATTAGGCACATGCCTAGGGCCCCATAGCAAGGGGGGCCCCGCAGGGGCCCCCGAGGTGTTACAAATATAATACACATACATAAAAACATAAAAATAACATATAACGTAAAAAATCCAACTTCCAACTTAGAAAGGAAACCGAAATAAAAATTTTGGCAACATCGCAACAGTAATATTCATAATAACGATCGTTAATCATTACGCTCATTGACAGTTATTGATCGCGGATCTCCTTAGTTTTTGGAGTGAGTTAGTTCTTTTTAGTGCCTTAGTGCTGATATTTGAAACGGTAAGTATTTTATTGTAAATTTTAAACTTTTCCTTTTTGAATGCTGAAATTATACCTTTAAATAGTAAACAGTATGGTTTTATCCCTTAAATTAAACTAGACTTTTAAAGGGCACACGTTTCTCTGCCTAACTAAATTGTATAAATAGGGTAAGGCTGTGTACAAAGTGAAATCAAGAATAAGATTATGTTTGTATTCAGTGTAGCTTTATTTAAAACTTTCCTTTTAATTGCAGAGCGCTTTTGGCCACTGAGAATGGCCGTTCAAAGCGAAGCTCCAGTTTGACCGTCTCCCGATTCGTACCGCGACGTGCGACGTTGCCTTCTCGTCGAGAATTTGGTTTTACTAAGCAAACATTCGGTTTTTAGATTTATGATTTGATCGAGTAACAATACACTAATAAAAAAACGTAAATAGGGGGTGTTTTTTTTAAATGTATTTTATGTTTATAAATCTAAGCAAAAAAAATATTAGCAATTGATGTTAATGTTCGATTATTTATTTTATGGTTCTTTGCTGTAGTGCCTGTAGCTGTGATGTGGGTGGATAACGTTTCTGTTTACATTTTCAGATAAAAGAAATGATGTCAAAAAGGACCTATCCATCAGGATTTGAAAAGAGAAAAAGGAAGCAACAGCAAGAAAAAGTGAAAGAGAAGTTTCGTGGTTCACTGGATGACTTTATTCGTAAAACCAAAGATACTAAAACTGATGAAATTTCTTGTGAAAAGATAATTGATGTGTTGCCCTCAACCTCGATTCAATTAGAAAACGCAAATCCGATTAGGCTTCCTGAAGAACATTCAGCACTTGTCATAAGTGAAGCAAGTGCTTGTATAAATGAGAGTGAGGCGAGTAGTGATGGTGCTTCTTTAATGGAAAATGCTAAAGGTCTGGACGTTATACCCTGTACTTCCAATATTGCTGAAATTTCGTGTCAACATCCTCAGTTAGTTGATCAGCTTAGTGGTAAATCAACTCTATCGGACGATATTTCCCAATGGCCTAACATTATAACGGATACCCAAAGGGATTATGCACTTTCAAATCCTCCAAAAAATTTTGGAATATTGTCGAACGTTCGAAAAACTTACAAACAAAATGGGCGAATCATTCATAGAGGTCTAAATAAATCACATTTTTATAGAGTTAAACCAAATGGAGAAAAGGAGTTTAGGGAGTGGCTAAAATTTAGTGAAAAAAGCAATAGTGTATATTGTTACTTGTGCAAATTATTTAAATCTGATAATACAAATGTATTTTGTAAAGGTTTAGATGATTTTAAAAACATAGTTAAATTGTTGAATGCTCACGAGACCTCAAATATTCATATTAATGCGGTGTGTGTTTTTCTTAAACGGTCTAGAACAACGGGAAGGATTGATACTCAGCTGGTTTTGCAAAAAGAAGCAGAAGTAAAGTATTGGAGGGAAGTTTTGAGAAGAGTAATTTCTACAGTTAAATTTCTAAGTAAACTAGGGTTAGCGTTAAGAGGCCATGATGAAAGTAACCAGTCGACAAGGAAAGGTAATTTTTTAAGTTGTTTAGAGTACCTTAGTGAGTACGATGAGTTTTTGAAATGTCACTTACAAAAATATGGTCAAGGAAGAGGCAAGATTAGTTACATGTCTCATACTATAGTCGACGAATTTATTTTCACCATGGCCGAACATGTCAGAGAGGTTATAATCAGGGAAATTCAAGAAGCTATCTATTTTTCCTTGATAGTTGATTCAACACCAGATGTATCCCATGTAGACCAATTGTCTGTTATTATTCGCTATGTCTGTGGTGGGGAAATTAACGAAAGATTTCTGACATTTATAGAAATACATTCTCATACGGCCCAAAGTCTTTTTGAAGTGGTACTTAACATACTTGAAAACTATCATTTAAAAATTAAAAATTGTAGAGGCCAGGCTTACGATAACGCTTCGAACATGGCTGGTAAATACAACGGATTACAAGCTAAAATATTGGAGAAAGTTCCATCAGCAGTATTTTGTCCGTGTACTAATCACTCTTTAAATTTGGTTGGAAATTTCGCAGCGGGATCTTGTCAGCAGGCGACTTCTTTTTTTAATTACGTACAAAACCTGTTTACGTTTTTTTCAGCCTCATGCATGAGATGGAATTTCCTTCACCAGAAATGCAAAGAAGCTAAAAATTACCTCAATATAAAGCGCATTTGTGATACCCGTTGGTCAGCACGCGCTGATGCAGTACGAGCCTTAAAAATAAATTACCATGTGATAGCATCCAGTTTAGAGGAAATCGGCAATAATCCCGAAGAGAAAGTCATAACTCGGACAGAGGCGAAATCGTTGCTCAAAATATCAATGAAAATTGAAACCGCTCTCCTGATAGTTCTATGGGGACGATTGTTGGAACGCATAAATGCCACTAATCTGAGCCTACAAAACAAAGAATGTGATTTACTGACCGCTGTGATGTTATTGGAGTCTCTAAAAGAGTTTGTATTAGACACACGAAATAGCTTCACGGAAATTGAAAATGAAACCAAAACGTTACTTAATGCTCAGGAGCTTTCCTACAAAGAAGATACTAAGAGCCGTAAACGAAAAATATTTTTTGACGAAAGCGATGAATATGATGTTCGAATAACGGGTAGGGAAAATTTTATAGTTTCAGTCCTCAACGTTATTTGTGACAACTTTTCGAGCGAACTTGCAAGAAGACTGGCCTGCTATAAAAATTGTCTCGATAATTTTGAGATTTTATTTAAGGTGGGAGTATCAACATGCTTGCCAACCTATAACCTATTTCGCGTAGATTTATTTATGTTTTCTAGCTTTTATACAAAATTTAAAGAAAATCAGTATCGACTTGATATTCTATAGGTAATAATTGACATATTTAATAAATATCAAGGAATTTCATAACTTATTTTAGGAAAATATTTAAAGGAATTTTAGGAGAATTGTATAGCAAAAAATATCGTCTAAGATTTTTTTCAACATTATTATGTCATTGTCACTCATTGTTCTTTCACTATACAATTCTTCCAAAATTAGCAATGAAATAAATTGATATTTTTGTAATATATCAGATACTACCTAAATAATGTACCCACGATATTGATTTTCTTTAAATGTTAGCTATTAAAATAATAAACTAAAAAAATCAAGGCGAAATAGGTTATAGGTTGGCAATAGATTGAATGACGTTGAGAATTCAACCTTAATTTTGACATTTCTAATGAAAAACGCGAGATATGTTTTAAGAACCTTGAAAAAAACTATAGACATGATATTGATATCGAGAATGTGCGAAATGAATATAATCATTTTGTAGCTTTGGCCAGGGACACATTTTCCGTTTCTACAAACCATGTTCGCGTTATTGACATACTTCAGTGTATTATAAAAAATAACCTAAAATGTACTTTTCCAAACATTGAAATTTTATATAGAATATTTCTTTCAATACCAGTCAGCAATGCCTCTGATGAGAGGTCGTTTTCCGTTTTGAAACGTATTAAAAACTATCACAGAAATACGATGACTAACACGAGACTATCTTCATTGTCACTTTTAAATATTGAAGCATCAATTTTAGACAAAGTTAATTGTGAAGATTTAATAAACAGTTTTGCTGATAAAAAAGCAAGAAAGGTAGTTCTCTAGTATGAAATAATATTAGTGACAATGAGTATACTATATTCTATATTTATATTTTATGCATATTTTGATTTAGTTTCATGTTGTTACTTTGTTACGCATTTACGTATTTTTATATATGTATGTTTAGATTGTTTAGATTAGTTCTCTTTAATTAATGTAATCAATAAATAAAATTAATCGAATCGTCGCTTTAATTTTTTACAACTTTCGCCTACGTCAAGCTTTCAACTTGTGTCTCGACCCTTAGTAAGGGCCCCATCTGACCATTTGTGCCTAGGGCCCCCAAACGTCTTAATCCGCCACTGCCTGGATGATAGTGGAAAAATTCAAGCCATGTTATTTTCTTAATTTTTGACTCACCCTGTGCGTTAATCAAGTAAATGTATAGAAAGCGCCTATACTCTATATGAAAGTCGCTTCTTTTACGAGTATTTTGATTTTTTGTTCATTAATTTATCTCTAAAATTGTCCAAATTATAGCTTTTTTGCTGAAACCTTGCATATTACCAACTTTATGAATTTACCGAGAAATAGTTTTTAACAGATACGAATTTTAAAAACATTTTTATTAAACACAAAATTATAACCCAGAATAACTGCTTAATACCGTGTTTTGCCTCCCCTAGCAACTCTAAGAGCTTCTAATCTACGCGGCATACTAGAAATTAGGTTTCTTATCGTTTCTCATCATTGGTAAACGATTCAATTTACATTTGTGGAATAAACGTAAGGTTTCAGCAAAAAAGCTGTCATTTGGACAATTTTAGAAATAAATTAATGAACAAAAAATCAAAATGCTCGTAAAAGAAGCGACTTTTATATGTATAGAGTGTAGGCGCTTTCTATACATTTACTTGATTAACGCACAGGGTGAATCAAAAATTAAGAAAATAACATGGCTTGAGTTTTTCCACTATCATTCAGGGCGCTTTGAAAAAATTTCTACCAGTTTATTTTTTTCTTAAAGGTAAAGGAATTACCTATCAATAAATGGAAAAAAAATAAAAATCGGTCCATTCGTTCAGAAATGACAAAGCTACAAAGTTGCATCAAAAATTAAGTGCGTCACTTTTTTTGGAACTGAGTGTAATAAATAATAAAAAGAGTGTTCTGAAAGTTTTTCGTTTTATTTCTGAATCCGCCTTTTCTTTTTAAGATATATATATATATATATATTGAATTTCATATGCATGTTTTCTTGCTTGGAGCAATTACTGAAGTATATACATATATCTTTATTCTTACTCGCTGATTTGTCTGATTTACTAAAATCCGTCTATCTATTTTGTGATTTACTTGACCTCCGTCAATGTAGCATCGTTCTGAATTGGATATGTAAATGTTAAAATTATACCATTGTTCACGGACAACCATAATCAATAAATAATAAATCGTATAATAGAATAATAATTAATATTTGTATGGTATAATATTTTTTAGGTTTTTCTTAAAATTTACAGAGAAAAAGTGCTTATAGGTTTCTTTTTGTCATTATTAAATAGAAAAAAAGGTATTTTCACATCCTGGGAAATCTACAAAAGATTTCGCAGCTTGTAAAAATTGGTATTATTCTAGAAAAAATGACCCAAAGATACTTAAAACCCTTTTTTTTTGTAAATTTGAAGAAAAACCTAATAATTATTTTACCATAGAAAAATAAATTATTATCTATTATACTCTATTGGATATGATTGTTCGTGAATAATTGTACAATTTTAACATTTATAAATTGGATTTAGAACGATGACATAATGGCGGAGTTAAAGTAAATCACAAAATTAGAGATACCTAATTTATAGCAATTAACAATTTTAATTACGGACGCAAAAAGTATGCCACCAAACTATATCACTGTACTAAAATATGGGTATGCTATATTCATCTTAGAAGTGTAACTGCAATAGATTACATCTGTAAAAGTCACATATTAAATGCAATTATTCTTTAAAACAGACATATCACAGAGATAGCGCCATGATGGATTCCATTTGTCAAAGCAAGTATCCACAAGAGATAACGCTACGTCACTGTGAAAGAGCTACGTTTCATCCCTATGTGGTATATTCGCTCTTTAAATACGCGGACATTAGTGCAAGTTGGGGGCATCTCGGTGACTTCTTTGAACTAAGCTCAGTGATAAAACATGTGACGGTAACATATAGCTGTGGCATCACAGCGGCATGTTTTGGTCAAGTGGGTTATTGTGTAACTTTAAGGAGAATTTCTATGGAAATAATTCTTCGAGACATCGCTACCACTACCAAATTGGGATTTCTCACTACGGCATTGCAAGAGATGGCTATAAGCAGCACTGTGTCAAAATTCTCTTGATATTCCTATCCTACATAAGAGTTCTCGGCAATGTCATTATGTAACTTCTCGAGCATCGCGCCATACACGCAGAAATACAACTTAAATCCTAGTCCCAGGTGCTTGGCGGGAAAAAGCAAAGTAACCAATAAATGTAAATTATTTTGGTCACATGGAAAAACATCCGGCATTCATTGTGGGTGCACCATTGCCAGGTGTCATATTTTTTCCTAATTAGGTTTTAAAAAATAGTATGCCAATTTCGTCACACATATCCTTCTCTAACTATCGTGAAAGTGGGCAATATATACTTTTAATTTGATCTTGAATCAAACACTGTTTTTTTGGTAGAACCTATTTTTTTACCTTTTATTCTATGCGCAGTACGTCATGTCTCATTAAAAGTTCCATTTTTGGTTTCCTATTTATTTATAGTAAACGTTTCATGTAAAAATTAAAACTTTAATCAAACGTAAAGAAAATTTGTTCAGCTTTGTTCCGACGATTACTGCTGTAATGATGTAGCGCTGCGCGGATATGGCAACACTGGTGGCGTCATTGTCTGTCGAGTTTCGGCCACGGCCACGAGCTTCGCTTCGAATACGAGTTACAACTTCTTGTTGGATTTCTTATGCGGCCGGGCCGGTACAATATTGTATTGTATTAGTAGTACTTACCCTGTGGTATTTACTGTTTTTGGTAACTACTTTCCTAGTAGTTTACATATTACCCTTTGTGAAAAACGAGATTATAAAATTTAGTGTTTATAAAGTGCCAATAGGTAAGTTCAGTTTTTTAGGTGTTGGGTTTCGCCACTCGCCATTTTGATTCTAGGTAGGTAGGTACATTATTTGTAAGTTGTATGAAATTTTACCCTTAACCTATATTTATGCTTACGTATTTTAGTATTTGCGAAACTTCGTATATGATATGGGATTTGTTCACTCTGTACTTGAATAATGTAGTTCGCATGAATTTCGGTTTTGCATGTTTGCTAAAGGTATACCTATATGTATTGCTTTAGAAATAGTAAATAGTGTATGCTGTTTATTGTTCCAACTTATTCCGTTATTTTGTAGAAATTAAAAAATTGCAAAAGCAGTAATGGAATCCAATGTCAAAATTTCCAATATTGAGAAAATTTTAATGGACAGGAAGCAAACTACATCAGAGGCTAGAGAGAGACAGAATTTAAAAGATTTTTTCCAATGAAATTAAAGGAGGAGCTCATTAAGTTTAATGAAATGTTAGCAGATTCTACACAAATTGAGTCTTTGGTATGTAGAAATACATATAAATTTAAATAATGTACCTACACTATATTTGATACGTTCTACATGGTTGTTTTTTTTGCTTAATAATATGGAAGTATTTCCTTCTTGGCATTGGGGGCTTGATTGTGCAAAGATCACCATACAATAAGAATGATGAAGATCCTCTTGACCAATGAATTGGGCATTATATATTCCTGGAAAGGGCTCAGGGGAAATATGAAACTGCAAATTTTAAAATTATTGTTTGATGTTTGTGGTGGTAAGTTAATAAACTTAAAAAATAATATTAGATTTTTGTTTTAAATGGCAACAATTTATTTAAAAAATAATTGCATGCAAGTCTAAAGCTATAAGTTCTCAAGTAAAAATATTATTTGAAATTTTCATACACACAAAATGTGCTTATTTACATAAATGTCATTTTGCATTTTATATGAGGTAGGTATAATAATATGTCAAACGACGGAAGTATATACTTATTAAATTTCACAAAAAAAGTAACTCCGACAATATTAAATTTATAATTTAAATAAATTTCAGCTATTTAAAAATATTACATTTTTATTTTTTCAATATTCCGTTCATGAGAATATAGTTATAGGCAACCCTATTTTCAAGAAAGACAAAATTGTAATATTTGTAAGTACATTTGCTAAATTATTTATACTTTTACAGATTTACTGAAAAGCAATTGGTACATAACTAAAAAGGAATTTGAGGTGTTTACTCAAGATTGGTTGCGTCATTGTGCATAAAGAAAAAACGCGCGGATTCCAAACTTGGTGATTTGTAAGATTATTAGAGAAATAAAGAAGTATTTTTGATGGTACACTATAAGCGATTATTTTCTTCACCTAGTTTAAATTCAGCACAAACAAAATGAAACATGTATAAATATGACAAAGTTTTTAAATGCTTATTTAAAATTTGTAGAAATTGTAAAAAAATTATTTTTCTTTTAAATTAAGTCCTCTAACATAGAGCTGTATCATGATAATATTTCATAATCTATTATTCTGGTTAAATTGAGCAACGATTTTTAAAAATGTTATAATCGATTTTTCGATTATAAAAAAAATCATGATATAGCTCTATGTTAGAGGACTTAATTTAAAACAAAAATGAATTTTCTACAATTTTGCAACTATGCCTTAATGCGACTTTTCTGCGATTTCTCGATGTGAGCTCGCACGGCCTCGCAATGTGATTTTCTCAAGTTTGTCTTTAAGCGATACCTCTGTGATCTCCTACTGTAATTTCTTTGTGATCTCACTATGTGAATTTCTTAATTATCTCGATGTGAATGCTATGCGAGTTCAGTATGATTCCTTTTGGAGAATATCTTAAATATCTCGCATTGCGGGCTCTTAGAGATCACTCCAAAAGGTAATACTAGGGAATATCGCGATTTAGTACCAAGTGCGATATATATGGGTACCGTCATGCGGGGTTAGTTTGCACAAGGGTGGTAACTTTGCACAACGTGTAGATTTCGTAAATAAATTTATTCCATATGAAAACCGGCAACATTGGATGCATCTCGAGTGCACGCGGTGATTTGTTAGAGCATGTTTAGGGTTCTGACAGGTGGCAGAGGGACATAGTAGTGGCAGTTTTGGAGAAAATTACCATTTTATTAATGTGTTAAATTGGTGGAAATAATAATAGTGACATTCTAAGGTACGTACACCATACATACGTTTATTTTGCAATCAAATGTGACTAGTATTTATATGGAGTGTTGTCTTATGCACTTTTTGGCGGTAAATTTGCTTCAATCGGGGTTGCCGTTGTTAAGTTATGGCGGTTAGATTGAAACTTGGTACTTTGCGGTGGTAACTTTGCACACTATAATTATTTACTTTTATTTGCAGTTCTGCATCAGATATGCCTAGGATTTACAAGAAAAAGCTTGGAGCGAGGAAATATCGTAATTATGATCCTGCTCAATTAGCTAGAGCAGTATTTGCCATAAAATTTGAAAACATCAGCTACCGAAGGGCGGAAGCGCTATATGGTATTCCAATGAGAACGTTATGCAACAAAGTCAACAACAAACACACTTTAAATCCCGGATCACCTACAGTATTAACCGAAATAGAAGAACGACATTTCGTAGACGTTTTAATCGCAGCTAGCGAGTATGGTAGCCCATTGACTTGTTTTGACCTTAGGTTAGTAGTGAAGAAGTTTTTAGACCGCAGTGGAAGAAAAATCAAAATATTCCCAGACAATCTTCCGGGTACAGAATGGGCGCTAAATTTTTTGTCCAGACATAAGGACAGATTATCTAAGAGAAGTTGCCAAAATATCAAATATGTTAGAGCCGAAAAAACAGAAACCGAATTTATAAATTATTTTGATAACTTGTCAAAATCGCTAGAAGGGGCTCCAATCTGTAATATTTTGAATTACGATGAAACAAATCTTACGGACGACCCGGGGGCCACAAAATGTATATTTAGGAGAGGGATGAAGTATCCTGAAAGGATAATGAACAGCACTAAATCCTCGATATCAGTGATGTTTGCGATAACCGGTGACGGAAAAAGTTTACCACCATATGTGGTCTACAAAGCGGAGAGAATCTACGATCAGTGGACAATTGGAGGTCCTCCGAATACAAGATATAACCGCTCAGCTTCAGGGTGGTTTGACAGCTCATCATTCGAAGATTGGTTTGAATCAATAGTAGTGCCGTGGGCAAAATGTCTTCCTGGTAGAAAAATAATAATAGGGGACAATTTATCCTCACACATTAATGTACATATGTTTCAAAACTGCCAGAGGAACCAAATAAGTTTTGTTTATCTCCCACCAAACTCCACCCATTTATCGCAACCACTTGATGTTGCTTACTACGCTCCGTTGAAGAAGAAGTGGAGACAGATTTTACAAAATTACAAATTGAAAAACCCTAGAGAGTCGTCTGTAAGCAAGACATCCTTTCCACATCTTCTGAGAACCCTTGTGGACGAGCTTAAAACCAAAGACAAACAAACCATAACAAGCGCTTTTAGGGCAACAGGAATAATTCCTCTTGATCCTTCACAAGTCCTTAAAAGACTTCCAAAACAAAGAGCCGACAGTAACTTACAAAATGAGGTGTCTGAAACTTTAACACAATTTTTACAAGAAATCAGGTCTCCTCCAGAAAAGGTATCAAAACCTAGAAAAAAGATGCTAAGGATAGAACCAGGAAAATCTGTCAGCTACGAAGATATGCGAAATATTTCTGGCGATTTAGCTGCTCCATCAACAAGTGGACTTAGCAAATCAACGAGAGAAAATAGCCCCGAAATTGATCCGGAAAATGACGGTGATAGCTACCTTACTATCACAGAAGATGAAACTTTAAAAACAAACATCAATCCTGAAATAGGGGATTATGTTATTGTGCCCTTCGCAACAAAAAAAACCCTTGTTCACTTTGTTGCTTTGGTAATTGAAAAGCCTTTTGCTGAAGTCAAGGTTAAGTTCTTGAGAAAAAAAAAGGATGGTAGTTTCGTATTTCCACAAGCAGATGATATTTCTGTCCTCGATGTCGTTGATATTATTAAAATATTAGATAAACCTGTAATTTCGCCGAGAGGATTTCACCACTTTGAACATAACTTTTCTGAATATAATAATATGCGTTAGGTAGTTAGAGTTAGCTTTTAAGTTGTTCGTTTTTCACTCATCACACTATATTTTTGTTATTTTTAAAATGTTTATTATGTAAATTTAAATAAAGTCGTGTTAAATACAATAAAACTGTTTATTAAATTTTTTTTTCTCGTGAATATTTTTACTGGCTAATAAAATAATTATTTAGGGCGTGCAATGTGACCCATATAACGGTCATATTAGGCTCCTAAGATCATTTTAAACGGGTGTGCAATTTAACACTTTTTTCAAGGTAACTTTGCACACTTTTTAATATTTTTTAAATATGCTTAATTGTTATTATTTCTTGCCGTTTTTAGGTGAAATATGTAAAGAAAGCTTGAAAATTCTACATACTTTAATTTCAAGCTATTTGAACCTAAGACTTAAGAAATATTTAGAAAAAATTGCAAAAACTGTTGCAAAGTAACCCCGCATGACGGTATGTCTTATTTAAGTTCACACATGCTATAGTGTGGGAATTTCACATCAAAACTTCTCGGCGATGTAAAATAGATTGCCTGTGTGGCGGACATTTGGAGGCAAAATAGAGCTCTCGGTAAGCTCTCCGCGAAGCAACAAAAGGCATCACATATTCCCACGGTGCACTCTCTACGATCTCGCAGAGATATTGCAGTGTTGCCTGGGAGGATAATATCTACTTGGTAATTTTCACCAAATTAGTAACCGAGGGCAAAAATATACCTGAAACTATATTTTCGGGATTATTATAATCCTCAAAACACAATAGGAGTGACAAAGGGGAGGGATCTACCAGTGCGGCATGGCAGTTTACAAAACTTAATATAACAATATCGATGGGGTTAATTGCATCTAATTCGTTCTTATAGGAAGTTGTGAAGTGTGGCAAATAAGTGTCCGAGAAAATGTCATCACGTTATAAGTGCCGTAATAACCCAAACAGTTTCTGCTATATTTGTGGTGAATATACTTTTGAAAGACACAGAAAACAAATGTCTCCAGTTGTATATAAAGCCTACAAACTGTATTTTGGTTGTCCGATTGGTGATCAAGATAAAAAATGGGCGCCACATTTTTGTTGTGCGAACTGTTATGTGAAGTTGCTACAGTGGTGGAATGGAAAACCTGTTTCGATGGCCTTTGGTGTTCCAATGGTATGGCGCGAGCCCAAGGATCATGTTAGAGATTGCTACTTTTGTCTAACGGATGTACGGGGCTTTACTAGCAGGAAGTCTAAACAACACATAGGATACCCCATAAACGTAGCTTCTGCTATACGACCAGTACCTCATAGCGCAGAAATTCCTGTACCACCAGTTCCTCGAGATGAAGATAAAATCAGGGGCGTACTTGAGAATATGCCAGAAACAAAAGCAGAAACACCTTCTGGGACGGAAAGTCACTCAAATGATGAAGAGTCCTTGTCTGCATCAGACCCATCATATGAGCCTCCTGAACACGTAGTACCGCATCTCTTGTCTCAGGGTGAATTGAATGATTTAGTCAGAGATTTAGGTCTAAGTAAAAGTAAGGCAGAGCTTCTGGGTTCACGTTTGCAAGAGTGGAATCTTTTACAGCCAAGCACACATGTAACAGTTTATAGAGACAGAGAGCTGGATTTTCTCAATTTTTTTGAGAAAGATGACATCATGACGTCTTGTAAGGACATTAAAAGCCTAATGACAGCCCTAGATAGACCATATAAATCTTCTGATTGGCGCCTATTCATAGATGCATCTAAAACAAGCTTAAAAGCTGTATTACTTCATAACGGTAACTTCCTGTCTTCGGTTCCCGTTGGTTATGCAAGTTTGACGAAAGAATCATATGGTGTGCTTCAACATGTATTAACAAAAATTAAATACAAAGATCACAAATGGAAAATCTGCGGAGACTTCAAAATACTCGCAATGATACTTGGCATGCAAGGAGGATATACGAAGTACTGTTGTTTTTTATGTGAGTGGGATAGTCGTGCTCGAAAAGAACATTTTGTAAGAACAGTATGGCCAACCAGAAAATTAACCGTTGGAGAGAAAAATGTGACGAATGAATCTCTTGTTGCCCCTCAAGACGTAATTTTACCACCGCTGCACATTAAATTGGGTTTAATGAAGCAATTTGTGAAAGCAATGGATAGAAATGGCCAAGGATTTGCTTACCTCACTACCAAGTTCCCCCGCCTGTCTGATGCAAAAATTAAGGAGGGTATATTTGTGGGACCACAAATAAGATATCTGATGAAAGACGATACTTTCGACACACTTTTGTCTACAAAAGAAACGCGTTCATGGATCGCGTTCAAGAACGTATGTAAGCAGTTTTTGGGAAGACATCGTTCTGAAGACTATAAAGATGTAGTTAAGGAAATGTTAAATGCATATAAAGATATGGGATGTAATATGTCTTTGAAGGTTCATTTTATGCATTCCCATTTAGACTACTTTCCAAATGATTGCAGCGAAGTATCAGATGAGCACGGAGAGCGCTTCCATCAAGAGATAGCGGCAATGGAAAAGAGGTATGAGGGAAAATGGCAACCGTCAATGCTTGCAGACTACTGCTGGAATCTTAAAAGAGATTGCGACAAGAAATACAAAAGAAAATAATAAATTTTTGTGATATTATGTTTTTCGATATTTGTATATATTCTAGTTTTAAAAAAAATATATTTTGTAAAAACTTTTAACTTTTCATGTAAAATATACAGCAGTTAAAAGCATACGTACAATGTGTATTATTCTCATGCCGGGGGATCTAAGGAAGGAAGGTGTAGGGGACCCAAATATTTTTTTAAATTTTTTTTTAACTAAATTAACGTAATATATAATACCTGGCATCAATTACCCACGTATAGTTGGTCCTGTCTTCAAATATCCTTCATTCAATTGCCGTGTTTTGATAAATAATGAACAAACAAAAAAATCGAATTACTCAAAAACGTTGCCTGATAGAGAAATGTTGAAAGTAGATCTGAGTTTAGGAGGCGAAAATCATTAATAATCAAGTACCAGATAGTCAGAAAAAAAGAAAAATTTTTTTTTGTAGAACAGTGTTATTAGATTGATTGACTTACCTGTAAGGAAGATCGATCGTAATTATTCGAGCTGTTGTCCGAAATGATTATTACAACCCTTCCCACCCTATGTGATTTGCCACCTTTTTCAATCTAATTAACCAAATAAATACAATGACTATATCAAGAGGCTTACGTGAGCATGGAGAAATGTGATTCATTTGTTTATTTTCTTTGAATTTGTGCTGGCGAGTATAAATCATACATACTACGATGTGTAATAATCATTTCGGACAACAGCTCGAATAATTACGATCGATCTTCCTTACAGGTAAGTCAATCAATCTAATAATTTAGTGCCCTAGCAAACAAACAACAATGAAGAGAAAAAATAAAATAACTTTACGAATCAGTCATAAATAATTTTTTTTAAAATAAGTAGGTTTTTATAATATAGCAACTTGATTTGTGATTGGCTTTTGATGGTTAGGTGCTTTAACAACTATAAAGCCTCGGAGCATAAAGATTTAGTTTAAAAAAAAAATTAAAACTGCGAATATAATCTGTGTGACTACTATAGTTGTCCATCTTTAAAGATGGTTTAACTTTCAAAACCCCTAGAAAAATTTAATTATCAAATATTTTTTCTAGAAAAAAGTTTATTCATGAAATTTTTATTTTTTAACATAAATATATCATCAAAAAATGAACCTTTATTCTCGAAAGGTTTGTGAGTGATCAAACACCCGGGCCTTAATAAAGCCCCATGGATAACGCCTATGTAAGGCACATTGTAAAGTTACAGTATGTTTGCAACTTAACGTTTATGGTATATCTAACTCAAACATAACTGTTTCTTTACATAGTAAGTGCCCAGAATGTTCTGGAAGGATTTTCCACTAATAAAACTTTATAACATTTGACTAACATAACATTATGTCATTGCAGAGATGTTGATTCCTAATGTTGTAGATAGATACTGTAAACATGCTGTGTTGCGGACATTTGGCGGTACATGTAACGCCTGTGTAACTCGCGAAGAACATTACTGGGCGGATTAAACATCCACGTGTTACGTTAGTTAACGTACCATGAATGTTTTTGTGCTTGCTGGGCAATCGCTTGCTGCATAGTTAACAGCGAAAATGAGTAATAAAAAAAGTTACATTTGGGAGTTTTATAACTTGTGTGAAGATTCACAATATGCTAAATGCAAAATATGTAATATACAAATATCGCGTGGAGGAGTGGGGAAAAAAGCTAGTACAACGTCCCTTATAAATCATGTAAAACGTTGTCACAATGATGATTATGAAGAATTTCAAAGGGAGAAGAGTGAGAAGACATTAAAGGACGCAATAACATCCGAAAATCCCAAAAATAACCAGCCTCTCCAACAAAAAACACTGCAACAGTTTATGGAAAAATCTAGGAAATGGGACCGCGACGACAAACGTGCTAAAGCTTTGCATTACGCTATAGCAGAAATGCTTGTACTAGACAATATGCCAGTTTCAACTGTACAAAATACTGGATTTACAAGGTTAATGAAGCAAATAGCTCCGAATTTTACTTTACCCGGAAGAAACTTTTTTAGTGACTATTTAACTAGAGTGTTTTACACTGGCAAAATGTCATAGCAACGGCCGGTCTTCTACTGGCAAAATTACTACCTGCACCTACCTGGACAAAATTCACATGTGATTTTTGCCGCGGCAAAATTTTGTCTTTTTTCTAGTTAAATAGTCATGTCGAATACCACTCGAGAAAAAATTGTGTAAGCAAAATTGTTCTCAAGGATTTATTTAAGTTTGTTGCTTTTAAGCAATTTCGCTCATGACATTTTCGACAAAATCACTCGCCTGACGGCTCGTGATTTTGTCAAAAATGTCATTCGCGAAATTGCCAAGCAACAAACTTTCATACCTTTCGAAAATTTTGCCGACAAAATTTTATCTCTTGTGATATTATATATGACAATATAATTCCAGAAATGTATGAACGTGTTGTGGAAAATATAAAAAAAAAACTACAGTGGCAAGTATATATCTTTCACTTCGGATATATGGATCTGCTCTAGTACAAACGAAAGTTTTATAAGCTTTACTGGACATTGGCTTACAGAAGATTTTGAATATATCCATATAGTTTTCAACTGCAAACATTTCCCTGGTAGTCATACCGGAGAAGCAATTAAAGATATGATTGTAGTCATGCTGGAAATGTGGTATATAGACCTTTCACGCATTCATATAGTGGTTCGAGACAACGCTGCCAATATGGTTAAAGCGTGTAATGACATTGACAGTGTGCCCTGTTTTATTCATAGTTTACAGTTAGTAGTTCTGGAAGGTATAAAGTCACAAAGATCAGTTATTGATTTAATATCAAAAGCGAGAAATTTAGTAGGGCATTTTAATCATTCTGCCAAAGCATGCTCATCTTTAAAAAATATACAAGCGGAATTAAGTGTCCCACAGAAAAAGTTAATACAAGAAGTGCAAACCCGATGGAACTCGACATTTTATATGCTGCAGCGCATGCATGAACAGAAAAGAGTTTTAAACATATATATTGCTGACTGTACCGACAGTAACTTGGAACCATTTACCTCAAATCAGTGGGCTTTAATCGAATCTGTACTGAACCTTTTGGAACCATTTGAGCAAATCACAAAGACAATGAGTTCGGAATTAGCATTAATATCAGAAGTTATTCCAACAGTTACAACTTTATTGCAGTTTATGGCATCTACAGATCAAAACCAGATTTTTCTCGGAGTAGGAACAATGAAAGATGTTTTATGTGCAGCAGTCCAAAGAAGATTTGAATCAATTTACACAAATAAAAAATATGCGATATCTACTTTATTAGATCCGAGATTTAAATTGGCTTTTTTTAACAAAGATCAAGTCGAACAGATAAATCTATTGGTGATAAAAGAATATATTCCGGAAGCTGAGCAAGAATCAAATAGTGATGAATCCAGTGATGATATGGTATTAGCGAAACTTATAAAGTTAACGCCCAAAATTGAAAAAAAGAAAAATATATGGGACTGCTTCGATAAAATAGCCAATGCTACATCATCGCAACCTCAGAAAAAACACTTAGATGGGAAGATCAGCCAGAAACGACAGCTTAATGAAGAACTGGTAACATATTTAGACATACCCCTAATAAAAAGGAAAGACGACCCGTTTAAATGGTGGATTGAAAGAAAAAAGGTATTTCCAATGCTGGCCAATATGGCTAGAAAGTTCCTTTCTGCTCCAGCGAGCAGCGTTTACTTAGAGAGGCTATTTTCCCAAATGGGAAATATTTACGAAGAAACTAGAAATAGATTACTACCCAGAAATGCTGAGAGATTACTATTTCTACATCACAATTTGGAAAAGCTTAATTTTGAATATTAACTTGACTCTTTTTTTTATGTTTTCTATTAATGTTGGTACATTTGTGTCAATTTTGTTTTTAAAATAAGTTTGCCGGACCGACCTTTTCTTTTTAATGTGTTTATTGTAGGTGCATATTATACTAAGTTTTATGACAAAGATTGTTTCATTTGTTAAGGATTTGTTGGCGGAATTACCCCAAGAGCTATACAGCAATATAGCTGACCTACACAAGTATTTTAATAGATATATGAAATTTAAATAAATGAAATTTTTTCTGCTGCTTCGGCCGAAGCTTCGGTCTAACCGGTGGCCGAATATTCGGTATTCGGCCAAAACACCGCTTCGGTGCATTACTATACAATACCAAAGGCTTTATAACAAAGCAAAGCAAAGTCGCAAAAGAAAGTAAATCTTTACTAGAAAACAAACCATTTCCTAAATACGATCGCCCTCTCCAAAAAAAAACAAGAAAAAGAAACAAAGAGCTTCCGTAATAATCGGGACTCCAAATAAAGAAAAACTGGAGGAAAAAGAACGTCAGCAACGATATAAAATTGAGAGGAAGAAAAATGTGACCCAGTTAAGGTATTTCAAGAAACTTTTCTTACCAAAAAGAAACCAACTACAGATACACATACAGCTATTTTATGTCCACGTTGCGAAGAACCATATTTTGATCCCCCAACTGAGGATTGGATAAAATGTAATTGGTGTGACGCTTGGTGGCACGAATCGTGCACAGGTTATGAAGGCCATGGTCAATTTAAATGTGACATTTGTTTATAATCGTCAACTTGCCTCAATATGCTCGTCATTTTGCCCCATAGGGGGCAAGACGACAATACAAAAAAAATGTGGCATTTTTTACGTTCTTTTTTAAAAATATTTTATAAAGTTTTGATGTTTCTTTTGATAGTTAATAAATGTATCTTTTACATAATAACAGTTTGTTTTGATCAAATGCTCTGTTCATTTTTTACAAGTGTGTTTCCTTAAGCTTCTCAACTTGCCCCACCTTCCCCTACCGTTGTGTGGTCTGCTGGTCTCCCTTCTATAGGACTAATATTGCCAGAATTGAGAGAGTTCAAATAAAGTTTGCAAATTTTTTACTTTTCAAACTTAAAATTGATAAATCTCCCCGACTCACAGTGTTGTTAGACAAACGCAAAGTTAAACTTACTCTCTCAAATTACAATTGACATAAAGCATATCCGGGTTTAAGCACATTTTGTAAGAACTACCCATACAGATTTAAAAATCCAAGTACAGCATTTATCAAATTGGTTTTTAGCTTTGAACACTTTATTCAAATGATGTTCTGTGTGCGAGGTAAATTTAAAATTTCATGTTGCTTACAAGATACAATATGGCACTCTACCCAAGGGCCATAATTTGCGAATCACATCATCCTCTAATCTTATTTCGTGAGACATATTAGCTTGCATCAACACGAAATTGGCAAACCACACGGTATTTTAATACGTAAAACGTAACAAATTAAACAAACCCAAAACGATGTTCGTTACAAAAACGAGATTTGACACTTTTCAATTCAAAACGTTGGCGTTGATTACGCTGGTCCTTTTATGATCCGCTTCGTTGTAGCATGTCATAAAGCTCTTTATTATGTGGGAACTCTTGCTGCTAAATTTCATGGAGTGAGTATGGCAGAAAATATAATGTCGAATTTTGGGCTTTTCTTTCACATGACTATCATTTATTTTTATTAATATCACACAACGTGGCTGGTCAACATGGAAGCTAAATGCTAAGCTACTCGATCCACCTAGCAAAGCTCCATATATACGACCAATAACAAGTGTGTTTATTTTTTCCAATGCTCAGACCAAATTTAGTCATTAGTTTCAGTTCATATAGTCTTCAATCGCTAAATCCATTACAACTGTTGTAATATTCTATAAAGTTTACATGTCTGTGTGGTCCATCTGGAACCTTGTCACGCCATCCGGATGATATAAAATGCAACAGCAATAAAACATCATGTGCAAAACTGTCAACACTTTGCTGAAATTGAACTTAAAATACTGTAAAGTATGGACTTCACTAGCTTTTAACTTGTTTAAATACAATCAAAGATAAGAAAACAGGTCATTAAGATAACAAAGTTAGTTCATACTAAGAAATATTTTTAATAAATAAAGTTGTCTCAGAAGTTGAATACATATTACAGTGTGACCCCAATGAATATTATGTCGATACCACAAAACAACCTTTATTATCAAAAAAAATTATTACCTTGTCGGAGATGAGACAGAGATACTAACTAAACGAAACGTTAAGTTAAGTAACAAAATAAAGACAATGGAAGTCCGACAAGGTAATAATTTTTTTGATATTACTTCATTGTCTACCACCTTCAAACCTTTATTACTTTGGGATAAATTAAATTCTCCAAAACTGTCAAAATATATTAGCAGCATGTGATGTTATGTCTAATATTGCCAATGTAGTATTATTTTATTTCCTTTGTGATTAATAATAATCCCTTACACTGCCATAAGACCTTAAATTGGCAACGAGAATAAGCTGGATAAAGAAAACGTCGGGTGTAGTCCACTGTTTAGGAATCCTATTTGCATCCGTTTCACACGGTTTATAGCCTCAAATTGATTCCATCGTCCCAATAAACTATATCGAAGAAATAATAAACAGACAATTTAACGTTTAATATTAATCACTAAAATCACAACAAGCCAGTCCCCAGAATATAATGTATAAATATAACTAGGCAACGGAATAGTTATCTATATGCTAAATAATCTAAGACAGATCATCATAAACAATTTTTCAAATATTTTTATTGTTTGAACATTTTAAGCAATTAAAAATGGTACCTACCGAAGAGTGACACAATCATTTTAGATAGTATGTAATACGACGGCTACAATGCCGTGCTAAGCCAAGAGGTCCTATCAACAAAATAAGAGTTTGGAAATTATTTGTTTAGTATTTTTTCTCTCGTAAATTCTATGCTTGGTTCATGTGTTTAAAACTTGTAGCTTTTATAGATTTAATAATACACAGTTGTTTTCCTAATCGTAATATATATTTTACCTTTTTAGTTTAAGAGATACTTGATAACGATGCAGCATGAATTTAGTTAAGTATACATACTATATTTTATTAAAATATTTGTCCTTGTAATTTTTTAAGTTCACTAAAGTCAGCTAATGTTATCTTCAATTTTTTTAATGTAACAATAGGCCACAATTCTTTAAAAAAAAATGTCCGTTACATGAAAACTACAAGTTCCTTTTTTAATTTGTTGGTTATATCAAAAACCTTTTAGGGTCTGGCTAAAAGACGCGATTAGTATTCTACTAGCTACATAAATGTAGCTTTATATGTTTAAGAAAATCAAAACAAATTAAAATTACCTGGAAAATACATAACAATACCTACAAAATATTACACTATACGTGGGTATTCAAGTAACATTTTACGTTTTCTGAAAGATGCCTATATAACCTTTATACCGGGTGTCCACGGAAGGTGGTTCGCCCCTCTAACTTTTTTGTTTTACAAGATAATGGAATAAAATTCGGGGGATTTGTATACGACATAGAACTGCATTTTTTGACAGGTGACTCAACATTATGGAACTTCCTGTTTAACCGGAAGTGACATAAACTTTCGATTTTTAAATGGGACACCTGGTATATTTTTACTTTTTTTGACTCCATATGACATTCTAAATACAACGATGTGTCACTTTTTGTCACCAAGAAAATTTTTTTTTCCAAATTTATTGTTTTATCTAGAGGGCTATGAATACCTTAAAATCACTTATTTTAGTTCTTTAATCTTGGGAAAAATACAATCTTACTATTTTTGGTCCAATGCTATGTGCTATGTAAAATTTAAACTTTAAGGTTGTATAACTCATTTTTTTTAAACGGCAACATGGTGGCTCGTCGAGTTAAGAAAAAAGAGGATTTTGTTACGATTATTTTGATACCATATCTATTAGGTTTTATTAAAGCTGCCATTAAAAAACTTTAAAAAGTTAACTTGGAACTTTCCTAAAATAAAGCATCCTTTGAGAATAAATTTAGATTTAAATGTATCAAGTAGCCTGTGACCAGCAAAACTGATTAAACAAAATCATGCCTTGAAGAAAATTGACATGCCAACAGCATCTGCAAAAATGAATTAGTTTGTTGTTTAAAAAACATGGAAAATAATAGTTTTACAAGGAGTGAAAAAGTTGATATGTTATTAGTGTTTGGAGAATGTAGAAAGAATTCAAGCGATGCTGCACGACTTTACGCACAAAGATATTGTAATCGGCGTCATCCAACCCGGCACTATTAGTTAGGTACCCAAAACTGGTTCCGAAAATGCGATATGGCCCTGACAATAATAACATATCAACTTTTTCATTCCTTGTAAAACTAGTATTTTTCCATGTTTTTTAAACAACAAACTAATTTACTTTGGCCGAAGCTGTTGGCATGTCAATTTTCTTCAAGTTTTGTTTTATCAGTTTTGCTGGTCACAGGCTACTTGATGCATTTAGATCTAAATTTATTCTCAAAAGATGCTTCATTTTAGGAAAGTAGGGTTGTGCCTGGTCAATTGACCGAGATTTTGACCGGGTCAAATTCGGTCAAAAACTTTTGCAGCCTTTTGTGAGAAAAATTGGTCCTCATGGGGCATTGTCCATAGCAAGTTTCGCAACCGATTGAAAACCACTCGCTCAGGAACGCTTGTTTATATAAAGTACAACTTAAAGCTGTTAAGTGGCAGTGGAAATTAAAAAAATGGAAATTCGGAGGAACCAGCGCTAAATTTCAGTAGTGAGGATGAAACGAGTGATTCAGATTCTGAAGAACATAAAGGCAATGCCGGGGGTGAGTTCATTGACGAAGATGATGCACCTTGATCTAAGCTATCAACCAAAGCCAGTACTGCCAGCAGTCTCTCATTTCATCATCAATCAGTCACTCACTCATTACTTAATTAGTATTGTTAGATTAATATTATACATAATATTTAGGTGTGATTTTTGTACCTCAGAATGGTTTCTTTATTTTTGTAGCTGTTTTTTTAATAAAGACACGTTTCTATGTAATTCCTTATGGCTTAATTTCTTTTGACAAAACTGAGGAATTTGACCGGGGCTTGGTCAATTGACTGGTCAATGGACCACAAAAGATTTTGACGGTCAAAATCCCAACCCTAGTTCTAAGTTAACTTTTTAAAGTTTTTTAATGGCAGCTTTCTAAAACCTAATAGTGTGTAGTATCAAAATAATCGTAATAAAATCCTCTTTTTTCTTAACCCGGCGAGCCACCATGTTGCCGTTTAAAAAAATGAGTTATAGAACTTTAAAGAATAAATTTTACATAGCATTAGACCAAAAATCGTAAAATTGTATTTTTCCCAAGATTAAAGAACTGAAATAAGTGATTTTAAGGTATTCATATTCATAGCCCTCTAGATAAAATAATAAATTTGAAAAAAAAATATTTTCTTGGTGACAAAAAGTGAAAAGTGACACATTGGTGTATTTAGAATGTCATATGGAGTAAAAAAGAAGGAAAAATATACCAGGTGTCCTATTTAAAAATCGAAAGTTTACGTCACATCCGGTTAAATCGGAAGTTCCATAATGTTGAGTCACCTATCAAAAAAATGCAGTTCTATGTCGTATACAAATCCCCCAAATTTTATTCCATTATCTTGAAAAACAAAAAAGTTAGAGGGGCGAACCACCTTCCGTGGACTCCCGGTATACCGTGACTGATTTATAAAACCAGTGGTTCAAGTTACCGACAACACCCTTAAAGACAAACACTACAGGATCTCACTGGAAGCTTTTAAAAACACTTATATACCTAACCTTGAAATTATATAACCAAAGGTAAATGTAAATGTTACTTGGGTACCGTATTCTTAGATATTGTAAAAATTATTTATAAATTCTCTTAAAATCTTCTGATACAATTTAAATTAGACCAAATTTGGGACATACTAAAACGTGACCTTACTGATTAGGAGAAACTAAACTAGCTCTACTTCTATTCTATTGGTCCTATTATTTTAGGCTTATAATTTTAAAGCTTCAATAAATTTAAGATAAAAAACTTTACGAGTCTAATTTAATATTGATGGCAATTTTCACACTAATGTTACAAGCCATACTATTGTTCACGTCTTAAAAGGTGGTTAAGGGTTTGTAAAAAGATAATATCGGTGACAAAAAAAAGCAGGCTTACACGCCGAAATGTCTTCAATTTCAATATAAAACGTCAAACTTGATGTGACTTACACGTATGTTTAACAGCGTTACTATCATCTTGTAAGTAGGGCTGCACCGAGCCCTGTTTTTTAACTTGACCGAGTACCTAGTACTCGGCTGCCGAGTAATGATATTTTTCAAAAGGTCAACATCTCGGAAACTATTAAGTATGGACTAATAATGCATTTAATAAAAAATAATTATAATTTTATGTAGAATCTGAAAATTTAAAAAAACACAGGGTGTTCTATTTAAAAATGGAAAATTTTTACCGTTCCGCTTTTTTGGAGCACCCTGTATAGTATAGACGGAATTTCTTCTAAATAATAAGTATTAAATTTATTAATGCCACTGTACTTTGCATAAGTATGTTATTGAAAATTAAAATTATGAATTATATGTCTCATTTCTTACTGTTTTTGACATGCCGAAAAGATTGCTTCTAATATTCTACTATACTGGGCCGAGTAATGAATATAAGACCGAGCACCGAGTACTCATTACTGAAAATTCTGGCCGAGCACCGAACTACTCGGTGCAGCCCTACTTGTAACAGAAGAATTTTTAATCTGATCCGATTAACTGATTGGCCATTTAATATATTAAATAAATTAATACTAGTATTAACTAAAAAAAAACAACTAAAATAAATGTCACGATATCTGAAACATAACTGATATTTAAAAAAAAATATAAACATAAATTATCCTTGCACAAAACTTTTAATCTTAGCATAATAGTTCAAAAGGAAACGAAAATCGGTTTGAACGTATTCTTTTAGAAAACAAAAATCCTCCGCCAAACGTTGGCGTTTGTTGCCCATATCCTATTTCGTATGAATGTTCATCCAAATTTTTACGTGACTAGTTTCAGTAGTTTCTCCTGAAATGAAAAAAAACACCTTTATTTAAGATAAAATACAAAATAGCCGTAAGTACGGCTGTCGACAGATAGCAGACGTGTTTCGCAGTGATAAAAAGGAGCCTAAATTAGGGACGTTAAAGTGTTTTATAAAAAAGTGAAATCTTGAACGTGAACATATATGTATGTATGTAACTGGAAGTGTATACAGGGTGAGTTTTTTAAAGTGTTACAAGGTGATATCTCGAAAACGGTTCAAAATATTTTCTTGAATTTTTAGTGAGGGAATGGGGAGATGGGGGACATATTTTAACATATTTTTGACGTCTACCCCCTTTTCCATTTTGAGGGGTAGGGGGTAACTTTGGAATTTTAAATGAGACAATGTACTTTTTTTGGTAAATACAAACCTACGTAAAAAACTACGAACGAATACAAAAAATCTTTTGATTTGCTGCCCTGGTTACGAAATTATGATTTATTAGGTTATAAAACACAAAAAAATACTTTACTATTTAATTTCAACTTATTTATCGCCTGTCACGCTTTAGAAGATGTTCAAAATGTCTCCCTTCAACTTCCAAACACTTTGTCACTTTTTTTCAGAATAAATATCGTACCCGTTGTAACATTTTAAGTCTCACCAATAAGCATGCGACAAGGATTCGGTATTTCATATAATCTAAAGTTGTAGGTGTAGCCGCCATCACTTTATCTTTTATAAAATAAAAAAAGGAAAAGGTCAAGGGGGTCAAATCAGGGGACCTAGCAGGCCGTTTACCGAACCAGCTCGACTTATCCACCTGTTTTCAAACAATTCGTTCAACTCATTACGGGCCTGTATCACATAATGCGGCGGAGCTTCGTCCTATTGAAATCACATGTCAGAACTTATGTTTTGGTTTAATAATTGGGGTAATTATTTTGTAAAAGAATTTCGTAACCAGGGGAGCAAATCAAAACATTTTTTGTATACGTACGTAGTTTTTTACGTAGGTTTGTATTTACCAAAAAAAAGTACCAGTAAGCACGGCCCGAATATAAGGTTCATATTTGCAAGCAATATCTTATCACCATATGGTTGGTCAAGCTCCGCTCATCCCATTTAAAAGGTAAATGTTTGTTTATCAATACAACAATAATAATAATAGATGGTTTAAGATTACCAA
This sequence comes from Polydrusus pterygomalis, assembly GCA_963969555.1. Taxonomy (NCBI): domain Eukaryota; kingdom Metazoa; phylum Arthropoda; class Insecta; order Coleoptera; family Curculionidae; genus Polydrusus; species Polydrusus pterygomalis. Next base: position 86,839,098 of record OZ018379.1, read on the forward strand.
AACGTTTCGCTTAAAAAACTTTTATTTAACTTAATTCCAAATGTCCGAACTAACCCTAAAAAATCTAGAAGGGCTATTAAAGCACCAAACCCTCGAAATCAAAAGCGATTTAAATATTGGATTGAAAGAAATTCGTATATTAGCACTGAAAAATCAAGAAAAAGTACAAAAGTTAGAAAAGGAAGTAACTGTTCTGCAACGTATTGCGAAAAAACAATGTTGTAATATTTGGGATGAAAATAGATCGGGACAATTTTGTAGACGACACAATTGCTCAACTTAATAAATTACTAGACTTAACTAGACCTCCATTTTACCAAACGAGATCTTAATAATGTATTGACCGGAAATCAAATTCTCCCATAATAGTGGAATTTGTATCTTTTTTAACAAAAAAAGAAATTTTCAAAGATCTGGAAAAGCTAAGAAGCTTGAAAACCTACAACATTTCTATATCTAATGATTTATCGCCGGAAGACCGTGAAAACCACAAAATCTTAAGGTGGGAGTATCAACATGCTTGCCAACCTATAACCTATTTCGCGTAGATTTATTTATGTTTTCTAGCTTTAATACAAAATTTAAAGAAAATCAGTATCGACTTGATATTCTATAGGTAGTAATTGACATACTTAATAAATATCAAGGAATTTCATAACTTAATTTAGGAGAATTGTATAGCGAATAATATCGGGTAAGATTTTTTTTAACATTATTATGTCATTGTCACTCATTGTTCTTTCACTATACAATTCTCCTAAAATTAGCAATGAAATAAATTTATATTTTTGTAGTATATCAGATATTACCTAAGTAATGTGCCGACGATACTGATTTTATTTAAATGTTAGTTTAAAAAATAATAAACTTGAAAAAACAAAGCGAAATAGGTTATAGGTTGGCAATAAAGTAAACGACGTTGAGAATTCAACCTTAAGAAAACATCTTAAGTTAGCTTGAGAAGAGAACAGGCTAGCTAAAATAAAGGGCACAACGCTACAAATTGGAAACAAATTGTTTTCGGTTAGCGATTTGGAAGGCTCCGACACCGAAGTAGATGGCGTTAGTAGTCAAGAAGGTGACTTAGACAATAATATTCCTACCCCAAAAAAATGTGTCAGGTGAAAGTAGCAGAGCTCATACTATAGACCACACAGAAAGAGAAAAAAAACCCAGTTCACAAAATATAGTAAGATGCACGCGAAACAAAAAGAAGAAATAAATATTAATAAAAACAGAATCTATCATTATTTACATTTTTTCTAATTACGAAATATAGGCAATGTATAGGGTTGTGGGTTTGACCGGTCAATTTGTTTTTGGTCAATTGACCAGTCAATTAACTGAAATAAATTAAAATTTAAAAATGCAGTGGATGAACCTAACTATATTTGGCAAATTTCTTATTTTTTGGAAAAAATTAATTTTTTATAACAAGTTTTGCTTGTTCTGAAAAGTCTATTGCCATACCTAAATTTTATACAGGGTGGTCAAATGGACAATATAGTTAGGTCCATCCAGGTAATCATTCTATAAGTGTATATCTCAATAGTTGCTCCACAGTAGATATAATGTCCCTTTTACTTTGTTTTCTTCTCTTATTTCGGTAAAACAATTCCCAATTTTGGTTTTGGACTTCCCCAAACTCATCGTAAATACGACGTAGTGTCGTTAGTTCACAAAAATGCAATGCAAGTGCAAACCCTGACTCTGGCAAATACGAAATGAAAATAAATAGAATGAGAAGAAAATGTCTATGAAAATGGTGTAAAAAGAGAATAACAATAACTTCTCTATTCCTTTCCTTCATTGTGATTGAGTCCGTTCCGGAAACCACTAATAAACGAGGCCGACTATTGGGATTCCCACTATTCCCAGAATCAGGTGTTATTGTTTTCTTAAATAACGGCGCTATAACGATACACTAAACATTATCCTGGGTGGTAGGAGGTAATCTGGACAGATCACAAATGCATAAATAATAAAATAAAATTGATATATTTTGACCGAATTTGACCGGTCAAATACGTCATGGTCAATTGACCATGCCCAACTCTAGCAATGTATGATGTTAAACTATTTCATACGAACATCTCTATAAAAATTTTGATGAACTAAAAATAATACTTAGTGTTAGTGAATTAGCTAAAAACTTTGACTTTATACCTAGTGCTTTTAGAAACTTGGCAGTTACGTGATTTGGGTATATTTGCAATAAATGGGTATAAATTGCTATATAATGAGGGTACCATAAATCAAAACGATGGTTGCGTAGTTTTTGTCAAGAAACGCAAAATACAGTTATTGAAATTGGTCCCTTAAATATCATAGTGGTCACAGTGGATAAACTTGACGTGGCAAAGTATAGACCTATATCCCTGATTACCAATTTTGCGAAAGTGTCCGAGAAGGTACTTAAAACAAGAATAACATATTTCTTAAGCCAAAATAGTAATTTTTCGGACCGGCAATTTGGTTTCAGGGAGGGGAAATCACGGAGGACGCCATGGCTCATTTAACTACGAATATACAGGGTGTCCCAAAAGTAATGGGACACAGAGCAACAGCAGACTCCTTAAGTCGAAATAATGCGATTTATTTAAACTTGCCTTATCCCAAAATTGATAACAACCAAGATACTTTTTTTTTTCGTTTTTTTGCGATTATTTCTTAACGAAACGATATAGCAGCAAAATTAAGGGTTTTGAGGTTTTTTGAGGTGAGGAATTCAAAATTATCCATAGTTTTTGTGTAACCAGTAGAGGGCGCTGCCTACGGCATAGCCCACTCCTTTTAGCTGGCATAACTTTGGGCTTCTTATATCGATCCGACTATTAAAAAAATAAGTTACTTTACTTCTTTTACATCAAAAACATATAACTTATTGAAGTCGCTAGGAGCAACCATTTTCGAGATAATCGCATTTTATATGTCCAATGCAGCTAAGTACGTGGTCCAAAAACAACGGAAAATCGAGCAGCGGTGATTTTCTAACTTAAAATTATTGTAAATCAGCGACATTTGCTAAGCGTCAAAGTTAATGTAGATACTTAAGGTTGACTTTTTTTTTTCTAATAAAAACGCTTTTTCTTATACGGACTAATTTTATTCTAATCAAAAATTTTATTAACTTTAACAAAAGATATTTTGTGTAACATGTTGTTGCCTTAGAAACGTCATTGTTTTTAATCAAGGCCGCCAGCTGTGATAAATAATACTAATACGAATTACGAATACACAATTATTTTAAATATTTTTGCATTAAAAATATCGAACGCGATTATCTCGAGAATGGTTGCTCCTAGCGACTTCAATAAGTTATACGTTTTTGATGTTAAAGAAGTAAAGTAACTTATTTTTTTAATAGTCGGATCGATCTAAGAAGTCCAAACAAAGTTATGCCAGCTAAAAGAGTGGGCCATGCCGTAGGCAGCGCCCTCTACTGGTTACACAAAAACTATAAATAATTTTGAATTCCTCACCTCAAAAAACTGCAAAATCCTTAATTTTGTGCTGCTATGTCGTTTCGTTAAGAAATAATCGCAAAGAAACGAAAACAGAATTAAAACTTTGACACCCTGTATCTTGGTTGTTATCAATTTTGGGATAAGGCAAGTTTAAATAAATCCTATTATTTTGCCTTAAGGAGTCTGCTGTTGCTCTGTGTCCCATTACTTTTGGGACACCCTGTGTAGGAGGTTCTGCCTCAACTTCGCCTTTTGTAATTTATGTTTACACTAAAGTATTTTATTATTATTATGATTATTATGTAAAGCTTTTGACACCGTGGACCATGACCAATTGTTAAGCATTTTACAAAATCTGGGTTTCAGAGGAACTCCATATAGGCTTTTACAATCTTACCTGACCAATAAATTATAAAAATAATGTATCCAGGATATCTATAGTATAGCAATACTCAAACCATAGAATATGGCGTTCCTCAAGGAACAGTACTGGGCCCGTTATTATTTAATATTTACCTACACGATTTATATAATATTCTAAAGAATGGTGGTATAGTGAGTTTTGCTTATGATACTGCAATTTTTTTTTAAGACACAACTTGGTATAATCTAAAAACAAATGTTTAACAGTTAATTTGACTAAAACTCACTATGTCCCATTTGTGATAAACAAACAATTTTTACCGCAGTGTACGGCGCTAAATCTTGGGGGCACAGGTATGCTGGTGGAGATTACTGTGAAATATCTGGGAGTTTTTATAGACAGTTGCATGAAGTGGAATGAACACATGAATTACACAGTTAAAAAACTACGATCTCTGCTATACAAATTGAAATACCTGAAACAGATATTCACACGCGAACAGCTACTTGTCTTGTACCATGGGCATGTCATATTAACAACCTAATTAAAAAATTAAACTCTATTTGTTATTGCATTAGGGTTATTAGCAAATATATGAACGAAAGCTCACTTAAAATTTTGTACTATGCTAATTTCGAGTCGGTACTTAAATATGGTATTATATTTTGGGGAAGAGACAGCATGACCCAGAACATTTTTATTGTTCAAAAAAGACTTATTAGAATCATTAAGAAAATGAACTAGGTATTTACAAAGTTGTAGATCTGTGTTTAAAAATTTGGGTATAATGAATGTATATGCTGTGTACAGTGTTATCAATTTAGTTTGTCCCACTTTTAAGAGCCTGTAACTTTTTTGTATTTTGAGTTAGCGAGCTCATTCAAAAAACAAGATGTACCATTTTTAGCCAAGTTTTTATGAGTGTTGTCAAAAATGACAGTAGGTGTCACATGTCAAATTTAAAAGCAAAAATTTTTTTTTTTTAAATGGGACACCCTGTATATTAGAGGCGCTTTAGATGGTCCCTTTTCTTCCGATTTCAAAAATATAACACACATATGCCTTATTTTCTTCATTCCATCAAACATTGACAAAAATATGAAAAAATATATTATTGTTAAAAAACATCAACATACCTATGCAACTGTTTTGGTTGCTATGGATGTTATCTTCATTTATATTTCAATCGGTGAATCTCAGCATTATTAATCGTTTCGAATATTGTAGAAAAGTTATTTTGTATGCAAAAATTAAGTAACATGAGATATTATTATTCAGTGGAGGAAAAGTGTTTTATGTTTGATATTTTTCGTCAAACGGACAGTGCAAACTTAGCACTTTTAGGAGGTATAGGCTTCAGTTTCCCAATAGACGGGTTCCATTAGTTCTTTCTGCATTGATTAGTGATGTTTTCAGTTTTTTTAAAACTTTTTCATTATTTTAAATTTGTAATAAAAATGTATTATATATGACTTGTTTTTTATTGCTTTTATTATTTTCATTTCATTTTTATATGAATGAAATATTGTAATAAATATTAAATATTTTAAGTAAATAAATCCAGTCATTTAAAGTAGGTATGTAGAAAAATAATATGTAGTGTTCTTGTGTCAACTTGTAAGTGTTCCGCCGTCTATTTTAATTGGGAAACACTGGTGTATAGTATCAAAATAATCGTAATAAAATCCTCTTTTTTCTTAACCCGACGAGCCACCATGTTGCCATTTAAAAAAAATAAGTTATACAACTTTAAAAATTAAATTTTACATAGCACATAGCATTGGATCAAAAATAGTAAAATTGTATTTTTCCCAAGATTAAAGAACTGAAATAAGTGATTTTAAGGTATTCATAGCCCTCTAGATAAAACAATAAATTTGGAAAAAAAAAATATTTTCTTGGTGACAAAAAGTGACAAGTGACACATCGTTTTATTTAGAATATGGAGTCAAAAAAAGTAAAAATATACCAGGTGTCCCATTTAAAAATCCAAAGTTTGTCACTTCCGGTTAAACCGGAAGTTCCATAATGTTGAGTCACCTGTCAAAAAATGCAGTTTTATGTCGTATACAAATACCCAAATTTTATTCGATTATCTTGAAAAACAAAAAAGTTTGAGGGGCGAACCACCTTCCGTGGACACCCGGTATGTGCATAAAAATGTTTAACACTCTCCCAGGTAGGTTAAAAGGGATCACTTCACAGAACAAATTTAAAAAAGAAATTAAAACATTGTTAATAGATTTAGAGCCCTATAGTTTGAGGGATTTTTGCCCATATTTGTAAAAAATGTTCGATTATTGATGTTATTTCATTTTATGTTATTTCATGATTTAAAATAAAGATTATTATTATTATTACTTAATTTACTAATCTACAAATAAATTGGTTTAACGCGTTAAGACCTTTCAAATTTGTACGCATACTTTTTATATGACCAGGTTAATAGCGAACAATACAGAAAATATAATTGGTTTTTCATGAAAATAACCTACCAACTATAAACATTTTTTAAATCAATAAAGCCATGCATCTCCAGTACAGCCTGTTTTTTGATTGTATCCATTTTTAAAATTTAATCCTAAATAAGGTAAATGAATTAATTTTTTTAAGTTCTGCAGGTATGGTGTTAAATATTTTTGGTGCTAGAAAAAATAACTTCTTTATACAATCGTTCTGTTTACTTTAGGTACTCTTGATAAGTGATCTTTAGAAGACTGTTTAGATGTTCATCTACATGGATTCCCAAGAACTTTGTTTGCATCACTGACTATGTTTATTTCATTCTCAAAGATTAAATTTAATGGCTTTACTATTTTTGATTGTTTTGTCCTAAACAGAAGTAACTTTGTTTTTCTTTATTTAGAATTAATTTAGGTATTGGTCATAAACCAGTTTGTAACTAACCGAAAAAATTCCTCAGCCATTGTTATCAAATCTTGTAGGGATTTATCTCCAATGATCAAATTTGTGTCATCCGCATACTTTACTATATGTTGGTTGGATGAGTTGATTAATAGATATAAGTCATTAACAAACATTATAAAAAGAAAGGAACCCAGTATACTTCCCTGTTCTATTCCTACGTTATTCAGTAACAATTTTGATATCGCATTCTTTCCCTCTTTTGTCACAGTTACAACTTCTTTTCTGTCATTTAAATATGATGTTAACCAAAGTTTTACATTTCCTCTTATACAAACAATCATAGGCTTTAGACAAGTCTAGGAGTATGCCGAACGCCAATTCGCCCCTCTCCAAATGTTCCAGAATTTTTTGAATAAAATCATAGATAGCCGTTTGAGTTGATTTTCCCTTTAAAAAGCCATTCTGGCACTTACTGAATAAATTACAGTGGTTTAGAAACTTTACTAATCTTGTACTCATAGCAGTATAAGTAGATTTGTTAATTTTTATGTATATTATGTACCTATATTACAAATAAAATTTGAATTTTGAATATTCTAGATATCACTGTTCAGGGGTCTAATATCGGATTCCTGCAGAAGTCGCTATATTATGTCGATGACACTGGATGAATGATAAAACAGATCTTAATGATCAGTGGTTATGAGTGAGTTCCTTTCCCTTAATAAACAGTATATACCTAGTTTGGAATTAGTTCAAAACATTTATAACTTTAAAAATTCTATACTAATTCATTCTATTATTTTAAAAGAAAAAATCAAACTTAAAACATTACATGATCATAACACCAGACAATGTATACATGTCCAAACACCAGTAAAAAGTATTTTCGGACAAAAGTCGCTTTTATATGAGGAAATAATCAAATATAAAAAAATATCAGAAGAATTCAACAATTGGCATCTTACAAAAAACTATTCTACAGGGTGTCTCTATATGGTGCAGAAAAAATGTTACCACAAATTCCTGATGCTTAAATATGACGATCTAACCTCAGTTCAAAAGTGGACGATTTCGGAGATACAGATGAGTGTCAAAAGTTTAGTTTAGTTTTTCATAATTAATTTTTTTAATAATTGGTGTATCGTCACAATAATCGGCTAAGGTGGGTTTTGTGGGGTGAAAAATTAAAATCTGCTATCGTTTTAATTGCAAAATTCTCAAAAGCGGCTCCTCAAATAGACTTTTACCAGGTATACCTTTTTTAGGTAAATGACGTTGGAGAATAAAAATGTTTATTTAAAAGTTCAACACAGAGAAAAAGTCATTTCGTGTTAAATGTGTGCAAGGTACCACAGGTGGCGCCCTCTAAATTTTACAATAAAACTGTGAGCAGCATGTCACTCCACAAAAACCCCCCTAGCCGAATATTGTGAGAATACAGCAATTATTAAAAAAATAATTTATGTATACAGGGTGTCCCAGATAAGAATGCACTCTACAGGGATCTCGCAAACCATAGGAGATAACGAGATGGTTAAATTAGAGAAAAGTTGCGCATTACTAAATCCTGTAACGTCATGTTTTCAAATTTAAACAATTCCGAATGCTTCCGAAGATATTTGAATAAAACCGAATTTTCGCGATTTCGTTTTAATTGATTTATGATTCTATTTGAAGAGATATGTCAAAATAAATTTCACATTCTCATTGCCACTTTTTCTCCCCTACAAGATGGTTTAATTACATTTTTGATCCGACGTTTCGTTTAGTCACAACCATCATCAACTTTGTTATTTTAAATAGTCGAAAAATTTTATTTTATGCTTAATAAATTCTACGTTTTATTCTAAATCAAACGGTGTATCACACTTATTATTTATTAGACGTTTCGATATAGAAAACACATCATCAATGAAAATAGGCACATTATCCAAAATATTTTTGTTTTTATTGTTGTATTTAAACACTAGTTGGATTTTAAAACATTTTTTTTAAATAAACTTATAACAAAACATAATATCTAATAAAACTTATCTGAAAAATGCAACAAGTAATAATTAATTTTACTTACTAAATACAATTATTTTTTATTTTAAAAAAATGCATGATAATATTCAAACATAACGTACCATTTAAATTCGGCTATGAAATTGATTGAGGTTCGCAATTGTTTAAATATTTTCTTTAGATCTGTCACTTAGTTACAGAGACCTGTTAGTTTTAAATTTGATATTATTATTATTATTATTATTATTGTTGTTTTTTTTTTAATTTTTAACTGTTGCATTATGCAGTAAAATTTAAAATAACGGAACATTATTCTAACGAAGAAAAATTTGACATGATTTGCTGTAACATCGAGAGTCATAAGAATTGTGCGCAAAAACATAATAATAATAATTACCAAATTTAAAACTAACAGGTCTCTGTAACTAAGTGACAGATCTAAAGAAACTATTTAAACAATTGCGAACGTCAATCAATTTCATAGCCACCCATATGATGCCGAATTTAAATGGTACGTTATGTTTGAATATTATCATGCATTTTTTTAAAATAAAAAATAATTGTATTTAATAATTAAAATTAATTATTACTTGTTGCATTTTTCAGATAAGTTTTATTAGATAATATGTTTTGTTATAAGTTTCTTTTAAAAAAATGTTTTAAAATCCAACTAGTGTTTAAATACAACAACAAAAACTAAAATATTTTGGATAATGTGCCTATTTTCATTGATGATGTGTTTTTCTATATCGAAACGTCTAATAAATAATAAGTGTGATACACCGTTAGATTTAGAATAAAACGTAGAATTTACAATGCATAAAATAAAATTTTCCGACTATTTAAAATAACAAAGTTGATGATGGTTGTGACTAAACGAAACGTCGGATCAAAAATGTAATTAAACCATTTTGTAGGGGAGAAAAAGTGGCAATGAGAATATAAAATTTATTTTGACATATCTCTTCAAATAGAATCATAAATCAATTAAAACGAAATAGCGAAAATTCGGTTTTATTCAAATATCTTCGGAAGCATTCGGAATTTTTTAAATTTGAAAACATGACGTTACAGGATTCAGTAATGCGCAACTTTTCTCTAATTTAACCATCTCTGTATCTCCTATGGTTTACGAGATCCCTGTAGAGTGCATTCTTCTCTGGGACACCCTGTATAATATATATAATTTCCACTCCAGACTCCAGTCATTGTAAAAACAGTTGAAAAGTGCTATACTACTTACCATTACTTCATTTTGATTATCAAGTGTATTAAATATATAGCCTACTCAGTGGCGCAACTACGGGGGGGGCTAGGGGGGCTAAAGCCCCCCCTTTGAAGTTCCTTCAAAAGAGTAAAATTTAAAATGGTCTAGCCCATTTAAACATCCATCGAGAAATACCAGTATCGGTTGATGAAGTGATAAAAGAACTTTAAAATCTGGGACCTCGTAGACTTCAGTTCAATTTGTAAAAGTTTCAATAAATACGTTATGTTTACACTTAGTTTAAAATAAAAGTTTGTAGTATTTGGCTAGTATTTTTTTATTGTAGCGTGTTTTATTTAACAGCCGTGGAAAAAAGTATTTTCTACGAAATAGTAAAGAAGATTTAAAATAATTATTTAAAGTAGGTATGTGTTTAACGATGTTTTAATATTCTACTTATCCTAGAAAGTGTAAAAAAAAATTTTAAGCACGTTAAAAATTTTCAAAAATCGTGAGGCTAATTATTATTTCTACAATTTTTTATGCTACCAAAAAATTAAAGGTAGCCTTTTTAGATTTTCTTTAATAGCCCCCCCCCTAGAACGAAATCCTGGTTGCGCCGCTGAGCCTACTTATGTCTTTTCAATAGGTACTGACTTCATTTCAGTTTGGTTGGTTGCTTCCAAATTAAATCCAACACACTTGTTACGAACACCGAAACTTGAAAAAATTTAACATTTGGGAGCTGAAGGGTTGGGTCCAGTGTAGGGCACATCAGGAATAGGACTACTCACTCCTACCTTGCTTTGTCTTGCCTTCAAGTATAGGGCTTCCATGAAGTGTAGAAGGGGAAACCTTTACAAAATAAAAAGTGTTTGTTTGAAGGTGGTAGACAATGAAGTCGGTATGTAATATCAAAGAATTACCTTGTCGGACTTCCATTAACCTCATTTTGTTACTTAATACCCATATATATTTAGTAAACCAAGTATAGATACCTATCTCCAATATCTGGAAGGCTCTTGTCCAAAACCAACAGCTCAAACTTAACACTCCAATAAGCACGTAGGCGGAGTCATCAAGCTTCATTGTACATGGATGTATTTAAGACAGTAGCCTTAGAATTATGATTGAACGGTCAGAGATACTAACTATCCGAAACGTTGTGTTAAGTAACAAAATTAAGACAATGGAAGTCCGACAAGGTAATTTTTTTGAAAATAAAGTGTTATACAGTGTGTACCTAACTGTTAAATGTTTTAGAACATGTTTCATTTAATAGTTTGTATAAAATGTAATTATTATAACTTAGCTTTTAGGGGGGTGTCGATCACTGGAGCCGCGATGTTACTGGTTCTCCAGAGATCGACATTCTCTGTCAATTACTAGTACCTTGTTGAGTTTCAGTGTTCGCCTATTTTTTGTTTTACAACGAAGTAGGTATTTCTTTTTTTTACAATAAAATGCCACCAAAATTCAAGTAAAATGAGGAACAAATGTGTTTAGCCCTAAAGACACTTAAACAAATCATGCCAGTTGCAACTGCTGCAAAAACCTTTAGGGTGCTTAGAACCACCCTCCTTGAATATGTATTTTTGAAACCTATAGATATTCTTGATTGAAGAAAATCGTGTTTCACTACTTTTGTTCAGATTATTTACGCTGAGTTTCAAGAAATTCTGAACAAAAATGTTTCTCCCAATATAAACTTTTCTTTTCACCCCTTTACGGGTCGATTTTTTTACGGTCAACTTTAGTAGGGCACAAGTTGTACAAAATAAGATATTAAAAATTCTGTTCAATTTTGATAGACTCATGCACACTAGTGATTTGTATAAAACTGTTAATGTCTTAAAATTGCATAAACTATTAGAATTAGAGCAATGTAATATCTACAAGGTTATCAACAAAAAACAAAAGTGTAACACGCAAATTATATTTACAAACAGTATACATAGTTATAATAATACTAGACGGTGTGATAATACGTATATACCAATGCAATGTCAGTAGCAATAAAGGTCTAAATAATCCTATATCACAGGCTTGTGGTTCATACAATGATTTACCTGATGTCCTTAAAACCTGCTACAGTTTACCAAAATTTGTAAAGCTGCTAAACCAGTGTTTAAAGCACTGCTTAGAGACTAGTTTAAAATATTGATTTTTTTATATATTAAATTTTCATAATTAGGTATATTATTTTCAAAAAAGATTTCCAAAAAATAAGAAGTATGTTTTTCATGATTTGTGATGTAGTTCTACTAAGTTTCAAGAAAATAGGACAATAATTATTTTTCCAATAGAAACTTTGATAGGACCCATTTTCCACCCAATTTCCCAAAACATCACAACACGTGCTTGCTTATATTAACAGGGTAGGAATATTAACAATATTTAGCAATATAGAATAAAATTCTAGTCAGTAGTAGGTATCTCCTTCAAAATAGGCTTCAACCCCTATTATTATTTTATTAAAGGAACTTATAATATTTTTAGACCTTCACCAGTTTTAGTTTCTGAGATACTTACAGAAATTCCCATTAAAATTTCAACCCCCCGTTTTTATACCCTTAGAAAAATCCTAGGAAAAATCCCTTCTTGGTGGATGCCTACGTTATTAACACAATATGAAAAATAAAGATTAATATTATTATTATAAGGAGACATTCTCAAAATCACATGATTCTAAGATTAGGGGTTTAGGCTGGGCGTTGATTAATACATCAGTTAGTTAGTCACTTTACAATTTTATATAATTGTAGGTATAGATTAAATTAATAGTCGTCAAAATATGTCTGACTACTGTCAAACATCTAATGTAACATTGCTTTAAATTTGGAAAATGGGTCTTCGCTTCAAATTTGCCCTACAATAGGTAACAACCTATGCAGCATGGAAAGTATGCCAAAGAAAAGGAAACCAAACACTATCAAAGACAATGCTGTTGTCGCCAAACATAGACTTCTTTTTGTGATGTTACCAATTTGTCTAATGTGCACAGAATACGGAAGAAAATAATGTGCTTCTACTGCTTTCAAAACAAACATAATTCCATTTTGAGGTTATGTCACAATGTTTTTAGATTTTTTTCTTTGTTTTGTTCAAAAACCATATAATAGTGTGAAAAGTTACTGTAATTGAGTTATTTTATTGAGTACTACAGGAACTTTATAATTATAGTACCGATTTAGCAATGCAATTTATTTCTTGACTTATGTGACGATGCTTTGTTATTGTACAAATAATTTGGTTGGTGGTATTTAAGATACTATTGTTATATTTTATACCTTACACCCCAACTTGGTCCTAAAACCTTGTTATTGTATAATTACTTACAGAAACGCTGCTTCTGTTCTGTACTGCATACTGCATCACTAAATTAATTATTTGTGTTAATTTTTCTTCTTCTTCACTTCTTTATGGCGTCGGCTGCGGTATGCGCCATTCGCCAGCAGAATTTGGGTGATCGTAAATTGGTCTGCTTTTACAGCATATTACGACCACAAGTTTTCTTCTTATTTATTTATTTATTCACATTCACTGACTGTTTTTTATTTTAACTTAAATTTTTGGGAGTTAGTTAGACAGATAGCATAACAAAGGAATTAAACTCTTCTCTCTCCCGGGCAACAGAGGAGCATTACACACCCAGAAAGTTGCCTCGGATATATAGCGCCTAGAATATAGAAATAGGGATATTTACATATATACATTTGTACAATTAATGAATTATTATATTATTTTTATTTTTAGACCTTATTTAATCTTTTTCCTACAATTTGATTTTGTTATATTGGAAAAATTTATTAATAATTAGAATGGCTTTTTGAGTGATATTGGCTAGGACAATTTGTATGTTAAGTGGTGTTGGAATATTGCATTTTCTGAACTCTTCATACATGTTTATGTTTGGGATTTCATTTATTGTGTTAATTTTTAATTTATAAGCAATTACCTTTGACGATTGACAAGAGATTTGAGCAGATGACGTGACTAGCGTTGCCACATGCTTATTTTTTTTTCGGGGTAGATAGCTGCCAGAGAAAGGGGTAGACTGGGTCGATGGGGGGTAGCTTAGTTAAAAATTTAAACTTAACATTTCGACATGTTTTTTGCTAATTCAACGAGGGACAGAAAATTTGATCTTGATTCAAGCCAATCAACGACGTAAAGCGGGTGGCGGCATAGCCATTTAGCATTTATTTTGGTATCCGCACAAGCCGCGAAAATGTTATTATTAGTAATACCCAGGTTCGATACTCGTCGGCATCAATTATTTTTTAACTTCTATTTTTTTTTTCTTTTATGCAAAAAAGTGGTTAGGAATTTAAGTGAATCTACGCTTGCGATTCCCCGCTTCCGGCGACCTTACTTCCTGGATGTTATTAAAAAAAGACTATGCCAAATGGCGGTCCGAGGTACGAATAATAAATTTTTGTATGCAAAAAATTGGTATGTAATCGTAACTAATCAAGCGAGATATTTCATACATTTAAGACAATCTGGCAACAAACAAGAGGAATCAAAATCTAATTTTCTGTCCCTTCTTGTCGATTTTTGTTGATTTTTTAATCGACCGATCAACCTTTTTATGCTCATTTTTTGTATTTAAACAAGTTTTGTTATAGCGGATACTGGAAATCGGGGTAGATTTGCTTGAGGGGAGGTGGCGAGCGAGATTCTTTTGCAAAGGGGTAGATCTACCCCGTTCGGGGTAGCATTGGCAACGCTGCATGTGACATTTGTCGGCGTGATCGGTTGGTGGGATGGTGGGCCGAAGCCACAGAACACGAAACTGTTGGCTGCAAAGCATATGTTCTGTTCTGTTTGTGGATTGCAATGGCCGGCCTCTGTCTTTTTAATCTCTAGTCAATATTTATTCTGTAATATTTTTGAAAGTTTGTGGATAAGCGCATCCTTAGAGCGTTAGAAAGTTTCCCTATTTATCCCCTTCACTGTTTAAATGATAACAAGTTGCGACGGAACGCTCAGTTTGGTAAAATATCTCAGGGTTTTTTTTTGGTTCGCTGGGTAGATAATAAAACAAAAGTAGTTCTTAGGTTCTAGTTTATTTGTTTCTCCCTCCTTAAGTCCACAACTAAAACAGACGACAAAGTTTCGTTAGTGGAAAACACGTGCGTCGTTATTATTGAAAATTCAACATTTAAATTTAACTAATTGAAATTTTACCTAAAACGGTTCTTTCATGTAATACATGCTAAAACATACGACCAGGCACGCAGTAACTCATTAGTAATAATAAGCAGAGCTTGAAACCCAAAGGTTCGCAGGTCGTCGTGGTAATCGAAAAGAAAAAAACAAAATTCGACAATAAGTGGAATGTGGATTCCTCGATATCAAGATTTAAAAAGACCTGTGAAATTTTTACGACGCATGTATGAAACCACGAAACTGGTAGGGGCCAAAAAGGCGGCTAATTTAAAAAATGGCCAATCAAAACATGGACCCTAAAAACCACGATTATAGTCGCACGCCACCGCATGTATTATTGTTTGTCTAACAATAAAATGCCATATTTGAGTCTTAAAATAGTTTATTGAATTAAAATAATAAAACAACCGAAAGTTTACAACTTGGTAAACGCCATGTTCTTTAAGACTGCCCAATACTAAAAAGGCGTAACATGGCGCCACCTATATCAATTCTTATAGCCTACTTAAACGGAACCAACACTTAAGGGTAGGCAACCAAGACTACTTGATAATACATCCTTCCCCTTTAAGATTTTACAAATTTAACTTTTGTAAAGGTTTAGTGATGCGACCTGATCTAGTTATATAGGTTTTTTGCAGTGTGGGTTCTGGGCTGGACTTTGAACTAAATTTAGCATCGGGAACACCACTAGACCTAACATTATCCTGGGACATAGGAGGACTTTGACCAACAGGAAACTTAGCAGATTTGTGAGAATCTATAGGTTCCAAAATATCATTTAACTTTAATTTTACATTAAAATCGTTTTGTGATTTTCTCAAATCTACTCGATTTCGTCTAATAATTTCTCCATGCTCAGTCTGAACAATATAAGAACGAGGACTTTCATGCTTTCTCAAAATTTGGCCAGGATCCCAATTTTTTGTAATGTGATTAAAAACAGTGACATTTTGTCCTGGGTCAATATCCGGCAGAGGTTTGGCATTTTTATTAAAATATCATTCATTGCGATCCAATGTGTATTTAAGTTTATCAGAAACATTGTGGCACAAAGTTGGTTTTAAAATGTAAGTAGATATGGGTATTTTTGTTTTACAAGTGCGACTCATTAAAAGCTGAGCAGGGAAATAGTTAATAAATTTTAATGGAGTGTTGCGATATTGAAGTAATGCTTCAAACATATCTTTTCCCTCCTCAAGAGATTTCTTAACTATATTTTTTGCTATACCAACACCTTTTTCAGCTAAGCCATTAGACTGAGGGTATTGAGGGCTTCTTAGCACAATATTAAAGTTCCATTCTTTTGAAAATTATTTCATTGAAAAACTACCGAAAGGAATATTGTCACAGGGTTGTTCATCGGGACATCCATATTTAGAAAAAATTTATTTTAGTTTTAAAATTACTTCATTAGCCGATTTGTTTCTCAAAATTACCAGCTCTAGATGATCAGCATAAGAAAAAATATCAGCTGAAATTCTTTGCCAAGGTCTATCAGGCAACTTATATGGTTTTAAAGGTTCCTTGATATTCTTTCTTGCAAACTTTTCACATACTTTAAATTTTTTAGTAAAATTTTCTATATCTAAACTCATATGTTGCCAATAAAATACCTGTCTAGCTCTTGATTTTACTTTGTCCATGCCAATATGGCCTTCATGCAACTTTTGAAGCATAAACAACTGTAATTTTTTTGGCACTACAAGCTTGTTACCAAGAAACAAAAGATCATCACACACTAAAAGATAATCTTTTAATTTTATAAAATGGCGAAGGTGAAAGGGAATTTTATTTTTATCAGGCCAACCAAAATCCAAATATTTAATAATTGTGCTTAAATCAGGATCATCTTTTGTTGCTTGTTTCAGTTCAACTTTCCGTTCTTCCGAAATAGGCAAATGATTTACTAGAGCAGCGGTTCTCAAACTTTTTTGCTGACGGAACCCTTTTGGGAAGCAAAATAATTGATGGAACCCTACAATAAAACAATAGTTTTTAAAAGTGTATTCTTTATTAATAAGCATAATAAAAGTACAATGTAACAGTTACTAATTATTACTTACTTTACCACATGGCAAGTACAATAATAGAAGATATTAAAAAAGAAAAAATCTAACTAATGGGAGGTATGAAACTGTTTTTTATTTTTCATCAATTGGTTCATATCAGGTTTGATAGAAGACAGTTGAAGTCTCATATCAGGTTTTGCGTCCAGTCTATTGCGATATTTTGTTTTCGTGGCTGCATAGGTTGAGAATCCTGTTTCGCACAAATATGTTGTTGGGAACGGGAGAAGAATATTCAGAGCCATTTTGCCAAGCATTGGATATTCATCACGGATTCTGCACCAAAAATCGTTGAGAGGCGTCGTTTTGAACAGTGACTCCATACTTGTGTCTGATGACATTTCTAAAAGAGATTCATATATCTCGTTTGACATACTTTCGGGCTTTTCCAAGTTGGGTAAAAAAGGATTATGAATCCATGAATTCAGTTTCATTTTTGTATTCTGTTCTTCGGGAAAATACTTTTCAAAAGATGCGCGCATCGAACTGAGATATTGGACCAATTCTTCAAACACATCATCTTGAAACATTTCTGAGTCGTTATCGCTAACAAACTCACTGAGTGACGTAAAGCTTTCTATTTCTTTCTTACCAACGCAAATAATCCAAAAATCTAATTTTCTTTTGAAGGCAGTTATTTTGTTATAGGCCTGAAACACTGTTGTCTGTTTACCTTGCAATGATAAATTCAATTCGTTCAGTTTTTGAAAGATATCCGCCATAAAAGACAATCGGAACAACCAAGTTTTATCATACAAACGGTCCTTCAAATTAAAAGAAGTATCTGCTAAAAGAAACATTTGTAACTCGGCTCTAAGTTCAAATAGCCTTGTTAAAGTTTTACCCCGAGACAGCCATCGCACTTCTTTATGGAGCAGCAGTGTTTTATGTTTGCTGCCATAATCTTCACACAATAATGAGAACAATCGGGATTGTAGTGGTCGTGATTTGATAAAATTAATTATTTTTACCGCTTCATCCATAACTAATTTTAGATTTGACGGCATTTGCTTCATCGCAAGTGCTTGTCTATGCAGAATACAATGGCTGAAACTACAATTCGGCGCTTTATTTTTTATTCGTGACACTGCTCCTGCTGTTTTACCTGTCATCGCCTTGGCCCCATCTGTACAAATGTCAATGCAATTGTTCCAACTGAGATTATTTTCTTCAAAAAATATATTTATTTTATTAAAAATTTCTTCCCCGGTAGTGTTTGTGAGCAGCGGTGAACACATAAGCATGTCTTCTTTAAAAGAACTTTCATATGGATATCTCACGATAACCAGCAAGATAGCCAAACCAGCGACATCAGTTGACTCGTCCATTTGCAAGGCGAATCGTGTTTTTTGTAGACGTGTAACTAGTTCTTGTTTGACGTAGCTTGCCAGATCATGGATTCGCCGTGAAACAGTATCGTTTGATAGCGGCACAGTAGAAAAGATGCTTTGCAGATTTTTCATCGAGCATACATTTTGTTATGTCTAATACACATGGCTTTATTAAATTCTCAGCGATAGTGTGCGCTTCACCTGCTTGTGCAATGCGATAGCTAACTAAATATGATGCCTCCGTGGCCTTTTCGTTGATAGTTTTTGTTACATGCATCATATTTTTTTGACTTTCCAATAACTGATCTTTTTTACGAACAAAAAATTCTTTATTCTTGTCTTTAGACTCGGGGTGTACAGTTTGTAAATGTCGGCGCAATTTGGCAGGTGCCATGGAACTATTAGGAAGCAGTTTACTACATAGCATGCAGAGAGGTGAGCCGTTGGAATCAACAAATCCGAAACTGATATATGATTCATCATACTTCCTTTTTTTCGTCTTTGAAACCGTCGAGCTTGACGTCGTGGCATCATCGTCTGGATCGGTGATTGCTATATTCTCCGCGCGTACTGCTTTTGAACATTCAGCGCTTAGCTCATTAGAAGATGTTGTTGCAACACGTTTAACACCTTTAAGCCAACGTTCCATTCTTCTTTATTTATAATGTTACACGTCAGGATGGTGGGGTCTAAATAATGCACAATCGTTACTGCGTATAAGAGACTAAGTTTAGTACAATGAAGAAATGTATAAAACTGAGACAACAGAATACAGCAGGCAGTAGAACAATGAACACTAGTTTCTCGCTAGCGAGCTTGTAAGTAGGTAGGTAGGAACTTATCGCTCCGAACGCTAATCGTCAACTGACTGACGAGGCGCGACGTGCGATCGCCGCTTTTATACTTAGTCCTAGACTCGATCTCGAATATTCTCGAAAATACTCGAGTCGGCGCCTTTGATAAACAAAAAGCAAAAATAAAAAGAGAAATATAAAAATTGCGTTGTAAACAATTCAGAGGCGGCTTTTATCAAAGGGACTGCGCGCTCACAAGTATACAAGTATACATGTTGATACCAAACTTATGAGATATTGTACCAGCTATTGTAAATAAATAAATAAATATACCTACGCGCGGCCGCGGAGTCAAAACGTTCGACCAGAGAGAGGTGTTTTGATTTTTTTTCTAAATTCTTGAGGAACCCCTACAGAGGTATCGTGGAACCCTAGGGTTCCGCGGAACACACTTAGAGTATAGCTGTACTAGAGAATGAACAGCAAATTTTAATTCAGGATCGTCAAAATCAGGAGTAATTAAATAAGCTCTGGACAAGGTATCTGCTATATACAAGTATTTTCCAGGCTTATAGGTAACATCAAGGTCATATTTAAGTAATCTTAATCTTAATCTCTGCAACCTAGGAGTTACAATATACAAGTCTTTTTGAAAAATTGAGACGAGTGGCTTATGATCACTATGCACCAAAACATTTTTAACACCATAAATTAAATAAAGAAATTTTTGGCATGCAAAATCAATGGCCAATGTCTCCTTTTCAATTTGTGCGTATTTAACCTCACTTTTTGTAAGACTGAGAGAACTAAACGCTATAAGATGCCCATTTTGTAACAGGCAGGCTCCCAACCCGTCTTTGGAGGCATCAGTCTCAATTTCGATATTGACCGAAGGATCAAAAAACGCAAGAACAGGCGCATGTGACAGTAAATGCTTAAGTTTACATAAAGAATTATCATGTTCCTCACTCCAAGACCATTCAACATCCAATCTTGTTAGGTTTCTCAAAGGTGCTGTGACTTTGGATAAATTTGGAACAAATTTACCCAAGTATTTTGCCATACCTAACAATCTTAATACATCACTTTTTTGCTTTGGGCGCGGCATGTCTGGAATGGCCTTGATGTATGATTCACATGGTTCTATTCCATTTCCTGAAAACAACTGGCCCATAAATTTAACCTGTCTCGACTTAAACTGAATTTTAGCCTTATTAAATTTAATGTTGTACTTTTTTGCTCGTTCAAGAACTAACCTCAAAACGTCATCATGCTCTTGTTCGGTTGATCTTGTAATGATTAAATCATCAAAATAAATTCCGACCCCTTTAATATCCCCAAATAATTCATAATTTTTACGCTGGAAAACCTCAGGAGCTGAGCGTATACCAAATGGTAACCGTAGAAACCGATACCGTCCAAAAGGCGTTCCAAAACTACAATAATCCGCGCTTTCATCTGTGATTTTAACCTGAAAATATCCGTCTTTCATATCAAGTACAGAAAAGTATGATTTATTTGTCAAACTACTAGCTATCTCACTAACAGTTGGAATAAGAAAATGTTCACGACTAATAGCATTATTTAAGAATTTTGGGTCTAAACATAACCTTAAATCTTTGTTTTTCTTTTCCACTATAACCAGAGGATTTAGCCATTCAGTTGGCTTATCCACTTTAGCTATAATTCCTTCTTTCTCCAACTGTTCAAGCTTGAGCTTTACTCTGGAATGCAATGCTTGTGGAATATGTCTTATTGGCTGTACATGCGGTACAGCATCTTTTTTGAGAACAATTTTATGAGGTGTAGGAAACTCCCCTAATTCCTCAAAAACCATAGGATAACTCTTCGTGACATCATCAAGTGTTTTAAACTTGTCAGACTTTAAAAAATCTACTCTTTTTACTAAATCCAGATTTACACATCCATTTCCCAGGTAGCAGGATGACGTCTTTAAGACGTCGATTATTGGTCATCAGCGACGTCATAAATTACGTAAATGAAACGTTTAAAAGACGTGCGTAAGTCACAGACCAATGACGTCTTTTTTGACGTAAACAATACGTCATCTTAAGACGTCTTTTTAGGTGTAGAAAACGTCAATAAACGTCATAATTTACAAAAAACGAAAAACTTCCTAAAATAATACATAATAGGGGTAAAAAAATACATATAAATATTTTATGTAAAAAATCCTTTTAATGATAATAAATTAACTATTACAACTTTCATGAGTACGCAGAATTGGAAAAATGCTAAGGAATCCTTTAATGGCGGCCAAAATACTTCTTTTTTTCGGGGCGTCACCCAGTATGAGGGCACAACGGCTACTCCCCCGCCGTCAATAGCCTTGAACTCGATAACCTGGTACATTTATATTCGTTTATAACACAAAATATATAGAACCCATAATAGAAACTAAATCAAAATCACCATAAACTTTTCACTTTCATTTTTGCCGAACTGTCGACTGCCTAACTGCTAGCGCCAACAACATACTTCTGCGTTCTGTCAGACTGCCAATGTCATAAAACGGAGCGCGGGTAATTTAAATTTGATATTCGCAGACTTTAATGACAAAATAGGTTTTCGCTTTTGCAAATTTTACATACATGAATGGTTCATTTGAAATGGTAATATTTTAAAAGTTTTATGATACGTACGTGCCTTTAACTATAAGAAAAAGCTATTCTCAGGCGTTTTACTTATTTAAAAGTCTGTCCCACTATATTTTCAAAAAACTTGGTTACTTAGATACTTTTTAATGATACGTATAATTCAATAAAATGACTAAAAATGGACGTTTTTATTACGTAAAATTATGACGTATAATACACGTGTTAAAAACTACGTTATTTTGACGTCATCTTGCGACCAAAAGACGTCAAGTGACTAAAAATCACCAATATTCGACGTCATAAAGACGTCATCCTGCTACCTGGGTTAATCCTAACAAAGGTATTTGACCTTGACTATCAACAACAATTAAAGGTATTTTTGCTGATTTTCCGTTTACATTGCATTCCAAAGTAACCTCTCCTACAGGTTTTATCGTAAAATCACTACTACCATATGCAACCAACGTTACATTAGTTTTTATTACATTTTTTGTACAACCAAATTCATTCACAATATGAAGAGGTAAAACACTAACTTCTGCGCCAGTATCTAACTTAAATTTAATTTGTTTACCCTCTACATCAATACTTTTAAGACACATGGCTTCACTAGATGATTTTACACTTTTATTCACTACACCAACCTGTTTAGTTATGGCACTCACATAAAACTGGTCATCTTCACTATCAGAGTTCTCCTGCTCTCGTGGAACAACTTCATGTACTTTTTTCTTCCTGTCATCACGAGATTCCATATTTCCTTTTGATTTACATACTGTAGCAAAGTGATTAAGCCGTTGACACTTTTTGCATTTTTTACCATAAGCCGGACACTTGTCTTTTACATGCTTGGTTCCACAATACATGCAAGGCTTGTCAGTCAGTTTTTTGTTATTATTATTATATTTGTCTCTGCTTTTTAACTCACTTATAGAAACTTCACTCTAGACTGCGATTTGCTAGCTTCACAGGCCCTGCAATGCTTAATAGCAATGTTCAAAGTCAAATCAGATGCTCTCAGTAATCTTTCCTGAGTATCTTTGCTGAAAACACCCATAACAATTCTGTCTCGAATCATGTCATCCTTGTCCTTATATCCAGTGGATTTAACAGCCTTTCGTAACTCTGTCAAGAATGAGTCAAACGATTGCCCTTCTTTTTGAGAGATGCTGTTAAACACAAATCTTTCAAAAATAACATTTTTCTTTGGTGAACATTGGGACTCAAATCTTAGCTTCACCTCATTCAAGGACTTTTTCTGATCATTCGTCAGATCAAACGTATTAAATAATTCCAACCCATCATCACCAATTAAGTTTAGAAAAACAGCTACCTGTGTTTCTTCACTTTTCTTGGAGAGCTCTGTCACAGTTAGAAAATTGTCAAATTTTTGCTCAAATAGCTTCCAATTATCCGCGACATTACCATCCAAACTCAGCGGTTTTGGCGGTCTAAACATCGACTCCATGTTTGCTCAAAATTCGCCAGCCTGGTCGACACTAAACTTCCGATTTTGCGTGATAATGAAAACACTACACGCGAAAACTATATTACTCCAATCGACCTGACACCATGTATTATTGTTTGTCTAACAATAAAATGCCATATTTGAGTCTTAAAATAGTTTATTGAATTAAAATAATAAAACAACCGAAAGTTTACAACTTGGTAAACGCCATGTTTTTTAAGACTGCCCAATACTAAAAAGGCGTAACATGGCGCCACCTATATCAATTCTTATAGCCTAATTAAACGGAACCAACACTTAAGGGTAGGCAACCAAGACTACTTGATAATACACCGCACGGCCAGCAATCGTACTTACCATGGGCGGAGGCACGGGGTTTTGTTACATCTTCGCCCCCCTTTGGATAAGGCCCTGTAACGTCTCTGACTTCAGCTTCGTGCAGAGGCCGTTAAAACAAAAAAAAAATTTTTGAGGCGGGAAGCACGAAAAGCGCCTCGTTCAATTTGAGTATCGAGGCATACCAGTATAGTAGTAGTAGTAGTAATTGAGAGGAGGTTCCGAAAACCTGGCAAGTAGACCAACCGCGATCCTTTTTGCCTACCCCAGAGTCTTCCCCCAATCACACTAACCACCTTGGTCCCCGCCAAAGCGTCCCGACCTCTTTATGAAGTTGAGTATGTCGCTCCAGGCCAGGGCCGTGATTTCTTCCTTCTGGAGAGCTGCTGGTCCCAGGACCTGGTGCCTGAGTCTTCCCAGGGCCTCGCAGGTACCCAGGAAATGCAGTGGGGTCTCTTCCTCCTCCAGGCATCCGGCACAGATTGGGTCGTCTTCGACACCAATCAGTGCTAGGTGCTTCCTCAGTTTGCAGTGTCCTGTCAATATCCCAATCAAGGGATTTAGGACACATCGTCTTCTATTTAGAATCCAATCTAGCTTAGCCTTGCTCGGCCAAGCTATAAAGTCCTTAGCTTGTCTGCATCCTTGGATCGTCCGCCATTGCTCCTTAGAGCGGCGTTCAGCCCACTCATTGAGTGCAGATCCTACCTGCTTTTTTGTTATTCCTATAGCCGGTTTTGGTCCAAGGAATGGGGTCTCAGCTCCACGTCTGGCGAGTTCATCTGCCATCTCGTTACCCTGAACCCCTTGGTGTCCGGGCATACCAGTATAAATAGCATTGCTTATTTTTTTTCTTTATTCTATAGGGTCCCTCAAATAACAACATCATTTTTTTAGTTTTGGCGCGAATCGCGGAGGAGGCCGTATTGGCTTTAAGTAGAACCAGTTCACCAGGCTGGAAATCCGGAAGGATGGGCTTTGCCTTTTAATGTGGCATCTACCAACGTAAGCTTTTCTGCTTGTGAGAGAGAGACGCCGTTATGTGAATACTCAGGCGGCAACAGCGAAAGGGGGTTATTCCCGAATTGCAGCTCATTTGCCGAAAAACCCGTCGATTCATGTACTACGATATTCAAGAAGTTTTCGAAACGCGGGACTTTCCACACCCACCGCGAGTGTTGCTCCGAGCAATAAGTTCTCAATAACCTGCTCAATTCTCGCATAACGCGCTCGGTTGGATTCCCGCAAGGGTGACGTACGGAAGAATAAACTAGTTTCAAATTTTGTGCCCGCAGTGTTTCCCGCCATATCAGATTTTTTGCCACGGCAAAAAATCTTCGGAATGATTTTCGATAATTTCCCCATCCCTTAATATATTACTACAGAAAATAAAATTTTGGACTGGGAATGCCACCCAATGATAGAGCAAAGGAACTCCACCAAGTACCTCGGTGTGTATATCGATCAATCTATAAAATGGGATGTTCATATTCAAGAACTAACAAAAAAAATTAGAAAAACAATTTATAAATTCTATAAACTTAGAAACATCTTGTCTAAAAAAGTATTAAATACTGTATATTGTGCCTTGGTGGAGTCAGTGCTAAGATATGCAGTGGTGGCTTGGGGATGTGCATGCAAGACTCTCTTAAAACCTCTAATCATTACACAAAAGTATATTATTAAAATTATGCTAAATACTTCAATTCTTACAGCTACAGAGATAATTTTTAGTAATAGTAAAATTCTCAGAATAATACAATTATTTATATTATCAACCTTAAGGTACGCTAAGAAAAGAGGATTGCCTAGAGATCTTGTTGCTCATCCATTCAATACTAGATCTGTAACCTCTTGTAGTTTGAATATTCCTAATGTCATCAGTCCAAAGACATTTTAGATATCTTGTGCCAAAGCTGTATAATCTGTTGCCATCTAAATGTAAAGGTTCGGGAAGGGCCTGTGATAATCGGGTAGTAAAACTTGGGTTAAAGAAAACTACAGTTATATAGTGGACAAAGTTCAAATTCTTGTAGATTAGAATTTTATTTCAGGCTCAGATCGATTTTTGTTCTGTTTTGTGTTTGTATTTGCAGGCTAAACGTGGCGTTCTCATTCTTTGGTTCTCTTGAATTATTGTGTAAATTTTATGTATTTTATAAGTTACCAATAATTGAATATATATGTATAACAAAGTGAATACTTGCTGACCCTATAGGAAGAGTACAAACAAGCTTTTAAAAAATCTTAGGCACTCTTTAAATAAATATAATAAAGAACAAGTATTTCACAGCTGTGATAATTATTATTAGAATAACTTTTGTTTGAATGTTGTAAAGACTGAAAATGTATATGTATATTTTGTATGATTTGTATTTTTAATTGAATAAATATGAAATATGAAATATACCGGGTGTCCACGGAAGGTCGCTCGCCCCTCTAATTTTTTTGTTTTTCAAGATAATAAAATAAAATTCTGGTGATTTGTATACGACATAAAACTGCATTTTTTGACAGGTGACTCAACATTATACAACTTCCGGTTTAACCGGAAGTGACATAAACTTTCGATTTTTAAATGGGACACCTGGTATATTTTTACTTTTTTTGACTCCATATGACATTCTAAATACAACGATGTGTCACTTGTCACTTTTTGTCACCAAGAAAATATTTTTTTTTCCAAATTTATTGTTTTACCTAGAGGGCTATGATTACCTTATAATCACTTATTTCAGTTCTTTAATCTTGGGAAAAATACAATTTTACTATTTTTGGTCCAATGCTATGTGCGTCGGGTTAAGAAAAAAGAAAATTTTATTTCGACTCCTTTGTAAGTCATGTGGAGGCAACGAAATACGATGTTATTGGAGTGACGGAGACTTGGTTACAACCTGGAATATCTGACGCTGCTGTAAGTATTGACACTTATAATTTTTTTAGTGAAAATCGTATAAATAAACGTGGTGGTGGGGTTGGTGTCTATGTTAAGAGTCATATTATCACTGAAACACTAATCTCTACATCTTTTGAATATATTGAATGCCTATGGATAAAACTTAAGCTAAGGAGTGACACTGTTGTTATAGGTATCGTATAACGTCCGCCAAACTCAAACACTGCACAGTTTTAAAATTATTTAGAGGACATATAATCAAATCTATACACTAAATATGACAATATTATATGTTTGGGTGATTTTAACATAAACATGATTAACTTAGAGGACAGTAGAAGCGCGCAGCTAGAGAATGTTTTTTCTCCATTTAATATGTCACAAATTATTAGGGAACCAACTCATGTATCTCTACTTTCCATGTCTCTGATAGATCTAATATTTACAAATATGGAAAATATAATGGATTCAGGGGTAATTGATTCTAATATCGCCGATCATTTTGTAACGTTCGTAAGGGTTGGATCGGGGGAGGTAAGTAATTCGTCGGTATACTTTTTCTATAGATCTATAAAGCGGATAGATTTAAACCAATTTCAAGCAGATTTGGAACGATTTGATTGGCATAATATGTTATATATGCGTAATATAGACGATAAATTAAAATTTTTAAATTTTGCTATTTTGAGTCTCTTTCACGCACATGGTCCTCTTAAACATTTTCATAAAAATAAAAACTACAGCTATACTCCGTGGATTACAGAAAACATTAAACCAAATGCAAAAATTAAGAAATAAAGCTTTAAAAAAATTCAAAGATACACAAAACCCTGCGCATTATGAATCTTACAAACAGCTTAGAAACTACACGGCATTTGCTATTAGATCCGAAAAAAAGGCATATCTACGTAATAAATTTCAACACTCTAACGATCGAGAAAAATGGCAGGAATTAAAAAAATTAAACCTAATAAAACAAACAAACTTTAATCTACCATCTAACCTTAGCAACCCAAATACTATAAATAATTTTTTCGTTAACTCTGCAGCTAACTCCATTTCAAAACCTGAAATTTTAGATTTTTATAATAATAATGTTCTGGAAAACATCGATGAGCTCTTTAATTTCAGAGTGTCAACCAAAAATGAAATATTACAAATTATAGAAAGTATACGATCTAAGGCTGTTGGTGATGATAAAATCAATATAACAATGATTCTTCTCTGCTGTCCTTTTATAATACCTTTTCTCACACACATTATTAATGATTGCATTCTTAATTCCTACTTTCCTGTTCACTGGAAAAAAGCTAAGATAACTCCCCTTGCTAAAATTAATAATCCAACTGAATATGCGCACTTGCGCTGCATAAGTATATTGCCCACTTTATCTAAAATACTAGAAAAAATATGGGAAAACCAAATTAGGCGTTTCCTTAACCAATATGATATTTTACCAAAACAACAGTCGGGCTTTAGGGCAAATCACATCTGTGAAACTGCTCTGGCCCATATTACTGATGACATCCTTAGGGCATCTGATGATAACAAGGTAAGTATACTTATATGGCTTGATTTTAGCAAGGCATTCGATTTGCTCAATCACCGGATTCTTTACTCTATCCTTCACTATGTGGGTTTTAGCGAGGGTGCCCGAAACTTTATTCTCTCCTTTTTATCTGACCGTACCCAGCAAGTGGTTTACAATGGAGAGCAATCTGACTCTTTAAATGTAAACGTTGGCGTGCCACAGGGAAGCGTTTTGGGCCCACTCTTATATATGATATATAGGTACATCATGTTTCTATAAATATCTTAAATATCTTAACTCTCACTTTTACGCGGATGACACTCAGCTATGTTTCTCCTTTTTAGAGCAACAAGCAGCAGAGGCACAAAACTGTATAAACTCTGACTTACAACGATTTTATGAAGTATCTTCGGATCATTTGCTTAAACTTAATCCCAACAAATCAACCGTAATAATTTTTGGTAATCAATCCCAGATCGACTTTGTTAAAAATAATGTTAAGATTAAACTCAAAAATGACACTCTACCTTATTCCGATACCTGCAAAAGTCTAGGACTAATACTTGATTGTAAACTTCGTTTTAAGGAACATGTTACATCGAAACTAAGAGCTGCCAACGGAATTTTAAAATTAATTTATAGTAAAAAACACTACCTTTCTAAGGGGGTCAGAAAGCTCCTATGCGATGCTCTCGTCCTGTCTCAATTAAACCACTGTATTGGCGTATATTATCCTTGTCTTGACGCGACGGATCGATACCGGATTCAGAAAGTTCAAAATTCATGTCTCAGATTTATACATGGCATAAGAAGAAGAAACCATATAACGCCGTTTCTTATTGCATCAAAATGGCTTAACATGTTTAACAGATATAGATTGCATATGTCACTTTTTAGCTTCAAGATTATAACGCAGAAAACACCACCTTACTTGTATGAAAAAATATATTTTAGAGCTGATGCTCATAACAGGAATCTGCGCAGTCGTTGTTTACTGACTGTACCACCACACCGAAAAAAAATGTTTGAAAGATCGTTTCTTTTTAATATTGCTAATATTCTTAATTCATTAAATAAAATTAACTTTGGTTTATCCAGCCCAGCGTTTAAAAGATCAGTAAAAAATAATTTTCTCCGCACGCAGTAGTTTCCATTTGAGCGTTGCCATCCATGTGGATTAGAAGTCACATTTACCTGCTCCCCTACCTCCTTCTCCCCTCCTTTTCCTCCCATAAAATCACAAATATCTTTAATTTTTTTTACCATGCTCCGCGCATTCGGAACATTAGATGTTTATTACAGCACCAACATATTGTAAATGTTAAATAATGTAAGGCTTGAACAGTATCCGATCCTTGGATTGGATGTCTGCCCCACTAAGGCCCATTGTTTTACTCTCTGCCAACTAAATAACTAAATCTTTTTTGTAATTTACATTTGAGTAAACAAATCAAATCAAATCAAATCAAATCAAATCAAATCAAATCAAATCAAATCAAATCAAATCAAATCAAATCAAATCAAATCAAATCAAATCAAATCAAATCAAATCAAATCAAATCAAATCAAATCAAATCAAATCAAATCAAATCAAATCAAATCAAATCAAATCAAATCAAATCAAATCAAATCAAATCAAATCAAATCAAATCAAATCAAATCAAATCAAATCAAATCAAATCAAATCAAATCAAATCAAATCAAATCAAATCAAATCAAATCAAATCAAATCAAATCAAATCAAATCAAATCAAATCAAATCAAATCAAATCAAATCAAATCAAATCAAATCAAATCAAATCAAATCAAATCAAATCAAATCAAATCAAATCAAATCAAATCAAATCAAATCAAATCAAATCAAATCAAATCAAATCAAATCAAATCAAATCAAATCAAATCAAATCAAATCAAATCAAATCAAATCAAATCAAATCAAATCAAATCAAATCAAATCAAATCAAATCAAATCAAATCAAATCAAATCAAATCAAATCAAATCAAATCAAATCAAATCAAATCAAATCAAATCAAATCAAATCAAATCAAATCAAATCAAATCAAATCAAATCAAATCAAATCAAATCAAATCAAATCAAATCAAATCAAATCAAATCAAATCAAATCAAATCAAATCAAATCAAATCAAATCAAATCAAATCAAATCAAATCAAATCAAATCAAATCAAATCAAATCAAATCAAATCAAATCAAATCAAATCAAATCAAATCAAATCAAATCAAATCAAATCAAATCAAATCAAATCAAATCAAATCAAATCAAATCAAATCAAATCAAATCAAATCAAATCAAATCAAATCAAATCAAATCAAATCAAATCAAATCAAATCAAATCAAATCAAATCAAATCAAATCAAATCAAATCAAATCAAATCAAATCAAATCAAATCAAATCAAATCAAATCAAATCAAATCAAATCAAATCAAATCAAATCAAATCAAATCAAATCAAATCAAATCAAATCAAATCAAATCAAATCAAATCAAATCAAATCAAATCAAATCAAATCAAATCAAATCAAATCAAATCAAATCAAATCAAATCAAATCAAATCAAATCAAATCAAATCAAATCAAATCAAATCAAATCAAATCAAATCAAATCAAATCAAATCAAATCAAATCAAATCAAATCAAATTTTATTTCCCAAAACAAAATTTACAATGTTAAATCAAACTTAATTTTAAGCACCTAGGTATAAATACCTGTGTGTGCTTGTGCCCTACTACTGTTATTTACAATATTACACATTATATCACACAAACAATAGGAATATATATATATATCCATATTTATATGTTTATTATACAAAAATAAGTACGCTCTTCTCTTTCCCCTTTTCCGCATATTACACAACCGTTCAAACTCTGATAAATCCATAAAAAGATATACAAACAATTAAGATTTAAAATCCCACCATACTATCCTTTCTTTCCCAAAACGTACTGTAAACCCACCTCACACCCAGAAACTAAGTTATTTAATTATGATTCTGATATATTTTCTATGCTGAAATCAAAAGAAAAAAGAAAAAAAGGCAACAGAAAGAAAAGCAAGGGTAATCACAGCAGTATCTGATTTTCTACAATGAACTTTTTTACTTCCCGTGCAAATTTCTTTCCCCCCGCCATGTTCCTCACTCTGTCAGGCAACAAATTGTAATATTTTGGACCTAGGTGAACAATGGAATGTAGACTTATAGATCTATTGCTTTGTGGTATTATGATATGCCTCCCTACATTTATTCTGGTTAAATAGTTATGATCTATCAATGTTTGGGTGCTATAATTCTTCTTTATGAAGACACAAATTGCCAGAGCATAGAGTGATTTAAGATTACAAATTTCGATGGAGTAGAGTTGTGCTGTAGGGTAAAGTCTGGGTCTCTTAAAAATAATTTTAATTACAGTATTTTGTATTATTTTCAAAGATTCTAAATGTGTCTTATATGCTCCACCCCAAACTGAAATTCCATACCTAAGTAGTGGCTCTATTAGTGTTTTATAGAACAATATAAGTAGCTTTCGCGACAAAATTTCTCTTAGTAGATAGAATTTGTGCAACAAAGCCCGAACTTTCTTTGTCAAGTATTGAGCATGCAGATCCCATCTTAAGTGTTGGTCCATCATAATGCCTAGATATTTTATGCTCGTAACAGCCTTTATTGGTTCACTCAATGTGTCAATTCCAATCTCTTCATAGTTTGGGCGGTTAGCGTTACTACCCAAGCAGCAAGGGGTAGTTGAATCGACGTTGATTAAAGGTTGATTGGTGTCGTAGGCGTTGATATACCAAAAATCAACGTTGAATAAACATTATAAAAGCAACGTAATCATCAACGTAGTTTAAGTGACGTTTATTCAACGTTAAATATAGGTTGTAAGAGACCTTCAAGCTATTTTGTAAAAATAATTCTACTCATTGGCACCAGTATTTTTCAAATATATACTAGGTATAGCAACTTTAAATAGTTTTAACACAGATTTTAAAAATTTTTTTTTTAAGTCGACTAAAGACGTTGAATAAACGTAGCATCATCTGAAATAAATACTGTATTAAATTTAAGATATCAAAAAAAACCGGCTATTGCCGTTTATATCTTATTGGATGCACGTGTAATGTAGCAACATGATTATATATCAGTTACAAAGCCGACTCTATGTCAGTTACTTAAAAGTGGATAACGTTGTACTTCCATGCAAATTAATTCAAATTTCCCGCCAGAAGCGGGAGGATTGAGACATCACATGCAAAAACGCAACGCAACGCCGAGCGTCGGACAACTTGGTCTTTCCTTACAAGAAAGACAAAGATAAAGGCGATCCTTGACATTTGACAAATCCGAATTTTCCACTCGACCGCGTCCCTCCAAGTGACATGTGACCGTGTTCTTGTTGTTTGTTTGTAGGTGAGAACTGAGAAGAGAAAAGTGTTCAAATTAATAATTGCATTATTGCTGGTGTTATTATGGTACATTTATTAATGTTTCCACTATTTCCAGCCTGGATTTAACATTGATTGGTAAGTGAAATGTATAATATTTACATAAATAGAAGTATATAATGTTAACAAAATTTCGTATTACGGATGGCGTCTCTTTTTCGATTTTATATTATTACACAAAAAGTAAAAAACGGGTTTACTTTAGTTAGTTACTGGAATACAAGAATTCCTTCAAATATTAGTCACAAGTCTTCTGTGCAGAATTTTATTTTTTTAAAATTTTTCAAGAAAAAAATAAGATACTTAACCTCTAACCAAAATTCACAAGGTCACGGGACCTGTGAAGCAAGCAGGGGCGCTGTTTTTCTACAAAATAGTAATAATTCTTCCTAGGCTTCTTATAATAATGCCACCTTATATATTATTCTGTTGTCCATAAGTAGCTATATTAGTCTAATAAAAGGTAAGGTACCTAAATAAGTTAAATTTTTAATCAATTATTAGTACAGTAGTAAAATTGGTAGCTCTTTTTCTACATAAATATTCATAAAAAAGTGGTTTAATTTAAGTTTATGTGTTGACATTTTTCAATGGAATTTTTAAGAGTAGGTAATGTGGAAAATTTCGTTGATATAGGTACTCGCTGCTAATTTTAATGCGAATGATCATTCATTACATTACGAGCATGGAAAGTGAGACATGACACTTTATATCATTTTTTTAACCTATGTTTTTACAGTAAGGCTATTCTGGTATGGGTAATTTGCTTAAATATTTGATTATTGTATGAATATTCTAATTTGTGTAGAATATTTTAAAGTGCAAGTACAGGGTGAATATCTTAAATTTGTCACCCCTTCTTTACTTTGTTATTTTTGAAAATAGAAAAACTTTTAAAAAACAAAAACAATAAATGATTTTTTTCAACAATCAATCAATTAATCAAATCAGAACTCCGCAAATGATATAATAAAAAAAAATTGTAGAGGAATATGTAATGTCTGATGTTTGGTAAGCAGAAATAAATAAATTTGGATTATGATTGAGAATGTTGCCTTTTAGATGAATACGAGAAAGCTAAAGAAAAGAGAAGTGAAGCCCAATTTACATCTGATATTAAATCAGACAGTGAAATAGACCTAAATAATAGGACAAAAAGACAACGTAAACCTCCATATGTATACCAGCGACTCGAGCGATAGTGACAGTCAAATTCAAAGCAAATTAGTCAACAAGAAAAAAAAGCTTCCAAGACCTCCCCCTATTGAAAATGAAAGTGATGGTAAAAACTTTTCAGTACTTTGCTTTTTTGTTTTTTAAAATTTAAATTGAAAAAGTATTTTTTAATTTTGTTTGTGCATTTATTTTTGAAAAGTTTTATGTATAATGCCTTATGCCTCAAATAAAGTAATCGCAAACATCTTGGTGATTTTATTTTATTTGAAAACTGCTTTAAAATAGCTACATTATTTTAAAACACTATCTTTAAAGGTAGCAATTTTTTGCTGCCAGCGGGATATAAGGATGGACATTTAAAATAGTATATTACTAAACTAATTTTGTAAGACATGTTTACACTCGATCAAAATAGCACTCGTATACAAGTTCTAAAGAACAAGTGTTCTCAAGTCTTATGGAGCAGTTCTCTTCAATATTTTTTCTACTTTTAGTATTTTTATGCCTTACTTTTAAAAAATATGTCATAAACATGTAAAGCAATGTTATCTTAACTTTCAAATGAAATGGACATTTTGGATTTCATTATATTGGCTACTCATTATAAAACCTAAATTGTTATTACACCGAAATGAAGCAATAAAGTAGAAAAATTATTTTAAATAGGTAGATTATCTGACGTCTTAAAGACATCTGGTCAACGTAAAATACGACGTAAATCGAGACGTTGAATCTGGTCAACGTAAAATACGACGTAAATCGAGACGTTGATTCAACGGTCACATTCAACGTTGTATCAATTATGACATTGTGCCGTCCTGTCAACGTAGATTCAACTGTTGTTACAACGTAATGCAACGTTGGGAAGTATCGTACATTCAACGTTGTATCGACCAATCCTTGCTGCTTGGGTAATTGAAAAGGCCATATATTTAGTTTTTGTGATATTTAAAGATAACTTTAAGGAATCTAGTAATGTTTTCACTTTCAAAAGACCATTTCTTAATTTTTCACGAGCGGCTTCCCAGGTATCTGCAGTGAAAGCCAAAACAGTGTCATCAGCAAATGAGACAATATCACCCTCCATCTCCAGGTTAAAGAGTAGGTTCACATAGACCTTGAACAGAATCGGCCCCAGGACTGTACCCTGCGGTACTCCCATATTGACTATCCTTCCCTCACTAAGTACTTTATTAATTCTTGTATGTTGAAGTCTATTACTCAAATAATTTTTAAACAAGTCTAGTACTTTTCCTCTAACACCATAGCTTTCTAAGATTTTGAATAATTAGTATGGGAGACAGTGTCAAATGCTTTAGATAAGTCAAGGAAAACCGCAAGGCATTTTTTCCCCCCATCCAATTTTTTTGTTATTAAAGTGACCACCTCCTGCAGGGCATCCTCCGTACTCAATCCAGACGTAAATCCATATTGTTTATTTGACAGGATTTTATTTTTTCCTAAGTAATTTACAAGACGTTCTTTTAGAGATTTCTCAAATATTTTTCCAATGTTGTTTAGTAAGCTTATCGGTCTATAATTTTCTATTAGTGATTTGGAGCCTGACTTATGTATAGGACAAACTATAGAGGTTTTAAACTGACTGGGTACAATGCCAGTTTTAAAGATGATGTTAAAGATATGAGTTAATGGTTTCAGTATGAATGGATGCAGCGCTTTAATAATCCTTGTACCTATGCCGTCCTCACCCGAAGAGCAGTTATTTTTTAAAGACGATATATGTTTAATCACTTCATTTTCACTGACTGGTGTCAGGAACATAGAATATGGGGTTGATATAGGCATTTTGTCACATCCTTGAGGTTTTATTTTACTTGCCATTTTTTGACCTATATTTATAAAATAATCATTAAAGAGATTAGCGATTTCTGTTTCATTCGTAAGCAACTCACTATTTTGCGTGGTTATTTGCAGCTTTTCCGGATTTTTTAGATTTTTTTCATTTGTAGCATCATTAACTAAAGTGTATATTTTCTTTATATTTCTGCAATTCTGATTAATTTTTTCTTTATAGTAGTCGTCTTTTGTTTGTGTAATGAGTTTATTTAATTTATTTCTGTAATTCTGTAACAATAAATGTATTATTATCATTATCGTTATCGTTATCGTTATCGTTATCGTTATCGTTATCGTTATCGTTATCGTTATCGTTATCGTTATCGTTATCGTTATCGTTATCGTTATCGTTATCGTTATCGTTATCGTTATCGTTATCGTTATCGTTATCGTTATCGTTATCGTTATCGTTATCGTTATCGTTATCGTTATCGTTATCGTTATCGTTATCGTTATCGTTATCGTTATCGTTATCGTTATCGTTATCGTTATCGTTATCGTTATCGTTATCGTTATCGTTATCGTTATCGTTATCGTTATCGTTATCGTTATCGTTATCGTTATCGTTATCGTTATCGTTATCGTTATCGTTATCGTTATCGTTATCGTTATCGTTATCGTTATCGTTATCGTTATCGTTATCGTTATCGTTATCGTTATCGTTATCGTTATCGTTATCGTTATCGTTATCGTTATCGTTATCGTTATCGTTATCGTTATCGTTATCGTTATCGTTATCTTTATCATTATCATTATCATTATCATTATCATTATCATTATCATTATCATTATCATTATCATTATCATTATCATTATCATTATGATTATGATTATGATTATGATTATGATTATGATTATGATTATGATTATGATTATGATTATGATTATGATTATGATTATGATTATGATTATGATTATGATTATGATTATGATTATGATTATGATTATGATTATGATTATGATTATGATTATTATTATTATTATTTTGATACCATACACTATTAGGTTTTAGAAAAGCTGCCATTAAAAAACTTTAAAGAGGAACTTTCCTAAAATGAAGCATCTTTTGAGAATAAATTTAGATTTAAATGTATCAAGTAGCCTGCCGTGACCAACAAAACGAATAAAACAAAATCATGCCTTAAAGACAATAAAATTGACATGCCGACAGCTTCTGCCAAAGTAAATTAGTTTGTTGTTTAAAAAACATGGAAAATAATAGTTTTACAAGGAGTGAAAAAGTTGATATGTTATTATTGTCAGGCTCATTTCGCATTTTCGGAACCAGTTTTGGGTACCTAATAGTGCCGGGTTGGATGACGCCGATTAAAATATATTTGTGCGTAAAGTCGTGCAGCATCGGTTGAATTATTTCTCTAAACACTAATAACATATCAACTTTTTCACTCACATCTTTCAGCTGTAAAACTATTATTTTACATGTTTTTAAACAACAAACTAATTTAATTTGGCAGAAGCTGTTGGCATTTCAATTTTCTTCAATGCATGATTTTGTTTTATCAGTTTTGCTAGTCACAGGCTACTTGATGCATTTAAATCTAAATTTATTCTCAAAAGATGCTTCAAAAGATGCTTCATTTTAGGAAAGTTCTAAGTTAACTTTTAAAAGTTTTTTAATGGCAGTTTTTCTAAAACTATAAACTATAAAAATAGTGTATGGTATCGAAATAATCGTAATAAAATCCTCTTTTTTCTTAACCCGACGAGCCACCATGTTGCCATTTAAAAAAATTAGTTATACAACTTTAAAGAATAATTTTTACATAGAACATAGCATTGGACAAAAAATAGTCAAAATTGTATTTTTCCCAAGATTAAAGAACTGAAAAAAGTGATTTTAAGGTAATCATACAATACCCTCTTAAATACAAGGCCTCAGTGCTCTGCCGTGACGTCACCATTAGTAGGCTGAATATTTAATAGAATATAATAGAATAATCATGGGTAAGGGTTATACTACTCTTTAGTAAAAGATTTAAAAAATATTTTTCTTTAAGTTTATATGTACAGGGAGTTTAAAAATAAGTAATCTAATCTATATTTGCTATCAGTGGCAGTTCGTAGGTTAACAGCTAGGGTTGGGAAGTATTTTTGTCTCCTCAGATAACATACTAAGTAACTTATAAATAAAAATATATATTTATATTAGTAGCTACTTATATGCAATTCATCACGGGAGGTTTTTGTCTTTATAAGCTCCTTTGAAAATTGTGTGATGCATGCTCCTTTGAGCATAATGTGTTGTCATTAGATATACCTAAGTACGAGCCTAAGTATGACACTGTAATTTGTTCTTTAAATAAAGGTCAATATATCGGAATGTTATGTCACTTTATGGGTAATTATTTCGTAAGATTATTTAGTTTTCTTTTCTTATTTTTACCCATACGATCATTTTTTTTACCACAGTAGTTTCTTATTAATGTATTTGAAATACTACTAAGTATAATTTTTGCAATAGTTACTTCTGAATGTTCATTACATCCCGCAAGAGGAGCTAGAAGTTTTTTGTCTGTAAGATGTTTAATAAGTAAATTAGAGAAAAAGGCTTTTTTATTAAAATTATCCAAAAAAATATCTTCAAAATCTTGAATCAATTTCTTAAAAATAATATATGCAGTTGAAACTATATCTACTATTGTCTAAATAGGGTTCGATATGTATCTCATCAAAAAGTAGAATTACATATTTGTCTTTATCGGTTAAAAATTTAAAAATATTACGAGCATAGGTAAGAAAATTTTTTCTTTCATCAATATGAGGATCTGTGAGATATTGATTACAGACCCCTTTTATTGTTTCGGGGTGAGGCAAAATAAGTGGTCCATGGTCTCGTAAATATTTATAGGCATGGGGGCTTATGGTAAATAAAATTGAACATAAAATCATAGTGTTGGGTGAATATCTATATCTTTCTTTTGCGGTCTTAAGCAAAGTAATTTGTTCAGAAATAAAATTTAGGTTTTTTATAAATGGGTCATCACCCGAATTTTTTAAATTTTCTAAAATTTGTAACAAAAGTTTAAATGTATTTTTTAATCTGTTTGAATTATTTTTCTCGGAGTTACTCGAGTTTAGTGTTGAATCATTGTTACTCGTAGTACCCTCGTTACTTTGCATGAGGTCATTATCGGCATTATTTAAAGAAATTGTCATAATCGTATCATCAATAATATCCAACAAGTCTTTTAGTTCATCTAGACTGCTACAAGTAAATGGTGTTTTTAATTTTGACCCAGAAATACTAAGAGATTGGCCATATAAAAAGGTTGCTATTTTTAAGTTATTATAGATGACAATTGCCCAAGTTATACAAGGTCCAGGATTATATTCAAGCCTAAATAAAGTTATTTTTTCTTCATTTTTTACGGAGAACCAGCCGTCCTTTAGAGTAAAATTTTGAAACACATTTAAGAACTGTTCAAAGTTTTCAAAACTTGTGTTGTTCTTATGGCTATCATACTTTACTCGGCTTTCTTCAATTGCTTGTAAAAAATGTAACTCCTCAAGTTCCCTTAATTTTTGGTCTTTACTTTTACGAATATGAACAGTTTTCGATAAATATTGAGGACAATTTGGAAAAATTGTTGGGATGCTGTTTTCTGCTAGTCGAGGCCTATTTAGATCAATTGAAACAATCTTACCTGTTTTTGGGTCTTGTTCTGAATGATTTCAAATTATACTACCTTTATCAAAATGTTGTTCACAAACTTTCGTGTTTTTGTTTGGGACTAAATCTTTTCGCGGAATGGATGGATTAACCATTGTTGCTGTAAAAGTATGTCCTTTGGAAAGCCGAAAACGCGAACTTTTGGTCCAATATCGTAGTTTCCACTACACCCGGGAACAGAGCACTTATATATATTTTATGTTTCAATTCACCGATAGTGATGTTAAAGAGCAGGTAAATTGCTGAACAGGTTCGAACAGTTCGGTTCTCACCCGAGAACCTGTTCACCTGTTGTTTTGATCATAAATAAATTATTTTGATAAAAAAAGTAAAAAAGTGAAAGGTCAGGAAAGTAGTAAAAACCCGGTTTTTGTTAAAAAAAAAAAAAGAAAAAAGGTCGCCACTTCCGAGTTCCGTAAACTAACAACACAGAAAGAACACCGCTGCGCATTCCTGTTTCCTTCAAAGGAAGACCAAACAAAGAACACCCTGTTCTTTTTATGAAAGATGGCTTGCGGGTCGTCGTTTCAGAATAAGAAGAACAGGCTGGTCTTTCTTTGTTGTTTCTTTGGAGCAGAACAGGGAACAGAGAACAGTGAACAGAGAACAGAGAACAGGGAACAGGGAACAGGGAACAGGGAACAGGGAACAGGGAACAGGGAACAGGGAACAGAGAACAGTGAACAGTGAACAGAGAAGAGAGAACAGGGAGCAGTGAGAGCATACACGCGGACGCAGCGGTGTTCTGTGTTGTTTACGGAAGTGGCGACGTTTTTTTTTTTTTAACAAAAAGCGGTTTTTTTTTTGTTTGACAATTTTCAGACATTGTGTTAAAATTCTACCCTATCGCTAAAAGTTGTTTTTTTTTCAAATTTTAAACTGGCAACAAGGCAGTGAGACAAGGCGACCAAATAAATATAATGATTAAAACAAGACTGACAGCCGATTCATAAATTGACTGGCGATCTTTACAATATAAATCTTATGAAGAAAACTTAAGCCTAGTATATGTGACGTCACGTTAAATTTACGGCAAAGCACTGAGGCCTTTGTATTTAAGATGGTATTGACTGAGGCCTTTGTATTTAAGATGGTATTGATTCATAGCCCTCTAGATAAAACAATAAATTTGGAAAAAAAATATTTTCTTGGTGACAAAAAGTGACAAGTGACACATCATTGTATTTAGAATGTCGTATGGAGTCAAAAAAAGTAAAAATATACCAGGTGTCCCATTTAAAAATCGAAAGTTTATGTCACTTCCGGATAAACCGGAAGTTGCATAATGTTGAGTCGCTTGTCAAAAAATGCAGTTTTATGTCGTATACAAATCCCCCAAATTTTATTTTATTATCTTGAAAAACAAAAAAGTTAGAGAGGCGAGCCACCTTCCGTGGACACCCGGTATGTATATTGTAATTTATAACAAAACCTCGTGTTATTTACAAAGGTATAGGTACCTATCTAACAAAGGCTAGTTTTTTCACTACAAATAAATATTTGGCAAAGCTTACAAAAATTGGTTTTCCCTCAACAGTAGCCATGTTTTCTAACTTTTCAAGTTCCTCCAAACTTAATTAATTCCGTCTTCGCCGCCTCTTCTGTCTTTCCGACAAATCTTTAAAAGGTTTACTATGCATTACACTTCTTACCGTAGATATTAATTAAAGCCACAATTAAAGCAAAAAACTATGTAAAAACCACAGGAACCAGGAACAAACGATGCGAGTCACGAGAAACAGAAACACGGCGCACCAAAAATAGAATGTAAGGTCAGGTTAGGATCTGGCAATCTGGCCGCGTCGGTTCGTCTTCCAAATTTTATATTGGTGCGAGGTACCTACATAAGTTCTGTAACGCGTTCACAAGAGACATTGGACATACCTCACAATTGTCCATTACCCCTGATGTAATTTTTATTGGCGTCCTAAACCTTTCTGCTACGTTACACTGGGCAAACAGTAAAAAAATCCTGGGAATACCTTGAAAGTATGTTTATACTATATAATAACAAATCATCACGGTCAGGTTACCATACTACGTTCATTGTATGGCTGCGATATTTAATTCAAAGTTACAAATTAATGTTATAGATAAATGTAGTCCATGTTGGAAAGTGAGGTAACATAAAAACTTCTGTAAGCTTTTTAACTTCTACATAAAAGTCGCTCGAACGTTTAAGCAAGGTTTGGTACGAATGTTAATAGTTTATCTAAACAGAACATCGCAAAAGAGCCCGGCGATGTTATGTGCTAGCTGGGTAGGCAGTAATAATGCCACCGTCTAAAGTTAATAATAATCTGCAATAATGGGTAAGGAAATGGGGGAGGGTTAATTTAAAGGCAAGATTTAATTGACAATATAAAAGTGAAGTTATCAGAAGGGTTATAATTATTTGGTATGATGTTGCCTGTAGAACGTTAATTTATAATTTGTGTACATAAAATGGTGTGATGGGTTTTTCCTAAAAATAATGTCCGGCAGCATGAAAGTCTTGTGTGGCCAATGCTATAGTCCTTCAGGCGTTCGGCTTTTTGGTAATATTGTCGGTCAGGATTGGTATTCTTAAGGCGACAATATGAAAAACAACGCCCACTTAAGAAGAAAAGTAACACTTGCAGAAAGTGGACGGGCTCCTAACTTTTATAAATTATAGATGTTTAAAATGTCCGCCAGTAGGAATGACTTGTATTTCCCCTACTGAAGACCCTCAGTCGGTCGGCTTTTCACTAAACTACGTAGTACCTTTATACCAAACGTGTACGTCAATCTACAATACTAGGTAACTGAAATGACAAATAATGTTAATAATAATAAGTACACGAAAATGGGGCGATATGTAACAAAATAAATTGCAAATTAACTGGGAACCAAACGGGGAACCAATTAAAACCAGAGTGTGGTCGCAGACCGAAGGTAATCATAAAAAAAGGGGTAATTTTGGGAGGTAAAAGTGTCACCATTACAGTTGCAGACGTAATTGGTAACAAAGGGTAAAACATTACTTATTATTGTCGCAGAAATAATATAATATCTAAGAAAGGTATAACAATTCTGTTGCAGACGGATGTTGGTAAAAAATGGGCTAAATTATGGGAGACAAATAAACCATCTTACACTAAGTTTAATGACATTTAATAATTAGGGTTTTATTCTGTATTTTATTTAAGGGATCTGTGATTAAATTGTTCATAAATTGGATATGGTCCAAATGCTTTATAATAGATAAATATTTTTTAAAAACCGCTTTAAATTTTCATTTACTGGCAGCGAAATACAATGAGGACCTAAAGTCCGCCCCCCCTCTAACTTCTAAACCGTTCGGTATATTTTAATGAAATTTTGAACGATAATATTTGAGCAAGTCTTGCACTTTTTGACATACCAATGACAGCTTTAAATGTCAAGATGACAGCTGGGTCCGCTTTTGGAATATTTTTTTAAATGGAACACCCTGTATATTTTTACATTTTTAAATTCCACATAAAATTATAATTATTTTTTATTAAATGCATTATTAGTCTATACTTCATAGTTTCCGAGATATTGACTCTCGAAAAGTGACATTTTTGAACTTTGACAGCTTATAACCTTCCAACAGTACGTCTTAGAGCAAAACGGCTTACATGTCTATTTCATTCCATCATCTTCAATTTTTATTATCTTCCCAAAAAAATCAACTTCCAGTTAAACCGGAACAACTATATTTCCTGCTTTCGAGTTACATCCGGTTTAACCGGAAGTTGATTTTTTTGGGAAGATAATAAAAATTGAAGATAGGGACATCCCACTTGACCAAACATAGAACGTGACAAGATTGTGATATCTCATATAGAGCTCAATTAAAGAGCACCGTTTTATCACACGGTTCTATAGCAGTGACAAAACAAACATATATGTTGTAATAACACTATAACCAAGAACATCGCTTTGCAGCAGTGTTTTATCTTTGTGACAACTCAGTGCTAAAACTGTTGTTGCAATAAAGAGAGACAAGTTTGACGTTAATATACGTCAATTTAGTCTGTCAATTTGGCGTCTTTTTCACTCCAGATGCCTTTTTGCCTTTCGTTTCGAGAGTGTTTATTGTTTGGAGAGCGAATAGTGTGTTTCTACTTCTACTTTTTGAATTGTGATTGCGTGGTAAGTTGTTTATTTATTAGCATGTGTAAAGTATACTGAAAGTTATTGGTTTTTTTAATTGTCTATATGGAACACAGCAGACGCACGAAAAAAGTATTTGTGGCTCCTTCTTGAGGCAGCAACAAAGGAGAGCAAAATTATTTTGGGAAAACTTTAATGAATCCAATCCATAATCTGTAAGCTCTGTTACAGTCCATCAGCAGACCTCGGACATGCCCTACATAGTACCTAAAGAAAATGTCACCCGTAGCCCGTAGTGCTAAAACTTTAGGTATGTATAGTAGTCGTAGTAGACTTCGAGAACTTGAGCCTAAGACAGAATCTGATGACTCACCTGAAGAGCAGACCTCTACTTCCAGCAGCACTGGTTTAATTTATTATTT
Source organism: Polydrusus pterygomalis (assembly GCA_963969555.1). NCBI lineage: Eukaryota > Metazoa > Arthropoda > Insecta > Coleoptera > Curculionidae > Polydrusus > Polydrusus pterygomalis. Next base: position 86,882,948 of record OZ018379.1, read on the forward strand.
AGTAGATACTAACAATACTAAAATTAATTTTATGAATCGTGGTTCCTTGGAAGTTGGGCAAAATTCATATTTTTTGACAAAGCTCGTAGGTATATACGCATGAAAAAATGTAATATCTGATTGTTGCATTTTAGAATGTAGACCATGCAGAACTTTTTTGTAAAATTAATAATAAAAAAGTTTTCCATAATATGGTTCCAACGGAGACAAACTAATATATTCTACATTATTGCAGATATTGTCAATATGGGCCAGATTGCACGGAAAAACTTTTTGAAGAAGTCACTAGTGACTGCCCAGATAACATTTTTACATCCTTATCATGTACTATGAATATAATTTAAGGTACACGGCACATGACAGGAATATCATTTTTTTTCATTGCGCACATGTCAGGAATGTTCTAGGAATAGATTACGTTCCACCCTCTTCATGTGCTGAAGAAGTGATATTCATGTCATTAAAGATATTCTAATCACATGCGAAAAACGTGCCTAAAGCAAAGACATGCTTAGCACCTCCTTAGCATGTTCTAGGACAAGGTTAATTTTTAGCATGATATTCCTTTCATATATTATGAACATGCATAATATTCCTAGCATATTCTTTACATGTCAGATGTAAGCGGTGAAAGATCTAGGGGGGTCGCTGCCCCCCCGCCCCAGAGCCTCAAAAGTTGGTTAAAAAGCTTACGCTTACTATTTAAATTTGATATGATTTTGTACTTTTTTAGCTATTTTTTATTATCGACCTCCCCCCCCACTTCGTTTACATACTTATTCTGGATCCGCCCCGGATGTAGTTCGAGTATATCTCTTATTCTTTAGATAACTGAATATGAAAACAGCATCAACAGGTCACTTTAAAAAAAGTCTGTTTACATTAGGTGCAATTGCAAGTAAAATTGCCTGTAAGCATGCGCTTTAATGACTTTTCAATCAGTTTCAATTTATCCATTTAAAAACGACTATTTAATTGCACCTAACGTAAACAGGCTATTTTAAAAAGTTGCCTGCAGCTGCAAAATCTACATTTTCCAAAATCTAAAACGTAAAATAGCTTAACACGTAACTTAAAACATTTTTCGATAGTTTGACATTTTTACAGATAGATACAGATCATCAGTCACGCCTAAATTTTGGTTGGTATCATCTGAACTGAAACAACTTTTCTGATTTTTTTTGTAATATTTTATTAAATTGTTATTAAAGCTGTTTGCTTTTCCAGCAAATGGCAGCAGTATAGCAAAATATGGTTCTTATTAATTTTCTTTTTTATTTAACAAATTATTTAAAATCATGATATTATTATGGTATTTTTGTTTATGAAATATCACCTTCTTTTGTATTTTCTGCGGGCATCTGAAACAAATTAATTACTTTAATATAAAAACAACTTCGAATTCTGAATTAGAATTAATTATATCTTTATTATAAAAATATTTAAAAAAGTATTAACCATATGAGCAGAATCACAAAAGTGTTAATAGATATCTACAAGTTATCTCAAAATCTAACCTCCTTATTATACTTCATTTTTTCTTTCGCTTTAACTAACCAAATCTTAATAACATTGATGACTTCGGTTTCTGTAGCCTCTCTAAACTGAATCTTCACCGCATCTAAAACAATGAACTTATATTAGAAAATTTAAATGATGATATTAATTTAAAATTATGCCAGCTAGGTATGTATACAGGTAGAAAGTAGGTAGGTACCTAGAATAGAATTTGACAGTTTCAGCCTTGTAAAACTTTTCTTTTGTTTTGCGCCATCCCAGGAATAATGTTGAGCCACTTCATTAGAAAGCACTTTATATAAATTTTTTCTTATGGACTGTGACATCCCATTCCCTCCAATTCGATTAAATTCCAATATCTAAAAATAAAATTTGACAATACATTTGGGGTATTATATGCGTGTCCCCCAGAATATGTATATAGACTGAAAGGACAGACCAAAAGTTATCTTTTCAAATTTAAAAATCGTATTTTGCGATCATGCTAGATTTAAATCTAAAATATACGAATCTCAGTAAAATGCATATAATTTTATAGTATAGTAAAGTTTACATTAATTTGAGAGCTACAATTATTTCAGATTAGGTATGTACATATAGCATAAATTCTAACTGTAAATAAGAAGTTGAGTGAAATTTTGTATATTTTATTTTTATCCCAAAAGGCAATAATGTTGTTGCTAACTAGCATGAAACCGACATAATATTTTTTTTTAAATCAATACAACTATTATTCAACACAATTCAATCTTAAATATTAATTTTCTTAGTTGGATTTAAAAAACAGAGCAACTTAAAGATTTTATATTTATCCAAATATGTACTGGAAACTAAACCTAAAGTACACCACAATTAATTAATTGGTTTACATACTTCTTAGAATTTGAATATTATTTATTAAAAATTAATTTGGTTCGTTATAAAAAATATCATTACTTACCATTACTTTGTAATTATTGTTCTTAGTGTCTAACCAATTTTCCAAAAATGAAAGGCCTTCCTCTGGATATACAGGAATATGTTCATATAAATTTTTAATAGTTTGATCATTAATTGATGGAATACTGGCGGATTGTAAAGATTAAATTTTAGTTATTGCCGATAATTTGTCCATAACGGCATCAATTTTTAAATGCAATAGCGACATTTCTTCCACGAGAGTCTGCAACAAAGCTATAAAAAAGCGTCAGCTATAAAAAATAATCAGCCTCAAAACATATTTGTAATTTATAGTAACTTTTTTCTGGGTTTTATGTCAATTGTTAATAGAAATTCTTTTTATTTGTTTACGTTTCGGTTTACTTTGATAAAACTCATAATTTCAACTTTAACAACGTTCAGATTCTTGATTACGAAATTAATTACAAAGAACGAAGTATGAAAGAAATGATTTACATTAAAAAAACCATAAATACCCTTAATTTTAGAACCTATACAGATAATCTTATTTGTGTTTATAACAACTTAATAAAACAATAAAATGCAAATTTTTACACCCAACCCTAATTATCTTTAAAAATATTGACAGGGGATTTTACAATCAATTATCCCTTGTCCGTAATTGTGAAGATATAAATGAAAATTAAAATAATTTTAGTATTACCTTTTTTTAAGTTATTGTTATGCAATTTATTTTTAAAACCTGTCTACTTGGTATTTACCATTAGTGATTGCATTAAGAGCAAACGCTAGTGACGCCTTCGCCATTTCGTTTTCTGATCAATATTTAGTAACCTCTTCGTTTCATCCAAAAGTCGACCAAATACCTCTCTTTGGAGTATAATTACCGACAGTTTTAAGTTAAAAAAAGTGTAATTGAAAAATTAATAAAAGCATAAGTAAAACGAAAGTTTGTCAAATTTGCGCATATTTCTTTTTTGCTTTCATTAATTTATAAATCCAACCTTTTTTAACGTAAAAAATAGGTAATTGTTCTCCTAAGAGGGGTACTTGGCCGAATTTTGGATAAATCGATAAAAGCACCGAAATATTGATCAAAAGACGAAATGGCGGAGGCGTCACTAGTGTTAGCTCTTAAGATGTACGTGTATGCGTACTGTTGGCATTTCCCAAGTAATAGTTGAAAGCTTTCTATATCTAATTAAAATTAACCAAAACCACAAACGGGCCCAGAAACACAAATCAAGAACAAATATTAGAAACATGCAGATTGTATCCGTAACATATATTATACCATCTGTAAATAGGTACCTATTCATAATATTTAGGTAATTACGCCAAAATATTTTTTCTAAGGTGGAATTATCAACGTCATTCAATTTATTGCCAACCTATAACCTATTTCGCCTTGTTTTTCTTAGTATATTATTTTATTGACTAAGATTTAAATAGAATCAACATCGTCTGAACACTATTTAGGTAATATCTGATATATTACAAAAATATCAATTAATTTATTGCTTATTTTGGGAGAATTGTATAGTGAAAGAACAATGACATAATAATGTAAAAAAAAATCTTAACCGATATTTTTCGATATACAATTATCCTTAAATAACTTATGAAATTCCTTGATATTTTTTTAACATGTTAATTATTACCTATAGAATATGAAGACGATATTGATTTTATTTAAATTTTATGTAAAAGTTAGAAAAAATAAATAAATCTACGCGAAATGGGTTATAGGTTGGCAAGCATGTTGATACTCTTAAGTTTACAAAAAAATCAAGTTTTATAAGGTAAATAGGTAAGTAAAAACACTTGTTGATTACTATGGAATGAATTATTTGTAAATGCTAGAGTGTAAATAAATTAAACTATACTTACTTTATTTTATTTTCTGATCAGCACTACAACAAACCTCACTAAATATATGCAAAAGACTCGACGTTAAAAATTAAACACCCGATCCGCAAAAGTTCAGGAGTTAAACAATTAAACTGAAATATATGGTGAAATAAAAACCTAGAGTCGTTAAAGGATTAAACTCTCTCGCGGTACCTCCGATACGATGTTCGGTACTGTCTTTTCCCAAAAGCTCCTTTGTATAGTTATTGCAGGTCAGGAAGATTTTTACCCGTAGGTACTAAAAGTACAGTTGGGTCGCACATGTTTCTTTAGGGTCGCTCTCATAAAATGATTGCCACCCAAAGTAAAAGTTTGAAGTCCTTTAATCCAAATATGTAGTTCCCGTTATTTTTTTACAAAACACAATAAAGAATCAAGAGAGCCAACGAGATAACTTCCGTTCTTAGATGCTAACAAATTTTGCACTTTGCGCGACCAAATTTTATAAGTTGAATAACTGATTATATTTTTTTTTTTCTATTTCTCTTCTTACAGTACGAGAAAATCACTTTCTTTACACGTACTGAAATCGCGCCCACATTTAGAACCAGAATAGAACGTTCCAGGAATGTTCCTCAATAGTTCGAAAAATAAGTAGGATACAGCACATGAATATAATATACATATCACCTTCTGGAATCGCGTTACTTTTTGGAATATGCTAAATACATTCATTTCATTTACCTTTTATGCTTGTATTTACTGGTAGATTCCAGACACATGAAAAGAATATTATTAAACGAATATGCGAAAAAGGATGAAGAGGGAATATTCTTTGCATTAGCAATGTACCAAATGTGTTATCTGGGTGGGTGCGTCAAGGCAAACAAAGATTGGGACGTGACGAAAAATTAAATAAATAAAATTGTTTTAAAATTTTTCCAATAAAAGTATTATTGTTATTATTATTATTATTATTTGTTCCAATCTAGTTTTATCTCCAAGATGTAACTACAATATATTACATCTGTCAAACCGCATGGATTTATTTGACATAAGATATATAAAACAAAGATATCACAGGGATGAAACAATAACAGATTTCATCTGTCAAGCCAAAAGATAAAAAATGGAACATGGTTTGTCACTGACATAGATTTGCGTTTTGTCTCTGTGATAAAGCTTAAATCCTTGGTTGTGGCGACATTAGTGCAAGTTAGGAGCATCTCTGTGACATCTGTGTGCTTAGCTCAGTGATAAAACATTAAACAATGTTTTTTAACTGTTACATCACAGTGACATGTTTTGGTCAAGTGGGATGTAAGCCGTTTTGATCTAAGACGTACTGTTAGAGGTTATAAGCTGTCAAAGTTCAAAAATGTCACTTTTCGAGAGTCAATATCTCGAAAACTATGAAGTATAGACTAATAATGCATTTAATAAAAATAATTATAATTTTATGTGGAATTTAAAAATGTAAAAATATACAGGGTGTTCCATTTAAAAAAATATTCCAAAGGCGGACCCAGCTGTCATCTTGACATTTAAAGCTGTCATTGGTATGTCAAAAAGTGCAAGACTTGCTCAAATATTATCGTTCAAAATTTCATTAAAATATACCGAACGGTTTAGAAGTTAGAGGGGGGGGGGACGGACTTTAGGTCCTCACTGTATACCACATCATAGGGAAACCGTCAGAATAAGATTAAAGCTAAAAAATCTTAAATCTGACAAACTTTTACCATTGTACCAAACTATAAAAGAACCTAAATATAGACACAACGTAGACAGGGTCGTACCACAAGATTTGACGAGTACAGCTAGAGTGACGGATTTCCGCAGGTGATGAACACACCGGGGGTCGGTCAGTTTCAAATCACAAACTAAATCAATAAAAACTCGTTCAAAAGTTAATAATAAAATTGGAAAGTTCTAAAACCGCAGTTCAACTTTCCCACCATTGCTACTCTGATGGCCAACAGGCACACTAAAACGGCTCTCTCTCTCTCTCACTCTCTCTTCTTTCTCCCCCCACTGTGTTGCGATTTTTTAACAAGGACTACAAGGAGTTAACATGTCTAACCCTATAAATTTTCTTTGGTGGGGCTTATTCTAAAACGTTGGTGAAACTGTCGATCTGTAAAATTTGGAACAATTTCTTTCTTCCCACGAACGTCATAAAGAAAGATGGACGAATAATTACTAGATAACTTTTTAACCTCCTATAGCCATCATTTATGACTGTGCCAATTGACTTTGGCAACATTGAATTTTTTCAGTTTTGCTTCTATTTGTAACAACTTTTCGCTTGGCTTTTTACCAAATTAAAGTTTTTTGTAGTTGAAATTGTTTATTCCTGTGTTATAACTGGCGCCTAGCAAACCCTATGTTTTTAAATTTGCAATATATTTTCTGTTGCCGGTGAAATCGTTCCAAAATTAAAGTACGTTGGGAACACTGTGAACAGATCGGCATGACTTGACATTGATGAAAGTTCACTGTTGCAAACACTCCCAAAACCCTAGGGAATTCAATGTTGCCAACCACTTTTGTCACAGTTTCTTCAGGCGCATAGGGGAGTCAATTTCTCGCAAGACGGCCATATGCATTATTAGTCCATCTTTCTTTATGACGTTTATGTTTCTAAATTTATAATTTACTGCTTCAACATCTGAAAAACATTATTCATAACAAAAAATTTAAAAAGATAATGTCTCAATGGCTGATCGAACATTCACCTACAATTTTATAAATTTGTGTTGAAGACATCATTGTAAGTTACATAAATATAATCTATAGTTATTTATAATAAAACTTAAAATATAAGAGAAAATTTACTTAAAGATTTCAGATGGATCCTCGGGTTTGGAAATCGGAAATTCTTCTGTCCTCTGTTGTCTGTTTCTTGTTCACTTTTTGTTGTAATTTTTCTTTTTTCTCGACTTGTCGAACATACCAATTGTTTAATCTAAGTCTGTTATGATAATATCTTTCACTTATCTAGATTAAATTATTTACTCACCATAAGCACACTGTGGAATAACATACCGAGATATGCAGTCAAGCCTTTGGCTTTGTAAATTTCGGTACATTCCAAACTACTTTTTTCTGTTTCTGGTACATTAAATTATATTAGATGTAATTAAACCTATTAAGTAAAAATATTATACTAAATACCCCAAAATTAAATATTTTTATTAATGTTTCCTTTAGATCATCTTCATCTTCGTCAAACAATAAATCGCCAGCAAATCGAAGAACCTGTATTCTCAAAATATCCATTACAGAAGTCAACTGAACAAATTAGTGACAAATAAATAACCAATAAAGAACGCCATTTTCGCAGATCCTAATGGGTTCAGTGAATTCTAAGCACTTCATTGGTTTAGGAGGCGTTCCGTCAAAAAGGTATATTGGCAACCGGTTTGTTTGTTGTTCCCCAGAGCATTTTTTTTAAATTTAATTTTTATAAAATAATTTTAGTTGAAAAAATTGAATTAAAATAATGCTCTGGGTAACAACGAACAAACCGGTTGCCAGTATACCTTTTAGACGAATTCTCTAGTTATCGCCTCATTAACCAATCAAGTGCTTAGAATTCACTCAAATAACTGAACCCATTAGGATCGGCAAAAATGCCGCCGGGGCGCCAGAAAAAGTTATTTTCATAGAAAGTTAGGTTATAAATAATAACCAGTTCAGCCAGCGATTCTCCAAAATGCACGCTTCTGACGTCACGATACTCGAAACCCCAATTGTACGCTCTATCGGACGTGAACTCAAACGCCCCCAGTGAAGTGAACAGTGTCAAGTCAACACTGTCATATAGTCATATTTGTCAGCTGCCTGCTGCCTCAGCTCTCAGCTAGTGTTGGAAAAAATCGACTTATTTTAATAATCGACTACCGAGTATTCGAGTGATTTAAAAAACCGAATGATAATCGATTTTTTTTTTCACTCAAATTCTAAAATTAATTATTAATATTGGCGGTTCATCGTTCATGTTGATATACAGCATTTCTATTGGGAATAACTGCATGACTCGGTGTTGTTAATCGATTGATTTTTTGCGGATTATTAAATGTGGCGGAGATATTTGTGGATTTTTTGGCATGGTTCCCAATTCCCAGATATTACAATTTAATTTAACAACTTGACTACCTACTTGACCTTGAGATGTCACGATATTACATAACTCATGATATTTATGAATACTGAATACTCACCACTAAACATTAAGTTCTCAGTAGACGCCGGCGATTTAAATCTAAATAAAATAATAAATCCTATTATCCAACGCAGGCAACCCGTAATGCACGTACTATTTAAATCTAAATAATAAATCATATTATCTTACAGAGGTAACCCGTAATGCAGTATTTAATTTGAATTATATCGCCAATAATAACCGAAACCACTCGATGTAGCCGCTCGCTAGGAGATGGCTCTGGCCTTGGCTCTGGCCGCAGTGAGTGATTGACAGGCAGGCAGCAACTTTGGAGACGCGTTGGAAAATAAAAACCATTATTGGGGGCGTTCGAGTTCACGCCCGGCAGAGCGTGCAGAGCGGGTTTCGAGTATCGTGACGTCAGAAGCGTGCATTTTGGAGAACTAGAGGGAATGGTCTAATCGAACGCGGGTTGAACTATCTTTCTTATAAATAACTTAACTTTCTTTGAAAATAACTTCATAGAATATGTGAATAACTTTTTCTGGCGCCCCGGCGTTTTTTCTTGGTTATTTATTTGTCACTAATTTGTTCAGTTGACTTCTGTGATGGATATTTTGAGAATACGGGTTCTTCCATTTGCTGGCGATTTATTGTTGGACGAAGATGAAGATGTTGTAAAGCAAACATTAATAAAATAATCTAATTTTGCGAAATAAACTGTCCCAAATTTTACAGATCTCATCCATTTTAAGAGAAATTTTAAAGCAACTAATCTCAGGAAATTAAAATTCACAGAGCTCGAATTTGAAAGTTAGGTTACAGTGACAGTACAATAGCCGTTAATTTGAATGAAATGTTTGTTGCCCGATGTTCTCCACCTCTCTTGACCGGGAAATGCGGGCGCGCTCCGAGCAGATGCCCCGTGTTATCTCGAACGAAGAAGTTCATGCTCGGGGCTTCAAAACAGACACGCTAGGATCATTTCGGGCGCGCTCGGAGCGTTCTGTGCTTCTACTCGAACACCCCCGTTGTTCGTCACTCATTTTGTCGCTCGAATTATTTCCGAAGATAATCGAATTATTCAAGTTATTGAAAAAACCAAATGATAGGTTATTTTTAGTGGTGGAAAAAACGGATCCACGTCTGGAGCGTTCCAATCGCGAACGCTCCAAAAAAATACCGCTCCAAAACAACGTTACTTTGGAGCGACCAAAATTTTCCAACCGCGTGCTTATAGGCTACAATATTAAACGAACTTTTAAAATCCCAAAGAACCCATTGCAATTTTATGTAAGGGTCGAAGTGACGTGTGCAGTATGATGATTTACATGATTCATGATTCATGATTTTTATTATAGTATTTATAGGATAACTTTCATTACGGCTTATTTACACAACTATAAATATTTCTTTAGAAATATAAAAAGCGACGTTAAAAAAGTGTTTTTACTGTTTGTTTATTTATTCTTAAACTTATAAAAATGTTGGTATTATATTTTATTTTTACCATTCTTATTTTATTAACAGTAAAATTCGGTAAATCTAATAATCTAGCATCAGTCTTCTTTCAAATTCAAACCGCACCGCAAGACATTTTTCATAGTTCCACGTTGCAGCGCGATTCACTATTGTTCGTTCCTAAAGTTTTGCTCGCTCCAGCCGGAACGTAGGTTCCGACGAGTGCAGCGTCGCTTCGACCGGAGTGACCCTCCAGTCCACTCCAAATCGCCTGATACCTTGTTTTATTATGCGTAATCAAGGGTATACAACCAGTCCTAACGATGTATTTTATGTTGCGGTCCAAGCACGTGGGCTTGCTAGATCTTACGCTCCGCTCCAAACCGTGAAACGTCGTTGCTGCAAAGCGGCATTGAAATGTAACGCAGAAAATGCAGCCGTCGCGTCGCGTCCTCTATGAGCGGTCTCGACCGTTCGTTCTGTAAACTGCGGGCGCGGCTGACGTTTCCGTTGCCGGTGTCGCTCCACGGTAACTAGTTACTTAGTCGTTGTGGAGCGCGTTGGAGCGTTATCAAAATATACCGCTCCAAAATCGCGTTATCTAAATACCGACCCGCCTCTAGTTATTTTTCACTCGTGTTATCCCATCACTACTCTCAGCTTATTCTTTTCCACAGAATACGGAAGAACCGTATTCTGTGTTCTTTTCTTATAAATAATCTGTGGTAAATTGATAATGTGAGTTTTGAGTTTGTTTTTAATTATTATCATTCATTATACCTATAATAATTATAGGTAATATAATAAGACGTGGTTTTTACTTGGTTCTAGTTGGCCTTGCCTATTTGAACAACAGACATTCGTCTTCTTTTGTTTCAGACGCCATAAAACTTTAAAAAAGGGTCATTACTCTGAACAAACAACAAACCCTTTATTTCTGTGCTCTGATCTGAAGACGGTGGAAATGGCCGAAAACTCTGGAACATCGCTTAATCCATAAAGAATATTTGGTAACATTATTGTGAAAGAACATGACTAAACAATAAGGCAAACACATGATAACATTAAGTGTGAGTTAGCTATCTTTACTTTTACCATCAATGCAATGTTTTCTGAGAATGCCTTAAAGTCTTCCTGATCTGTACAAAGGAAGCCTTCAAGGCAACTTCAGTATGCTGTATACCTTCCACATAATACATACCTACCTATTCTAAGAATGTAGGTATAAATTCGCAGTTAAGAATGAGGACTGATGTAAAGTATGATTATATACATCGTATCCCTATATCTATATTGTAAAAATCCGACAATTTTATTCCACTTTTTGGTAATTAAGTATGCCATTTTTTCAAATTGTCAAAATCTGCCTTTACGTATCGGTAATATTGCTTATAATTAACACAAATGGTATACCACACAAATAATTTAGTGATGCACTACAGAAGCAACGTCACTACAGAAGCAACGTTTCTGTAAGTAATTATACAATAACAAAGTTTTAAGACCTAGTTGGGGTGTAAGGTATACCCTCGGGTATACCTAAAATATTATAATAGTATCTTAAATACCAACCAAATTATTTTTACAATAAAGCATTCACATACTTAAGTCAAGAAATAAATTGCATTGCTAAATCGGTACTATAATTATAAAGTTACTATACTCGAAGTACTCAATAAAATAACTCAATTACACTAACATTTTCACACTGTTATATGGTTTTTGAACAAAAAAAGAAAAAAATCTAAAAACATTGTAATGCAACCTCAAAATGAATCAGGAATGTCAAAAATTATGTTGGTTTTAAAAGAAGCAGTAGAAGCATATTAGACAAATTGGTAACATCATAAAAAAAAGTTTATGTTTGGCGACAACAGCATTGTCTTTGATAGTGTTTGGTTTCCTTTTCTTTGGCATGCTTTCCATGCAGTATAGGTTGTTCACTATTGTCAGATTATAGTAGGGCAAATTTGAAGCGAAGACCCATTTTCCAAATTTAAAGCAACGGTACCTACATTAGATGTTTGTAGTCAGACATATTTTGACGACTATTAATTTAATCTATACCTACAATAATTATATAAAATTGTAAAGTGACTGACTAACTAATGGAATAATCAATGCCCAGCCTAAACCCCTAATCTTAGAATCATGAGATTTTAAAAATGTCCCCTTCCTTATAATAATAATATTAAACTTTATTTTTCATATTGTGTTAATAACGTAGGCATCCACCAAGAAGGGATTTTTCTAAGGGTATAAAAACGGGGGGTTGAAATTTTTATGGGAATTTCTGTAAGTACTTATCTCAGAAACTAAAACTGATGAAGGTCTAAAAATATTATAAGTCTCTTTAATAAAATAATAATAGGGGTTGAAGCCTATTTTGAGAGAGATACCTACTACTGACTATAATTTTATTCTATATTGCTAAATATTGTTACTATGCCTACCCCGTTAATATAAGCAAGCATGTTGTGATGTTTTGGGAAATTGGGTGGAAAAGGGGTCCTATAAAAGTTTCTATTGGAAAAATAATATAAAAATTAATAATTTGTATTTTTTGGAAATCGACCTGTAAAGGGGTGAAAAGTAAAAGTTTATATTGTTAAAAACATTTTTGGTCAGAATTTCTTGAAACTCAGCATAAATAATCTGAACAAAAGTAATGAAACACGATTTTCTTCATTCAAGAATATCTATAGGTTTCGAAAATACATATTCAAGGAGGGGGGTTCTAAGCACCCTAAAGGTTTTTGCAGCAGTTGCAACTAGCATGATTTCTTTAAGTGCCATTAGGGGTAAACACATTTGTTCCTCATTTTACTTGAATTTTGGTGGCATTTTATTGTAAAAAAAAGAAATACCTACTTAGTCGTAAATCAAAAAAAAGGGGAAAACTGGAACTCAACAAGGTACTAGTAACCGACAGAGAATGTAGATCTCTGGAGAACCAGTAACATCACTGCTCCAGTGATTGACACCACCTAATAGCTAAGTTACAATTACATTTTAAACAAACTTTTAAATGGAACATGTTTTAAAACATTTATCACTTAGGTACACACTGTATAACACTTTTTATTTTCAAAAAAATTAACTTGTCGGACTTCCATTGTCTTTATTTTGTTACTTAACACAACGTTTCGGATAGTTAGTATCTCTAACCGTTCAATCATCATTCTAAGGCTACTGACTTAAATACTATCCATGTGCAATGACTCCACCTAGGTGCTTATTGGAGTGTGAAGTTTGAGCTGTTGGTTTTGTACAAGAAGAGGCTTCCAGATATTGGGGATATTTATACTTAGTTTACTAAATACAGGGTGTCCGGAAACTTCGTTTGTATACTTTAAGGGGGTATTCTACATATGAAAATATGAAAAAATGTTCATATGAATGTAGGTCCTTAAATGACTTAAGGAAGCTATGGCCGTCCAAAGGTGACCTTTAAAGATTAGTTTCTATTTTATATCTATGCAACCGCTTAAGGTACCGGTGTGCTTTTTGGCACACAAACTAATATTAACAATTGCTAATTTATGATATTGAGAGTTATTATGAAATTTAGTTAGGGACGTTCTTACGTGGCTTAGTTTATTTATTCCTAATTTTTTTACACAACACATTTAAAATATTTTACCCAAAAATTATAATTCCAGTGATTTTTCTACACAAAAAAGGTATTCTTAAAAAAAACCAATGATTTAGGAGAAAAATCGATTTATTTAAATCATTGCATAAACTATTATCGAATTGTGTTTAAACTAAAACATCAAAGTAGTCTTATGACAAATACAAATTTGAAGTAAAAAAACATCAAGAAGCCCATGGTTAGTGTTAGAATAAATTGACAATGACAATAATTAAGTCAAAACGTTGTTTTATTGTCATTTTTAAACAAAATAAATTAAGAGTTGTTGGTTTAACAAGAATAATCTGAAAAAAGTAGAAAAGTTACAACAAATGTTGAAAATGGTTTCCATTCATATCAATACAACCAACTAAACGATTTCTCATTGATGTTCGTACTCTTGCGAAAACTCCTTCCTTATTACGAATTTCCTAGCAACAATAAATAACACTACAACCTTCAAGCATTCAATAAATAACACGTTGTTCCAATTGTTGTACATTTTCAACAGGTACTGAATATACCAGAGACTTCAGATATCCCCAAAGAAAGTAATCCAATGGATTGAGACCAGGTCAACGGGGAGGCCAGGCAATGGGCCCACCTCGGCCCATCCATCGGTCTGGATATGTTTGATTTAAATGATCTCGAACCAATCTACTAAAATGAGGTGGAGCCCCATCGTGCATAAAATAGTTTGTAAGTATTTGCTGGTACGGCACATCTTCAAATAGAACAGGCAAAGAGTCTTGTAAAAAAACTAAATATGCGGGCCCATCTAAACGTTGAGGCATAATGTCGTATGGTCCTACTAATCGATCGCCCAATATACCTGCCCAAACATTAATTGAAAATTTATTTTGAAATCGACTTTCGAAAATTGCATGGGGATTTTCTTCTGCCCATACATGGTTATTATGAAAATTTACGATGCCTTCACCGGTAAACCCTGCTTCGTCAGTAAACAAGACTTTATGTAGAAAAAAACGGTCTTGATGACATTTTCTCTGCATCCACTGACAAAACTCTTCACGAGGAAGTAGGTCTTGACGCTTAAGCGCCTGAACTTTTTGTATATGGTATGGATAATGAAGTTGTTCAAGCAAAATTTCCCATGTTGTACTCTTAGGGATACCCTCTTGTAAGACAATATTTCTTCTTGTGCTTATACCCGGATTGGCTGCAACGCATTCGAGCACTCTTTCTTCTGCTTGTGGAGTCCTAGTAGTACGGCTTCTCCCAGTTTCATTCATATTTGGCACAAAAGTTCCGGTTTCTCTTAATCGTTGATGTAAATTAATGGTAAGGGTCCTGGGCCGGATGGAATACCTCCCCGTTTGCTTCACCACTGTAGTTTTATTCTGGCTAGACCCCTTTTCTATGTTTTTAAGCTGTCGTTGTCCACCGGTTGTTTGCCATTTTGTTGGAAGTCGAGTTTCATTGTACCCATTCACAAATCTGGCAGTAAAACAGAAGTTAATAACTATAGACCAGTGAGCATATTGAACACAATACCAAAATTGTTTGAGAATATTGTGACCGATTATCTGACAGAGGCATTCAGTGGTGTTATTATTGACAGTCAGTTTGGATTCCAACGCGGGAAGTCAACGGAGCTTAACTTGGTGTCATATATTGATTTTTTGTCGGAGACCTTGCAGGATGGTGGAACGGTTCATGCTATCTACACAGATTTTTCCAAGGCCTTTGACAGGGTCAGTCATCGGGTACTTTTGGCCAAGCTTGAGTCTCTTGGTATTCATGGCCCTCTGCTAAAATGGTTTGAAAGCTATCTACATGATCGAACTCAGATTGTTAAGGTTCATAACTTCACTTCGAGGGTGATTGAGGTTACTTCAGGGGTGCCCCAGGGTTCTCATGTGGGTCCCTTACTTTTTAACCTATTTATTAATGATATTCATAAATGTTTTAAATTTTCCTACTATCTTTTATTTGCCGATGACCTCAAATTGTTTTCTCGTATCAGCTCTTCCCAAGATTATGAATTATTGCAATTGGATTTGATCAACCTCATGAACTGGTGTAAATTGAATGGAATGGAACTTAATGCTTCAAAGTGTCACTTGATGCTGTTCTCTAGGTCTCGCACTCCACCTATATACCAATATGTTATTGGGCAGGATGCACTGAAGCTTGTGGATAGTGTGGTTGATTTGGGGATAGTATTGGATCGCTCTCTTGGTTTCGTGCCACATATTACAAATATTAAGAGAAAGGCACTAAAAATGTTAGGATTTATAAAGAGATCTTCGAGAGATTTTGTGAGTCCACAATCCTTACAGTCTCTGTACTGTTCTTTGGTGAGACCCAATCTGGAGTATGCATCCTCAGTATGGAGTCCACTTTATGCAACACATGTGAATAGTTTGGAAACTGTCCAGCATAAGTTTCTTAGAT
The DNA here is from genome assembly GCA_963969555.1 of Polydrusus pterygomalis. Lineage (NCBI taxonomy): Eukaryota > Metazoa > Arthropoda > Insecta > Coleoptera > Curculionidae > Polydrusus > Polydrusus pterygomalis. The sequence continues at coordinate 86,898,898 of OZ018379.1, forward strand.
ATGCAGCATTTAGAGTCCCAGATGGTTATGCAATGTCTTATCCTGAACTTGAGTCTGTTTTGGGGCTGGTTTCACTTGAGGCTCGCCGTAAGAGGCATGATTTGAAATTATTTTACAATATCTTAAACCATGTTTACCATTGTCCGGATCTGTTGGTGAAGATTCCACTTTTTGTTCCACCCAGAACCACACGTTCCAATTTTACTTTCTATCAGTTATTTAATCGCACAAATTATGCTTCAAACTCTTTTCTGCAGAGGTCTATCAGGATGGCTAACTATTACTCCAACGATTTGGACTTTTTTTCATCTGCTTCAGGTTTTTATAGGAACCTGCGTCTGGTTACCTGATATTAAGTTGCTCCCTGCTGATTTTTTCTTTAGTTTGTATTTACGCTTATCTTTTTTTTTACACTGTGATATACAGTATGTCTCCGTAAGTTTGCATCATATGGAAAACTTTTTTATTATTCACTTTACGAAAAAAAGTTATTCTTCATAAAAAGCTCTGCATGGTCTAAAACCTAAAATGCAACCATCAAATATCGAAATTTTTCAGTCATCTACGAGGTTTGTCAAAAAATGTTAATTTTTGCCAAGAATGTAAATTTTTCCCAAGAGTAAAGTACCTTTATTTTTGACATTATCAAAAATTGTTATTAAAAAAAGTTGATCAGAACTAAAAACCACGTCTAAATATGCAATTATACGCATTTATGTTGAAAAATTATTTTATTAATTTATTATTAATTATTTAATTTTTTAATTATTTAATTAATTTAATGCGTGTCGTTGCATATTTAGATGTGGTTTTTAGTTCTGATCAACTTTTTTTAATAACAATTTTTGATAATGTCAAAAATAAAGGTACTTTACTCTTGGGAAAAATTTACATTCTTGGCAAAAATTCACATTTTTTGACAAACCTCGTATATGACTGGAAAATTTCGATATTTGATGGTTGTATTTTAGGTTTTAGACCATGCAGAGCTTTTTATAAAGAATAACTTTTTTTCGTAAAATGAATAATAAAAAAGTTTTCCATATGATGCAAACTTACAGAGACATACTGTATATATTTTTTTTTTATTGGTGTTGATCGAGGTGTTAATACTATTGGTAATTTTATTATGTATTTACCTATGTAAAATATGCATTATTTGCCAATTATTGTAATTTTAAAAAGTGGGCTAAGCTCGTTAATAAATAAATAAATAAATAAATAAATAAATAAATAAATGAATAATTTCTCACAAGGAATTTGACGGTTTGGAAAATATTCTTGATACAACCATTAGCTTTGCCATACATAAAATGCATATCAGCTTACTCAGCAAATGAATAACCTGCCATTTTTTAAAATTTGCACCTTAATTAATCAAAAACACTTTGCACTTGATCAATGATCAATACAATAAATCACAAAAACGTCATTGTCAATTTATTTTAACGCTAACCATGGGCTTCTTGATTTTTTTTACTTCAAATTTGTATTTGTCATAAGACTACTTTGATGTTTCAGTTTAAACACAATTCGATAATAGTTTATGCAATGATTTAAATAAATCTATTTTTCTCCTAAATCATTGGTCCAATATTTTTTTTAAGAATACCTTTTTTGTGTAGAAAAATCACTGAAATTATAATTTTTGGGTAAAATTTTTTAAATGTGTTGTGTAAAAAAATTAGGAATAAATAAACTAAGCCACCCCCCCCCCCCCCCCCCCCCGTAAGAACGCCCCTGACTAAATTTCATAATAACTGTCAATATCATAAATTAGCAATTGTTAATATTAGTTTGTGTGCCAAAAAGCACACCGGTACCTTAAGCGGTTGCATAGATATAAAATAGAAACTAATCTTTAGAGGTCACGTTTGGACGGCCATAGCTTCCTTATAAGTCATTTAAGGACCTACATTCATATGAACTTTTTTTCATATTTTCATATGTAAATATCTCCTTAAAGTATACGAACGAAGTTTCCGGACACCCTGTATATATGGCTATTAAGTAACAAAATGAGGACAACGGAAGTCCGACGAGGTAATTTTTTTGATATTACTTCATTATCTACCACCTTCAAACAAACACATTTTATTTTGTAAAGGTTTCCTCTTCTACACTTGATGGAAGCCCTATACTTGGAGGCAAGACAAAGCAAGGTAGGAGTAGTCCTACTCCTGATGTGCCCTACACTAGACCCAACCCTTCAGCTCCCAAATGTTAAATTTTTCCAAGTTCCAGTGTTCGTAACGAGTGTGTTAGATTTAATTTGGAAGCAACCAACCAAACTGAAATGAGTCAGTATTGGAAAGACATAGGCTATACCGGGTGTTTCTCAAAAGACGTTCACCCCTATAACTTTTTTATATTTATAGATATTAAAATGAAATTTAGAGATAATGCATAAGAGATGAGTCTGCATTTATTGGCATAATTATCAATTTGTTAGCATTTCCGGTTTGACCGGAAGTGACCTTGACTTTGGTATTTTAAATGGGACATCTTGTATATTTTTACTTATTGGGATTCAGCATAACATCATTCTAAGTAAAATTACACCTCACTTGTCATTTTTTGACGTGTTATAACATTTTTATGTTTATTTTTTATTTTCAATCTAGAGTGCTACAAATTAGTTGAATCTGTTAATTTATAGTCAAATAGTATATGAAAATTAAAATTATGTCATAATAATTGACTTTCTAAGTTTCACAAGCGTTTAAAAAATGAAATTTTGTTTTCTTGACGTTTACTCCATTTTTCCAAATGGAACGATGGACGTTTACTCCATTTTTCCAAATGGAACGATGGTAGTTCACTAGGATATCTAAACAAGCATTATTTTTCCAATAATTTGATACCATACACTCCTATGCTATTTTAAAATTGACACGAAAAAATTTGCCTTAAGTCCCAATCGCAAATTTAAAAACGTTAAGCATTATTGCCACCCTGTCTTTTCTAAAGAAATATAAAGGCGACTTTGAAAAACAATGGAATGGTTTTAAAAACCAATGTGGAATGGTTTTGAAAACCAATGTGGTTTTAAATTAAAATTGTAATGTCATTCGTTTATTAAACTTGCATTCTAAATCAGATAAAATGGTTAGTTTTACTAGAAATTAACAAATTGATATGCTCTTAATTTTTGGAGTGACCAGAAAAATTCTTCTGAAGCCGCAAGATTGTATGTATTGTATGTTTTATAAACTAATGACATTACAACTTTAAATTAAAGCCATATTAGTTTTCAAACCCATTCCATTATTTTTCAAAGCCGCCTTTATATTTCTTGCAATGCATAACGCTTTAAAATTTGCGATTGGGATTAAGGCAAATTTTTTCGTGTCAATTTTAAAATAGCATATGAGTGTATGATATCCAATTGTTGGAAAAAAAATGCTCGTTTTAAATATCCTAGTGAACTACCATCGTTCCATTTGGAAAAATGGAGTAAACGTCAAGAAAACAAAATTTAATAAAATTAAAACGCTTGTGAAACTTAGAAAGTCAGTTATTATGACATAATTTTAATTTTCATATACTACTTGACAATAAATTAACAGATTTAATTAATTTGTAGTACTCTAGATTAAAAATAAAAAATAAACGTAAAAATGTGTTATAACATGTCAAAAAATGACAACTGAGGTGTCATTTTACTCAGAATGTTATGTTGAATCCCAATAAGTAAAAATATACAAGACGTCCCATTTTAAATACCAAAGTTAAGGTCACTTCCGGTCAAACCGGAAGTGCTAACAAATTGAAAATTATGCCAATAAATGCAGACTCATCTCTTATGCATAATCTCAAAATTTCATTTTAATATCTATAAATATAAAAAAGTTATAGGGGTGAACGTCTTTTGAGAAACACCCGGTATATTTAATCCATTTGATGATCAAAATGAAGTAATGGTAAGTAGTATAGCACTTTTTAACTGTTTTTACAATGACCGTTTCACTGTATTTGTTTAAAGAAATAATGCAACACTATTAAACATCTAACATTTATTGAAACATATGGATTATGTTTCGACAGAAAACAAATACTTATACATAAGTACACACAAATACATATTTAAACCATTGAAGAATGAAGGTAAATTATTTTCTACCCTGTATAATGTTACAGAGATTGTTATATTAAAACGACCCCCTTCTGGCTATATCTCGACAAAACAAGTCTTGAGAAATTTATTTATTTATTTGTCTACAAACCCTACAGATTCACATCCAATTATATAGTAGGTTCTTCTTAACTATGAATATAACAGATAAACTAAGTACCAAGTCAGAAAAACACAATGTGTCCAAAACTACAATATTTCCTGGAGTAATTTTCTAAAACTATTAAAGTCTATATTAAATATGTCACATCGATCCCTTACTTGATTATACAATTTACACATAGTTAGAATAGGAGAGTTAAGATAGTAATTAGTTCTTGTATTATCTACATACATGATTACAGGATTTCTGGTTTGATAATTTGGTACATGGTTTTCCATTGCCTTGTTGACATTTCTTCCATGTGCTATGATTGCTGTATCCTCAGGCAAATTTTAAGAGATAGGTTTGTGGATTTGGAGTATTTGGGAAGTCATTGCAAAAGAGGTTGTATAAAAGCGGAGATAATGCTGATCCTTGAGGCAGACCTTGTTCTGGGGTAAATTCTTCTGAAATGTTATTATTGATTCGGACAGCTAGTTTTTGGTCTACCAAAAAATCTTTTAAAAGCCATATAAGGCTATTGGGAACTTGAAGTGAATGTGACTTTCATAAGGGTCCTCTCATAAGTTGCATTAAGGTATATAACTCTTTACCTGATAATCTTAGGGCCATCAGGGGCAGTGAATTGTTTAAGCGTCACTTAAAGACCTTTTTAATTGACAAAGAATTTTACACGCTTAATGATTTTCTTCTTCTGAACACATAATTAGTAAAGTGTCAGTTTGCTGCTCCGGTTTTTGTTTTTGAACTGTTACTTTTATTGTTTATTTTGTCTTGAAGTTTTTATTTTTTGTCTTGATTGTTTTATTGAATTTTTGTGTATGTGTAGGTATATAAATATATATAATAAGGTATTCTTCAGTTTGAATATAATTATTGTTTGACTATGTACTGTGAGATTGTTAGTTATCTTAGGAATTTTGTCCACTGACGTTGTCAATGTTCACTCGTGAATGATTTTTTATAACAATAAAGATATTATTATTATTATTATTAATGTAGTTTAAAAAGGAGCCCTTTGTGCCAGACGCTATCAAATGCCTTTTTTATGTCCAGAAATAAAGCTGCAGATTTTTGATTGTTAAGTTTTTCTGTTTGTACATTTGAAATCAGGATCATTAATGGATGTATTGTTGAACATTTTGATTTGAAACCAAATTGGTCAGCTGGGATTTTGTTTATTGTAATGTTTTCCAGAATTGTTCGGATGATTTTCTCAAACAGTTTTCCTAATACTGGTAGAAGTGTAATTGGTCTGTAATTTTTTGTGTAACTATGGTTTGTGTTTGGTTTGAGGATGTTTATCCCTTTTTCCATTCTGGTGGAAAAAACTATTTTTAAGGTAGAAGTTATAAATTTCTATTATGTACAGGGTGTCCCAAATTCGAGCCTCATCATGGGGATCTCGGAAACTATAAGAGATACAGCATCGGTTAAATTGTGGCAAAGTTGCGCAATTTTGTACTGAGCAATATCGCAAAAAAATATCTGAGTTATCTTTTTTAGTTTTTGAAATTTTTGCAAAAAACTAAAATTTTGAGTTTTTGTTTTTTTAAATTGCTCGACGAGAAAAACAAACACAACATTGTTAAGGCAACTTTTTACGCTCCATATTGTTACGTTTTTAGAATTTCGTTACAACGTTTCGTTTTTGTGGAACTATTATCAACTTTAATTTTTTAAATACGGACCTGCACTTTTTATTTTATTTTTTGATAGCGCTTTAAGCCCTGAGCATGTACCACACTTAATTATATTCAGACGTTTTGATGTCATTATTACATCTTCAGGAATGTGATCATTATTTTTAAATACGGCCCTGGTGTATATTTGACTCTTGGTTTATTAAAACCACCATACTGGGCTAAATTAGTATCAAGCGTAGCAAAATAACTATAATGAGGCTGCAAGCGTTCAGGATAGTCCGGAAATAACGGTCACAAGAAATTTTGTGAATTCCTATTGGAAGAATAATAAACTCGTAACATGTCGCGCTTTTCTAAAGCAGAAAACATAATTTTGCTGAAATATTCAGTATAAATGGTGACTACAGTTGTCAAGATAATTAAGGTGGAAGTATCAACATGCTTGCCAACCTATAACCTATTTCGCGTTTATTTATTTAATTTTTCTAGCTTTTACACAAAATTTAAATAAAATCATTATCGTCTTCATATTTTATAGGTAATAACTAATTGACATATTAAATAAATATCAAGGAATTTCATTAAATATTTTAGGAGAATTTTATAGCGAAAAATGTCGGGTAAGATTTTTTTAAACATTATTATGTCATTCTTCTTTCACTATACAATTCTCCCAAAATTAGCAATGAAATAAATTGATATTTTTGTAATATGTCAGCTATTACCTAAATATTGTACCGACGATATTGATTTTATTTAAATGTTGGTTAATCAAATAATAAACTAAAAAAAGCAACGCGAAATAGGTTATAGGTTGGCAATAGATGAAATGACGTTGAGAATTCCACCTTAAGCCAAACAATCAAGCAAAAGTTCTTGTCATAGCAACCTTTGTTTTGTTTGGTTTTATTTTTACTTTGTTATAATTTATATTAAAACTTAAACATAGTAAATTATTTGTATAAAATTGACTGAATTATGCAAATTCCGGATCCATTTACATGTTGTATGTGGTAAAAAGATTACCCAACACCAGGGCCGTATTTAAAAATAATTATCACATTCCTGAAGATGTAATAATGACATCAAAACGTCTAAATATAATTAAGTGTGGTACATGGTTGAATTCAGGGCTTAAAGGGCTATCAAAAAATTTAATAAAAAATGCAGGTCCGTATTTAAAAAATTAAAGTTGATAATAGTTCCATAAAAACGAAACGTTGTAACGAAATTCTAAAAACGTCACAATATGGAGCGTAAAAAGTTGCCTTAACAATGTTGTGCTTGTTTTTCTGTGGCGGATAAAATAAGTCAAGCAGTTTAAAAAAACAAAAACTCAAAATTTTAGTATTTTGCAAAAATTTCAAAAACTAAAAAAGATAGCTCAGATATTTTTTTGCGATATTGCTCAGTACGAAATTGCGCAACTTTGCCACAATTTAACCGATGCTGTATCTTTTATAGTTTCCGAGATCCCCATGATGAGGCTCGAATTTGGGACACCCTGTACAGGGTGGCCAACTAAGAATGCGAGGAATTGTATCTGGGAAACTATCCATCGTAGAGGCTTGCGGCAAAAAAAAATATTACTAAAACGGCCAAGAGAAAAACCTGGAAAATATCTTCAAGTTTCTAAAATGGCCGCTAGGGGGCGTAACTGCAATCTTGAATCTAAAAAAGTGATGTTTCTGTAAATTCCGCTACAACAACCTAATAAAAAAATCCTGATCTTTAAAATCGAGGATAATCTGAACCTTTTTTTTTACACTTTTTGCAGTATCTCTAAAAATAAAGTGGTGGGGGGTATTCAAATGTTTCCGTAAATAACATCCTGTATCTTCGAAACGGCTAAGCCGATTTGAACAAACTTAGGCTCGTTAAAAGGAGCTATTCTTGGGCTACAAACGACATTATATTTAAAGTTTTGTAAGTTTCACATATCGCCGCTAGAGTGCTTTTTTCGACATTCCAACAGAAATGGTTAATTTTCTCAACAAAATAAAATGCTTTGGTATGACTTTTTTTTTTCATAAAAAAGTAGCTAAATGATGCCTAAACTAGCTCGTGAAAACCGCATCTCTGTATCTTGTTCCGAACTCAAAATATCAGCAATAGAAAATTTTATACGAAAATCCCTTAAATTTTCATTCATATTTTTCTGGAATTCTTTCTATAATGTAAGTTGTGGCCCTAAAAAGAACCGATTTATAAAAGAAAGATTTTTAATGAAAAGCTGACCATCACGTTATATGCACAATAAAGACAATTAATAGAAGCAGGCCATGGAAACAAAACAAATACCTAATCAAAACATAAATAATCCAAATTGTCAATAATTGTCAAAGTTTTGCATTACTACTTTGAGTAATTTTTTTGTTTACAAAATGCATTTTACGAATGATGAAGCTGTTGATATGCTTACGGTTTATTTTGAATGTCTTCAGAATGCCGCAGTAGCTAAAAGATATCCAAATCGGCGTCCTTGCGATGTGAGAGTTTTTCCCCGATTAGTGGCGAGTTTACAAGCCAATGGTTGTTTTCGGCCTAAGTTTCAACGGCAAAGAATTGGAAGAACACAAGCAAATATTAACTACGTACTGGGGTATATTGAAGGAAATCCTCATGTTGGCATAAGATCATTATCCCTTGAGTTAGACATATCACGAACAACGGTTCAAAATATTTTAAAGGATCATAGGTAAGTTCTAATGGCCATAAAAGTTAGGTATTCGTTTAAACTTTTTTAATTACTACTTTGAGAATGCACCATATCATGTCGTTTTGCATCAGGCCTTGAAAGGGGAATATTTTGATCGGAGGTTGGACTATTGCCATTGGATGTTAGGTATGATACGCCAAAATAGAGAATTTTTATCTCAAATTCTTTGGACCGATGAATCCACCTTTAGTAGTGACGGGAGAGTCAATCGACATAATATGCAGAAAATCCGCATTTGTTGCGTGAAGTTCAGCAACAAGGACGTTGGAGTTTAAATGTGTGGTGTGGCATACTGGAAGGCAGAATTATTGGGCCATCTTTTTTTGAGCAATTCCTAAATGGCAATGTCTTTCTTGACTTTTTGGCCAATCCATTACCGTGGTTGTTGGAAGATGTGCCTTTGGAAACAAGGCAAAACTTGTTTTTGCAGTTGGACGGTTGCCCAGCACATTTTGCCGTTAATGTGCGAGAGCATATTAATGCAGTATTTCAACAGCGGTGGATTGGAAGAGAAAGTCTGTTTCCATGGCCTCCGCGATCACCAGACCTAACTTGCCTGCATTTTTATTTATGGGGGCGGTTAAAGGACATCGTGTTTCAGACTCAACCTACGACCAGATTTAAAAAACCGGCTTCGGTCAGCTTTTCGAGGGCATTAAAAATCTTTTTTTTATAAATCGGTCCTTTTTAGGGCCACAACTTACATAATAGAAAGAATTCCAGAAAAATATAGTTACAATAAAATGAAAATTTAAGGGATTTTCGTATAAAATTTTCTATTGCTGATATTTTGGGTTCGGAACAAAATATCGAGATGCGGTTTCACGAGCTAGTTTAAGCATCATTTAGCTACTTTTTTATGAAAAGAAATCATACCAATGCATTTTATTTTGTTCAGAAAATTAACCATTTCTGTTGGAATGTTGAAAAAAGCCCTCTAGCGGCGATATGTGAAACTTACAAAACTTTAAATATAATGTTGTTTGTACCCCAACAATAGTTCCTTTTAACGAGCCCACGTTTGTTCAAATCGGCTTAGCCGTTTCGGAGATACAGGATGTTATTTATGGAAACGTTTGAATACCCCCCACCACTTTATTTTTAGAGATACTGCAAAAAGTGTCAAACAAAAAAGGTTCAGATTATCCTCGACTTTAAAGATCAATTTTTTTTTATTAGGTTAATATAGCGGAATTTACAGAAACATCACTTTTTAGATTCAAGATTGCAGTTACGCCCCCTAGCGGCCATTTCAGAAACTTGAAAATACTTTCCATTTTTTTCTCTTGGCCGTTTTAGTAATAATTTTTTTTGCCGCAATATCTACGATGGATAGTTTCTCAGATACAGTACCTCGCGTTCTTAGTTTGCCACCCTGTACAGGGTGGCCCATTAATAAGGGAGGCCGTCTTTATCTCGGAAACCATTAATCGTACAGCTTTCGGAAAAGAAATTTTATGAGCAAAGCGGTCATGAGAAAATTCTGGAAATTACTTTCAAGTTCCTCATTTCGCCGCAAGGGGGCACAATTGAAAATTAGTTTTTTAAATTTTAAATTTCTCCGAAAATTCCCATATTAAGGTATAACTCTGATTATATCATTGGAAAGCATACACAATTCTGCATCATTTTGGTTTAAGGCTTGTTGGCGTACCGATCTTGATAAGAGTGGGGGAAGCTATTAAATGTGTAAACATTTAAATCGCTGTAACTTCTAAACGACTTATCCGATTTTACTAAATTTAAGCTTGTTTGGAAGGGAAAGGTACGTACCTTTAATCGTCGTATCCAGCAGTACACGATAGTGTTTAGTAAAATTGCTAGAGTTCGCAATTTGTAATAATAACAGTTTTTTTGATTTTATCCAGAAAATTCAAATCATACGGTATAACTATGACATCATATTCGGAAAGTAGATTAAATTTGCAAGAAAAAATGTAAAGACCGCAGTTCGATATTGTTGTTCGTTTCAGAATTATTGCTAAAACAATAACTTTTAATTCAAATTGCGCTCTCTAGCAATTTTATTAAAAACTATTGTGTACCATTGGATATGACAATTAAAGGTACTTACCTTTTCCTTCCAAAAAAGCTTAAATTTAGTAAAATCGAATAAGTTGTTTAGAAGTTACAGCGATTTTAATGTTTACCCTTTCACTTGATAAGAGTGGGAGAAGCTATTGAAAGTGTAAACATTAAAATCGCTGTAACTTCTAAACGACTTATCCGATTTTACTAAATTTAAGCTTGTTTGGAAGTACCTTCAATTGTCGTATCCAATGGTGCACAATAGTTTCTAATAAAATTGCTAGAGGGCGCAATTTGTATTAAAAATTATTGTTCTGGCAATAACTCTGAAACGAACAAAGATATCGAACTGCGGTTTTCACATCTTTTCTTGTAAATTCCATCTACTTTCCGATTATGATGTCATAGGTATACCGTATGATTTGAATTTTCGGGATAAAATCAAAAAAACTGTTATTATTACAAATTGCGCCCTCTAGCAATTTCATTAGAAACTATCGTGTACCATTGGATATGACGATTGAATGTACTTACCTTTCCCTTCCAAACAAGCTTAAATTTAGTAAAATCGGATAAGTCGTTTTGAAGTTACGGCGATTTTAATGTTTACACATTCAATAGCTTCCCCCACTCTTATCAAGGTCGGTACGCCAACAAGCCTTGAACCAAAATGATGCAGAATTGTCTAAGCTTTCCAATGATATAATCAGAGTTATACCTTAATATGGGAATTTTCGGAGAAATTTAAAATTTAAAAAACTAATTTTCAATTGTGCCCCCTTGCGGCGAAATGAGGAACTTAAAAGTAATTTCCAGAATTTTCTCATGACCGCTTTACTCAAAAATTTTTTTTTCCTAAAGCTGTACGTTGGTTTCCGAGATATAGCCGTCGTCCCTTATTAATGGGCCACCCTGTACATGCGAATTTTGTAGTCAAGTTGTGTAAGGATGATCCAAGGTATGTTATCAAATCCGGGTGCTGAATTTTTTTGTTTGTGTAGCAATTCGAAGTATTCATTTTTCCCAACTAAAAGCACTTTTTGTTCAATATTTTCGTCGTTGAAATATTCTTCAAACCATCTTTCCACGTTTTGGAAGTTCTCCTGATTAAAATCTATATTTTTTTCTATTTTGTACTGCCCAAGAAAGGTTTCTACTTTTTCTGGATCTGTAGAGTAGCACTTTCCGTTTTGTTTTATCAGGAATGTTTGTGTTTGATTTATTGGTTTGATCGCATGGTAAGATTGTTGACTTTTTGGTAGAAGTTCTTACCCCTTGCCTCATTGATGTCCTGGCATTTTTTTAGCCAACTATTTGTTTTGAACTGAGATATCATGTTTTGGATTATTTTGTTGAATTGGTTAAGAGCAGTTATCACTTGCCGCATTTAGGTAAAAAGAAGTGACAAACTACAAGAAAACTATTGGATATAATTGGTTAAAATTTGGAATTTAGCTCCGAAATTTGATACTACATGACTATATCGCCTTCAATCTTTTTAAATTAGAAAGCAAATTTTCAAAATGAATTATTTTTTTCAAAATTGATAAAATAGAGGTGATACGGTCATGTAGTATCAAATTTCGAAGCTAAATTCCAAATTTTAACCAATTTTATACAATAGTTTTCTTGTAGTTTGTCACTCCTTTTTACCTAAATGCGGCAAGTGATAACTGCTCTTAAGCCTTGTTTTTATCAGGGGGTCTGGATTAGCCTGGTAGTCCCGTAGCATTTTTCTTTTGTGTGCTACATCAAAGACCTGAGCAGTGATGTGGCAGGCAGGGATGTGACAATTGTAAACTTTGCTGATGATACCAACATACTGGCAGGGGCAGCAGCTGTGGAGGGGGTCCTGGATGTTTCTGGGCGCTGTTTGGCGTCTGCTCAGAGATGGTTCGATCAGAATAAACTTATCCTTAATGCTAAAAAATCAAGTTTCGTGATATTCAGAACAAAACAAATACCGCTAGTTTTGTCCAGATAGTGCTATGTTGCTATCACAGATGGTGCCAGTCTCATTGGAGGCTAAATTTCTGGGCATCCATGTGGATTGTCATCTTACTTGGGAAAGGGAGATTGATTATGTCGTGGGCAGGCTTAATAGCTGCTGCTATATGCTCAGGACTCTGAAGCGGTATGTTGACTTAAGAACCTTGCTGATAGCTTATCATGCAAATTTCAATTCCATCATGAAGTTTGGAGTTCTTTTCTGGGGAAACAGCGTGAATGCATCAAGAGTCTTTCTTGTGCAGAAGCGGGCACTGAGAATTATTCATGGTATTGGTGGACTCGTTTCATGCAGGGGAGTTTTTAGAATATACGGTCTTCTAACCCTGGCTGGTTTGCATATATATGAGTGTGTGACATTTCTGTATAACAACAAGCACCTTTTCCTAAAATACTTACCCGATCATGAGCATAACACTAGATCCCTCGACTATAACATACCCGTACACAGACTAACACTTTAAGCGAAGCCCTCTCTATTCGTGCATTTCTTCCTCAGGCAGTAAAGCAGAGTGGGACAGCTTCAAATTTAAGAGGAGTGTCAAGCAATTTCTTGTGCAGTTAGAGCCATATACCGTTGCTAAGTTTGTGTCCTAAAGTCTTAAGGATTTTAAAATTTTAATTGTTTAGTCCTCTAGAGGTTTCTGTTTCCATTTTGTTGTTGTGGTTCTTTTTATTTATTTTGTATTGTATTCTATTTTATTTTATTTTATTTTATTGTTCTTTTGACGCCATTTGTTAAATACTTTAAAGTATTTTTTGAAATATAGATTATTTGACTATTTGACTTGACTGACTTTTATCTTTGATAAGTCTGATTATGTATTGTGGTAGCGGGTAAGTAAAATATTGTTGTTTTCTTTGTGGGTTATTTTCTAGCACTACTTCCATTAGCTTAGCGTTAAAGTTCTGTATTTTTTGTTTTGTGAGGTTTGCGTGTCTTTGTTCTTCGATGTATGCGTTCATTTTAGCATTAACTTGGTCGATATGAGTTTTATTAAAGTTAAATTTTGGGGGTTTTAGTAATCTTTGTGGTGGTGCGGACATACTTATTTTTATTTTTATGGCCAAATGGTCTGATCCGATGTCGGGTAGGAGTTTTATTTCTGTAACATTGTTTTCTAGGTTTTTTGATACAAATACTAAGTCTGGTGTAATATTGTTATTGTTTTCCATTAGGAAAGTAGGTGGTGTTTTTTTTCTGCCAATTTTTTTTTTGTGTTTAGAAACAAGTTAATTTGCTTTTGTTTTTCTTTATTGTTGTTAAAGTCCCCTATGACTAGTGAATATTTGTAAAGCGATGCCTTTACGAAAATTGTCTCTTAATTTTTTGATGTTGGATGTATGTACACTAGAAATATGTGTAACTTGTCCTCTAAAAATGAACTTGGACGTGTAAACATTCATTTGGTGGGTTGTTTATTTGGGGTGCATTGTCTTTTTTCATTCGTAACTGTGGATTTACTTGAACTAAACTACCGCCTCTTGTGTTGATTCTAATTTTACCTTGAAGTTGTATTTTGTTCCAGTTTTTGTAGATGGCGCTGGTGTTTCTACTAATAGTAAGCAATTAATCTCTTCATTTTCTACAGTGTTACACAAAAGATGCTCTTTATTTTGATAGCTATTAATGTGGTTATAAAGTATATTAATATATTTATCCATCAACCTGAATATTTTTCCCTTCATTTGTTGGTTCTGTATGCGATGGTTTTTCTGTATTGTCTAGGTCGAACATCAATATGTACATACTGTTACCCGAGAAGACTGCTGTAGTATCAATGTTGTATGCTTCAATAAATCTAGTTCGAATATTCTGTATAAGCTCTTCGCGGTTGTTATGTTTGGGTTTATTAATTTTAGTTATGTAGGTATTTATAATGTAATCATGTATTGTTATTGGTGAGTGAATTTTAGTATTCTCTTATTTTTCGTTGGCTATTTGAACACTTTTTTTGTTTAAACTTCTTATTTTTACATTGGGAATTCCATCAATGGGCTTAGTTGGACGTTTTGTGCATTTTTGAGACCAGGTTCTGTGGCCCTCTTCTCCACATGCTAGGCATTTTGGAGGCAGTGATGATTTGCATTTGTATGTAGGGTGATTTTCCGAGCATTTTTCACATTTTGGTGGCGAGGTGCAGTTTTCGGCAGTGTGGTCAAATCTATTGCATTTGCTGCATGGTTGCGGAACTGGCAATGGTGGGGAACTTGAGAATAATTTATAATGCATTTGTTTGTAGAAAAACCCTTTGTTCAGAAGCCTTTCAAATGAAGTATGACATCCGGTTAAAACTCTAATCATTGAAGTGGCTTTGTTTCTTGCTTTTGCAATTATCCGTTTACAATATCTGATTTATATTTTTTGAGTTTAGATATTCGCTTATCACATCATCAGATATGTTTTGTTCTACTGTACTAATTATTACTGAGAATGTTTGCTCTGGTTTGAGTATTGTAAGGAGTAGTTTGTATATATTTTGTTAATTGTTTTTTGGCAGTTAATTTTGCAAGTGTAGTTAAAATTATGTTTTTATTGGTATTAGTTTTAAGTAAAAACCCTTTCTTTGTTTTTAAGATGACATCATTAGAGTTAGGATATTCTACTTCCCAGATATTTGCCAGTTCCAGCCTGTTTATATTTTCTTGGGTGTTTAGATAAAATAGATTTTGATAAGTTTCGTTCGCTATTGTTTGCATTTTTAATGAAACATTTTTTATGTGGTTTGATTTTGTAGTTCTTGAGGTACCTGCTATATTTTTTGCTGCCCATTCAGACGTGGAATTTTTTTGTTCTTGTTTACTTTTTTTGCGTTGGTGAGTTAGCGCCGATTATTTCGTTTATTTCCTTATTATCAATAATTATTTCTGAACAGAGCCGTATGCTTTTTCCAGTTTTAAATATTGTGGTTGCCATAAAAGTTGACAGCCGTATTCACTAAATGGGTCTAACAGTTCTAGGTTTAAAATGGCAAGTGTAAAATTAAGTCAACTAAGTCCTATATGGCAAATATTTTTTTGGGTTTTCTGTAAACTTTTAAAGAAAAAAGGTTATTAGGTAATAACTAAATTATAGAATTAGAAATAGAAATTACAGTATGTACGGGAAGGAAAAGAGGAGGAATCTCCTTTCGATTTTTAATTTTTAACACTATTTAAATATTTTAACTTTGTTTTCGTCCAATTATACAACATGTTCTTGTTCTTGTCCTTTTCATGTATTTAAAATTTGTTTACATTCCTTCGTGTAAGTGGCACTTGGGCCCTTCGGTGCTGATGATGGTACTTTCTAGTACCGAAACATGTACACCCCAATAAACTGACTTTTTATATATTATTTGTGGAAACGACTGTGTTTTTTCCCCATATACATTATAGAAGATGAGCGGTGAGATGCAGGACACTGTACTTTTTTGCAGATTTCTGTACTAATTTCTTTATTTGAGACTGGTATTACAAAATTACAAAATATCTAAAGATTCATACAAAGATTAATATAGTACCTATTATAAAAGTTTATGAGGCACCTAAGTGTTAAAACACTTGTATGTGCCACTAAAAATAAAACATAAAACACTCAACCAACCAAAATAATATTTACCGACTCCAAATTCAAAGAAAATAGTTAATAAAAAAAACAATTCGGCAATTGATACTTACAACTAGTCAAATACCAACTCAAAAACATTAAGGTTTTCAAAAATAAATTTCCTACAAACCCTATTAAATCGTATAATACTCGTTATACTTTTTATTTTATTAGGTATCATATTATAAACCTTTGGGCCAATGTAGCTAATAAACCTCAAATTAACATTGTTATAATTAACATGTATTTGTATACCTATTTCCATCTGCTCTATTACGGATGTTGTAAATATGATTTATAGTAATCCACAAGTTTCCATTTTTATATATGTATGAACAAACTGTGGATATATATATAGTTCTTATGTTACATATATTTTCTGAGAATAGTAAGTGGGAAGGGTATAATCGATGTTTTTTATAAATAATTTTAAGTATAAATTTTTGAACTATGTTCAACTTGTACAAACAGTTGTTGTACAGCCCACCCCATACCAAATACCATATCGTATTAACTGCTCAACAAAAGATTTATAAACAATTTCGACAATTGTCCTGTTTAAGATTTCCCTTAATATATATAATTTATGTATAAGCCTTCGTATTTTATTGGATAGATAATCTATGTGTGGCCCCCATTTAAGATGTTTTTATATAATTATCCCAAGATACTTAATATGTGAAACTTTACTTATTTCGTGTTCACCAATTAAAATTTTTGAAAAATCAGGTCTATTTGCAGCAGTCAGTAAGAAAGCTATGTAATTAGTTTTTGTTAAATTCAACGTCAATTTATAGGTTTGTAGCCAATCCTGTAAAATTGATAGTCCACTTACTGCTTTATTTTTAACATCGTCCCAACTACTACCACTAAAAACAAGAGCGGTGTCGTCAGTACAAGAAATAGTTCTACCACCAGTATTTTACTTTAACAAAGAATTTATATATATAATAAAGAGGATTGGGCCCAATACCATGCCCTGCGGTATACCAATTCTTACCCTGAGTTCACTACTCAATGTCTTATTCATCATGACCATCTGACGTCTATCACTAAGGTAGTCCCTCACCAGCCTTAACACTGTTCCTCTTACTCCGGTATGTTCAATAACTTTTAGGAGTTTATCATGAGGGACGGTGTCAAAAGCCTTTGGTAGATCAATAAAGAAGCCTATGCACTTATTTCCTATGTTTAAGTTCCCAACAACCTCAGACATCAGGCTATACATTGCATTGGTAGTACTACAGCCCTCAACAAAACCGTATTGATCAGGTGAAATAACTGAGTTCTCAACCATGAACCTACCTAACCTTATCTTAAAACTCTTCTCAAAAATTTTAGCAAAATTACTAATTAAACTAATTGGCCTGTAGTTCTGAACACTATCGATAGTACCAGATTTACGAATTGGAGTTACAATTGACGTTTTAAAAGCACTTGGTACCACACCAGTCTCAAAAATCAAATTAATTATGTGCGGCATTGGATCAATAATCTCCATATAAGTCGATTTTATAATTTTAGAGGATATTCCGTCAAAGCCAGGAGAACTATCATTCTTAAGGGTTAAAATATGTTGAATTAATTCATTCCTAGTTAGAGGAGAGAGAAACAAAGAGTTCGGTATATTGTGTCCTAAAGCGACTGCCTGGTCAGGGGTGGGGATATTTTTTTCCATTTTTATACCAACGTTTATAAAGTATTCATTAATATAACTAGCCATGTTAAAGTCACAATCAAAAATTTGATTGTCATTGCGTTTTCATTACCGTTTCTATGAAAACGAAAAAGTCAACATGAAGATCCTATCAATACGAAAATGTGCACCTATCGCCGTTTGAGGTAGGTAGGTCAGCATCAATTGCTACATCCTAATTTGAAATTATTAAAATTTGTGCTGTCAAAACAAGACCAAAATGCAGTTTTATTTTGAGTATCTAAAATTACTAATATTCTAAAAAGTGCAGAAAAAAAGCTACTACAAATTCCTGAGGCTTAAATACCGTACGAACAAAAATTATTTGCATCAAAGAGGGCTTGGATTAAAAAACGTAGGGCTTGGTTTAGATCACAATGATATGGGGACCATATATCTAACCAAATCTGGGTTAAAATTTTGTCAAATTCATATTATGACATGATATGCCAAATTAATGAGTAATAAAATAAGTAGACAATACAAATTTATTTTTGTTGTTTACAAAATTAACAAAGTAAAGAATATACAAAAAGAAAAAGAAAAATAATTACATAAATTGCCGAAATTAGCCACCGCCATGCTCCAAGCATAAATTCACACGTCTCTTCATATTTTCGAAAGTGTGGCATCTTTTGAGAAATGTTACCACATTCTTGGATAATCCTTTCTTGTAATTGTTCTAAATTTGCAACTGGCGTTTTAAATAAATAGTGTTCTTTAAATGAGGAAAAGAAAGTAATCCATAACCGTTAAACAAGGTGATCTAGGTGGGAATTCAATGTCTGATCGAATACTGATCAATAAACCAAGTAATCAGTAAACCATTGAGAGTAATTCCTGCGTCTTTCAAAATCTGCGGCTTGTATTTATTGGAATAGCTGCACTTTATAAGGAAATAAAATTAGCTGCTTCTTAGGAATAGTCCTGCATGTTCCATCAGATCTTCCCACTTCTTGGGACAGGCGTCTTATACAATTTGTTGGCGTATTTTGCATTATTTCACGAACGTTTGCAACAAGTTCTTCTGTTCTTACAGGTGGTCTTCCTGCTCCTTTTTGTGTGGTTGTGAACAAACCCGGGTTGTATTTCCACTCACCATTTACTCTAACCCCGTTTCGAAAATACGCTTCAACCATGAATGTTTTGTGCTGTTCCGTAAAGCCCATCGTGTGAATTGTTCAAAAAATTAGAAAAATTAACAATGAATCAAATTACTTGTAACGACTGTCAAAGATGACGCAATAACTGATTAATTGTTAATTCAGGTAGTTACTGACACCCAACAGGTATTAAGCTCTGCGGCTAAGCATTACGTCCTTAGATGCAAGGCCCTCTTTGATGCAAATAATTTTTACATTTGGCAATTTTGGATATATGGTCCCCATATCATTGTGATCTAAACCAAGCCCTACGTTTTTTAATCTAAGCCCTCTTTGATGCAAATAATTTTTGTTCGTACGGTATTTAAGCCTCAGGAATTTGTAGTAGCTTTTTTTCTGCACTTTTTAGAATATTAGTAATTTTAGATACTCAAAATAAAACTGCATTTTGGTCTTGTTTTGACAGCACAAATTTTAATAATTTCAAATTAGGATGTAGCAATTGATGCTGACCTACCTACCTCAAACGGCGATAGGTGCACATTTTCGTATTGATAGGATCTTCATGTTGACTTTTTCGTTTTCATAGAAACGGTAATGAAAACGCAATGACAATCAAATTTTTGATTGTGACTTTGACATGGCTAGTTATATTAATGAATACTTTATAAACGTTGGTATAAAAATGGAAAAAAATATCCCCACCCCTGACCAGGCAGTCGCTTTAGGACACAATATACCGAACTCTTTGTTTCTCTCTCCTCTAACTAGGAATGAATTAATTCAACATATTTTAACCCTTAAGAATGATAGTTCTCCTGGCTTTGACGGAATATCCTCTAAAATTATAAAATCGACTTATATGGAGATTATTGATCCAATGCCGCACATAATTAATTTGATTTTTGAGACTGGTGTGGTACCAAGTGCTTTTAAAACGTCAATTGTAACTCCAATTCGTAAATCTGGTACTATCGATAGTGTTCAGAACTACAGGCCAATTAGTTTGATTAGTAATTTTGCTAAAATTTTTGAGAAGAGTTTTAAGATAAGGTTAGGTAGGTTCATGGTTGAGAACTCAGTTATTTCACCTGATCAATACGGTTTTGTTGAGGGCTGTAGTACTACCAATGCAATGTATAGCCTGATGTCTGAGGTTGTTGGGAACTTAAACATAGGAAATAAGTGCATAGGCTTCTTTATTGATCTACCAAAGGCTTTTGACACCGTCCCTCATGATAAACTCCTAAAAGTTATTGAACATACCGGAGTAAGAGGAACAGTGTTAAGGCTGGTGAGGGACTACCTTAGTGATAGACGTCAGATGGTCATGGTGAATAAGACATTGACATGAATGTTTTGTGCTGTTCCGTAAAGCCCATCGTGTGAATTGTTCAAAAAATTAGAAAAATTAACAATGAATCAAATTACTTGTAACGACTGTCAAAGATGACGCAATAACTGATTAATTGTTAATTCAGGTAGTTACTGACACCCAACAGGTATTAAGCTCTGCGGCTAAGCATTACGTCCTTAGATGCAAGGCCCTCTTTGATGCAAATAATTTTTACATTTGGCAATTTTGCATTTTGCAAATATAGTGCTAGTGTTGTTGGGAACTCTGGCAACATCCTGATCAGTTTAGGGTGTCAGTGTGTCACCCGCCTAAATTGTTATTATCGTTATCGATGCTATTAGGTACATGTCTACCAACCTTTCTTTTTACATTATTTGAAACGTTTTTAAATGGAAATAGATTGGATTTTTTTAGAGTTAGAGTTGTAACTAATTAACTTTTTTCCCATAGAACTATTTGAGATAAAAATTGGATACTATCAGGAAAAGGTAATGTTAATGGGAGGAATCGAATTAAATAAAAAAAGAGTGGTGTTACATTTGAAAAAAAAAACATTCCTTGAGTTACAGAAAGAACTAAAAATCTGACAACGTCGCAATTATCAATTTTTTAAGTTACCCACCTGTACCAAGATTCATTGATTTAGCCTTGGTAGTTTTGAAGAAAATTAGCTGTTCCGGTTATTTTAACTAACCCTGTATATAGGGAAAAACTTTAAATGTAAAAAATAGAGGACTGTTGAAGGTGTATATTATAAAAATATTTTTAAATATACAGTGTGTTTCACAAAAGCCGGACCACTAAAATTTAAATATTTTTAAATGAAACACTATATTTTTTTTTGCAATTAGTGCCCCTCCATATTGTTTATGTAATCTCATTTTTTTTCAATCTGTTTTTGCTTTTGTACGGTCGCAATAAATATGCTACAGCTTCTTTATTGATTTTAATTTAATTATTATTTTTTACAGACGGTTGCATCTGGGTCCTATGACTCCTATGAGTAGTATTTATAAAATTATATACGCATTTTTATACAGGGTGCTTCAATTTTACACCGCACACAAAACACCGCAGAAATATTATGGTACTAAAATAAATAAAGTTTTTATTTTTTATTTTATTAATTTTTTATTTGTTTTTGGTATTATGTTTAAGGCTAAGAACGTTATAATACAATAAAATACAGGATACAATTAAAATAAAAACAAATCAAAAAGCAAATACTTAACGAAAATTTTGAGAAAGTCGTTACAATTTGGCAACGTCGCAAAAAAATACAGTTACAAAGGAACTTAGTAGAAGTTTTAATTCCTGACGAAATATACAGAGTGTTTCAGTTAAGAATATTGAGTAAATTTTATCTTAACTTCCCGAAATTTGGAAGTAAAATTGAAGCAACCTGTATAAAAAAATCGTATATTATTATAATCTTATAAATACTACTCGTAGGACCCAGATGCAACCGTCTGTAAAAAATAATAATAAAATTAAAATCAATAAAGAAGCTGTAGCATATTTATTGCGACCGTACAAAAGCAAAAAAGTTAGGAAAATAATGAATATCTTGGCAACAATGCAACAGATTGAAAAAAAAAATTAGATTACATAAACAATATGAAGGGGCACTACTGGCAAAAAAAATATATGGTGTTTCATTTATTTATTCACGGGCACTGCCCAATTTCACAAAAATATAAATATCCTTAATCCTAACGCAGAGTTAACATATTTTAATTAATTTATTAAGAAAAACGTAGCATTCAGCGATGTGATAAAATTAGAGATATTCCAAATTATAGTACGAAGTGTTCGCATAAAATTAGATCTATTTAAAAATAAATCAATTGTGGGATGCTCATGGCCAGTCTGCCTGACCTTGATATAAAAATATTTTGACCATAATTAGTTCTATGAGGAAATATTGAAAATGTATTTCTTAGACGTGTAACCCTATTTTTTCAAGCTAAAGAGAGCAATTATATTTATTGTGTAATATGTTATATAACATTTTAAGGTCTTTTAGATCTCGGCGTTGAGAGAGTGATCTGATCTGAATATTAGATTCCAGCTGAGAATAAATGTTAGTTGGGGTGCATTAAGTTTAAAAGCTATGTATTTTAAGAATTTATGTTGAACTCTCTCTAACTTCTGAATGTGTACATTATAGCAAGAATTCCAGACACAAGAAGAGTATTCGAGATGAGTTCTTATTAATGAGTAACATAGTTGCTTAATAGCTTTAGTATTTGTGAAGTCAACGGTAACGCGCTTTATAAATCCGAGAAGCATCTTTATCGTCTATTTTACACTTGAAACAATGCATATTTCGGCTTTACAGTCCTAAATTATGTGCGACACACGTAAAAAGTCCAGAATTCCGGCCTAGTTTGTTGGCATAGTAGGCGCGAAACACAAAAGAAACATTAACAATGCAGTTTGTTTATTCTATATTAATAGCAATGTAGTTTTTGTTTATTTGTACCTGATTTTTTAGGTAGTACTGAAAGGCACAAATTCAGATGATCGGAAAATTTTGGTCGTGGAAACACTTTTACAATATACGTGGATGACCAATTGTACTAATTGCGCGAAAACGCGATCCAAATTGCTGATTTAAACCGCCGTCTTTCGTTAGTTTAGGCGGAGCACGATAACACGATGTTTGCTCTGCGACGGCACATACTGTTCATTTAAAAATATTTAAATTTTAGTGGTCCGGCTTTTGTGAAACACGCTGTATATTTAAAAATATTTTTATAAAATACACCTTCAACAGTCCTCTATTTTTTACATATAAAGTTTTTTTTCTATAATATTGTCACGAATTTCTCTTCGTGTTCCGGGAACGTAGATAGATGAATGAAAGTCTGGAGGTTTACAAAACGGCGTCTATTGTATTCTTCTTAGTTTCTATCCTAAAAGGTGTACCAACATGTCTTGTCTGATGACGCGTAGGTCGGTTAGGGTAATGGGCAGAGACGTCACTTGGCCAAGCCCAAGGCTTGGCCACTTGTTAGTAGATGTAATTTGACCGGGCAATGATCGCCGATGGCTGCAGCTAAAGCTGGCCCAGTTTATATAGCCAAATAAACTATGAGGTTGCGACCCACTTGACCCCGATTGGCGTACAGTGGGTCGCGACCTCAACAACGTACAGTGGTCGAGTATCCAAAATATACCGGACCACTGTGAGTTTTAGTTGACAATATATAGAATAGTATTTGAGATATTAAAGAATTACACACGAAATGGACACCCTGTATACACTTCCAGTTACATATATTTTCACGTTCAAGATTTCACTTTTTTAAAAATAACTTTAACGTCCCTAATTTAGGCTTATTTTTATCACTGAGAAACACACGTCTGCTATCTGTCGACAGCCGTATTTTATCTTAAATTAAGGTGTTTTTTTTTTGATTTTAGGAGAAACTACTGACACTAGTCACGGAAGAATTTGGATGAACATTCATACGAACTAGGATATGGGCAACAAACGTTTAAGCCATCGTTTGGCGGAGGATTTTTGTTATTTAAAAGAATACGTTCAAACCGATTTTCGTTTCATATTGAACTATTATGCTAAGATTAAAAGTTTTGTGAAAGAATAATATGTTTATATTGTTACTTGGATACCCACGTTTAGTGTAATATTTTGTAGGTATTGTTATGTATTTTCCAGGTAATTTTAGTTTGTTTTGATTTTCTGAAACATATAAAGCTACATTTATGTAGCTAGTAGAATACTAATCGCGTCTTTTAGCCAGACCCTAAAAGGTTTTTGATAGAACCGCCGCCATTCGTTTTCATGGTTGTTGGAAAATTGAGCCACCTTGCTTCGACCTCTGGATCGTTTAGTTTTCCAACAAATTAAAAAATGAACTTAGTATAGTTTTCATGTACCTAACGGGCTTTTTTTTTAAAGAATTGTGGCCTATTGTTACATTAAAAAAATTGAATATAACATTACTTGACTTTAGTAAACTTAAAAAATTACAAGGACAAATATTTTAATAAAATATAGTAGGTATACTTAACTAAATTCATGCTGTATCGTTATCAAATATCTCTTAAACTAAAAAGGTAAAATATATATTACGATTAGGAAAACAACTGTGTATTATTGAATCTATAAAAGCTACAAGTTTTAAACAGATAAACAAAGCATACAATTTATGAGAGAGAAAAATACTAAACTCTAATAATTTCCAAACTCTTATTTTGTTGATAGGACCTCTTGGCTTAGCATTGGCTAGGCATTGTAGCCGTGATATTACACCGTAGGAACTATCTAAAATGTGAGTGTCACTTTTCGATACCATTTTTAATTGCTTATAACGTTCAAACGATAAAAAATTAACATAAAAATATTTGAAAAATTGTTTATGATGATCTGTAGCTTATTTAGCATAATATAGATAATAATTATTCCGTTGCCTAGTTATATTTATACATTATATTCTGGAGACTGGCTTGTTGTGATTTTAGTGATTAATATTAAACGTTAAATTGTCTGTTTATTATTTCTTCGATATAGTTTATTGGGACGATGGAATCAATTTGAAACCGTGTGAAACGGATGCAAATAGCATTCCTGAACAGTGGACTACACCCGACGTTTTCTTTATCCAGCTTATTCTCGTTCCCAATTTAAGGTCTTATGGCAGTGTAAGGGATTATTATTATTCACAAAGAAAATAAAATAATACTACATTGGCAATATTAGACATGACATCACATATTTTGACAGTTTTGGAGAATTTAATTTATCCCAAAGTAATAAAGGTTTGAAGGTGGTAGACAATGAAGTAATATCAAAAAAAATATTACCTTGTCGGAATTCCATTGTCTTTATTTTGTTACTTAACACAATGTTTCGGTTAGTTAGTATCTCAAACAGTTTATACTTGAAAACGGTTAGAGATACTAACTAACCGAAACGTTGTGTTAAGTAATACAATAAAGACAATGGAAGTCGGACAAGGTAATAATTTTTTTTGATAATAAAGGTTGTTTTGTGGTACCGACATAATATTCATTGGGGTCGCACAGTGCCACACTGTAATATGTATTCAACTCCTGAGACAACTTTATTTCTTAAATATGTTTTTTAGTACGAACTAACTTTGTTATCTTAAACCTAATGACATGTTTTCTTATCTTTGGTTGTATTTAATCGAGTTAAAAGCTTAGAAGTCCTTACTTTACAGTGTTCTAAGTTCAATTTCAGCAAAGTGTTGACAGTTTGCAGATGATGTTTTAAAGACTATTGCTGTTGCATTTTATATTATCCAGATGTCATGGCAAGCTTCAAGATGGACCACACAGACATGTAAACTTTATACAATATTACAACAGTTGTAATGGATTTAGCGATTGAAGGCTATAAACTGAAACTAATGACTGAATTTGGTCTGAGCATTGGAAAAAAATAAACACACTTGTTATTGGTCGTATGGAGCTTTGCTAGGTGGATTGAGTAGCTTAGCGTTTAGCTTCCATGTTGACCAGCTACGTTGTGTGATATTAATAAAAATAAATTATAATCTATGTGAAAGATAGCCCAAAATTCGACATTATATTTTCTGCCATACTTACTCCATGGAATTTAGCAACAAAGAGTTTCCACATAATAAAGAGCTTTATGACATGCTACAACGAAAGTAGGTCATAAAAGGACCAGCGTAATCAACGCCAACGTTTTGAATTAAAAAGTTTCAAATCTCGTTTTTTGTTACGAACATCGTTTTGGGTTTGTTAAATTTGTTACGTTTTACGTATTAATATACCGTGTGGTTTACCAATTTCGTGTTGGTGCAAGCAATTATGTCTCACGAAATAAGACTAGACGGTGATGTGATTCGCAATGTAATAAAATTATGGCCCTTGGGTAGAGTGCCATATTGTATCTTGTAAACAACATAAAATTTTAAATTTACCTCGCACACAGAACATCATTTGAATAAAGTGTCCAAAGCTAAAAACCAATTTGATAAATGCTTTACTTGGATTTTTAAATCTGTATGGGTAGTTCTTACAAAATGTGCTTAAAACAGGATATGCTTTATGTCAATAGTATTTTCAGAGAGTAAGTTTAACTTTGCGTTTGTCTAACAACTCGAGACCAAGAATAATTAATCGTTCACTGTGAGTAGGAGAGATTTATCAATTTTAAGTTTGAAAAGTAAAGAATTTGCAAACTTTATTTGAACTCCCTTAATTCTGGCAATATTAGTCCCATAGAAGGGGGACCAGACCACACAACAGTAGGGGAAGGTGGGGCAAGTTGACGAGCTTAATAACATACTTGCAAAAAATGATCAGAGCATTTGATCACAACACACTTGTCATTATACAAAAGATACATTTATTTACTATCAAAAGAAACATCAAAACTTCAAAAAGTATTTTTAAAAAAGAACTAAAAAAATGCCACATTTTTTTTGTATTTTCGTCTTGCCCCCTGCGGGGCAAAATGACGAGCATATTGGGGCAAGTTGACGATTATAAACAAATGTCACATTTAAATTGGCCATGGCATGACAAGGTTCAAGATGGACCACACAGACATGTAAACTTAATAGAATATTACAACAGTTGTAATGGATTTAGCGATTGAAGACTATATGAACTGAAACTAATGACTAAATTTGGTCTGAGCATTGGAAAAAATAAACACACTTGTTATTGGTCGTATGGAGCTTTGCTAGGTGGATCGAGTAGCTTAGCGTTTAGCTTCCATGTTGACCAGCCACGTTGTGTGATATTAATAAAAATAAATGATAGTCATGTGAAAGAAAAGCCCAAAATTAGACATATTTTCTGCCATACTTACTCCATGGAATTTAGCAGCAAGAGTTTCCACATAATAAAGAGCTTTATGACATGCTACAACGAAGCGCATCATAAAAGGACCAGCGTAATCAACGCCAACGTTTTAAATTGAAAAGTGTCTAATCTCGTTTTTGTAACGAACATCGTTTTGGGTTTGTTTAATTTGTTACGTTTTACGTATTAAAATACCGCGTGGTTTGCCAATTTCGTGTGAATGCAAGCTAATATGTCTTACGAAATAAGATTAGAGGATGATGTGATTCGCAAATTATGGCTCTTGGGTAGAGTGCCATATTGTATCTTGTAAACAACATGAAATTTTAAATTTACCTCGCACACAGAACATCATTTGAATAAAGCGTTCAAAGCTAAAAACCAATTTGATAAATGCTGTACTTGGATTTTTAAATCTGTATGGGTAGTTCTTACAAAATGTGCTTAAAACAGGATATGCTTTATGTCAATAGTATTTTGAGAGAGTAAGTTTAACTTTGCGTTTGTCTAACAACTCGAGACCAAGAATAATTAATCGTTCACTGTGAGTCGGGGAGATTTATCAATTTTAAGTTTGAAAAGTAAAAAATTTGCAAACTTTATTTGAACTCTCTCAATTCTGGCAATATTAGTCCTATAGAAGGGGGACCAGCAGACCACACAACGGTAGGGGAAGGTGGGGCAAGTTGACAAGCTTAAGGAAACACACTTGTAAAAAATGAACAGAGCATATTTGGTCAAAACAAACTGTTATTATGCAAAAGATAAATTTATTAACTATCAAAAAAAACATCAAAACTTTATAAAGTATTTTTAAAATAGAACGAAAAAATGCCACATTTTTTTTGTATTTTCATCTTGCCCCCTATGGGGCAAAATGACGAGCATATTTAGGCAAGTTGGCGATTATAAACAAATGTCACATTTAAATTGGCCATGGCCTTCATAACCTGTGCACGATTCGTGCCACCAAGCGCCACACCAATTACATTTTATCCAATCCTCAGTTGGGGGATCAAAATATGGTTCTTTGCAACCTGGACATAAAATATCTGTATGTGTATCTGTAGTTGGTTTCTTTTTGGTAGGTAAGAAAAGTTTCTTAAAATACCTACCTTCTCTACTGGGCCACATTTTTTTTCTCAATTTTATATCGTCGTTGCTGACGTTCTTTTTCCTCCAGTTCTTCTTTATTTAGAGTCCCGGTTATTATGGAAGCTCTTTGTTTCTTTCTCTTGTTTTTTTGGAGAGGGCGATCGTATTTAGGAAATGGTTTGATTTCTAGTAAAGATTTACTTTATTTTCCGACTTGCATTGAAGTTGAAGCCTTTGGTATTGTATCGAGTGTCTGCAAGCTAAAAGATCCTGCACTAACTGGTAAAATAGGTACCGGAAACGTTAAATCATGTGGTATTGGATTGGAAGCCTGCAAACCAGATGGCCCTGCACAAACTACACGCACTGCGGTCTTGCTTCTTTAGATGTTGCTTAGGGATTCATCATCATCGGAAGAGTAGTCATCCTCTGCAGTTCCTATATGACTTACGGAATGAAGAGCACTGCCATTATTGATAATGTTTACTCGCTTGCTTATTGTGGCTGGTGCAAAGTCCACATCCTCAAATAGATCAGGGTTAAATGGTTCAATACCACACTTTTCGAAGCTATTGACAGCAGTTCCAATAGTTGCGGCTCTTAAATAAGCTTGCCCAAACAGTTTACCAACTTCTTTATCTGAAATTGGCTTCCCAGGATTATTAACAAGAAAATTGTCACACGCCTGGCTATAAAAAGTATTTAATGGAGCAAAGAACCTTACGTCCAGGGGCTGTAAACTGAGGGTTGTGTGGGGAGGCAGCCCCATCAATATGATCCCATTACTTCTGCAAAGGTTTATTGCTTCTAATGAACAGTGTGAGGAGTGGTTGTCCACTATCAATAAAACTGGATCTTCTTTTCCCAACTAACCAAATTATGAAATAAATAAATCTCAGTGATATAACGATCAATCTTTGTTATATCACACATAGAGATAATTAAGAGCATAATCAAAGCTCAGTGGTATGCCATAGATTAACAAATGTCCGCTCTAGAGAGGATTTGCGCCTTAGATTGGTCTTTCTGAAGGTGCAGATCTGACATATCCAGGAGGTCATAACTATATAGTTTGTTTCGTTTTAAATCTGTAACGGTTGCGTCGAGATGATAGCATTATCTTTTCAACGTGATGAATTATATCTGCCACATAGATATGTCTGAGATGAAACATTTTTATCTAGGCGCAATTACAACTATACAGGGTGTTTCACGATGGATGGCGCATTAGACGTTTATTGCGAACCAATCAACGGAACTATCCAAATATTTAGTTTTTAGCATAAAAGGACATGCTCTATCCAGCTAAAATAGTTTCGATAATGCGGTGTTGCCACTGCTACTAGAGAAAGTAGTACTTTGATATTTTAAATGGAATACGCTATAATATCTTCTAATATTTTTGGATTCTACATAAAATTATGGCCATTTTTAATAAATGTAATATAAGTATTGTATAAACGTTAACAGTTTCCGATCGAGGTATCGACTTTTTCAAAATAACATTTTTAAACTTACAGCTTATGGCTTATAGCTTTCTAAGGGTCCGTCTTAGAGCAAAACGACTTATGTCCCTATCTTACATTTTTATTATCTTCCCAAAAGTGTCAACTTCCGGTTAAACCGGAACTAACTATAGAAAGCCTGAACTATAGTACTTCCAGTTTAACCAGAGTTGACGTTTGGGAAGAAAATAAAAATGTAAGATTATATTAAGTCGTTTTTGCTCTAAGACGGACCCTTAGACCCGCTAAACAATTTTTAGTTTCAGAAATGTTTCTTAAACACACATTTAAACCTTGAAACGTTTTTCTAAACTGCAGATAAATGTTTCAGAAATGTTTATGTAACTGAAAATGTCCGACCTCAGAAATGTTTCATTGAAATGTACCAAGAAAACATTTCGAAATGTTACAAACGAATCACATTGAATCTTTCAAAATAAATATTTACGAAATGTTGCAAGTTAATTTTTATGCAATGTTTCAAATTTACTATTCCAGAATGTTTCCAAATCTAAATAATTTACAAACTTAAATGTAAATCACAAACTTTATTTTCCCAACATATGAGGATATTTACAATAAAATTTATAATAAGTAGGTAGGGGAGAGCGGGTCACAGTGGCCACATTTTTGGTTATTATCGTTTTTCTCAGTAGCGATTGCTTTTAATAATACGTATGACATATGGTAGGATTGAATAGAGTTTCTTCTACTTACAAAAAATTTATTAGCGAAACCTAAAGATACATAAACAAAATATTATAAATTCTTTGGGACCATGAAAAATGGCCACTGTACCCCACAAGCGGGTAACAGTGGCCACATGTATGGGGTACTCTGGCCGTTGAACTAAAAATAATTAAAAAAAACATTTCGGAAATTGTAATTACAGCACATTATAGCCACTAAGATCAATAGAACATTAACAATATCGTCAATTAATTGTTACTGTTGCTTCATCCTTAACATTAGGAAATACAAATTTATTGCCACTTTTCTTAAAAACCTAACATTATATTCTTTAGAAGTGGCAACAATATTATCAACTTGCCCAATAAAAAATTTTGTGGTTTTTTTTGTTGTAAACCTAACTAAAACAAATGATTTAACATAGATATTTGAACTATCAAAGTTCTCTTCGGAGAAACTAGAAAGGTCATTATCAGAAGCATCTGTTACATCCGACATATCATTTTCACTATCACTAGTGGATTCCATTAGTTCCATAATATGTTTTTTCTGCTTTCCATTATTTTCTTACGTTTTAAGCTTTCCTTTCACATTTTTTCCATGTTTTCTTCTTCCAGCCTCTGCATAACTGGTGTGCTTGTCAAAACTTCTGCTCGTTTCTTCTTTCTTCCGCCTCTCGTAGTGACATTATTTGCAATACTGGCTTTCGGATATGGACGAACCACCTTCGGGGACACAAAATTTAAAGCTGGCACAATTTGATTTAATAACACCGGAAGATCTTTACTAGTTGAGGGCATGACTTGCACTAAAGGAGATACTGGTCTTGAAACTTTTCTATCTTCAGTATTAGTTACAGTGTCTTGCCCACACTCCAACCTATCTGTGACATCTGCTGCTAAATATTCATCGTCACCATACACATATTTATTTAGAGGAAAAATAACCTGCGCTTAATAATTCAGCAATCTCATATATAGTTATTATTTTACCAGGATTAGATGCAAGCCAAGATCTACATGCCTCATTATAGTAATGCTTTAGGGGACCATACACACACTTATCAAGTGGCTGCAACTTGTGACTTGTATGTGGTGGCAGAGTAAATAGAATGACCCCTGATTTCTTTGCTAGCCTGATGACCTCAAATGATAAGTGTGCTTCATGGTTATCCATAAGTAGCAGTACGGGATCTTCTAATGAGGGCTTGGCGGACGTAATAAAATGATGCATCCAGTTTTCAAATATTTTAGATGATATCCAACCCGTGGGAAGCTGCACCGATTGCTCCTATGGGAGCATTTTTAATCATGTTGTCTTTAAAATTAACCCTGGGAAATATCAGATAAGGAGGTATACAGTTTCCAAGAGCATTAATTGTA
Source organism: Polydrusus pterygomalis (assembly GCA_963969555.1). NCBI lineage: Eukaryota > Metazoa > Arthropoda > Insecta > Coleoptera > Curculionidae > Polydrusus > Polydrusus pterygomalis. The sequence continues at coordinate 86,930,784 of OZ018379.1, forward strand.
CCACACATGGTGACCAGAACGCCTCGTTCCGCGGAGGTCACTTGTCCAACCTGCCTCTGTCCTTTTTTTGCAATTATTTTACTTGACCCCTGTACAGTGGTTAAAGCGGTTTCATCCGTATTATAGATTCTACTTGCATTTAGTGTTGGGTATTTTTCATATAACTCCCTTAAATCATCATAGAACTTATGAACAACTGGTATTAAACGCTACATATCTTGCTATAGAGGTGGCTTCCGCTGAACGCAAGAAAATTATTGGGTTTCTTTTCATAAATGCCGTAAACCACTCCTTTCCTGCAGATTGATCTCGGTGCCAGCATTCAGGAAAAGACTTATTGTTAGCCACTGCAAGGTCGTATGCCAGTTTTCTAGCAGCTTTTGGTGGTAGACCATGGTGTAGTTTTCCGCATTTCATTAGGTATTCGCATAACTCCGCCTCTTCTTCATTACTAAAAATCTTCCTGCACTCATAATTTGGTTTCATTTTTGGAAACACTGGTTCTTCCCAATTAATATTCATATCACGGCATTTTTTAATATATCTACGTAATGTGGTTCGTGGTATTCTGTAACGAACTGCAACCGATTTTGTTGATAAACCATCATCTAATACGGATCTAACAGCAGCTTTCATATCATTTTCATCGATTAATCCGATAGTGCTTTTGCGTTTCCTGTTGCGGGGCATCGTTAAAGTTTTATAATCTAAAAATAATATAATATGCGCATTCATGCGTATACATTCGTTAAAAGTAGACGTGCAATTGTGCTCCGTATATTTTCGATCTGTTTGCATGGTTTTTTGGCACATTTAATTTTGTCAAAGTGTGGCTGTGATGTACCAAAGTCGCTAGTGAATAGTAGTGATAGTGCCAATCCTATACTGTACCACATTTATGAGGTATTTATGATTTTCAATGGCGGTAATATGCGAAATTTGCAATAATTCCATAAATGTACGAAGACCTGCCGTTTTTTGCTCGACTTGCAAAAAACAATTTCACTCTCATTGTGTCTCAGATAAGGAAGATCTTTCGAGCGTATTAAATGAAATTAGGGGTCTGTCGTGGAAATGTGATAATTGCGTTAACGTATTTATCACTGTCAATCAGGATGACATCAGAGGATTGATCGAGACTCAAGTTCAAATGGCTCTATCTAATATGAAAATTGCATTTGAGTCGCTTACCGGTGATTTTCTTAAATCAGTTGAAACCAAAGTGCAGTCTGTCTTTTCGCAACCATCAGTACCCAATGCTGCATTACCTAAATCCAATTATGCCAGCATTGTACGAAACAAGGCCCAGCCGGCAATGATAGTCAAACCTAAATCTCAGCAGGACTATTCCATAACCAAGGCGGACATGATGAAGAATGTTTGCCCAGCTGAAGCAAATATTCAGTTTGCTAAATTAAAGACTGTCAAAGATGGTGGTTTACTTCTGGGGTGCAGGAGTGTTGATGATAACAACAAGCTAAAGGAGATTGTTCGGCAGAAAATGTCGGATAAGTATGATGTTGTGGAGGTTCGAGGGATTAGTCCCAGAATCCGTATTGTGGGAATAACCAAAAAATATGATGACCATTCTTTGCTTGATCTCATTAAAAAGTGTAATAGAGGTATATTTACTGACTCTTCTACTATTTCTTTAATTAATTTCTGTTCTACCAAAAAGAAACAAAATGTATATCAGGCTACATTACAGGTGGATAAGTATACTTTTGAGAGTGCTTTAGCTTTTGGTAACGTTTTTGTGGAATTTGATTGTTGCAGCGTATTTAGTGCAATCGATGTCACTCGGTGCTTTAACTGTAATGAATTTCATCATTCCTCCAAAAACTGTAAAAACTCAGTTTCATGTCCCATATGCGGTAAAAATCACAAGGTTCAGGACTGCAAGTCAAAATCAGTAAATTGTTGTAACTGCGTAAAACTTAACGCGAAACTTAACGGATCCATTGATACGGGACATGCCGCTTGGGATTTGAAAAAGTGTACTACATATAAGCGTGCTTGTGATCGTCTTCGATCGGACGTCCTGGCCGAGCAATAGCAATCACTGCCACCCATCTCTGCGGCGTCTCCGGTGTCCGTGGATTCTGGCGGTCGGTTGGGCGACGGTATCATGTTTGTTTACTATCAAAACGTTCGAAGTATAAAAAATTGTACCACCGATATCTATAATTCCCTAAGTCATTTTGAATATGATATTGTCGCCTTAACTGAAACATGGCTTGATTCTGCGGTTAACGACGTGGAAATATGCCCTGGCGAATTTAATTTGTTTCGATGTGATCGGGACTTTGTAGCTGCTGGTCGTTGTCGTGGAGGTGGAGTCTTACTTGCAATTCGAGACCGATTATCATGTGAGCCGCTTGATATTGGACTGGCTAACGCAAATGTTTCTCGGCTAATTGATGCGGTTGGTGTTAAAATAACCTCCAACAGAAATAGTCTGTACGTTTTATTGTTTTACATACCTCCTCGTTTAAGTGTCGAGGAATATGAGACCTTTTTTGAATATTTGTTATCCTTAGATTTTTTATGGAGTACTGACTCACTTATACTTGGTGATTTTAATGTATCAAATTATGCACATTTTTATTTGAGAAATGGGCCAAGGGATAATTATGTGAACAATCTAATTAACTTCCTTAACATCACAGGATTATGTCAACACAATTTCGTTTTGAATAATGATGAGAGATTGCTGGATCTAGTAATTTTTAACAGGCAGTGTAGAGTAAAAAATTCAGAAGTCACTCTTACTAGAATTGATAACCATCATCCTGCGCTATCTGTCTCATTTTCGTATAACAGCAGTGTTAATTTAAATGATTGTATTTCCAAAACGCAGACTGGTCTATATAATTTTCGAAAGGCGAATTTTCCGGTGATGTTTCAGATGTTTCAAAATATTGATTGGGCTTTTTTGGAGCGAGCGGACGATCTGGATAATTGTTGTAAACTGTTTTATGATAAGATCTATTCTGTTTTTGACGTATGTGTTCCGAAATTTGGTATATCGAATCATCGCAATTATCCTCCATGGTTCACCACAAATATTAAACGTGATATTCGACTTAAAGCTATCTATTGGCGTAAATTTAAGCGAACTGGTGATCCATTAGACTATGTGAATTTTTCGGAACTAAGACGCCAGGTTAAGTCTGACATTAACGTTTCATATAGAGAATACATGCACGAAATTGAAAATAATGTAACTCATGATCCTAACAAATTTTGGGCTTTTGTTGGTTCCAGAAGGGGCTCGAATTTTATATCCCGCGGAATGCATTTTGAGGGTGAGACGTTTTCCAATTCCGATGACATTGTCAACGCCTTTGCAGATTTTTTCGGCCGTTCTTATCTGGCGACTTCTAATTTAACGACAGCCGCGGAACCTCAAAAGTCAGACCTGAATTTGGATATAGTCAGTTCTAATGAAAATGAAGTTTTTAATGCAATCAAGCGGATTAAACCCAAGTTGACTACTGGGCCAGATAACATTCCTGCATTTGTCGTTAAAGATTGTGCAGGAGTGCTTGCACGTCCTCTATCTTTCATGTTCAATAAATGTCTCAGTGCCTGTAGAATGCCAAGTGTATGGAAGTCCTCTAAGGTATGCCCTGTCTATAAGAAAGGTGATAAATTAGACATCTCAAACTACAGACCTATATCAATAATTTCCAATTTTTCTAAGATTTTCGAAATACTACTGCATAATAATATTTACTATAAAGTTAAAAATGTTATTGCTCCCGAACAACATGGATTTGTAAAGGGCCGTTCAACAACAACTAATTTAATGTGTATTACTCAATTTTTAGCTGAAGGTATTGATCAGCGCATGCAGACAGATGTTATTTACACTGACTTTTCAAAGGCTTTCGATCGACTGGATCACTCCATATTATTGAACAAACTGCAGTCCTCTGGTTTCTCTTATCATTTACTGTCATTTTTTGAGTCATATTTAACGGATAGACGTCAGTATGTAGCTTATGGTGGGGTCAGGTCTATCGAGTACCCTGCAACATCCGGGGTTCCCCAAGGTTCCATCCTTGGTCCTCTTCTTTTTACATTATTTATAAACGACATTATTAATAATCTCACTGTTCGTTGCCTGCTGTATGCCGATGATCTAAAAATATTTTGTTTAATCACAAGTTTAGTTGATTGTTTGAGGTTGCAGCGTAATTTGGACATATTATTTGATTGGTGCACAAAGAACAGATTAAACTTAAATATTGCTAAATGTAATGTTATGACATACTCTAATAAAAACAGCACATTTGATTTCGACTATAACTTAAACGGCAAAATCTTGGAAAGACCAATGGTGTTTACGGATCTAGGAATTGTTTTTGACAAGGAACTGTCCTTTGTTCCTCATATTGATCATATTGTATCCGCCGCTTATAAACTACTTGGATTTGTTCTTAGAACTACTAAAGATTTTCAGTCTGTCATTCCTTTAATAACTTTGTATCGTTCTTTTGTAGTGTCCAAGTTGGAATATTCCTCAATCATCTGGTCTCCTTTTTATAAAGCTCATATTGACAATATTGAGTGTGTTCAGAGACGTTTTGCAAAGGCCTTATGGTATAGATCTGTTGGAGTTTATCCCGAAAGAGGTTTTCCTCACGACCAGCTGCTGAAAAGATTCTCGCTTGTCAGCTTATGTGACAGACGTAAATGTTCTACGCAGTTATTTTTACACAAACTTCTTAATAACAATATTATTTGTGAAGAGTTGCTGCATAGACTAAAATTTAGAATTCCTTCTCTAAATTCTCGAAATTTTTATACGTTTTACTTACCACCTTTACGGACAAACTTATATAAATTTTCCCCTGTAAATAGAATGTGTACCTGTTACAATGAAAACGTCGAAGCGTACGATATCTTTAATTGTAGCTTGAGCGCTGTCAAAAGGCACTTTTATCAGTAGTGGTTGTTAGATGTAGGTACATAGTTCTCTATATATGTTGTTTTATTAATTAATTTCTAGATTATCTTAGTATGTATTGTTAAATAATTCATTCATTCATATTATGTTGTAAGCAATTTTCAGCCTTCTACCTGTTTTGTAACTGGGAAACTGTAAAACAGTGTATGAAATAAATAAATAAATAAATAAATAAATAAATAAATAATATTTCTGCATTATAAAAGAAAAACTGCTACACACAAGAAGAAAACAAATACGAGGGGCACAGTGGCCACTCCAAAAAAGTATAACAAGCAGTGGCCACAGACCTGGCCACTGTGTACAAACATAACCCCAAACAAAAAAAATCCCCTCTAAAATTTTCTTTATAATTTTCTCAACCTTGGCTTGCATTGTGTATTAGCTTAATATCTTAGTAAGACTTTACATAATATATAATTTCCAAAAGTCATTTTAAATTGGCATGGTACAAAAAACGAAACTCACCTGATTTTTACACGTGCTTGACGGGAAATAGAATATAACGACAAAACGAATCTACGGCAAATTGCAGAACCAAAATACAGTGGGCATCTTTGTTTGCATAGTTTCGTTGCTACCTGCTAGATGGCAGCGTATGTAACGAATGCGTTCGGAAATTATTTACAACTTTTTTACTCCATAGTTATTTATTTAGTCAGTAGATATGCTTAGGATATATTTTAATTATTGAAAAAGAAAAAACCTTACTTGATTATGTTTGTTCGGTGCCATTTGTGTTCTATCAAACCTCAGCTTTCCCTGCCTAAACCACAGACCTACTTCTGCTTGAAATTCTGCATCTGTAAGGTTTCCAAACTTCTTTCTAGTAGCAATTTTGAGTACCTCCATTATTCTTAAATTATTAAGTGGAAAATTGTTTTTACGACCAGTCCAGGAACATCTCATAGACAACTTATCAGAAAATAGTTTTTTTAGGCCTCTTCTTATTAGTTTTTTATGATTTGCGCCTCCAAGCAGTTTCCTAAAATAATTAATAAATCTGCATGTAGTAATAATATATTTAGTTTAAAAATACCTACATTCTGACGATCAGCTTTTTCATCAGACCTAAGTGTTTCATCAAAATTCTTTAGCTTCCTGTATTTTTGGATGTCTTTTTCGGTACCAAGTCAAAATCTGTTATAACGCTGTTACCATTTGTTCTTGCTCTTTCATCTGAGGTAATCTGTTCCAACATCTTTTTGACAGAAATAATGTTGCTTAGAATTGATTTTAATATGGCAGATTCTAAAAATTCAAAATAATAATAAAATTTCCATGTTTGATATAGGTATCTACTATTTTGAAGAATCATATATCTACCTTCAACATTGCAACCACAATTAGATTGTGCAGGGGATGGAACCAAGCCACGACTACGATTATCTGCTAAAATAAAATATAACTATAGTATAGGTTTTATTTCTGACATGAAAAAAATAAAAACTTACCATCACTGTCGAAGGCTTTAGGTTGGATCCACATACATCCGTGATACGCATCCGTTGTGTACCACATGATTAATATGAACCAATGAAATTTTATTCCCTAAAATTTCATTGGTTCATATTAATCATGTGGTACAGAACGGATGCGTATCACGGATGTATGTGGATCCAGGCTTAGGCAGCGCACATATAGTTTCTGCAAATTCAGTTGAAACTGTGCGAATAATGGTTTCTAAAAAGAAGAAAAGTTATTTTAACTTTCTTTTTAAATTATATAAATATATTTACGTTTATTTAATTGGCAATCTGGTGTGTTTTTCTGAAACGAGCATGATGGCAGTATTTTCTTGTTCGCATTGTTTAGTTGAGAATGAACTATTCTATTCTTCTTCGGGAATTCTATAGTAGGAGGAGGTGTTATTCGGCCTATTAGGTAATCCTCATTATCATCATTAGGGTCATCAAACAAAAAAGTGCGTTTCTTATGCTTTCGATGGCCCTTCCCCAAAGGTTTATCAATTTCTGGTGCACTTTCACCTTCCGACATTAGCCTCAGAAATTCTCTTGCTTCTGCATATGAATCTAAAATTAAAATAAAATAAGGGAAACGTTTAGGGTACCGCCGAGAGTACTGCTAACACTTACATAAGCGCAAGAAGAACAACTAAATATTTCCAAACTTATATTAAATAAAGGTACAATCCTACTAATCAATGCAACTAACCTGTTTGTTTTAATAGAATAACGTCCAATTTGTCCCAACGTTGGGGATCAGGCTCTACCCTGTCTATAATACACTTGCCCGCATTTTTTTTAGGCCAAAAACATGACTTGTTTTCCTTGTGGATACCAGACAACCATGTTGTTGGAACATGAGATATTTTGTCATCGCACAAAAATTTTACGATGGACCATTCCTTAAATGTCAAGAAGGAAAATAAATAAAGAAAAGTTCTTATTCTATTTACAAACACATAAAATGAAATTACATAATTAAAACAACTTACAAATAACAACTAACATACATATTTACACTACACAAAATTCTAATAGCAACATGCAAGCACATAAAATGTAAGTACTGAATTTTAGACAAAGCATTTATTAAAACAAATGGTCCAGTGTATAGTAAAATCTGCCTAAATTATGTGGCCTTGAAATGATCAACATCTTGCAAACTTCTTGGCAAACGGGTGAAATCATTTGGAACACTTGATTTTAAAGTTTTTAAATTTTCATTGATAAGTTTTAATTTTTGTTCGGGCAACCTGACACTCTTATTTCCTTTAACCCAAAAAATAATAAGTCGTTTCATAACGCCTAAGCATACTAAATGCATATAGTCTAATAGCACCTGAGACACCAAACCCACAGATAGTTCACTAAAAGGACTTTGCCCTTTGTGATAGTCTTCACATGTCTTATCTCTAAAGTCTTCATCTGTACGTAGGCCTGATGTCAGATCTGGAAAAGTCATTGATGTTGCGGAAAAATATTTTTGCCGTAATAAAACACGTAAAAGAACGCCATAACTAAATACTTTTTAATACCAGATCAAAATAAAAAAAAAAGAAACGATTCTAAAACATTTCTGACACACAGAAACGAAATGTTTCATTTTTGCAGCTCTTCTGCGAACATGAAGTGTTTCAAGTATGTTTCATGTTTAGCGGGGAAAGCTATACCCAGACAGCACAGTATGTTTTTAGACATCTAATAGATATCCTGTATGGATATCCAGAATATACATTAGATATAGATGATGTCCCATAGTTATCCTAAAGACATCCAAATGTCCGCCTATATCCAGGATATAGGGGATATCTAGTAGATGCCCACTGGACACAAAGATGTAGGTATATCTAATGGATGTCAAATATATATCTGTACCCCAGTGCCAAACTATGTTAAGTCACAAAACCAAGTTTTGAGAAAATCAAGTTTAAAAATATTTTTCAAGCAATTTTTGCAGTAGCTTCAACAAATTGGATAGAAGATATATAAAATTTAAAAACTAAAGCTACCAGGACGCTCTTAAAAACGGCCTAATGGTACTTTTTCTTTAAACATAGTTGTTTTTTTTCCAAGGTGACTTAACCTAGTTTGCCTCATAGAAAAAAAATTCAATATCGGACTTGAAATCCAATAAAGTCCAATAAAGTTAAAAATATTTCCAATGTAAACAAAGTTAAGTATCAAATTAAACTTTATTTTTATTACATTAATGTCAAAAACTTAGGTAGGTATTATTAAAGGAACGAAAACTGACTAGTCGGATTCTTCACCACCGTGTGGCAAATTACGGTAAAAATTATGGAAGGTTTTTGGTATATAAGGTAATAGTTTTAGTAAGTGTTCATATTTTTTAGTGGGAATATTTTTCAGTTCTTCAAGAATTTTGGGTAAAATCTCAGCAATAATAGACATTTCTGGTGTTTTGTGTGATTGTAAGGGTGGAAAATTCATCAGTAAATTCATATTTATAAAAGAGTACTCCTAGGCTTTCTTTTCTTACTTGTAAGTGAACAAATTGGGAGATTAAGAAATTTCCTCCCGAATCTTCTTTCTTCCTTAAAACAAAGGGCGAACTATTGCCTTCGCAAAGACTTTTAAAATTGAGGAAGTCATCTGTCTCCATCGCAGTTACATCGAAAGATTTTTTTGTGCCACATAATCTGACGACTTGTTGCCAGTCCCACGGGGTGACGATTTTTAATTGGGGCACTTTTTTTCTTTCTCGTTCGATAATTGAATGATCGCCATCAGCCTCTAGGTGCGTGTGGCCTTTGGCCAAATATTTATGACTTATTGTTTTTAGATTTTTGCTACGATTTAATATAAAGAAGTATGCCATCAGCATTTGAGCATTTATGTTTTGCGACGGGCAATTATCAGACCAGATAATTAGGTCGGTAACAGTGTCAGGTAAGTTTTTTGACCATTTGAATAAACAGGATGCGACTTCGTTACCACCACGGCCTGAAATGCTCTCGTCCCACATCAAAAGTAGGTATGTTTGGCCGGTTCTGGAGGATCCCCCCACTCCTCCAGAACCGGCCACCTGGTTGGTTGTTCTCCCACTCTTGGCTCCTCCCACCTCTTTTTTGATTGGTCGACCACCTCCACCTGCACGCTGATTGGTCAACCCCCACTCCTGACACCGCCCACCTCTACGCTGATTGGCTGTCTCCCACTCTTGGCTCCGCCTATGATTAACTATCCCCTCTCCTGGTCACGCCTCCATTTCTACCCAAGCTCCCCCCACCAATATTACTCCCACTTCGATAAGTAGTAGGAGAGGGAAAAAGAGAAAGGAGAGGTGCATAAAAGCTCAAAAGTTTTAGTTGCAACTCATAAGCTGTTCAACAATCAAACAAAGTGAAAACTTATATTATAGTAAAAAGAAGTTAAAATGAGTTTAGAAGCGGCAATATACATTGAAAATAGTGTTAATAATATTAATGCGGGGCGAGAAGAGATGGATTCCATACACAAGGAAGAAAAAATCTACTTTCCGATGGGGATAATGAAATCCAATCAAGATTAGATGTATTGGTGGGTGTGGACAGATACAACTATGAAGCCGACGACGAAGATGAAGATGATTCAGGAGTTGAAGATGGGGTCCACGAGAGCGGGTGCGGGGAAGAAGCGTTAGTGAACATAAAAAAAGTGAACGCGTCAAACGTTGTAGAACAAAATTATCTACAACGTGAAGTATGTGTGACGCAGTCATACATATTAATAACGTCCTTGGCGGGTGGTATGTATAGTGTTTGCCACAATTGCTATTATTTGTGTGCAATAGAGCAGCCCTGTGGAAAGCATATACACGTCAACACACACTACCAACGTGCCATGGATTGTTGTGAGAAAGAACTTACATGTAAAGTGTGTGATCAGAATTTGTATCAAATTGTTTCGCCGGAAGTGTGCGTTATGTGCATAAAACCGACGACTCATAAAATAACAAGCCACTTAATTAATAAAACCACACTAAAAGACATTGTTTAGTTTAAGTATATTATATCAGTGTTAAATTTGTAGCATTTAATTTTTGTATATATTTTACTATTTTATTTATATTTTACTATTTTATTTATATTTATGATTCATTGTACATTAAAATTGCTAAGGCAATATTAAAATGAGTATTTGTATATGTATATAATGCATAGTTTTTTTGCTTTAGCAGATCAGTCGATTAATAAATATTCATATATCCTAACTTCACATTTTATTATTTTCCCATATAGTTAGATAAAACAGTAATAATATATTTTAGGAAGGTTGCATATAAGAAAAACTCAACAAATAATAATGATGAGTTTATTAGTAACTATTCTTATAATTATACAAGAGTTTAACATTAGCTGATGCGCAATGCCAAGCCTGCACCGTTTTATGAAAATAACACTCCGGAATTCTCTTGTATTTATTCATCAATTTCGATCAAGTCTATATTATGTCCTAACTCCCAATCTAAACCATGAATATGTTCGGACCATGCAACAGTTTTATAATCTACAACAGACAACATGCTTCTTTAAATGGTGGATTAAATAAAAAATTTAAAAGACGAATTCCATCATAAATTGCCAATTCTTTGGGAATAAACCAAAGGAGCAATTGTAACCCTGAATGTCAATATAAATGTCTGCGCACTGCCATGGTTTACGATTGAATAATATTTTAATAAAAAATATGTTGTTTTAACATAGATCCATATACCTTTAATCCTGCACATTAAATTGAATAGCTTATGAAAATGAAATAAAAAATGAAAAACAAAAATATGAATAAAAAATATATATTATATTGTTATATAGGCAAAATATACAAAGCATAAACTAAACTAAAAATTATACTTATAATTAAAAACCTTTTTACACCGTCGTTTTGGGTTTTTTCGGGTTGGTTCGGATCTGTTCGGACTGGAACTGGATGGGGATTCGTCCCAGTCCACATAGTTCATTTGCAATACATTGTCCACTAGTAACTCGCACTCATTGTTCGCTAGTAATGGATCGCACTCATTACCCATTAGTAATGGATCGCACTCATTACCCATTAGTAATGGATCGCACTCATTTTCTCGAAAATCGTCAGCACTAGTTGGAGGCGGAGTTGTCGTTGGAGAATGTGGCATCTTGTAATCTGAGAGTTCTAGCGGAGCCTCTTGATTCGCTCCTGACCACATTGGATTATTCATTGGAGGTGGAGTTGACCGTGGAGATGACTGTGGAGAATTTGGCTCTGTGGGAATATCCCACACCCATAAATCAATCATCATTCTTTGGGTACTCGCCGTAATCTTTTCACAGAATGCACTGAATTCCGTAAACGACATCTTGGAGACTAGATCTCTTAGAACTGCATCATCCATGGACACTTTCATAATTGGTGGAACTAATAATAACTGTAGCACTGAAGAAAGACTGAAGCAAGTACTGATACTGATTGAAAGTTCGCGAGAAAGCTTTATAAAAGCAAAAGAATGCGTTACGGTCCGCCTTCACACTTATAAACCCACTAAACTCGTTTTAATAAAAATATAAAAATCTAAAAAAAAAAAAAAAAAAAATTAAAAAATAAAAATATAAAAATCTGTCAAAAAAAAAAAAAAAAAAAAAAAAAAATGAAAAATAAAAATATAAAAATCTGTCAAAAAAAAAAAAAAAAAAATTGAAAAATAAAAATATAAAAATCTGTCAAAAAAAAAAAAAAAAAAACTGTTCGTGAAAGTTCACAGACGGTCAAGGTTGTGGTACCGGTCGGTAGCCTGGTACGGCGGTACGAGCTCGATCCCACCAGAGGTTTTTTGCGGGCTTGTATTCTCTTCGTTTGGCATTACAGCTTTAGTCTAGCTCGAGTACGCTTCTTTGTGTCGTTTTTCGGCTTCTTTCTGTTGTTCTTGTGCTTGTGACATACTTGTGCTTGTGACATACTTGTGACATTTGTGACATATTTACCACCTTATAACACCCTTTAATTCTATATTCTACGAAGAGTTTTTTAACATATTTCTGTAAGTATGGACCAGTTTTTAGACTTAACTGCATTTGATTTAAAATATTGTTGTCTGATCCATGATATGATGGATTGCAAGCTTTGTGAAATGACTACTGAACAAATAGATCAGCTTGATTTGTATGACAGTAACACATGCGATTTATTTAAAGATATTAAAACAGAAGATTTAATTTTAGACGATGCGCTTGATATGGCTGACAATTTAATTGTTTTATATAATGAAGATTCATGTGAGACTATCAACTTAGAAATTAATCCTTCTGAAACTAATGTGATTCAGTTATCTCCCCAACCTACATTTAATGAGGACGACATTCTTCCAAAATTATTCAACTGTTTAAAAAATGTATCAAGCGATAATACAATTACTATTTCCACAATTAATTCAGCTGATATTAAAGATGAAAATTTTATTACTGAGACTAGTTCAAAAATTGATAAAGTATTTTCACCTATCACACCAGTTTCTGAAGTCGATGAAACAGCTTTTATTTTTTCAGAAAAACATACATTAAATTTATTAGATTTTAACACAAAATTATATCTGCCAACTTGTAACGATTTTCAAAAAATTGAGATTATTCCAGATGGAAACTGTCTTTTTAGATCTATTAGTTTATTTCTATTTGGAACCCAAGAGAATTTTAAAATGGTCAGAGCTGCGGCTGTACAACATATTACTAAAAATTGGGATTTCTTTAAGAACTATTTATTTCATGATAATACTGATAAAGACGATTATATTAATTTAATGTCCAAAAATTATACCTTTGGAACTTCTGCTGAATGTTTGGCTATTTCAGATGTCTACAAAATTAACTTAAATATATTTACTGTTAATAATGATAAGCCAACAATTATAACGTCTATGGAACATCAAAGTACAGTTAATTTACTATTTACTGGAAACCTCAATTCTGGTCATTTTAGCTTATTAATTCAAACAAACAAAACGACAAACACAAACAAACCCGAACAAATCCGAACAAACAAACCGAAACAAACCCGAACAAAGTAACTAGTATTCTCAAATTAGAAGTTGATTCTCCACCCATTACATCAGAGCCAAAATTAAGAAGTAGGAAATTTCACAAAGCTTGTGAAACTTCATGTCAAAGCGGACTTGATAAATTTTTAAAGGCTAAACCTAAAAAAAAATTATCTGATAGGGATATGAGACGTAGTTGTGGAATAATGAAATCATTATTCCATAACCACATTTCTTTAGGCGACGCTTGTAAAAATTTAAAGTCCAATTTCGTGACAGGATTTTTAAATAGGCAGGCAAATCTTTTAAATATCTGTGGAAATACGTTTTTTAATTCTTGTTTCACATCTAAAGATAACTAGTTCTCCCACCCATCTTTTTTAAATCAAATTTTAAAAAGTGTTTTATATACTTTATATTTTATACGCTTTCTCAGTCGTACAATGACTCTCCTTTGCACACTATGTCTAAGCGAGTTTACAAAAAGAAGTAATATAGTACGACATATTAGACAGACACATGAAAATATGACTGATCCCGATGGTTACATAATTGATGGTGAGTTCTTTTAAACCTTTTTTTAAAATCTATGTATAATTTTTAAATTCATATTTTTTCTTCAAATCTTGTCAATTTTATTACTATGAAACTTGTGGTAAAAAGGAATTCTGTTTTAGTTACGAAGACATTTTTTTCAACCAAAGAATTACAACATTGTCCAGACTGTGATGTGAATGTCTCTAAAACTGGCTGGATAGCTCATTTAAAATCCAATAATCACAAATTAAAAGTTGTCGAGTTATTGGAACCTGGAATAGAAATAATAAGGAGTGCTTTTGAATGTAGAATTATTTCATATAAAATATATTCCAAAGAACATTTTGTTGATATAGATGAATTCAAAGATTCCATTAGAGATAAAGTAATTAAAGTAATTCAACATGAGTTGGAAAAGCACAAAGTTGTTAAAGTTAATATGGAGTTGTTTGGATTATACTATTTACCAAGTACTAAAACAGGCGAAATTAAATCTCACAATACCCAGTTTGAAGTAGTAACACACTCTACAAATATAAATATGTTTTATGATAAATTGGTAGCGATAATAAACGGAAAACTAGATGAGTTTGCAGAACGTGATTCAGGTAATTTTAAATAAATTTGTTTTAATATCTTAACTTATTTCCTTTTATCAAAAAAAAAAAAAAAAATCAAAATACAGTGATATTAATCTTTTTTTAATTCAGGATGGATTCTGCAACAAATTCTTCACCTTGAAGTGAATGTGAATAAGTACAATCCATTGAGATGTTCTTCTTTCTTACGTCTGCCAGAAGAAATTAGTCGCAAAAAAGCCATTGTAAATGTACAAAACACCGACGACTTTTGTTTTGGGTATGCAGTTGTGTCAGCTTTTTACAAAGGAGATCCACGAAATCCCGCATCGTATCCAGACTTTAGACAGCTATTCAACTTTCAAGGTATAGAATTTCCGGTATCTCTTCAGGATGTTGCAAAATTTGAAGAGTTAAATAAAATATCAATAAATGTTTATGGTTTGGAACGTACTTATAAAAATGGGGTACACTTTCATGAGGTTATTGGACCTTTACATTTTCACAAAGTAAAATATAATGTACACATAAATTTATTATTATTGTCAGAAATTGATGATTTAGGATGTGTAAAATATCATTATTGCTATATAAGCAATCTTTCTCGGTTGGTTTCAAGCCAAGTTAATAATCATAACCATAGAAAATATTTCTGTGATGGATGTTTGCAGTTTTTTGTTACCAAAAATATTTTAGAGGAACATACGAAAAATGATTGTAATTTTGTAAGAAATGATTTGCCATCAAAAAATATTATAACTGATAAATTTGGCAATATGGTGCCGGAAAATATTTTAAAATTTGAAAATATTCAAAAACAAATGAGAGTGCCATTTGTGGTGTACGCTGATTTTGAATGTGCTTTAAAGCCAGTCCCAAGCGGCTCGGTAGAAAATCCTTCTCAATCTTATACTTTAAAAAAGTTTGAACATATACCACACTCATTCGCATACTATATTAAATCTTCATTTCAAGCATTTGATGATGGTGATTCTAAATTTAATTTATATAGGGGTTTTGATTGTGTGGAGAAATTTGTACAAGATTTAGAAATAGACATTAAATTGTTGTATGCAAAATATTTAAAAAATATTAATCCCATGTCAAAGCTAACTGTTTCTGAGTTAACCAATTTTCAACAATCAACCCACTGTCATATTTGTAAGAAAATATTTACACATAATTTTGATAAAGTAAAAGATCATTGCCACATTACTGGTAAATTTAGAGGTGCTGCACACTCAACATGCAATTTAAACTTTAAAATACCACAATTTGTTCCAATCGTTATGCATAATTTAAAAAATTATGATAGTCACCTTTTTATAAAATCATTATGTTGTAATCGTGAACAAATTGATGTTATTCCCATGAATAAGGAAAAATATATTTCTTTCAGTAAATATTTACTAGTAGACAAAATAAAGTATAAGAATGGAAAAATAAGGGATAAATATATTAAACTTAGATTTATTGACTCTCTACAATTTCTACCAGCATCATTGGATAACTTATCAGGCATTCTGGATGATTCACAATGTTTAGAAATCAAAAAAGAATATCCAAATAATTTACATTTTAAAAATATTAGAAAAAAAGGTATATTTCCTTATTCATACATTGATGATGTATCAAAATTTAATGATATAAGTTTACCAGCTGCAGAATTATTTTATAATGAATTAAAAGAGGAACACGTATCTGATTTGGAATATCAACGTGCCAAAGAAATTTGGGATATGTTTCAATGTCAAACGCTTGGAGATTATTCAGACATTTATTTAAAATCGGATGTATTGTTACTGGCCGATATTTTTGAAAATTATAGAAATCTTTGTCTTACAACATATAATCTAGATCCTGCACATTATTTTACTGCTCCAGGATTAAGCTGGGACGCCATGCTATTGCACACCGGTGTAGAATTAGAACTTTTAACAGATCCGAATATGTTACATTTTTTTAAAAGTGGCGTTAGAGGGGGAGTTAGTACTTGTATAAATAGGAAATCAGTTGCAAATAACCCATTCCTTGATGATTTTAATTCTGATGAACAAGAAAAATATATAATTTATTTAGATGCAACCAATTTGTATGGTTATGCAATGAGTCAATATTTACCTCAAAAAGATTTTGTTTGGGTTTCTGAAGAAGAAATTATTAACCTTCAAAAAAATATTTACAATTTATCTGACACAGCAGAAACAGGTTATGTTTTAGAAGTAGATTTAAAATATTCAGAAAATTTGCATGATGCACATAATGATTTACCTTTCTGTCCTGAAAATATAATTCCTCCTAATTCAAAATGTTCAAAACTAATACCAAATTTGGAAAACAAAACAAAATATGTAATTCATTATAAGTATCTGAAAGAATGTTTGCGTTTTGGTTTAACACTTACAAAAATTTATTGAGCTGTAAAATTTACACAAGCCCCTTGGCTTAAAAAATATATTGATTTAAATACACAATTAAGAAATTCTTCAAAAAATGATTTTGACAAAAATAATTATAAAATAAATAATAATAGCATATATGGAAAAACCATGGAAAATGTGGATAGAAGAGTAGATGTTAAGCTAGTATCACACTGGGAGCGAATTGGACATAAAATTAATTGTGCTGAAATGTTTATTGCAAAACCTTATTATAAGGATCATAAAATATTTTCTGAAAATCTAGTTGCTTTACAAATGAATAAAACAAAAATTGAATATAACAAACCTGTTTATGCTGGATTTTCAATTTTGGATATTTCAAAAACTGTAATTTATAACTTTTTTTATGGATATCTCAAGGAAAAGTATGGAAAAAATATTTCTCTTCTTTATACTGATACGGATTCTCTTATATTAGAAGTTCTAAATGAAAATTTTTATGATGATATTAAACACAACCTTGATAAATTTGACACCTCTAATTATAGTTCAACTAATGTCTATGGCATTCCTCAAAATATTTCTGCGGTTGGCAAATTTAAAGATGAATATGCTGGTGAACCAATCAAAAGTTTTTATGGAACCGGTTCAAAAGCGTATTGTATTGAAACAAAACAGAATATTTTTAAAAAAGCTAAGGGTGTTTGTCGCTCTTCAATTCAAAGACAATTGACTATAGCTGATTATAAAAATGTAATTGAGAAGGATTCTAAGATTTACTGTACAATGTATGTATTTAGATCACATTCACATACAATATATACTGAATTAATTCATAAGATAGCATTGACAGCCAAGGATGATAAAAGATATCTTATTCCAGATTCCAATAAAACTTTAGCTTGGGGTCATTGTGATATTCAATTACATGAATTGTGTAAAACTATGGGCGAACTTGTTGAAAAATAAATAATTTGAAATTATCATGTATATAACAAGAAACTTAATTGATTTCAGATTAGTTATTAGACACTCGTTCAGCAAAATGATTGCCAATACTGTGCTAGTTTTATCTGCTCTAATAGGAAATATTATATATGTAAATTATATTCCGAAAACGCATTTGGCCGAGATATGTCTTAGTACAAATAAAACAGATGTTGGTTCAAAATATTGTGACACTATGAAAATATGCAATGTAAATGGAAGTACCATGTGGTATCACCAACTCGATAATAAGTATATATCTTCTCCAAGTTATTTTAAAATTAAATACTTATATCCGAATAATACTATAATTAATTCAGAATGGTACCTTCTATCGCCACAAAAAAATCAGTTTTGTTGTGAATATTTATCTAATTTATATGTTACACTTTTATGTTTTGCTTTAATGTATGTTATGTATTTATCTATTTTATATTTCTTATGGAAAATATATAAATTTTTACAGTAACATAGTTTTTATTTAACCTTCTCCCACTACATACCGTAAAGGATAGAGTGGGGGTATATACTATAAAGTATTGAATATGTTCAGAAGAGAATTAGTTAAGAGGTTGAAGTTAAGAGTATAAAATGAATACGTCCAATACAGTTCGTCCTAACGAAATAAATTCATATTATAGTGGAATACCCCCTTCAAGTTCGAATAACAGTTTAAATAAAAGTGATAGTGATATAAGAAACACAAATATTATTCAACAATGGTATCACCCTTTAAATAAATCAATCAATAAGTATATCTGCGTTGGTTTAAACGTGGAAGATTTTAGTGCATGCATCAAGCTTTCAGGAAATAGAGGTATTTCCATAATTTTCAATGAGGATGAGTGGAGGGAAATAATGGTTTATCAAGGTGTAATATCCAGTAATTTGTTTTCGTCAGAATCACGTTGGGAGCCGTTAGAACTTAGTAATATTGTATTATCTTTTGAAAAAATTCGTGATGAAAATCTATTGAAAATTAAGAAAAATGGATTTTATATCTATTTAGGAAGAGAAACGGTTTGCAATTGGTGGCAGTTAATACCGTTAATTGAAAGAAAATTAACTCTTCTTAAAAATCAACAATTTACAGCATATTTTTCCATATTTAAAAACAGTTACGCTTATGATAGAAGTGATATCATCAATAAAATATTCGAAGTATTATCAGCGCAAGAAAATCCTAGTGAAAATGTGTGCACAATAATGGAATTAGTCATTTCATATCCAACCATCCTGGAGCGTAAAATTAGGCAATAAAACATGAAGAAAGTGAGGTTTGACGATAATACAAATAAAGTTTATACAATTGTGGCCTGGAATTACGCTTACAGGCAAGCTAGAGACAATATGTATGAACGATTCGCCTTGGATCGTGCTCATTTTAAAAGAAGAATTCAACGAGTTTCTATTATACTTAATAGAGTTTTAACTGCAGCACATAGAAATAAAAATTTATTGTAAACGCTTTGCATGTAATAATTAAGTTAAAATAAAACAATATAATGGTGATAATGTGTTTTATTTAATTTATACAATTTAAGGTATACTAATTTACAATTTCAGTTTTTAAAATCCAAGAGTTGTGTGACTTATCCATCCCTAACCATTTAACGTAAACTTTGTTTCCTTTTCTTCTTAATATTTTTTCGACTAAATATACATCTGGATGTTTAACTTTCTGCAACTCCTCCTCATAAAATCCACCTTGAATATCATTATCTTTTTCATCTTTAATTAAATAAACTCTCGGATTCGTTAGTTTTACTTCTCTTATTTGAAAAATTTCATTTGACCAATTGGGAGTATACCCTTTTTTAAATGCTTCGCGATACTTACTTATTCGAACAAAATCACCAGTTTTAAATTTTAATTTTTTGGGGTCAAGTGTTTTAGGAAAAGTGTATGCATATTTTAGAACATTATTTTCATTATTTTCATTATTTTTATTTACTTCAATAGGTTTTAAACGAATTGTTTTATGCTTTGTATTATTATACTTTAAAACAATATCGTTTAAAATTCCTAACCATTTATAATTTCCTTGCAAACTAAATCTTTTCCACATAAAATTTTTTAAAGTTCTATTTACCCTTTCTACAATGCTGGCCTTTAAGTTTGAATACGCGCTATAGTGGTTAATTTTATATTCATCCATTAGATTTTTAAAATGCACATTATAAAATTCTTTTCCCATATCAGTTTGAATATTTTTTGGATGCGTTTTAGCAAGTTTTAAAATATTTTTCATCGCTAAGGTTACTTCCTTGGCCGTTTTTCTTTTAACAGGTTGAATCCATACATATTTAGAAAATACGTTTATTACTACTAAAATATATCGATATCCTTTATTAAATTTTGCATAAGGAAGCATTTCAACTAAATCTGCTTGCCATAAGTCGTTTAAACCTTTAATTATAGCACGGCGTCGTCTAAAATTTTTTCTAGCTGGTTTATGTAGCTCATTTACCACGATTTCCTTAATATTTGCGCTCATGATTAGTTTTAGATACTAACAATTTTTAACTAAGTGTCAGCCTTAAATATTATAATTTTTGATATGGATAAGATTTATTTTACTGAAGTTGGGTTCCCTTTAATACATATTTTAGATTGTACTTATACTTTGTTACAACAGAATATAAATTGCCCAACGTATCCTATTTGAGAACAGCAATTTTCTCTTTGAATTCAGTTTCTAAGTCATCAATCCGTCGCTCAATCATATTAAACGGCATGCGGATATCACTCACAGTCACACATTTTTCATTAATTGCAGAATTCATTTTTGTCCATAATCTATCTTCAATATTTTTTAAGTCGTATTTATCGGTGTCCTTTTGAATTTCATTTACTTTTTCAGCGGAAGACCATATCATGTTTAGTAATTTATCTTCCAACTTTTTTAAACTTAATTCCACATTTTCAATTTTTAATTCAATATTTTTTTGAAAGTTTTGAATTATCTTATTTTCAATATATTTTACATCTTTTAAAAAGTTCTCAGCAATTTTTTTCTCCACAGTTTCAATAAAATTTTCTTCTAGTTCTGTCGGATTAAGAATATTAGGTTTGTAACGTTTTGAAATATGACTTCCAAATTTATCGATCGACATTGTTGTAATGAATCAAATTTATAATATTTCCTTCTTTTATAAAATAATACGAGCTTCCCTCAATTCTTCCAAAATTGATATTATTTCATTTTGATGTCCTGTATGTCCAGCCATTTGTGATGCTGTCAACAACCTTAATCTATCAATTATCTCGTTTAAATTATCATAATAAACATAATCCACCTTATTTTTTGATAAATTTAACATTGCACCCTTTCCTGTCACGCTTTTTGTGGATTGTGATCTCGTAGAACGTGGTCTTTGTTGTGGTTTTGGTAACCCTCTGGATGTACTTGGTAGCATCAAACGATAATCTACTTCCGATGATGCACTTCCTGTTTTTAATATACCCTTTTTTAATAAATATGGTTTAATTATTTCTACATATTTAATGTCGGTTGTTCCTTGGATTTGATTATTAGAATCAAAATTTCGTCTGTATGCATTCGTTCTTTTTAAAATATCCATATAATTTTCCATATCTTTTGTGGAATAACCAACAGGTTGTTTCTTAAATATTAGTTCATATAAACCAGGTGTTCCCTCATATCTAACACCCTCAACCTTAACATCTTTTCCTATAAAGTCTACTTCAGACTTCGCGATTTTATATTTTTCGGAATTAATATCATGATTAAGGCCATATTTGTTATCAAATTCACCCTTTGTATCCTTTATTAATTTATCAACATATGGTCTTACCAACGGATCATAAGCATTCAAATAATCCTGATAAGCCGGTGTTTTTGTTATTTCCAAGACACTTTGTTGTATCTCTTCTAAAGTAGGTTCGATTGTTGAATCATGGTTGGATTCCAGTATACTAGGTTCTTCTAAATTGTGCCAAAATACATCATCATTATCTCTTAAAAATGAAGGTGTGGTTGTTGGAAGATATTTATCATAGGCATTTGATTTTCTTGCAATGCGTTCTGGAGGAGTAGGAAATTGAAATTGTTGTATAGGAGTTGAGAACATTTGCGGCGAATAATTTTCTCTTTTAATAAACGGTTCCGATTTAATGGTTCTGATTAACTCTTGCAAAGGTTGAGAAATTGGTTTAAATTCTTTTTTCATGCGATCTTCTTTATCGGATATATCTAATTTTAAAGCATTGTATTTTTGCCTAACAGCTTTTCTTGTCTTTATTAATTCTTTAGCGATTTTTTCATCCATCTTTACGAAGGAGTGTTTGATTATATAATAAAATAATATTATTTAGGTAGTTAGTTATATAGTTTAAATAAAAATAAAATTATCGAATCCCTTTCTATACCGACCATCATTTAATGAACAATCTTTGTCTATAACCATAAAATCATATCTATGTTGCCAACACGCTGCGCATAAATCTTTAAATTCTTGAAAGGACATGTCACTATTTACATGATCATCGTATATATGTTTTAAATTTGTAGCATCCTGTTGAAATATTACTAAAAGGTTAGCATTGTCTCGTATAAGTTGTTTAGGTATGGATGAATATGTTTGGCATAAATAAAAGCAGTCGGTATTTTTATGACGACCAAAACAAAAATAGTCTCTCATAAGACTTTGATTGCTACAAACAATATCATCAAAAATAATTATTGAATTGGGTTTTATGTCATTTGGTAAAACAATATCTTCAGCGTTTGAGGAATCAAAATAGCCAATATATTTTAATGGTTCAAAAAGCTTTTTTAAATATTCATATTTTGATTGAAACAACGATTTTGAATATACATAAATATTTTCAAATCTTAAGCCATTAACATGGGTTATAAGTGAAAGTATAGTATTTGTTTTTCCACAACCCGATGGTCCTACCACTAAACATCGTTTACAATTTCCACCAAATATTAAGCCATGTTTTCGGTAATTATCTTGATTTAAATCAAAGTTTTTAATTGGTAGTGAAAATTCTTGTTTTGTTATCTTCATTGCTCGAATATCAGTATTTAAGTAAGAACATTTGTATTTTGAATCATTTATATATATATATATATATAATGATTAAGCACAACATTAATAACATTCGCTGTCAGGAAGGTGCGCGGAATGGTAGTGGTTTATTAAATACATTAATTAATAACTTACCCATAGAGCTTCACATTCCTTCATATAAATTTTGCGGACCTGGCACTAAATTAAATAAGAGATTAGCTCGGGGAGATAGGGGTATAAATTTATTAGACGACGCTTGTAAAGAACACGATATAGCATATTCAAAATATTCCGATTTGGAAAATAGACACGAGGCTGATAAGATCTTAGCTAAAAAAGCATTTAATAGATTCAAAGCCCCAGACGCCGGATTGGGTGAAAAACTATCGTCCTTGGCTGTAAGTGGAATAATGAAGGTTAAGAGAAAACTAGGTATGGGCATGAGAAAACAAAGAAAACATGGACGCAAAAGAGGAGGCCAAATTTCCTTTAACAGTGCAGTTAGAAAGGCGCGTAAAGAGCTTGTTGGAAAAAAGTTTAGTAATGTTAAAAATGCTGTTAGTACTGCATTATCATCATTAAAAAAACAAAAATTTAAGAGACCCAATCAAAGAATTATTCCAATTCCAAAAACTGGAGGATTTTTACCGCTAATACCTATTTTTGCTGGATTATCTGCCCTGGGAGCTTTAAGTGGTGGCGCTGCTGGTATTGCACAGGCGGTAAACGCAACTAAAACTGCTCAAAAAAAATTAGAAGAACAAAAAATACATAACAAAGTTATGGAGAAAATATCAGTCGGAAAAGGACTTTATCTTCACCCATATAAAAAAGGGTGCGGGCTTTATCTTAAGCCATATTCAAAAAACTGTTAAAATTGCTACCTCGTATACCTTTAACAAATATAGATTTATTGAAGTATGCAAAATTATTAAATTTACCAAATTTTAGAGGTGTTTTTATGAGAAATAAGTTACCCACAAAAATTAATAAATATGAAACAGGTATTATTAACTTGGATAATAATTCGGGGACCGGTACTCATTGGACTGCATATGTCAAAGATAAGAAACACATAAATTACTTTGATAGTTTTGGTAATTTAAGACCTCCAATAGAAGTTATAAATTATTTTTTTAGCGATGGTAGCAAAAATTATGTTAAATACAACTATGAAAAATATCAATCCTTTAAAGAGTCTACTTGCGGACAATTATCTTTAAAATTCATTTATAATAATGTGTAAGTTGATTTAAATTTTATTCTTATTACGACCATCATGTCGTTTACTATAGCTCTTTCTGGCAATTCTGCTATTCTGCAAGCAAACTTTCATCCACCTATTTACTTGGATCCTGATAAATCCTATGTTATTGGTCTTACAAATTTTGAAACATTTAATGCAATTCCAAATATTGATGAAAATAATAATAAGGTATATTTTGGGAAAAATAATGATTTCCTAACAATTCCAACAGGTAGTTATGAAATGGATGATGTAAACAAATATTTACAACACGAGTTTGAAAAACAAGGTATTTCCTTTCATTTATATGCTAATAACAACACGTTAAAATCGACAATCAAAACCACAACAGATATTATTTTTAAAGATGGAACAATGGGAAAGATTTTGGGTTTTAATCATGGAATTGTAAAGGGTGATGGATCTCCAAATATTTCGCAAAATCCTGCTGAGATTATAAAAGTTAATTCTTTATGTGTAGACTGCAGTATCGCTGAAGGTTCCTATCTGAACGGAAACCCTGTCCATATTATTCATCAGTTTTTTCCTAATGTTAGTCCAGGATTTAAAATAATTGAAAGTCCGCAAAATATTATTTATTTTCCGGTCACCGTGAAGGTTATCGATAAAATAACAGTTAAAATAATTGATCAAGAATTAAATATTGTTGATTTTAGAAAAGAAACTGTAACTATTCGGTTGCATATAAAAGAAGTATAGTAATGATTATCTTTAATAATAAAAGTACTTTTCATTCACCAAAGAACTATTCAAAAAACTATAAGAAGAATAAACATCGTAAACCAAAGATTAGTAGAAAAGTACACATCCAACGAATAACATCTGAAAATAAATTTTTCTTGAAATCGCTGGGTTTAAAGGTTTTAGTATAATGGAAATCCTTAATGTAACTCAAGGATTCTTCACGGATAATTCTATTGTACAGTGTGAATTTCATGGTTATGAGCCATATCTACCTACGAAATTGGGAAATAATGATGAAATTATAATTCCAGTCAATGAAGTAGACAAATATACTCTCCCTTCCGAAAGTTATCTTTACATTGAGGGCAAATTAACGAAAGATGATGGTAGCATTTCAAGAACATTAAAATTAATTAACAATGGAATTTCATTTCTTTTCAAAGAAATTCGATACCAATTAAATGGCGTCACTATTGATTCCGTTAGAGATGTTGGATTAACTTCAACAATAAAAGGATTTTTATCCTATAATAAAAATGAATGTAATAAACTTAAAAACGCTGGTTGGTATCCCATGGAAAACTCGCAAGTTGTTAACGCTGAAACAGGTTTTTTTAATGTTTGCATTCCACTTAAATTTTTAATGGGTTTTTTTGAAGACTATAAAAAAATAATTTTAAATGGTAAACAAGAACTTATTTTGGTTCGAGATAATTCAGACAAAAATGCTACCGTCAATACCGTAGATGAGAATCCAAAAATTCAGCTTACCAAACTAACTTGGAATATACCACACATATCAGTAGCTATTCCACAAGAATTGGCTTTAACTAAAATAATTGATAAAAATGTGGATATAATAATTGCGTTTAGAAGTTGGGAATTAATAGAATATCCTGAGTTATTAAAAACGAGTCGTCATAATTGGCCTGTCAAGACCTCTACAAAGATCAATACCCCAAGACATATAGGGATTTGCTTTCAGACAGATCATAGAGATAAGGCAATATCTGATATGTCAAACTTTTCCAATATTAAATTGCGAAACATCAAAGTATTTTTAAATTCTGAAAGATATCCCTACAATGATCTCTATTTAGACTTTGAAAAAAATAAAATTGCGACATTATATGAAATGTTTGCAAGTTTCCAAAAATCCTATTATGGGTTAACGCCTGAACCAATTTTTTCTCCCAAAGAATTTATTGATAATGCGCCTATTGTATATATTGATTGTTCACATCAAAAAGAAACAATTGATTCTGGACCAATTGTCATGAGAGTTGAATTTGAATTACATGAGGATCTTACAGAAAAAATCTCTGCTTATTGTCTTATAATGCATGATAAAATCTTCAGCTATAATCCCTTAACCAAAAATGTTCGACAACTCTAAAACGCATGCGCATATATTTCTATATAATCCATTAGTTTTTTTATTTTATTTTAGTATTGTATAGATAGCTATGAAAAATGTATACTTACGACGTTTGCTTAAACACATTAAACATTTAAATAATCTAAGAAATAAAATTAATAATTATTGCCTTAAACGAAAAGTTTTTAAAAAATTTGAATACTTGAAGATTTAAGCATGAATATTGTTATTGATATCCAAGGATTTAAAATAGAAAAAAATAAATTCATTGCAAAGGAGTTTGCAGCATATGATGGATATCATATTAGTCACTATATTTTTAAACAACCATTTCCTATGAATCTACTACCGCCGGAATTACAAAAAAGTAATCTATGGTTGACAAGGAATCATCACTGCATTCCATGGAATGAAGGTTTTACACCTCTCCACAAATTTTCCGATATTATTAAATCTTTAACAACCAACAGCGGTTCAGTCTACGTAAAAGGAGCAGAAAAGGCTGAAATAATTCGCAAGTATAGCTACAAGCCAGTGATTGAACTAGATATCCATCCACCTCTACAACCTGAACGAGTGCACTGTTTTTTTCATAATAAAGAAAATTGTATTTGTGCACTGACAAATGTTTTTAATTTATATAATAATTTCCTAATGGATGATAAATAAAACAAAATAGCTCCTATAAATGTGTTTTATTAACCTTTTTTATTCATATAATTCGATCACAATCATTTTTGTGTTGAAATTCATTTTTAAATTCAACGGATAATCGTTGAAACATAAAAATCAATTTCCAGTTTAATTTATTTTTAAACATTCTAATAAACTCTTCAGATAGTTTTTGACTACTAGAAACCCATTTCCAGTCAACTTTGTCTGCAAACTCTCTTATAAAATCTTCAGACAAATTTTGATAACGGGAAATCCGCTTCCAATATACTCTATCTTCAAATTCAGCTATAATATCTTCGGTGAGTTTTTGACAAGCAGATATTCTTGCCCAGTCAACCCTATGTTTAAATTTTCTTATAAGGTTTTCAGATAGTTCTTGACGAATAGATATCCAGTCCCAATGAAGATACTCTTGAAATTCTTCAAGAAATTTTTCACAAAGTCCTTTATGTTTAGATACGCGTTTCCAATCAATAACTCTTCTATGAAGATATTCACTTATTATTTTATTCGTTGTATGATGTTTGTATAGTCTACATAGCTCATTTATTTCTAAGCGTTCCAAAAGCTCATCGTAGTTCATTATAAAAATATATTATAAGCGGTGAAAAGATACTTCTAAACTAAGGATTGTTTTCACTTTTAAACGTTATATAATATTATTTCTTTCGCTGGTGGGGGAATATTTTTGATTGTGGTGGGAGTGAAAATAAAATCAATAGAATACTTAATATTCGCATTGTTTATACAATTTTCTGGAATAATTTTCAACATTTCGATGGATAGTGGTGTAACCAAAGAATTAAATTTATTGTTTTTGCCTCCTGTTGCACAACATAAAACAGAATGCGAACTTATTAGAGGGTGTGGATTTAATTCTCCTTTTATCAATCCATTTTTAATTCCATTCCACCACAGCTTTCCACATACTACATACAATTCTTCATTAACTATACTATGAGAAATATTTCTTAACGATAAATATGTCACTATGTTTATAGTCTTTTCAATTTTTTTACTGTAACAAAAATTATAGATAACACCATTATTATTAGGACAATGTTTACACATCTTAATATCCTTAAAACTTATTAAAGAACTTGTTGTTTATATAACCATTTAACTCCTCAGTTACTTCTTCAATCGTCTTTTCTTTATTTATTAATGAGTAGAGCAGGGTTGCTGGAAATATTCTTTCACACCCCACAGACTGTAGATCTTTCATAACACCATTAGTGCACAGGATATAATTATCGGTCACTGAGTCGCACAGCTTAATTCCATCCAATAGCTTATCAAATTTAACTTGATAATTATAATAAAAATGCGTGTAATAATCATTCCAATATTTAAAAGTTGTGCGTTCTTCAAAATATTTGCGTTGCAAATTAGAGTGTTCCTCTAAAAGGTGCAATCTTATCAAGCTTATAACTTTATGAACAAATATAACCACTTCAGAGTTACAAACACCACACACGTCCATAATATTACACTGATAACTACTAACTTTAAAACTAAACTAAAGATCTTCAGTTTTTATGCGACTCTCCTTTCTCTTTTTCCCTCTCCTACTACTTATCGAAGTGGGAGTAATATTGGTGGGGGGAGCTTGGGTAGAAATGGAGGCGTGACCAGGAGAGGGGATAGTTAATCATAGGCGGAGCCAAGAGTGGGAGACAGCCAATCAGCGTAGAGGTGGGCGGTGTCAGGAGTGGGGGTTGACCAATCAGCGTGCAGGTGGAGGTGGTCGACCAATCAAAAAAGAGGTGGGAGGAGCCCAGAGTGGGAGAACAACTAACCAGGTGGCCGGTTCTGGAGGAGTGGGGGGATCCTCCAGAACCGGCCAAACATACCTACTATCAAACAATAGGCTCTTTCATCAGTTGCATTATGAATAACCAAGTTGTATGTCCATAGTTTTAAACTATAAAAACTTTGCGAGTTATAAAGTTCAGGGGTTAGAAGGCATTTTTGCAAGTCCATCATCACAACCTTTTCTGTAACGATTTCTTTGGAATGTAGTTTGTATGCTTTCTTCATTTTGTAACGATCACTTGCGTCTTTGAGATGATTGTCATACTCTTCTTGGATTGACGTTCTTACGCCCTGGTCAATAGCTTCTTGCATTTTAATTTTAAATTTATGGCACTCATCGCACGTGTCATTATCCGGGTTATTAAACGCAAAATTAAATTCATGATGGAATATATCATCTCCTTGGCAATATTTTCCTCAAAGACGTTGTTTTCATTGCAAAATTCTACATACAGCTTGTACATTCTGGAAATGTTAAGATGGTTTCCCAAGTACTTTTTTTGTGAGCGCTCACGCGAATAATGACTGTCATAGGCTGGAAACATAGAAATGTGCTACCGAACAGTGTTGCGAACCTCGTTTGAAATTTTATTACTAGGCTCATGCCTACCCCTTTTGTCTGGCGATAAAAGACCCCCTTCTCTCTTCTTTGATATAGCTGTATCAACTCTTTGTTGAGATATACTTAAAGTATTTAAAAAAAAAATTTGCACACCATAACTTGCTTTCCGTCATGTTCAAACATGTATCGATTAGTATGTTGTCTTTTTCCTTCACGTTGATAGTTTTTTTATCTTCTTCTGAAAACTGGAATATGCTGAACGTGCGAGGCTATATATTGCCTTTTCATATCAATTGGTTTTTGATCGCTCCAATATTGGCTGTGTATTTGCTTTCTTGCATCTTCTGAAATTTTTTTCTCTACACTTTAGCTTACAGGTAATCAAACAAGGTGATTTAACGGTTTTTTGTTTTACGATTTTTTTGGTTTTTTCTGTTTTACGCTCCTTTCCAGAATGCCTCTTTCTTTTTTTTTTTTATTTTTCATCCACGTTTTTGGATTTGATTTTCTTTTTCTAGCCTTTATTTTCGGCAAATCTTGTTCACTAAGTTCTTCGCTTTCGTCTTCCTTTTCCTGAAAATTGGGATCCATCACACTGTCGTCGCTACTAAAGTCGCTAAAACTGCTGCCATTCGATATTTTACTAAATTTATCTTCTTCACTTGTTTCTGCTGACACGTGCCTTACATGTATATTTTTTTGCATTGGTTAGCGAAATGGGCAACTAGAGGATTTTGAATAATAGGTAAGGAAAAATCTTTTCGAGCTGGTGAGGTTGATAAATTTGTAATTCCTTGATCAACAGAATCAGTTTGTACTTGGTGTCTTTTATGTATGTATTTTTAGTAGACAGAAGTCTTAATTACCATTATATTTTATAAATACCCAGTAGTATCCTCTTGGCATGCAAAATTCTTGCGCGTTGCACTTCTTGGAAAGAATTGTTAGGCATATCTGCTCTGTTTTGACTGCCTTAAGCTCCGAAATTTTTGTCCGCTGTTTTATCTTTAAAGAAAGGTAATAGCTAGTATTTAATTATATCATCGCCTATACATTTCCCACCCTAATTCCCTAAACTCAAAATATATAAAGTCTCTGCTAGTAAATAAAGACCATACCGATCTTTGTAAACTATATTTATTTTAAAAATAGCTCAAAAAAGAACATAATATCGACACCCAATTTTTTTCAAAAAAGATAAATAAATAATGTTAAGTCCTAAACGAATCATGACGCTAGGTCCAAAACCATGTTTTAAAATTATGTTTAAAGTAGGTATAATAAGAAATCACCATATTTTATTACATTAAAAATATAATTTTTAGGCACAAAATTTAATTTTACTTACCAGTATTTTCACGACGGCTTTCGTTAACATTTTTATCCTTGCTAGGAATTTCTTTTCCCTTGAAAAGCAAACACTTAAAATTTTTGCTGCTCTTGACCTTGACGACATCGTCCACAGTAAAATTTGTCACTTATACAGAGTCACCAGTAAAGTCCGCATCATATAAGATTTTTTTTTATTAATAGCTTTATTCGAAATTTGACTTTGGCATCAAGCTCTGCTTCGATCGAGATGAAAATTAAGCAAAAAATAGTAGTCACGTGATTCGCATTATCTGTCAAATTTTAATTTTTTCAAAAAAATAATTTAAAAGTGGGGTTATTTTTGAAAATATCAAAAAAAGTTATTGGAAAAAGTTTTTTTTAAATGCAGTTTCTAGCCTACATGCAAAATTTCAGCCGCATAAGATAATTTTAATTTTTTTCCTATATTTTGTAAATTGCACCACTTTTGCAAAATAAGACTCAACGCAACTTACATAAAACTTCTTAGTTTTGACAATGCTTTATTTCAGATACATTTTCTTTAAAGAAGCGCCACATTAAATGTGTGTTTTTCTACAAAATCAAAATTGGGCTATTAAAATTTGGTCGTATGTGATGCAAAGTTTATTTGTTTTGGACCCTGTATAAGGTAACTTTCTAACTGTTACTTTCAGACACAAACTACCTTTTCAAAAATACTTATTTAATGAACTTACCAGTAGATAGAGTTGGCCGGTGCTCAATGCACCCCCCACCACTTTTTTTTATTAGTCCACTTGTGGTGGGGGGTGCGGTTGAACACCGGCCACCTTTTGATTGGTCAACCCCCACTCCTGACACCGCCCACCTCTACGCTGATTGGCTGTCTCCCACTCTTGGCTCCGCCTATGATTAACTATCCCCTCTCCTGGTCACGCCTCCATTTCTACCCAAGCTCCCCCCACCAATATTACTCCCACTTCGATAAGTAGTAGGAGAGGGAAAAAGAGAAAGGAGAGTCGCATAAAAACTGAAGATTTTTAGTTTAGTTTTAAAGTTAGTAGTTATCAGTATAATATTATGGACGTGTGTGGTGTTTGTAACTCTGAAGTGGTTATATTTGTTCATAAAGTTATAAGCTTGATAAGATTGCACCTTTTAGAGGAACACTCTAATTTGCAACGCAAATATTTTGAAGAACGCACAACTTTTAAATATTGGAATGATTATTACACGCATTTTTATTATAATTATCAAGTTAAATTTGATAAGCTATTGGATGGAATTAAGCTGTGCGACTCAGTGACCGATAATTATATCCTGTGCACTAATGGTGTTATGAAAGATCTACAGTCTGTGGGGTGTGAAAGAATATTTCCAGCAACCCTGCTCTACTCATTAATAAATAAAGAAAAGACGATTGAAGAAGTAACTGTGGAGTTAAATGGTTATATAAACAACAAGTTCTTTAATAAGTTTTAAGGATATTAAGATGTGTAAACATTGTCCTAATAATAATGGTGTTATATATAATTTTTGTTACAGTAAAAAAATTGAAAAGACTATAAACATAGTGACATTGATTTTATTTTCACTCCCACCACAATCCAAAATATTCCCCCACCAGCGAAAGAAATAATTGAAAAATAAAAATATAAAAAATTTGATTTAAAAGATGCTTGCAAGTTTCATGACATTGTTGATTGCCCACTTTGTAGACTGAGTTATAGGGAACTTGAGGGTTATTTTAAGAAGGAAGAGGGTAATATTATCAGTGGAGATTTATTGTCAAATAGTGACATTGAAAATTTTATTAACAGCGATACTGATTTAAATATCGATGATAATAAAATTCTTGATTATTTCAATGCTGATGATAATACTTTTGATTTTGAAGGTGTGAATTTGGATATTTATAATACTGTTGACGAAAATTCAAAATTTAATTTACCTACAAGTTCTGGACTAAACACCCCTGACATGTTTGACAATCTATATTCTTGTGTAGACACTATATTAGACACATCCACGCAAAATTTGATTTCAACTATAAATTATGATGATTTTAAAGATTCCGGTGATGTAACTGAACCAAAATCGAAAAAAATGAAATTTGCGACACCCGACCGCGACACTACCAACTATTCCGCATATTCACCTATTTCCGATGTGGATATAAATGAAACAATCGCATACAAAAATAAGCCGTGTTTAAATTTAATAGAGGTGCTTAATGAGCAGACTCCGCTTAATATTGAGATGTTGCCAAGAACACCTAAATTACAATTTACGACACCTCTTGTTCATGTTTACGATAAAACATTAAGAGATTTTTGTGGAACAGTTGAAGTTTATGATATTGTAAAACAAGAAACAGAATTAGGTTTAATTGAAGCTGTTGCTGTTTCAAATCCCTTTCCAATTGTATTTACACCATCTGAAATTGTCGTTACATCACCCCCCAAAATTAGTAAGAGAAACGTTTACAAAGTGGGTGACATTCCCTATAAGACTGAACTTAATAAATTCTTGCAAGCCAAACCTAAAAAAGACATTTCGTCCAAAGATATGCGTCGGAGTTGTGGAATTGTAAAATCAATGTTTCACAACTATTTTTCTTTAGGTGAAACTTGTTCAAATTTAAGAAGCGTCAATCTTGGTAAAGTTATTAAACGGCAAGGCGATCTTTTAAAAAAATGTGCTAATATATTCTTCAATCCATGTTTTGCATCAGTAGATTCATAATAAATCTTTAAATTCATCACCCCACCAGATTATTTTCAAATACCCAATTTGGACATCTCCTTTTCAGTAAATTCTACTCCACATAGTCGAGATTTAGGCGTTTTTACTTGCACTTTGTCAAATATTTCATCATTATTAAAGAACTTTCTGTTATTTATAGGCTTCGGATCGTAGCGCCTTTTTGGAGGAAAAAGCTTAGAAATTATATTTGTATACTTCCAGCTAGAACTCGATTTAATATGTTCGTTTTGTTCAAAATTTCTCTTATGCAAATTTGTAAGTAATATTAATTTTTTGTACAACTTCATTTCTTTCTGAGAATATCCTTTGGGGAGCATACTTGTTAATAAATTCAACAACCCATCAGTTAGCGTGTATGATTCATTATCGATCACCAATTGATCATTTTCAAGTTTAACAGGAGTATTTCCAAGAAACCAGGTTTTTAACTACAGCACATAGAAATAAAATTTATTGTGAACGCTTTGTATGTAATAATTAAGTTAAAATAAAACAATATAATGATGATAATGTTTTTTATTTAATTTATACAATTTAAAGCCAACAATTAACAATATAAATATAACATATTCAATTATATTGTTAACATTAATTATTTTATAGTCAACATTAATTTATATTAAATTATATTATAAACATTAATGTTTTTTAGTTCGGTTTAATAGCGGATGTCGGCGGGCTGTCTACATTTTAAATACCTTTTATTTAAACTTCTAACAACGATGCCAGTAGACGTATCGTTAGATAAGTTACAAGACAGTTTATTACAGACTGTTACAATATAAGAAATGAGATTTAAAAAAAGTTAATTCAAATATAAATCGTGCTATACATAGTAGACCAGATTGGGGTAGATATTTTAATGATAAGAAATTGCATTATGATTTTTGATTATTGTGAAGGAGGAGATTTTGAAGAAGTTCAACGGTTATATGGATATTTTAAAGATCCTGAGATACGAGAAGCAATTAATTATGCAAGACGTGAAGTAATGTTAGATAACTTAACATATAGATACTGAGAAATAATTAAAAGGAATTTAAAATAATATCAAATTGTGTCTTATTAAATGTCCATCAAAGTTATATGATATAAAATATCTTGATAATTGTTACCTGCACCTTATATTAAATGTATATAGAGTAAAGTTACTAGAGCATCTTACAACATAAATATAAAATATTGTTTTATCTAAGACGGTTGGTTAATTCATCGTAGTGTCTAATGATGTAATAATCTGCTGCTGCGATAGGTTAAGTTCATTTTTAAAGAAAGTAAGATTTGTTATGTTGGATGCTTCTCTTGAAGCATTATTAATTACAAAATACTGTTTCGATATCCTTTTAATTTATTCCTACTGTCTTGGTATATGATGTTAGGTTTCATGGTATTGTCTAGGCTTGTTGACAGCTATTTCTAGCCGTTGTGTTTGATTCGTGTAGTCATTTTGTTACAGTCGTCTAGTATTTGTGTTTTAATGTTGTGTACGTGTTTTGTATGTGTTGTGTAAAAGTTTTGTATGTGTTGTGTTAATGTTTTGTATGTGTTGTGTTGTTGTTGTGTTGTTGTTGTGTTGTTGTCGTGTTTAAATAGTTAAATACTGGATCGAATACTTCATCAGTGCCTCATACGTTAAAGAAGTAACATGGCAAGCATAAGAATAAAACTTAAACTCCTAGAAATATCAAGGAGAAACATATTTGGTCTTAGAACCGATGGGGTTACCTGGTTTCTTGGAAATACTCCTGTTAAACTTGAAAATGATCAATTGGTGATCGATAATGAATCATACACGCTAACTGATGGGTTGTTGAATTTATTAACAAGTATGCTCCCCAAAGGATATTCTCAGAAAGAAATGAAGTTGTACAAAAAATTAATATTACTTACAAATTTGCATAAGAGAAATTTTGAACAAAACGAACATATTAAATCGAGTTCTAGCTGGAAGTATACAAATATAATTTCTAAGCTTTTTCCTCCAAAAAGGCGCTACGATCCGAAGCCTATAAATAACAGAAAGTTCTTTAATAATGATGAAATATTTGACAAAGTGCAAGTAAAAACGCCTAAATCTCGACTATGTGGAGTAGAATTTACTGAAAAGGAGATGTCCAAATTGGGTGAAGCTGAAACGGACGATATACCGATGGTATATAACAGTGTCAACGAACTAGTTGAGCGTCTCAAATAAGAAACCAGGTAACCCCATCGGTTCTAAGACCAAATATGTTTCTCCTTGCTATTTCTAGGAGTTTAAGTTTTATTCTTATGCTTGCCATGTTACTTCTTTAACGTATGAGGCACTGATGAAGTATTCGATCCAGTATTTAACTATTTAAACACGACAACAACACAACAACAACACAACAACAACACAACACATACAAAACATTAACACAACACATACAAAACTTTTACACAACACATACAAAACACGTACACAACATTAAAACACAAATACTAGACGACTATAACAAAATGACTACACGAATCAAACACAACGGCTAGAAATAGCTGTCAACAAGCCTAGACAATACCATGAAACCTAACATCATATACCAAGACAGTAGGAATAAATTAAAAGGATATCGAAACAGTATTTTGTAATTAATAATGCTTCAAGAGAAGCATCCAACATAACAAATCTTACTTTCTTTAAAAATGAACTTAGACTAACTAACTAACTATAGAGTTTTTCTCTAAAGTATATTGTACCATGTACACATTTAGATCACATTCACATACAATGTATACCGAATTAATTCAAAAATTAGCATTAACAGCTGATGACGATAAGCGGTATTTAATTCCTGGAACTAGTAAAACTTTAGCTTGGGGTCATAATGATATTCAATTACATGAATTGTGTAAAACTATGGATGAACTTGTTGAATAAATAGTTTGAAAATATTTTATATATAATAAGAAACTTTTTTAGTCTCAGATTAGTAGTTCGACACTCTTTAAGCAAAATGATTGTCAATAATGTGTTAGTTTTATCTGCTGTAATAGGAAATATTATATATGTAAATTATATTCCAAAAACATACTTGGCTGAGATATGTCTTAGTACAAATAAATCAAATGTTACTTTAGAATATTGTAACATTATGAAAATATCTAATGTAAATGGAAGTACCATGTGGTATCACCAACTCGATAATAAGTATATAAATTCACCAAGTTATTTTAAAATTAAATACTTATATCCGAATAATACTATAATTAATTCAGAATGGCGTCTTCTATCACCACAAGAAAATCAATTTTGTTGTAAATATTTATCTAATTTATATGTCACACTTTTATGTTTTGCTTTAATGTATGTCATGTATTTATCTATTTGTTATTTCTTATGGAAAATATATAAACTTTTACAGTAACTTAATTTTTTATTTAACCTTCTCCCACTACATGCAACAAAGGATAGAGTGGGGGTATATACTATAAAGGATTGAATATGTTCAGAACAGATTTAGTTAAGAGGTTGAAGTTAAGAGTATAAAATGAGTGCATCCAATACAGTTCGTCCTAACGAAATAAATTCATATTATAGTGGAATATCCCCTTCAAGTTCAAATAACAGTTTAAATAAAAGTGATAGTGATATAAAAAACACAAGTATTATTCACCAGTGGTTTCACCCTTTAAATAAATCAATCACTAAGTATATCTGCGTTGGTTTAAACGTGGAAGATTTTAGTGCATGCATCAAGCTGTCAGGAAATAAAGGAATTTCCATAATTTTTAATGAAGATGAGTGGAGGGAAATAATGGTGTATCAAGGTGTAATAACTAATAATTTGTTTTCGTCAGAATCACGTTGGGAGGCGTTGGAACTTGGTAATATTGTATTATCCTTTGAAAAAATTCGTGATGAAAATCTAATGAAAATTAAGAAAAATGGATTTTATATCTATTTAGGAAGAGAAACGGTTTGCAATTGGTGGCAGTTAATACCGTTAATAGAAAAAAAATTAACTCTTCTTAAAAATCAACAATTTACAGCATATTTTTCAATCTTTAAAAACAGTTACGCTTATGATAGAAGTGATATTATCAATAAAATATTCGAAGTATTATCAGCACAAGAAAATCCTAGTGAAAATGTGTGCACAATAATGGAATTAGTCATTTCATATCCAACCATCCTGGAGCGCTATTCTGTACATGTACCGATAGCCATCGGTATCGGTATCGGTATCTCTCACAGAAAAAAAAAGGGTGTATATCTTATGGACGGCCGTCGGTAAGTCGAACCGTGCGGCATTCGGCCTACTCTGTTACCGACGGAAAACGGAAATTCTTGTCGGTATCTCAAAATTTCTACCGAGCCCTCCTAACCCCACGGTAAATGCTTGTCCTCGTACCGATATTTGTCGGTATCGGTATTGTTATATTTGTTTGTTTTGGTTTTTGGTTGGTTTGTAATTGTGGATTATTTTGGTGATTTTGGACTATTTCAAGAGTAATTTTACAGTGTAGTGTAGTGTTTTATAAGGTAAGCATTATTGGATGTGTATTATGTATATTAGAAATGTATTGCAATATTTTTTTTTAATTCTTGAAACGACTTTAGAGGTTAGGTGTTTTAGGCCGGGTTTATCCAACTTTTACATAAACTTAACACTTAAACATAGTATTTAGAGATAAGGATAGTGGATAACTTTAAATATGTTTAAAATCGGTTTATCCGATATTGATTTAATATTTATTGCTTAAGATTAAAAAACCTAACCCCTAATTTTGTTTTCGTTTCGCGCTTTTGTATTATTCTATTTATCATTGGTAAAAAATTAAAATTTTCAATATGAAAGTGAAACGGATATTAGACAAAAGAGCTGCTGTTACAATCGGCTTATCATTCATGTTTTTAACATTATCGACTTGTATTAGAGCCCTAGCAGTTAAAAAATATTCTATAGGAAGGTTTGGAGTTCGCCCCATAAACAGAAAAAGACTTACAGAAGGAATCTTTGCCACTCTGATTAAAGATATGTAAACTTTAGAATGGGATGGAGAGCAGTTTATAAAATATACTCGAATGACTAAAGCACAGTTTTTGAGACGTCTCAGTTTTTGCATTTGCACCATTTTTACCGTGAACACCTGATTTTTGGGCCTGCGCAATT
Organism: Polydrusus pterygomalis; assembly: GCA_963969555.1. NCBI lineage: Eukaryota > Metazoa > Arthropoda > Insecta > Coleoptera > Curculionidae > Polydrusus > Polydrusus pterygomalis. The sequence goes on from OZ018379.1 coordinate 86,969,349, forward strand.
ATACCTTTCTTTAAGTTTAGTGTTTAATGGCTAAGAAGATAAAAGTTAGAAAATTTCACAGTTATTTCTTATCGATTAAAACTATTTCTTATGCATTAAGCATCTGCATAAACCACCTCATAACAATACATATATTTAATATTATGTTTATCAATTAAAATTAAGTTTATGCGAGAGTTTATGCATTAAAACTATGCTTATGTAGTTGGATAAAGCCTTTAATCAACAATGTTTTATTGCATTATTGTTTGAAACCCTTTCTAGTTTACAAACAAATCAATTTCCCAATTTTAAAAGTGTTTGAATCATTTAATAGAATAGTTTACCCTGCATATTTATGAAGAAGTTAAATGTGACAAAGTGTCACATTTAAGTCAAAACCTGCTATTGTACGATAATGATTATTATTTTTATTAATTAATTAATTCTTAACAGAATGGCTGCTGAACTTGGCTATCTGGCTGTGGACTCGATGTACCTGCAGCATCAAGCTGAAATGCAGGAGCGTAGAGTCGAAAGAAGGGCATGGAGAGAGGAACACAATCTATTCGACTTAAATGACGATGTGTTCATTGATTTGTTTCGGCTATCTCCTGATTTGGTGACGGATATTGTCGAGGAACTGGAGCCACAGTTGGAGAGACTTCGACCAAATGGGATTTCAGTTGAACATCAGGTTTGTGTTCTAGCAAAAATTTAATAGAAAAATTAACATCAGCTATAGTGTAAATTCTAAATTTTTTCTTGTGCCCATATTATGTTCTTACAGCTTTAAGATTTTATGCCACAGGATGCTATCAGGCAGCGGTGGGTGGTCAATATGATCTGGCGCTGAGTCAGCCAACTGTCAGCAGATGTGTTAGCGATGTGACTAATGCCATCAATGAAAGATTTCTGTATCGGTGGGTGCAGTTTCCTATCAGCCCTGACCAACGGCATGCTGCACGTCAAACATTTTTGAGAGCACCTCAACCTTTCGAAGGACCAATAGGTGCCATAGACTGCACTTATGTGCATCTTTTAGCTCCAAAGCAGCATGAGGAAGCTTATGTCAATCATCAATCACACTCTCTATGTTCAAGCTGTAAGTTTCTATCTATATTTACTAATTTTTTCAATGATTTAATAATGAATTGTAAATCAACTATTGGGATTCAAATATCTATATTCGTATACTGGGGAGATACAAAAATATGAAAATTGCTCAAATAATGAAGTTTCCTATTTCATAATATACCACAATAGTATTAATTTGGAAAAGGGGTGAAATATGAAGTTCTAACCACCTATTTAAAAAATGAAATTGTTTTTTTTTTCTAGTTTTTGGTACTACCCTGTGTATATATTAGAAATGTGGAACTTTCATCTCAATTTCATTTAAAGTTAAAATTAAAGTACAAAAATCTCAAGTAGGGTCCAGTTATGAGTTCGGATTTGACAACTTCTTCCAATTTAACACACTCTGAAGTGTGCAATATTAAAATTTTGTATGTCCTAGCGGTTTGTAGTTATGTATATTCAAATGAAAATGTAAGAATAAATTGTGTATCTCATAATTATTATGCAAATATAGGTAACGCTGCTATTTGCTAAATATCCCTCCCTCAAGGAGAAATATAAATCAACATTTTGTAACATATTTTGCACCCAAATTCTTTAACTGACGCTATTTCACTTTGTGTTGCATTTATGTAAACATTATTTGAAATAAAGTTTATTATTATTATTATTAAACTTGATTCCAGTTAATATAAAAAGTGTACAAAGATTGAAAAGATTTAATGCCCTGTTTAAGATTTTTTTATTTTCCCATATGGAAATGTTTATGAGACTGTTCTAGTAACTACTTTTTATGATAAATTAGCTGTTATGAGTCAGAGGGCAAATCTATAACTATTCTTACATTATACTGACAATTTATTACTCTATGCACATACAGGTGGTAACACCTAGGTGCATTACATATATTGCTGATTAAGTTTTATTTAGTTCTATTGATTAAAAACACATGATATGTAATTACAATATATATAAGTACCTATATATAAATAAATAAATTTTTCAAACTATTTTGGTGTATATTAGGAAAAAGGATACTTTTTCTTAAGTAATGTTCATATTTTTGTCTCTCCTGGTATACGATTATATAATAATAATAGTTTTTTTTATTTCTTGTTTGTAGATCTGTGATTCTGATTTAAAAATCTTGAATGCCAGATACCCTGGAGCCAGAAATGATGGTTTTATATGGGCAAGCTCAGCAGCAAAACGTGTCACAACTATGACCATGGAGAGCGGAACACATGGTTGCTTGGTTTGTGGAAATACTTTATATAGTTTTCTAGTTATAAAAATATTGTCTGTTTGCAAATAGGAGATGATGAATATCCCTTAGAGCCATGGCTAACGACGCCCTTGAAGAATGAGCGACCAGGAACTCCCCGTGCCCAGTATAATGATGACCTTTGTTCTGCAAAATCCATTGTTGAACATTTAAAATTTTGTGGGCTTTTAACTAAAACATAGATCTTTAGACTACATTACTTAAGTTTTATGTTTTGCATACAGGGGTTTTTTAAAAGTGTGCCAATGTGGCCATTTAGATAAATGTGCACAAGTCAATTTTTGCAAATGGAACACTACATTTTTTATTTTAGTAACTTGTAGAGAATCAAATTTCCCATCTAAATGTTTAATATGTCAGTATCAATATTTTTAGTCGTTTTGGAATTATGAGCAATTTAAAAAAAATATCTTAAAATATGTGTTTGCGTTAAGTTCATAAGAAATTATTTTTGTAAAGAAGGCTTTGACTCCGACTTTTGTTTGACTTTGAGTTTTGTTACCAATTTGACAAAATAGGCTTTAAAGACAGTATTTTGTTAATATAAGTTATTATATATATTATTACAAAAATAATGTCTTATGAACTTAACACAAACACATATTTTAAGATATTTTTTTTAAATTGCTCATAATTCCAAAACGACTAAAAATATTGATACTGACATATTAAACATTTAGATGGGAAATTTGATTTTTTACAAGTTACTAAAATAAAAAATATAGTGTTCTATTTGCAAAAATTGACTTATGCACATTTATCTAAATGGCCACATTGGCACACTTTTAAAAAACCCCATATGCAAAACATGAAACTTAAGCAATGTAGTGAAAAGATCTATGTGTTAGCTAAAAGCCTACAAAATTTTTAATGTTTAGCTTTATTGATTTCAAATTACTGAACTTTCTTCTCGATAAGGTTTTTACATAAAAAATGCATTTTATACTTCATATCTCAAAAACGGTTAGAGATAGGTATAGATCATTGTTAATAAAAGTTACTTAGGTTTCAATAAGGTATCCAAAAATGATATTCTGTTTGAAATATTAAAGTTGGCAATAACTTCCGGTATAACCGGAAGTGATACAAACGTCAAAATATAATGTTTTAAAAGTTCAAAGCCAATCATGCATGCTACCAAATTTTTAGAAATATAACTACTTGTTTCTGAGATCTTCTAATAGGCCACTCAACGTGAATCACCATGTATAGTTGACTAAGTGAAGAGCTTTGTCAATAGAATTTTTTTGGACAATAAAGCATATTTTGATTTGATTTGATATTTGTATTGTATAGCTTTATGGTAGTGCATTAAAACAAGTAAATGTAACACAGAATTTTATTCTAAAAATTATACAAAAAAAAACCAAAAAAGGCACCCCCCACACACATGTTATATTCTCTAAACATATTTAATGTTAGATCATTGTATATGTTACGGGTAAAGTTAGATAAACGAGTAAACTTAGGTTTACCCGGGTCTGAAAATTTGTTACCCAGAGCATGTTTTTTTAATTCAATATTTTTAACTAATCTAGGTTTACTCGCTTATCTAACTTTACCCGTAAAATATATATTATATTGTCAGCATGTATTTACATTCACAGCGAGAAGTGTATAAAAAATTAATCAGGTATTAACGGATTTAGTGATCGTTGTAGAACTTATGTCTTTGAAAATAATAGACTACAAATTTTTGGTGATATTAAGGCAAACTAAGTATTTTTAAGCATACCTAGTTATAAGTAGTTTTAAGCCGTGGATTATATTTATAGTTTCGGAAAAACAAATAAATTATCTTACACAGATAACACACGCAATAGGGCACATATACAGCTGTTAAATCAGTTAGGTGCCAAATACCAGAATATGGATTTAGTATACCAGCTTATAATATTTATATTGTATCTATACTTACAAAAAATATTTGAATAAATTTGAATTGGAATAGCGGCTATATTGTTTGTTGACGTTTAAACAAAGTTGTTCTTTTTATATTTTTAACTCAGTGTCTAAATATATGTTTATTATTTAGTTTTTGTTTTAATTGTAATTAGTTTTTTAAAATTCATTGTAGCACTTTGTGCAATTGGGTATATATTATGCCGTTAATTAAATTGAATAAATAAATAATAAGTATATTTTCAAGGATTTTTTTAATGAAAAAAATAATTTCACTAACTAAACCTAACTCTGAATGATGAAATAGTTTTGGACTTCCATTGTCTTTATTTGCTTTAAATCACAGCGTTTTAACTGGTAAGTATCTTCGGTCGTCTTTAGCACGTCTTTAGGTGAATTATATTCAGTATTCACCTGAAGACGACTGGAGATACACAATTAAAAATTCAAAACGAAAAACGCACTTGCACAAATGACGACAAAAAATAAAGTTACAAGTATATAACCGTTACTCGTGCGCGTCTGTTTTCAAATTCAAAAAGCTCAACGCTCATTGGCTGAACATATCGAATCGAGTGATGTCACTCGCGAGCCGAGAGTTAACGGTTGCATATCCGAGCGTCGGTAACATTGGCAGACAGAATAGCGTCGTTTTGATCTAGTTGGCCGCGCAAGCAAAACCTTTAACTTTTCTGTGGCGTACCGATAATTTTCGGTAACTACCGATACCGATGGCTCTCGGTACATGTACAGAATAGCGCTCCTGGAACGTAAAATTAGACAATAAAACATGAAGAAAGTGCGGTTTGACGAGAAGACAAATAAAGTTTATACAATTGTGGCCTGGAAATACGCTTACAAGCAAGCTAGAGACAATGTGTATGAACGATTGGCCCGGGATCGTGCTCATTTTAAAAGAAGAATTCAACGAGTTTCTATTATACTTAATAGAGTTTTAACTACAGCACATAGAAATAAAATTTATTGTGAACGCTTTGTATGTAATAATTAAGTTAAAATAAAACAATATAATGATGATAATGTTTTTTATTTAATTTATACAATTTAAAGTATACTATTTTACAATTTCAGTTTTAAAAATCCAAGAGTTGTGTGACTTATCCATCCCTAACCATTTAACGTAAACTTTGTTTCCTTTTCTTCTTAATATTTTTTCGACTAAATATACATCTGGATGTTTAACTTTCTGCAACTCCTCCTCATAAAATCCACCTTGAATATCATTATCTTTTTCATCTTTAATTAAATAAACTCTCGGATTCGTTAGTTTTACTTCTCTTATTTGAAAAATTTCATTTGACCAATTGGGAGTATACCCTTTTTTAAATGCTTCGCGATACTTACTTATTCGAACAAAATCACCAGTTTTAAATTTTAATTTTTTGGGGTCAAGTGTTTTAGGAAAAGTGTATGCATATTTTAGAACATTATTTTCATTATTTTTATTTACTTCAATAGGTTTTAAACGAATTGTTTTATGCTTTGTATTATTATACTTTAAAACAATATCGTTTAAAATTCCTAACCATTTATAATTTCCTTGCAAACTAAATATTTTCCACATAAAATTTTTTAAAGTTCTATTTACCCCTTCTACAATGCTGGCCTTTAAGTTTGAATACGCGCTATAGTGGTTAATTTTATATTCATCCATTAGATTTTTAAAATGCACATTATAAAATTCTTTTCCCATATCAGTTTGAATATTTTTTGGATGCGTTTTAGCAAGTTTTAAAATATTTTTCATCGCTAAGGTTACTTCCTTGGCCGTTTTTCTTTTAACAGGTTGAATCCATACATATTTAGAAAATACGTTTATTACTACTAAAATATATCGATATCCTTTATTAAATTTTGCATAAGGAAGCATTTCAACTAAATCTGCTTGCCATAAGTCGTTTAAACCTTTAATTATAACACGGCGTCGTCTAAAATTTTTTCTAGCTGGTTTATGTAGCTCATTTACCACGATTTCCTTAATATTTGCGCTCATGATTAGTTTTAGATACTAACAATTTTTAACTAAGTGTCAACCTTAAATATTATAATTTTTGATATGGATAAGATTTATTTCACTGAAGTTGGGTTCCCTTTAATACATATTTTAGATTGTACTTATACTTTGTTACAACAGAATATAAATTGCCCAACGTATCCTATTTAAGAACAGCAATTTTCTCTTTGAATTCAGTTTCTAAGTCATCAATCCGTCGCTCAATCATATTAAACGGCATGCGAATATCACTCACAGTCACACATTTTTCATTAATTGCAGAATTCATTTTTGTCCATAATCTATCTTCAATATTTTTTAAGTCGTATTTATCGGTGTCCTTTTGAATTTCATTTACTTTTTCAGCGGAAGACCATATCATGTTTAGTAATTTTTCTTCCAATTTTTCAGAATGCAATTTAGCTATATTTAGGGTATTGCTAATTTCTTTCATTTCTATTGAAACATTGGTAAATTTTTCATCTAAAGCATCAAATTCAGTTTTATGAACTAATAATTGTAACAAAGATGACTCAATTTCAAGTGTTTTTTTATCCATGCGAATGTGATCTTCTTGAAATGTTTTTATTGCTGAACTAAGCTTCTTATTAATACGCTCTATTTTTATTGCTAACTCTTTTTCTAAATCTTTATGAGATGATTCATGTTGCTTAGTTATCGTATTTGTTAACACATCATGTGGAAATATTCCTTGCTTCAATGGTTGAATATCGTTTATTATTTGGTGAACATTGGTTGTTTGTTCTTTGATAGCATCCTCTAAATTTATTATTTTATTAACATTTTCGTCTTCATATAACTTCACCTTTTTCACAACACTTTTTATTAATTCATCGTTTTCACTTACTCTCTTATTTAAACTTTTAAAGTTTCTCTCACTCTCCGTCTTTGATTCAAGAGTTTTTTGAAAATTTTGAATAATTTTGTTTTCTATGTATTTCACATCCTTAGTAAAGTTATCTGTAATTGTTTTCTCCGCAGTTTCAATCACCTTTTTTCCCAATACAGCAGCAGAATAATTAGACAAGTATCGTTTTGAACTATGACTTCCAAATTTATCGATCGACATTGTTGTAATGAATCAAATTTATAATATTTCCTTCTTTTATAAAATAATACGAGCTTCCCTCAATTCTTCCAAAATTGATATTATTTCATTTTGATGTCCTGTATGTCCAGCCAATTGTGATGCTGTCAACAACCTTAATCTATCAATTATCTCGTTTAAATTATCATAATAAACATAATCCACCTTATTTTTTGATAAATTTAACATTGCACCCTTTCCTGTCACGCTTTTTGTGGATTGTGATCTCGTAGAACGTGGTCTTTGTTGTGGTTTTGGTAACCCTCTGGATGTACTTGGTAGCATCAAACAATAATCTACTTCCGATGATGCACTTCCTGTTTTTAATATACCCTTTTTTAATAAATATGGTTTAATTATTTCTACATATTTAATGTCGGTTGTTCCTTGGATTTGATTATTAGAATCAAAATTTCGTCTGTATGCATTCGTTCTTTTTAAAATATCCATATAATTTTCCATATCTTTTGTGGAATAACCAACAGGTTGTTTCTTAAATATTAGTTCATATAAACCAGGTGTTCCCTCATATCTAACACCCTCAACCTTAACATCTTTTCCTATAAAGTCTACTTCAGACTTCGCGATTTTATATTTTTCGGAATTAATATCATGATTAAGGCCATATTTGTTATCAAATTCACCCTTTGTATCCTTTATTAATTTATCAACATATGGTCTTACCAACGGATCATAAGCATTCAAATAATCCTGATAAGCCGGTGTTTTTGTTATTTCCAAGACACTTTGTTGTATCTCTTCTAAAGTAGGTTCGATTGTTGAATCATGGTTGGATTCCAGTATACTAGGTTCTTCTAAATTGTGCCAAAATACATCATCATTATCTCTTAAAAATGAAGGTGTGGTTGTTGGAAGATATTTATCATAGGCATTTGATTTTCTTGCAATGCGTTCTGGAGGAGTAGGAAATTGAAATTGTTGTATAGGAGTTGAGAACATTTGCGGCGAATAATTTTCTCTTTTAATAAACGGTTCCGATTTAATGGTTCTGATTAACTCTTGCAAAGGTTGAGAAATTGGTTTAAATTCTTTTTTCATGCGATCTTCTTTATCGGATATATCTAATTTTAAAGCATTGTATTTTTGCCTAACAGCTTTTCTTGTCTTTATTAATTCTTTAGCGATTTTTTCATCCATCTTTACGAAGGAGTGTTTGATTATATAATAAAATAATATTATTTAGGTAGTTAGTTATATAGTTTAAATAAAAATAAAATTATCGAATCCCTTTCTATACCGACCATCATTTAATGAACAATCTTTGTCTATAACCATAAAATCATATCTATGTTGCCAACACGCTGCGCATAAATCTTTAAATTCTTGAAAGGACATGTCACTATTTACATGATCATCGTATATATGTTTTAAATTTGTAGCATCCTGTTGAAATATTACTAAAAGGTTAGCATTGTCTCGTATAAGTTGTTTAGGTATGGATGAATATGTTTGGCATAAATAAAAGCAGTCGGTATTTTTATGACGACCAAAACAAAAATAGTCTCTCATAAGACTTTGATTGCTACAAACAATATCATCAAAAATAATTATTGAATTGGGTTTTATGTCATTTGGTAAAACAATATCTTCAGCGTTTGAGGAATCAAAATAGCCAATATATTTTAATGGTTCAAAAAGCTTTTTTAAATATTCATATTTTGATTGAAACAACGATTTTGAATATACATAAATATTTTCAAATCTTAAGCCATTAACATGGGTTATAAGTGAAAGTATAGTATTTGTTTTTCCGCAACCCGATGGTCCTACCACTAAACATCGTTTACAATTTCCACCAAATATTAAGCCATGTTTTCGGTAATTATCTTGATTTAAATCAAAGTTTTTAATTGGTAGTGAAAATTCTTGTTTTGTTATCTTCATTGCTCGAATATCAGTATTTAAGTAAGAACATTTGTATTTTGAATCATTTATATATATATATAATGATTAAGCACAACATTAATAACATTCGCTGTCAGGAAGGTGCGCGGAATGGTAGTGGTTTATTAAATACATTAATTAATAACTTACCCATAGAGCTTCACATTCCTTCATATAAATTTTGCGGACCTGGCACTAAATTAAATAAGAGATTAGCTCGGGGAGATAGGGGTATAAATTTATTAGACGACGCTTGTAAAGAACACGATATAGCATATTCAAAATATTCCGATTTGGAAAATAGACACGAGGCTGATAAGATCTTAGCTAAAAAAGCATTTAATAGATTCAAAGCCCCAGACGCCGGATTGGGTGAAAAACTATCGTCCTTGGCTGTAAGTGGAATAATGAAGGTTAAGAGAAAACTAGGTATGGGCATGAGAAAACCAAGAAAACATGGACGCAAAAGAGGAGGCCAAATTTCCTTTAACAGTGCAGTTAGAAAGGCGCGTAAAGAGCTTGTTGGAAAAAAGTTTAGTAATGTTAAAAATGCTGTTAGTACTGCATTATCATCATTAAAAAAACAAAAATTTAAGAGACCCAATCAAAGAATTATTCCAATTCCAAAAACTGGAGGATTTTTACCGCTAATACCTATTTTTGCTGGATTATCTGCCCTGGGAGCTTTAAGTGGTGGCGCTGCTGGTATTGCACAGGCGGTAAACGCAACTAAAAATGCTCAAAAAAAATTAGAAGAACAAAAAAGACATAACAAAGTTATGGAGAAAATATCAGTCGGAAAAGGACTTTATCTTCACCCATATAAAAAAGGGTGCGGGCTTTATCTTAAGCCATATTCAAAAAACTGTTAAAATTGCTACCTCGTATACCTTTAACAAATATAGATTTATTGAAGTATGCAAAATTATTAAATTTACCAAATTTTAGAGGTGTTTTTATGAGAAATAAGTTACCCACAAAAATTAATAAATATGAAACAGGTATTATTAACTTGGATAATAATTCGGGGACCGGTACTCATTGGACTGCATATGTCAAAGATAAGAAACACATAAATTACTTTGATAGTTTTGGTAATTTAAGACCTCCAATAGAAGTTATAAATTATTTTTTTAGCGATGGTAGCAAAAATTATGTTAAATACAACTATGAAAAATATCAATCCTTTAAAGAGTCTACTTGCGGACAATTATCTTTAAAATTCATTTATAATAATGTGTAAGTTGATTTAAATTTTATTCTTATTACGACCATCATGTCGTTTACTATAGCTCTTACTGGCAATTCTGCTATTCTGCAAGCAAACTTTCATCCACCTATTTACTTGGATCCTGATAAATCCTATGTTATTGGTCTTACAAATTTTGAAACATTTAATGCAATTCCAAATATTGATGAAAATAATAATAAGGTATATTTTGGGAAAAATAATGATTTCCTAACAATTCCAACAGGTAGTTATGAAATGGATGATGTAAACAAATATTTACAACACGAGTTTGAAAAACAAGGTATTTCCTTTCATTTATATGCTAATAACAACACGTTAAAATCGACAATCAAAACCACAACAGATATTATTTTTAAAGATGGAACAATGGGAAAGATTTTGGGTTTTAATCATGGAATTGTAAAGGGTGATGGATCTCCAAATATTTCGCAAAATCCTGCTGAGATTATAAAAGTTAATTCTTTATGTGTAGACTGCAGTATCGCTGAAGGTTCCTATCTGAACGGAAACCCTGTCCATATTATTCATCAGTTTTTTCCTAATGTTAGTCCAGGATTTAAAATAATTGAAAGTCCGCAAAATATTATTTATTTTCCGGTCACCGTGAAGGTTATCGATAAAATAACAGTTAAAATAATTGATCAAGAATTAAATATTGTTGATTTTAGAAAAGAAACTGTAACTATTCGGTTGCATATAAAAGAAGTATAGTAATGATTATCTTTAATAATAAAAGTACTTTTCATTCACCAAAGAACTATTCAAAAAACTATAAGAAGAATAAACATCGTAAACCAAAGATTAGTAGAAAAGTACACATCCAACGAATAACATCTGAAAATAAATTTTTCTTGAAATCGCTGGGTTTAAAGGTTTTAGTATAATGGAAATACTTAATGTAACTCAAGGATTCTTCACGGATAATTCTATTGTACAGTGTGAATTTCATGGTTATGAGCCATATCTACCTACGAAATTGGGAAATAATGATGAAATTATAATTCCAGTCAATGAAGTAGACAAATATACTCTCCCTTCCGAAAGTTATCTTTACATTGAGGGTAAATTAACGAAAGATGATGGTAGCATTTCAAGAACATTAAAATTAATTAACAATGGAATTTCATTTCTTTTCAAAGAAATTCGATACCAATTAAATGGCGTCACTATTGATTCCGTTAGAGATGTTGGATTAACTTCAACAATAAAAGGATTTTTATCCTATAATAAAAATGAATGTAATAAACTTAAAAACGCTGGTTGGTATCCCATGGAAAACTCGCAAGTTGTTAACGCTGAAACAGGTTTTTTTAATGTTTGCATTCCACTTAAATTTTTAATGGGTTTTTTTGAAGACTATAAAAAAATAATTTTAAATGGTAAACAAGAACTTATTTTGGTTCGAGATAATTCAGACAAAAATGCTACCGTCAATACCGTAGATGAGAATCCAAAAATTCAGCTTACCAAACTAACTTGGAATATACCACACATATCAGTAGCTATTCCACAAGAATTGGCTTTAACTAAAATAATTGATAAAAATGTGGATATAATAATTGCGTTTAGAAGTTGGGAATTAATAGAATATCCTGAGTTATTAAAAACAAATCGTCATAATTGGCCTGTCAAGACCTCTACAAAGATCAATACCCCAAGACATATAGGGATTTGCTTTCAGACAGATCATAGAGATAAGGCAATATCTGATATGTCAAACTTTTCCAATATTAAATTGCGAAACATCAAAGTATTTTTAAATTCTGAAAGATATCCCTACAATGATCTCTATTTAGACTTTGAAAAAAATAAATTTGCGACATTATATGAAATGTTTGCAAGTTTCCAAAAATCCTATTATGGGTTAACGCCTGAACCAATTTTTTCTCCCAAAGAATTTATTGATAATGCGCCTATTGTATATATTGATTGTTCACATCAAAAAGAAACAATTGATTCTGGACCAATTGTCATGAGAGTTGAATTTGAATTACATAAGGATCTTACAGAAAAAATCTCTGCTTATTGTCTTATAATGCATGATAAAATCTTCAGCTATAATCCCTTAACCAAAAATGTTCGACAACTCTAAAACGCATGCGCATATATTTCTATATAATCCATTAGTTTTTTTATTTTATTTTAGTATTGTATAGATAGCTATGAAAAATGTATACTTACGACGTTTGCTTAAACACATTAAACATTTAAATAATCTAAGAAATAAAATTAATAATTATTGCCTTAAACGAAAAGTTTTTAAAAAATTTGAATACTTGAAGATTTAAGCATGAATATTGTTATTGATATCCAAGGATTTAAAATAGAAAAAAATAAATTCATTGCAAAGGAGTTTGCAGCATATGATGGATATCATATTAGTCACTATATTTTTAAACAACCATTTCCTATGAATCTACTACCGCCGGAATTACAAAAAAGTAATCTATGGTTGACAAGGAATCATCACTGCATTCCATGGAATGAAGGTTTTACACCTCTCCACAAATTTTCCGATATTATTAAATCTTTAACAACCAACAGCGGTTCAGTCTACGTAAAAGGAGCAGAAAAGGCTGAAATAATTCGCAAGTATAGCTACAAGCCAGTGATTGAACTAGCTATCCATCCACCTCTACAACCTGAACGAGTGCACTGTTTTTTTCATAATAAAGAAAATTGTATTTGTGCACTGACAAATGTTTTTAATTTATATAATAATTTCCTAATGGATGATAAATAAAACAAAATAGCTCCTATAAATGTGTTTTATTAACCTTTTTTATTCATATAATTCGATCACAAACATATCACAATCATTTTTGTGTTGAAATTCATTTTTAAATTCAACGGATAATCGTTGAAACATAAAAATCAATTTCCAGTTTAATTTATTTTTAAACATTCTAATAAACTCTTCAGATAGTTTTTGACTACTAGAAACCCATTTCCAGTCAACTTTGTCTGCAAACTCTCTTATAAAATCTTCAGACAAATTTTGATAGCGGGAAATCCGCTTCCAATATACTCTATCTTCAAATTCAGCTATAATATCTTCGGTGAGTTTTTGACAAGCAGATATTCTTGCCCAGTCTACCCTATGTTTAAATTTTCTTATAAGGTTTTCAGATAGTTCTTGACGAATAGATATCCAGTCCCAATGAAGATACTCTTGAAATTCTTCAAGAAATTTTTCACAAATTCCTTTATGCTTAGATACGCGTTTCCAATCAATAAGTCTTCTATGAAGATATTCACTTATTATTTTATTCGTTGTATGATGTTTGTATAGTCTACATAGCTCATTTATTTCTAAGCGTTCCAAAAGCTCATCGTAGTTCATTATAAAAATATATTATAAGCGGTGAAAAGATACTTCTAAACTAAGGATTGTTTTCACTTTTAAACGTTATATAATATTATTTCTTTCGCTGGTGGGGGAATATTTTTGATTGTGGTGGGAGTGAAAATAAAATCAATAGAATACTTAATATTCGCATTGTTTATACATTTTCTGGAATAATTTTCAACATTACGATGGATAGTGGTGTAACCAAAGAATTAAATTTATTGTTTTTGCCTCCTGTTGCACAACATAAAACAGAATGCGAACTTATTAGAGGGTGTGGATTTAATTCTCCTTTTATCAATCCATTTTTAATTCCATTCCACCACAGCTTTCCACATACTACATACAATTCTTCATTAACTATACTATGAGAAATATTTCTTAACGATAAATATGTCACTATGTTTATAGTCTTTTCAATTTTTTTACTGTAACAAAAATTATAGATAACACCATTATTATTAGGACAATGTTTACACATCTTAATATCCTTAAAACTTATTAAAGAACTTGTTGTTTATATAACCATTTAACTCCTCAGTTACTTCTTCAATCGTCTTTTCTTTATTTATTAATGAGTAGAGCAGGGTTGCTGGAAATATTCTTTCACACCCCACAGACTGTAGATCTTTCATAACACCATTAGTGCACAGGATATAATTATCGGTCACTGAGTCGCACAGCTTAATTCCATCCAATAGCTTATCAAATTTAACTTGATAATTATAATAAAAATGCGTGTAATAATCATTCCAATATTTAAAAGTTGTGCGTTCTTCAAAATATTTGCGTTGCAAATTAGAGTGTTCCTCTAAAAGGTGCAATCTTATCAAGCTTATAACTTTATGAACAAATATAACCACTTCAGAGTTACAAACACCACACACGTCCATAATATTATACTGATAACTACTAACTTTAAAACTAAACTAAAAATCTTCAGTTTTTATGCGACTCTCCTTTCTCTTTTTCCCTCTCCTACTACTTATCGAAGTGGGAGTAATATTGGTGGGGGGAGCTTGGGTAGAAATGGAGGCGTGACCAGGAGAGGGGATAGTTAATCATAGGCGGAGCCAAGAGTGGGAGACAGCCAATCAGCGTAGAGGTGGGCGGTGTCAGGAGTGGGGGTTGACCAATCAAAAGGTGGCCGGTGTTCAACCGCACCCCCCACCACAAGTGGACTAATAAAAAAAAAGTGGTGGGGGGTGCATTGAGCACCGGCCAACTCTATCTACTCTTACCTTATACAGGGTCCAAAATAAATAAACTTTGCATCACATGTGACCAAATTTTAATAGCCCAATTTAGATTTTGTAGAAAAACACACATTTAATATGGCGCTACTTTATAGAAAATATATCTGAAATAAAGCATTGTCAAAACTAAGAAGTTTTATGTAAGTTGCGTTGAGTCTTATTTTGCAAAAGTGGTGCAATTTACAAAATATGGGTAAAAAATTAAAATTATCTTATGCGGTTGAAATTTTGCATATAGACTAGAAACTGCATTTAGAAAAACTTTTTCCAATACCTTTTTTCGATATTTTCAGAAATAACCCCACTTTTGAATAATTTTTTTGAAAAAATTAAAATTTTACATATAATGCGAATCACGTGACTACTATTTTTTTGCTTAATTTTCATCTCGATCGAAGCAGAGCTTGATGCCAAAGTTAAATTTCGAATAAAGCTATTAATAAAAAAAAATCCCATATGATGCGGACTCTACTGGTGACACTGTATATCTAGACAATCTTGGAAAAGAACACTTTCAATAAGGCGCGTTTAAAGTCTACCGGCATTTTGATTTTTTTTTTGATTTTTTGGCTTTGCACATAATGCATACAGCCACTACCGTAACTTAATTTATATTTTTATTTTTAAAACATTCATACTACCTCATTCTCACTAATAGTTAAATCGACATTTCTAAGAGACAAATATTAACCCTATGCGATACATAAATAAACAGGGACACACGCTTCACGCCACAGGGGTCCTTCTGGGCGACTTAAAAAAAAACACATACAGTACTGGACCACGGATGGTAAAGAGTTAAACACATAGGGTAATCAAGGCCCTACAACTTTCTCTCACACATTCTAACAAATGATATGAAAACCTCAAAAACCTTATTGTCACTTCTAACTAGTGCCATCAAGCTTTCAGCATTAATGGGTAAACTGCTATAGTTGGCCAATTCATGATATATATAATCAGAAGCTCGTTGATTATGCAGGCAATTAAATAACCAATGGTTTAGATCATCAATACTTGTACCATCGCACGAGCAGAAAGGGCTATCCACAAGTTTCATCTTGTTTAGTAAATATCTTAAGTTTCCATGGCCAAATAATGCTCTCACAAAAGTTATGTAGTCTCGTCTATTGAGTGATGTGACTTGTATACTAGGTTTCGAAACTAATAATTTGTTATTCCGGGTATAGTAGTTGGAGTTATTGGATGCATAGTGTGCATAAGATTCCTTCCACATATTTTTAATATTTCCTTTGACTACTGAAACTAAATCATTATGTTGTAACCCAGTTATAGCTGTACCGTTTTGAATAGCCTGTTTAGCAAATAAGTCCACTTTGTCATTGTGAACAATTCCCGCATGACCTTTAACCCAGATAAAGGAGACCTTAATATTTTTTGATTTCAGCTCTGATACTTTTTGACAAATGTCGAATATAATAGGGTTTATATAAACATTTTTTACTTTATTTTCTATAGCTTTGAGACACGACATAGAGTCCGATAGAATAGCGTAATTGGTGGCCGGGTGATTCATTGACAGTTGTAGTATATAATTCAGTGCTTGTTTAACAGCAATTGATTCTGCTGTAAATATGGAGGCATTGGAGTTAATCTGGTAGGATCTAACAAAATTTGCATTTGGAACATAAAATGCACATCCGACACCATCCGATGTCTTAGAGCCATCGGTATAGATCGGGATAATGCCTGGAGATTCACCAAGGATATTGTTAACAATTGCATTGTTAAGGTGTTTAAGATCGGTGCATTGCGGGAAAAAAGTGTTAACCTTGTCAAAGAGGATATTAAGATTTCCCGTGAAAAACGGCAATTTATCAGTAGTCACAAGGTTATCTTGAAATGTCGACATTTCACTGTAAGCTTGAGCAAGTGGGGGGGAGTTCTTGTTTATCCAATATTTTGCAGTCAGGTCATCAGTAGTGACCTTGGCCACCTTGTCAATAAGGAAGTTATTATTTAAAAAAACATTTTTTATTAGAAACTTTTGAGCTAGAAAAAGTCTTCTTAAGGTAAGGGGTAATTCTCCCGTCTCTGCCAGCAACGCTTGAGTCGTGAGTTGAGCATTTTGATAAAAACCTAAACAATTAAGTTAGGTTATGTGGACTTAACGTATTCCCGCGGCGATTGTCGTCTCAGAGGTAAATAATGTCAAGGCCACTTAACATGGTTTTACTTTAAGGATACTCTGGACTTAACATTATTTAAAAAGGTCTAACTTCCGCATTAAGGCAGATAACTGAATATTGAAAATTGCATATAAAAGATAAAATAGTTTTCATTTACTTAACATAAATAACTCATTTTGACCAAAAAGTGACTTAACATAGTTTGGCACTGGGGTACAGATATGTAGTAGATATTCTTTTGACATCCACTAGATGTATTCTTTGTATCCTTTGGTCATCCATTAGATGTTTCAGCAGCACATGTTTATTAGATATCTAAAACATAGCCGATAGATATAGATAATATCCTATAGGTACCTTATAGACATCCAAATTCCCGTCTATATTCAGGATATGGGAATATCTATTGGATGCCCACTGGACACAAAGACGTAAATCTAATGGATGTTGATTATATATTTATAGTTGATATTCTTTCGGTGTAGATGGTAATTCTTTGTATCCACTGGTCATCCATTAGATATATTATACAATTGGGGGTTATTCACTGGACTATTCGAAGAATATTTTGTCCTTTTTGAAAAGCCGCCTTGTTTCGAAGATACAGGGCGAAACAAATTGTCGACAATAACATTATTATTACCAAAAATTACATGTAAAATTTCTTAATCTATAAGAACTTTTGAAACGCCTACCTCAAACTATATATTATATATAGGCTTGTGGATTCAGTTACATGTTATTTTTCGGTAACAAAATGTTATTATTGAAAATGTTTTCGCCTTGTTTCTTTGAAACAAGGCGGCTTTTCAAAAATCATCATCATATTACTTAAGTTTTAAAGGGACCTAAGTTAAATAACACTGACGAACATTTTAAAACTTTTTTTTCCTACCTGGAATGATTTTGGCTAGATTTTATATATTTTGGCCTGCTGAATCCGGATCTGGCCTCAGATTTTCGATATCAGCCTCCAATGATAAGGGAGGGACATATGCTTTGATGTTAAGAAAAAGTCAATAAAAACCCCTTTCAATGCCGATTTATTAAATTTTTAACAATTAAAAACATATAATATATTTTATTAACAGTTAGCTTGGGTACAGTATAAACATTTATAAATAATTTAAAATTTAATATTTACTTCCCTAACGTCTTTCTTTTATAAGAACTCCTGGATGTGTCTCGCATTAGGGTCCAGCAATAGTCGGCTAACATATTCGGGCTCCACTTTCCTGTATACCTTTTCTCTATGGAGGCAATATCTTGGTAAAATCGTTCTCCATGCTCATCTGATACTGCTCCTAAATTTTTAGGAAAAAAGTCCAAATGAGAATGGAGAAAGTGAAGTTTTAGTGACATGTTGCATTCTAAAATATGATAGGCCGTGAGTAGTTCTTTCACGAGTTCACGATAATTTTCTGATTTATTATTTCCAAGAAAATTGTTGCAAACACTTTCAAATGCATTCCATGCCCGACTTTCATTGTCACTTAAAATTTGCCTGAAGTTCGCATCTTTAAACCATTGCCTAATTTGGGGACCAACAAAAATTCCTTCTTTAATTTTGGCCTCACTTATACGTGGAAATTTGTCTTTTAAATACGTGAAAGCATTGCCTTCTCTATCCAGTGCTTTAACAAAATTGTTGATCAGACCCAGCTTAATGTGAAGTGGAGGTAAATATATTTTTTCTTTCTGAACTAATGGTTCTCGGGTCAAATTTTTAACGCCAACTTGTATTGTGTCACGTGGAGGCCAAACCTTAATTTTATAATGTTTGTCTCTTGCAAGGCTGTCCCATTCACACAAAAAGCAACAGTATTTTGTATATCCTGATTGCAGTCCTGTCAGTAACGCCACCACTTTTAAATCTGCACATATGTTCCATTTGTGATCTTCGTACTTTACACATCTTAGTAACATCTTAAGATTGTCATATGTTTCTTTCATATTTACCGAATGACCTATAGGAACCGATGGATGCTCGTTTCCATTAAAAAGTAAAACAGCTTCACTCTTAAAAATATCTTGGTATTGATGACTAAAATTTAGTCAATACAGCTTTTTTTTTTGTGAAAACGGACTCAACCGAAATGTAGGTTATCGCAACTAAAGAAAATTTGTTGCAGATGTACTAGTTAAAACAGTTAAATATGTTAACTGAAGAAGCATTTAAATTTAGTTGCACGAACTAATGGATGGGTTTCGATTAATTGAAATATTTGTTACGTATACTTACATCTATGTTGCCAATCTAATTTAGATTAATGTTTCTAACAGAAATAAAGGTTGTGATGACCTACTTTATTCCTAAGGAAAATTAAGAAATGTAGTTAAAACAGCTAAATATGTTAACTGAAGAAGCATTTAATTTAAGTTGCACGAACTAATGGTTGGGCTCGAACAAATTGAAATATTGTTACTTATACTAAGATGTATATACAGCGTGTGCGTGGATTTGCTTGCCAAATGGAAAACTTTATTATCAATTTTTCGAGAAAAAATTATTCTTTATAAAAAGTTTTGCTTTTAAAATAATTTAGATTGGCATAAGAATTTCTTTTTAATGTTGTACAGGGTGTCTCAAAAAACGAAAAACTTTAATTCTTATGTGAAAAAACTTTATACCAATATTTATTAACCGGCAAATTGGGAAGAGCGAAAAGCGCATTAAATCATCAACTAATTTGTAGTATACAGGGCAATGATAAAGTTTTTTTTTGAATAGTTACTTAACATGTTTAATAAACAATATGGATAAATACTAACACAATATTTATTATTAAGCCATCGATGTACTATTTAAAAACAACTTTATCATTGCCCTGTATACTACAAATTAATTGACGATTTAATGCGCTTTTCGCTCGTTCCAATTTGCGGTTAATCAATATTGGTATTTTTTTTTTTTTTTTTATGATCGAGCACAAGCACTATAGGAAAATCCTTTAAGGCGCTCTGGGAGCGGTGCGTGTGCGAAGAAAGCGATTCACGTTTTTCTTGAATCGTTGGAGGTTATATTCGGTTGGAAACACGGTCTCAGAAAGGCCGTTCCACAAAGATGACGTCCTCCAAATGAAAGAGTTCTGAAACAATGATGTTCGGGGTGTACTAAGTTGAACCACATAGGGATGGGCGGCAGTGGTTCGTCGTGTGTTTCCGCTATGCATTACTCTAGGTGGAATCGAGCGGGCAATATCTGTCGAACACTTGCCATGAAAATATCTGTAGAAGAGAGCCAAATCACCAACCTGTCTTCGATGTTCTAAGCTGTCGAGGTTCTTAGTCAGCTCGTGGTCGCCGATTAGACGAACTCTTCCTTTGGATGGAATCCAACAACCGAAGGGTATGCTTCGGCGCAGAACTCCAGATATGAGAGCAGTATTCCAGTGATGGTCGAATCTGGGCTTTATAGAGTGTCAAAAGTTGTTGAGGTGTATACAACTTTTTGGTACGGAAAAGTATACCGAGCTTCTGAGAAGCTGCCCTGGCGATTGCCACTACGTGATTATGCCAAGACATATTTCCTTCCAGGTTGACACCCAGCAAATTAATAGACGAAGTCAGTGGAATTGCGTGTCCTCTGCCATAACGATATCGGGTTCTGCAATGTTGACCTTCTTAGAGAAAACTGCAGCCTGGGTTTTTTGAGCGTTAAATTCGACTTGGTTACTGTCACCCCAAGACAAAATTTCTTCCAGGTCTTTATTGAGGCGTGATACCTCATGTTGTCTGCGAAGATGTGCCTCAGTAGCCGATGTTTGAGGTTTCAAAGTAAAAGATGAGATAAGTGTGCTGTCGTCAGCAAAGCAATATAATGGATTTTCTGTTTTCGCTAGAAGGTCGTTAATGTGCAGTAAGAAGAGAGTGGGAGATAATATGGACCCTTGAGGAACACCAGCATTGATGGTGAAGGTGTCTGAGAGAAACCCGTCAATCGCCACTTGCAGAGAGCGGTCCTTGAGGAAGCTAGACAACCATGAACAAAATCGACCGGGCATACCATAAGAACGCAGTTTGCTTAGGAGCCCCTCGTGCCAGACACGGTCAAAGGCTTTAGAGATGTCCAGTGCAATAGCCCGGGACTCCCCATGATGTTCGATTGCGTTGCTCCAAAGATGAGTGACATAGGCTAGCAGGTCTCCTGTTGATCTGGACTTACGAAAACCATACTGATGGTCGCTGATAATTTTAAGGCCTTCCAGGTATTTTATAAGTTGTTGGTTAATAGCTTTCTCCATCACCTTTGATATAACTGAAAGCAATGCGACTGGTCGATAGTTGTTTGGCAGGGTTTTCTTGCCTTTCTTTGGTATAGGCTGGACTCGCGCCTTTTTCCAGCAAGATGGAAATATTCCTTTTTTGTAGGATAAGTTAAAAAGTCTACAAAATACTGGTGTGAGTTCATCGGCGCATTTCTTGAGCACTATAATAGGAATTTCATCTGGACCAGAAGCTTTTTTGGCATCGAGCCCCTTCAGAATTCGTTTGACAGGACGCTGACGGAATACGATATCAGTCATTTCCGATCGAACTGCTGGAATGTTCGGGGGTGTTTTTCCCTGAAAGTCTACCGTGGAGTGTGAAGCAAAGAGTTCTGCGAGTAAGTTCGCTTTATCTTCAGCCGTGGTTGCAATTGTGCCGTCAGAACGTGTTAGCGGTGGAATATTTGATTTGGTAAAATTTTGACTGACGGCCTTAGCGACTGACCAAAAGGTATAAAGTGTTTTCACATATAGAATTAAAGTTTTTCGTTTTTTGAGACACCCTGTACAACATTAAAAAGAAATTCTTATGATAATCTTAATAATTTTAAAAGCAAAACTTTTTATAAAGAATAACTTTTTTTCGAAAAATTGATAATAAAAAAGTTTTCAATTTGGCAAGCAAATCCACTCACACGCTGTATATTTTTCTAACATAGATAAAAGTTATTATCATCAACTTTATTACTAAGCAGAATTAAAAAAAAATATTATTATTAAACATACTTTTTTTTAAATTCTGTTTAGTAATAATGTTGGTCATGATGACAACCTTAATCTAGAAAGTAATTATTAGGTACTTTTTATATATAATAAACTAAAAAGGTATGAAATAATCAAGTAGAAAAATTTTCAATAAAAAACTTTATTTGCTTTATATAAAAAGCTATAAAAAAAATTCAAACAAATAACAGATTAAATAGACGCGAGATTAATGTTGCTGTTAACTAACAGTTCAATAGAATATGCCATATCCTTACGCACTAGTTAGTTAGATAGATAGATAGATATGTAATCGGGTGGCGTTCTTCACCTCATCCACTGCGACCTTTTCAGATCTATTGTGGTTCCCTTTTTACGCTTAGAGGACTTGCTCTAGCTTTATCCTCTTGATTGTTCCTAGGATCCTTGTTAGCGGGTGCTTTACGTAGCTTTCCGCCTCGGGATATTCTAGTCCTGTTTGTGTGAATCTTGTCCTTACTAGTCCTTCACATTCACACAGGATATGCATGGGGGTTTCCTCTTTCTCCTGGCAGAACCGGCAAAGAGCGTCTTCTGCCAGACCCATGTTTGTCATATGTTTTCTAAGCGTACAGTGTCCGGTTAGCATGCCCACCAATGTTCTTACGGACTTCCTGTCCCTGCTTAGTAGGTCTTCTGTAAGCTTTGGCGATGGTTCTTTTATGAACTGTTTCGCCTGTCTCTGTCCTGGTGATTCTTTCCATGCCCTTATGAATTCCTCTGTAATCCATTGTTTATTGGCTTGCTTAACTGTTGCTTTAGCTATGCCACAGGACGGTTCTGGGCCAATGAATGCCATAGTCGATCCTCGTCTAGCAAGTTCGTCGGCTTTTTCGTTACCCGGGTGTCCGCTATGTCCTGGAACCCAGATCAGGGTTACCTTTCTTTGCTTGCTCAGATCATTTAGAGCCTGTGCGCAGTCCCATACTAGCCTGGAGTTTACCTGCATGGAATCTAGCGCTTTTAGCGTCGCGTGGCAATCGGAGAAAATGGCAATGGAGCGCGCTGCCTCGTTTTGCCTGTGAATTTCTCCGGCACAGTGGTGTATCGCTGTGACTTCCGCTTGGAAAACGGTGGTTTCTTTTGTAAGGCTAATTGGGATCATCGTTTTGGATTTTAGTCCGTAGATTCCGGCTCCCACGCCCTCTTCGGTCTTTGAGCCGTCTGTATACCAAGCTGATTCTGCACCTATTGGTGGACCGTTCTTCCAGTCTTCTCTGTCCGGTATCACCACTTTATAACTTTTCTCAAAGTTGTATTTAGTGGGCATGGCATCGCTTGGCATCCCCATTATCGGGTTCGCCTTTAGCTCTCTTAGTATCCTTTGATATTCCGCTCCATGCGATCGGCCTATGGGCGACAGTTCTTGCCTTAGTCTATGGTTAACCGACCTGGCTTCTCCTTGAACGAATATGTGTAGCGGTGGTAGATTAAGTAGGACCTCCATCGCTGCGGTCGGAGTGGTTCTCATGGCCCCTGAGACACTGAGGCATGCTTGTCTTTGTATGCCACTTAACAGCCTAATAGCTCCGACTTGTTGGGTCTTCGGCCACCACGCCACTGCTCCATAGGTTACCATGGGTCTGATCACCCTTGTATACAGCCATAGGGTCATTTTGGGGTTCAGTCCCCAGTTTTTTCCACACATTCTTCTGCATCTGCCTAGGGCTATCGATGCCTTTTTGGCCGTGTTCAGGATATGTGTTTTCCATGTGAGTTTTTGGTCGAAAGTTATACCTAAGTACTTTACTTCCTTTGCAAATGTGATTTCTGTTCCCCCGAGCACTGGAGGTTTTAAGCCTTGTAGTGCCCTCTTTCTTGTAAAGGGGATAATCCGTGTCTTCTGGGCGTTGATTGACATTTTTTCTCTTTTGCACCAGTTATTCACTATGTTTAGGGCCATCTGCATCCTTTCTGAAATTATTCCAGCGAATCGGCCTTTGATGATTATTACTAGATCGTCGGCGTATCCTAGGCACAAGAAGCCTTCTCTAGATAGCCGTTGCAGTAGATCGTCTACTAGGGTGGCCCACAGGAGTGGTGAGAGAACCCCACCCTGTGGACACCCTCCGCCTGCTCTAACCTCAATCGTGGCTCCTCCTAGAGTGGATATGATGGTCCTTTTCTCTAGGTTGGCCTTGATCCAGTGGCATATACTTGGCGGTACTCCTCGTCTTCTTTGTGCTTCCACCAATGAGTTTGTAGTGGCATTGTTGAAGGCCCCTTCGATGTCCAGGAAGGTCCCCATGGCTATTTCTTTGTCTTCTATTGACTTTGTAATAAGCCTATTTAGATCATCCAGCGCTGCGTCTGTTGATTTCCCCGGCTGGTAGGCATATTGGTATTCGCTGAGTGGTGATAACGTTAGTATTTTATCCCTTATGTATCTATCCACCAGTCTTTCCAGTGATTTCAGAAGAAAAGATGTTAGGCTGATAGGTCTGTATGCCTTCGGCGTTAGGTCTGCCATTTTGCCTACCTTAGGTAGGTAAATGACTTACTTTTTGCCATATCTTTGGTACATATCCCCATGCCAGACAAGCTTTGAAGATTTTGCATAGATGGGGCAGCAGCTCTTCCAGACCCATCTGCAGTAGAGCGGGATAAATTCCGTCCTCCCCTGGAGATTTATAGGGTTGAAACTTCATTATGGCCCATCTGACCTTATTCGGTCTAGTGATTTCTGTGGCCAATTTCCATACATCTGCGTTTGGCCTTTTGTAGCCTTCGCTTGGGATAGTAGGATTTCCATCGATCGTTGATGTCGGAAAGTGAACTTTTAGTAGTTCTCTGAGACTTTCCTCTTTTGTATCTGTCCATGTTCCATCGGGTTTCTTAAAAATCCGACCTCTCTCGCAGTTCCGCCTTCCTTTGCCAGGACTTTGTGTATCCTTGAGCATGCCGGTGTGTCGTTGATCTCCTCGCAGAACTTCCGCCAGGATGCTCTTTTGGCTTTTCGGATTTCTTTATTGTACTGCGTGAGTTTAGTCCGGTAATCGTCCCAGCTTTGGTTATCTTTGGCTTTGTTAAATGCCTTTCGAACCTCTGCTCTCCGCTTTTCGAGGGTTTTGTTCCACCAGATTGTTTTGTTACTTCTGTGTTGAACCGATTTCTGTGGGCAGTTGTCCAGATATGCCTTTGTAATGACTTCAGTTATCTGTTCCACTGCTATTTCTAGTCCTTGTGTTTCTCTTACTGGTGCTGTACCCTTGTTAAGAGACTCTCTGAGGGATTCTTTGTATCCTTGCCAGTTGGTCTCTCTTGGGTTCCTGTAGACCATGACGGTAAGAGATATGTTAAGATCAAAACGAATATGCCTGTGGTCTGAGCATGAGGGCTCTTGTGACACATGCCAGTTTTGTATAATATCACTAACCTTGCTTGTACATAGCGTGAGGTCTAAGACTTCTTTGCGGTTTTTTGTGATGAACGTAGCTATATTTCCGATATTGTTTATAATTAAACCTTCTGATAGGATAAAATTGAAAAGTGACTCACCCCTTTGATTGATGTTCGTGCTTCCCCATGCTGTATGGTGCGCGTTGGCATCGCATCCCATGATGAGCTGTAGGCCCTTGTCCACACAAAATGCAACGACGTCGCTTAGTATGTGTGGTGGACATGTCAGTTCATCTCCAGGGAAGTAGGCGGAGCAGATTACCCAACTTTTCTCTCCCTCTTCCGTGTTTGCTGTTAGGATACCTGTAACAAAATCGCGGGTGCAGAGCACCGGGATTAGTGTACATTTAACCCTATTACTATGTATTATGCATGCTCTTGGGTTTTCTGCCTTTGAGCAGTATAATATATTACCTTGTTTTGGCGTTAGGCCTGCAACTTTTCCTTGATGTAGCCATGGTTCCTGCAAAAGGGCCACATCTATTCCTTCAGTGTCAAACCTCCTAGTAAGCGTTGCCGAGGCGGCTTTTGCGTGCTGGAGGTTTAACTGCAGGAACCGGATTTCCCTCTTCATGTTAGTGAAGAGGGAGTGTCCTCCTTCGGTTCTTCCACCTTATCCTCTTCCATGGCTTCCTCCGCTTTGTTGGATGTATTCCTTTTAAGCGGACTCACACCACTAGAAGAAGGTTGGTCTTTCTCCGAAGTGCTTGGGTCCTTTGCCGTTGCGGTCTTTCTATTGGCTGTTTTCACCACTGGTTTTTTGCCTTGTGGCGCCTGGCCTCTTGACATGTGCGCTTCCTTAATCCTGAATCGTAGCTTCCCATATCCGAAGAATGGGCACATGCCAAGCCTGATGATCTCCTCCTTTGACTCATTGTCCACTGAGAAGGTCCACAGTGCTCCTTTTGGGTCTGGCGTTGTCGCCAAAACACTCCAGAGGTGTGTTTTTATGCCCCTGTTCGCAATTCTGAGTCTGGCTAAAATCCTTTCTAGAGGGATCTTTTCGCCATCCTCGTTTGGAACATAGGCTGTGCACACCCATGGCTTAGGTATTTCGTCTCCCTCCAAAGATTGAAGGGAGGCACCCTCCCATGGCTCAAGGGTAGGAACCGTCTTTTTCAGCCACTGTGCGCTCTCAATGTCCGCACAGTGTATGAGTAGGTATCCTGGCCTGCACGTACATTTAGCGAAGCGGACTTGGGGTCCTTGCTCCGGTATCTGTTCGTAGGCCTTCATGATGGAATTTTGGACTGCCTTGAGCTTATCCGCCTCCATCTGTATCTGTGGGAAACCCGAAAAATTTTTGGGTGCCACGCCCTAATTTTGGCTTTATTGCCGGTTTTTAAAATAAAAAATATCAATAAAACACTTTTTCATATATAATAAAAAACTAATGCAGTTTTTATTTATTTAATGAACACATTTTTTATACGGTTTTAAATTTAAGATCAACCCTTCGGTCTTTAATATTTGCAAAATGATTTATAACACGTTCATTAAAATTAACAATACGGTTAATAAACGGTTTTTCTATGCTTAACATGGCCAAAGCAGACAGTCTTTCTTGTCCCATAGTATTACGTAAAAATGTCTTTATTCTTTTTAATGTAGAGAAACATCGCTCGCTTTCGACAGTTGTCATCGGTAAAGTACACAATATTTTTAACAATTTAACAGTTTCCGAAAAAGTTGCACTAAGATTATTATTAATAAATAATTGGAGCATTGGTACGGCTCCAGAACTTTTAGCGAAATCATCCCGTTTATAAATAACTTGAAGTTCAGTTTTAAGTTTTATATAATTTACACCAGGAAACTTTTCCTTTACTGATTTTAAAATATGCTCCGGAAAATTATTTTTGTATTGTTTAAACTGGTCGCTATAAAATAATTGAGCGATTACTAAATGATCACTAAAACTAAAACGGTGGGTAACTTCAGATATTATTATATCACAAACTTGCAAAGAAACTAGACGATTAGAATCTTCATTTTTTTTTGGTCTTTTTACACTAAGTGAAGGGTTTTCTGAAGATATTTCATTAACTATTTTATCTCTGACATTTTGAATTGAAGCTTTAAATGAATCTATGTAATTTTTTACCGATATAACATCAATACCGCGTTTTTGAAGTTGATTAAAAAGAACTTCGCAATGGGGCATTACTAAATGAAAAAAGTTTAACCAAAACAGAAAATCTACACTTTGTAAAAATGTCTTTAAACCAATTGCCTGATTAATCGTATTAGAATCTTCTTCATTCTGAATTATCTTCTCAAGAGAAGCCATAATGTCAACCTGATATAAAAATACAGTTTCTACACAACGTGCGTTAAAAGACCATCTTGTCGGAGCAGCTCTAGGTAAACGAACTTTAACAAACTCGTCGAGAACTGCTGTACGTTTTGGAGACCGACTGAAAAATGTAGAAAACCCATGTAAATTGGCAAAAAAATTTTTTACGCTTTTATTCTGACCGGCTGCTTTTTGCAATATTAAGTTTAATTGGTGGGCATAGCAATGAATAAAATTAGCTGCAGGGTATCGTTCTCTAATTTTTTTTTGCACTCCACCTAATCGTCCACTCATATTAGACGCGCCATCATAACTTTGTCCAATTAATTTTTCCGGTGTTTTATTTATTTCTAAAATTTCCAATTCTTCAAAAATTACCTCTGACAAGTGTTCGGCTGTCGTACCGGGAGGAATTATAAATTTTATAAACCTTTCGTGAACGATGCCGGACAATATATACCGTATTATGAAAGTCATTTGAGTTTTATTGGAGCTGTCAGTGGTTTCATCCACCTGAACGGCAATATAATCAGCTGACTGAATTTCTACTTTAATTTGTTCTTGAGCAACCAATAACATTGAATCAAGTAAATCGTTTTGGATAGATTTAGATGTACCCTTAAACACTGTAGCCTTATCTAGGTATTCTTTAAATATTGGATCCAGCTCTGAAACGAAGTTTATTAGTCCACGAAATACTCCAGGATTTTCCGACGATTCTGTCTCGTCATGTCCACGTAAAGCGAGCTCAAATGCCCCACAAAACTTTACACAGTCTATTATTTTATTAAGAATGATGGGGAATACCCAGCAGCAGTGTTGAATTCTCGAAGGACCAGCAACTATTTCGATTGCGAACTGTATCACTTTGTGTATAGGATGTGGGGCGATGAAAAACACTTTAGTTCGGTAACAGGAACACAAATATATTTACAACGATTAACAAAAAATGAACATCAATGGTAAATGACAGATATTACACAATATAGTACAGTAAAATGACTATATTATGCTGTTAAGTGACAAGAGTATCTGCCGAAAATTACCACACAAAAAAAATTAGTCCCTTAAATTGTACAGTGAGTACAACCAAAAAAATAACCCGTAGTACAGGGCGAAACCGAAAGCTGTGTGCTTTTTTAAAACTAAAAGTCGACCGTATTTTTCGAGGCAAAAGGTTGCACTGCTTTTTCGACCGTTCGGGTGAATTATTGTTACTCCGTATTGTACCTAGAATAACTGACGTCATGGGAAAGTACCGACCTATTATAAATCTACCCCATGCCGAAGGCCATTAAATTTTACAAGAGGTAGAAAGGTTCTTAATATTTTAATTTTTACAACTTAAACGACAAAACAAAATCTAAAAACTACGTGGAGAAATGTAATTTTGAACATACTGCCCCGCGTTGAAGTTTTATAAGTTCAAAACTAATCGTAAAAAAAATACATGTTAACATTAATAATATGTTAATTCATTGGCAATGGACAAATTTTGGTAATTGGTCTGGTAAGTATTCCATCTGCCGTTCTTACTTTGACCACGCGAATTTTTTTATCCTTGCCTGGCATCAATTCTATGATTCTAGCTCTAGGCCACTTTAAAGGCGGTGTGTTATCTTCCTTTAGCAACACTAACTCGTTTAGTTTTAAATTTGACTGAGGCTCTAACCATTTTGGTTTATTTTGTAATCGATTTAAATAATCCCTTGACCATTTTTTCCAAAAAAGTTGTTGTATTTGAGTGCATCTATTCCACCTAGATAAACGATTTTCAGGAATGTCTGTCATGTCTAGTTCAGGGAGAGATGTCATACTGTCGCCGATTAAAAAATGGCCGGGTGTCAAATAAGTCAAGTCACAAGGATCCGTGGACATGGGTAATAATGGTCGTGAATTTAATATTGCCTCTATTTGGGTTAAAATTGTAGTTAATTCTTCAAAATTAAAGTGTGATTCGCCTATAATGCGGTATAAATGGTATTTAGTGCTTTTTATCGCGGCTTCCCAAAGTCCCCCCCAGTGAGGACTTCTGGGTGGAATAAATTTCCATATAGTTTCTTTTTCAGTCAAAAAAGTTTTAAATTTATTTATGTTATCTTTCCTTTTAAAGAAATCATAAACGTCTTTTAGTTGATTTTTGGATCCCAAAAAATTTGTGGCGTTGTCGCTAAAAATAATAGATGGAGCGCCTCTACGGGCTATAAACCGTTTTAGAGTAAGAATAAAATTGTCAGTAGAAAGATCGGATACTAGTTCGATGTGTACAGCCTTGGTCACCATACACACAAATATCGCTATGTAAGATTTAATTAGTGGTGCTCGTCGTAATTTAGAAGTTTTAACAAGAAATGGTCCCCCAAAGTCGACTCCAACCTTGGAAAAGGGCCTAGCTGGTTTAACACGGTCTTCCGGTATATTAGACATAATTTGTTGACACGCTTGTGCCTTAAATCTGTAACACGTTAAACAATTTTTAATTATCTTTTTTATCTCTCTTAAGCCGTTAAGAGGCCAAAATTTAAGTTTAAAGTTTGATAGTACATTCTGAGGTCCGGCATGTCCTAGTATTAAGTGTTCTTTTTTTAACAACAAAGAGGTAATATGATTTTTGGATGGCAGCAACAGCGGGTGTTTTTGATTAAATGGTAAGTCCGAGTATAATAAACGTCCGCCAACTCTTAAGAGTCCCAAGTCATCAATAAACGGGGAAAGTAGTAGAATAGCTCGATTTGATATTGATTTATTTGCCGTTATTTCCTTGATTTCCTGTGAAAAATTAATTTTTTGTAAAGTTTTTATTATGAAGTTTGCCGAATTTTGTAATTCCTGCACTGTTAGAGAGTCCTTGTTTATTTTATCAGCGTTTGGTTTTAAGTTATTGACAAATCTAAAAAGATAAGCAACAGTTCGTTGTAGCCGAACAAAAGAAGAAAATTTTTCGAATAAGGTTTGCCAAAAATCGTCTGTCACATTAATCAGTACAGTTTCCGTTTTTCTCTGTTCAGGTAAGTGGTCAATATTTATGTCCAAGTCATATGAATTTAGGTCAAGATTTGGGTTTGTTAAAAACTGTGGTCCGTGCCACCAAAGAGTTGAACGTAAAATTTCATCGGGTATCAATCCTCTTGATAAGCAGTCTGCTGGATTTTTAGCCGATTTAATGTACCGCCATTTACAGTCTGGGGTTAAATTTTGAATTTCTGCGACCCTATTTGAAACAAAAATTGTCCAACGCGAAGGATGAGATTTTAACCAAGAAAGTGTAATTTGTGAGTCACTCCATAAATTTATACTATTAAAAACAAATTTACCCTCAAATGTAGATTTTACTTTATTAATTAAGTTTGACAATAATACGGCTGCGCAGAGCTCTAGTCTGGGCAAAGTTACTGTTTTAATTGGTGCTACTCTACTTTTTGATACTGCTAATTTTGATGACACAGTATTATCTGTATAAACTGCACGAATGTACAAGCAGGCGCCGTAGGCCTTGAGACTTGCATCTGCAAATCCATGGAGTTCAACAAATTGAATAAACTTGTCACAAAAAAGATACCTTGGAATACTTAAAGAAGATAGTTTATGGATATTATCAAAAAAATGTGTCCATTCCCTTAATAAGTCATTTTGTAAAGTATCATCCCAACCCAATTTATCAATCCATACTTTTTGCATAATAATCTTGGCTACTACTATCACTGGACCTATAAAGCCCAAGGGGTCAAACATCTGTGCGATTTTAGAAAGTACATCACGTTTTGTATTAAAATTTATATTAGTGTTTTGAGGTAGAGAAACTGAAAAAATATCTGATTTTGGGTTCCAACTGATTCCTAAAACCTTGTTGGACACATTTTCTATTTTTATATCATAATTTTCTTGTTCCATGTTTTGAAAAATGGTGTTTAAGAAGTCGGTTGAATTAGAACACCACTTATGTAAATTAAAATTTGCGGAGGCAAAAAGTCTGTTTAACTGCATATAAAGTTCGTTAAGTTCAGTAAGGGAATTACTACCACATAGTATGTCATCTACGTAACATTGTTGTAGAACTGCTTCTGCAGCTAATGGAAAGTCTTGTTGTTTTTTGTAAGCAAGTTCGTTTAAAGTTCGTGTGGCTAGATAGGGAGCACTGTTAGTACCGTAAGTTACCGTCAGAAGTTCAATACACCTTAAGTTTTCATTGGGGTTGTCCCTCCAAAGAATGTTTTGTAAGTATGTCTGTTCAGGGTTTACTCTTATCTGTCTATACATTTTTTCAATGTCAAGAATTAAAACAAATTTATTACAACGAAATCTACACAAAATGTCAAAAAGTTCAGGTTGAACCGTATAACCCTTTAGCATAATGTCGTTTAAAGAATAGCCTGAAGAACTTTTAGAAGACGCGTCAAAGACCACGCGTAATTTTGTTGTTGTGGAATCGGGTTTAATCACACAATAGTGTGGTAAAAAATATTTGTTTTCATTGTTATCGTTTTTAAGACTTAATGGAATGTATCTTCCGTGATCTAAAGTAATATATTCATCTATAAAATTTTTATATTGAGAAAATAACTCTGTATTATTTTCAAAACGCCTTTCTAGGTTAAAAAATGGTTTTTTTTTGCTATGTGAAATGAATCACCTAATTTTGAGTGTTCGTCGATCGATTTTAATGGTAAGTTGACTTGAAAAGATCCGTTGTCCAAGATTTTTGTGGTGTCAGTAAATATTTGTTCTGAAAGTTCGTTTTCAGGTGTTAAAATGGTTTTCAAATTCGAGGGCGGCTCCTCAATTGACCAAAATTTTTGTAAAAAATGATCATCAGAATTCTGTAAAAAGAGACAAGTGTCTACTGTTTGTTCAGTGTTTGTTTCACATGTGTTACGCGAAATAACTTGCATAGGGACCGCGCCCCCTACAATGTATCCTAAATGGGTATCCAAAAGTGTCAAGAAGTTTTTTTGTATTCTTATAATCCCTCCTTTTAAAAGTGAGTAATAAATATCGGCCCCAAGCAAAATGTCTATGCTACAGGGTGTGTAAAATTCAGGGTCAGCCAATGTAATGTGTGGAGGTATAGGTATTTTATTAATTTGTAAGTTAAAATGTGGTAATTTTGTAGTAATTTGTTTGACAACTGTACAGTTTATTGTAAATTTGTAGTTATTATTTATATTTGAGTAAATTTCGACATTGTTTAAAATTTTATTTGAAGTTGTTGCAATGCCATCAACACCGTTAATGCTAACTTGGGCATGCTTAGTTTTAAGTTTAAGCCTTTCTACTAACGCTTCTGTCATTAGCGAGGTAGTAGAACAGGTGTCAAAAACTGCCTTGACTGTAATTGGGATTTGTTCTGTCGTATACAAGGTAACTTGAGCTGTGGCTAAGAGTGATTTGCCACTCGCTAAAAGAGTGGAAAGAACTTGCTCAGTGTGTGTAGGTTGATTTACAACGTCTTGTCTCGAAGGTTGAATTTGTGTACGTGGAGCTTGTACATTGATTGAATTTGACGAACTAGGTATGTGTGTAGCTGTAGAATTTGTAGTTGAATTGTTTGAGTTAATAGTGTGTGGCTGACCTTGATTATTATTTCTTAAATATCGATTTGAATTTTGAAAATTATTTTGTGTGTTTACTGGGCCCCGTGGCTGAAATTGTCTAGTGCTTGAGTGAGCAAAAAATTGAGGAGTATGTTGTGGAAGGTTGCGTGGCGATGGATTTCTCGGGTGTAAGTTACGATTCCCGTTAAATGTATTGTTGAGTCTGTTAATATGTAAGCTAGAATGATGTTTGTTTTGACATATCGTGCATCCAGGTGAGCGACAGTCAGTAAAACGGTGATTGTTACCTAAACAGTTTGAACAAAGAAAGTTTCTTTTTATATAGTCTTGTTTGTCTGAATATGACAAGTTAAGATAACTAGAACACCTTGAAATTCTGTGCCCTGAAAGATTACAATATACACAATTTATTGTATTTGATAAATTTGACTGCGCATCTTGCGAAAAATGTACATGGTGTGAAACTCTCGATGGCTGTGATTTTTTATGGTCAGTTGTTGACTCAGGAATTTTTCGTTCAAGAATTTTACATCTGTCCTCTAAGAATTTTATAAAATCATCGAGCCTTGGGTGATTTTTTGTATCACATCCAAATTCAAAAGCCTTTTTAGTGCCACTGTCTAATTTTTGAGCAAAAATATAAACTAAAAACAACTCCAAACTGTAAGCATTGAGGTTTTTCAAGGATTCTATGTTTTGTTTAATGTATGTTATAAAATGTCGTAAAGTGAAAGATTTACTTAAGGAAGGCGATTCTAATAGATTTTTAATGTGGGCATATATTATAGCAAGCTGATCGTCATACCGATCCTTTAAAGTGTCTATCGCTATCTGAAAATTGGAATCTTCTATCTCTAAAGTATTAATTAGGTTTAAAGGTTCGTTTTTTAAATATGATTTTAAATATGTTAATTTTTCCGCCCCTGATAAGGTTGGATTTTGAATGACAGCCCTGTCAAATAATTGAATAAAATTTTTCCACTGTACAATTTCACCAGTAAATTGCGGAATCTGTAAGTCCGGTAGCTTAACAAATGAAATTCGCGTTTGATTTGTGCTTGAAGTCTGTGCGACCGTAGCTTGTTGTAAAGACGTAATCGTATTTTTAATTGCGCCCAAAATTTCAAAATATCGATTTTCGGTAGATTCTCTGTTACTTTCCTGTACCTCATCTTCAATTTCAATTTTGTCTTGGACAAGATTGTATTCCTGGAAGGCCTTAATTAAACATTCGGAACGCAAAACAAACTGCGTGATATCATTATGATCTTTATTAGTGGAATACCACTTCTCTACGCGAGTTATCGCGCTCTTATGTCGACCACGTAAAGCAATTAAAGCCTCCATTTTGAAGATAAGTGATTAAGGAAACAAAATGTAAAAATGTATGTAAAAAATAACGATAAACAAGTTTGTATAGTACCAAAAACACAGTTAGTTATTCTTTTTTTTTTATAAAAAATGAAACAATCAATAACAAAACTACCAAACAATCAAAATAACCTGTGATAATGTATTAGGTTAAATTATTCACAATAATACCGCACTTTCACTGAAAACTACCTACCATTGTCACTACGTTTATAAGCACTATGCCGTGGTAAATATTTTAAAACTTATGCAAATTTATGTTGATGTCTGTACAAGTAATAGTGCAAAGAAAATGAACAAAATGTAATTTTTATAAATAGCGTGAGCTCTGTGACTCAATCTAAACCTAAAGAAAGGCTTATAAATTATAAGCAAATATGCTCTATTCAGTTTAAATCAAAATATTGTATTACCAATAATTATATAAAAACCATTTAAATATTTGAGTTCTGTGACTCGGTTAATTAATATTATATAACCTGTAGTAAGGTCTATAAGTAGTGAGTTCGGCGACTCTGTTAATTATTATAAAACCTATAGTAGGATTTATAAATAGTAAGCAAACAGTATGTTTGTTTAAGTATAAATAAGTGGTTTTTAAATTAAGAAGTTCACTAACTAACGAGTTCTGTGACTCTGTTAAGAATAGTTATTTAATAACAAAATGTGCACAAAATATAATGTGTTAAAAATGGGACAAAAAATATCTAGAAATTGAGTACCTATTGTCTCTAATTAATAAGGGGTGTTTTGTAACACCAAAGTCAAGTTATTATCAGTGGAAATAATACAATTGAAACGGTCTGACCTTATAATGTTCATCAGTAAACGAATATCCAGTGCATCAGTGAGCTGCTCCTGTTTCCGTGTGTGTGGAAAAATCACTTATTTCTCACCACCTTGGTTGATTCTTGCAAATCCGGCTCGTCTAGGGCCAAATGATGGGGAATACCCAGCAGCAGTGTTGAATTCTCGAAGGACCAGCAACTATTTCGATTGCGAACTGTATCACTTTGTGTATAGGATGTGGGGCGATGAAAAACACTTTAGTTCGGTAACAGGAACACAAATATATTTACAACGATTAACAAAAAATGAACATCAATGGTAAATGACAGATATTACACAATATAGTACAGTAAAATGACTATATTATGCTGTTAAGTGACAAGAGTATCTGCCGAAAATTACCACACAAAAAAAATTAGTCCCTTAAATTGTACAGTGAGTACAACCAAAAAAATAACCCGTAGTACAGGGCGAAACCGAAAGCTGTGTGCTTTTTTAAAACTAAAAGTCGACCGTATTTTTCGAGGCAAAAGGTTGCACTGCTTTTTCGACCGTTCGGGTGAATTATTGTTACTCCGTATTGTACCTAGAATAACTGACGTCATGGGAAAGTACCGACCTATTATAAATCTACCCCATGCCGAAGGCCATTAAATTTTACAAGAGGTAGAAAGGTTCTTAATATTTTAATTTTTACAACTTAAACGACAAAACAAAATCTAAAAACTACGTGGAGAAATGTAATTTTGAACAAAGAATATATCGATTTTTTGACACACTTTCATTAAAAACTCTTACGGATTGTCTATAAGCATTGTCTAACTGAGACCGGATATCAACACTACCGATTGTAGCATAACTCATGGCACTTTTCATGTGGTCTGCGGATAAAACATGTTTTTTAATTTTGTCTTTTAAATGCTTTAAGTCTTGGACACCGTTTTTACACCATAAAGAGTCATTTGAGAAAATAAGGCAAACAAAACAGTAAAATGCATTACTTACTTCGCACCCACAAATCCAGTCAGACAAATCATACATAGACCTGCGAAAATTGCGGTAAACGTCTTTATTTTTGTCCTTACTAGTCTGCCTAATTTTCAGATCTGGCAGAGGGCGACCACTTTCTTTAAGTTCCAAACGTTTCTCGAAATTCAGTTCATTTTTAATTTTAAGTTCTTTAACTTTTTGCACCACCGACACCGACATAACTTATAAAATAAAAACAAAACTATACTTTAAAAAATAGACAAGAAAATAACGAAGTAATTAGGACTTCCACTACGAACTTTCAAAAACTTAGCAAAACATAGGTACCTAACCTACTTCATAAATTCATAACAACGCAACAACGGCTAAAATAAAAATAGAATAAATTAAAATATTGCGCGACCTACGTCTAGAATGCCATCTCTTTTCCAAGCGTAATAAATAATTGCAATAATGATGAGACAACATACGTATGATTTAATGCTTTGCAAACCCGGCTGATGACCCAACACCCACCCAACAGCTGTTCTCTTCAGTAGGGCTGCTTTTTCATAATCGCCATATCGCCAGAGATCGGCTGAATCCGTACGCATATTAACGCATTGAGGTCATTTTACGGACTAGCCGGATTTAAAATTTCGCTGCATACTTGATCTACAGGGGGCGTTCAAAATTTTTTAGGAAGTACAGTCAGTCATATAGTGAATTCTAATTTTAAAAGTAGTTTTTAAAGTAGATTGTAGATTATTTTTTATTTGGTTAATAGGGATTGGGAGGTCATTGACCTAATGACCTAATAGAGAAGCCGCCACTGAAACTAAGGGTAACTACTAATTAGAACCAATTCGTTGATTTCTATTAAAGAACAGGGTTTAAAGTCTAAAATATTTTGAAGAAAAAATAGGCTGGAAAAGTTTGTAGATGTTGCTTCATAGGCTAAAAAATGTTCATTAAAATTAACTGTTTCAAAATATTTCATCATAAAACAGATATGGTTTTGATTGCTTACTAAAATAGTGTTAACAATACCAAATTGAGGTAATAAATTATCGGTGCCAATAACCAATACTGTATTAGTTTGATATTTAAATCCATGATAGACTAGCCATTTACATGAAAACCATGAAATAGAGAAAAAAATTTCTTTTAATGGTCCATAAAACGGAAGGAATTCATTAATGTTGGCAATATCTAACAAAGTACCATGTAAAAGATCGGGTGGAAAAATATTTTCAGAGTTTAATCGGAATGATAGTTTTAACTGATGTTTCATTGCTAATGAATATGTTATATTTTTTCGATTGCATGTTATGTTTGCAGTTCTTTTCGATTCTTGGTGCTTGGATTCGTATCGCATACACCAAATGTTGCCACCTAAAGGCCCAATTTGTGAAATGATATAAGGATAATGAGTCAAAAAATGAAATTTTGGGGTAAGATTTTTTTTTGATAAAGAGATGTATAATTTGTTATGTTCAGAAATGCAAAATTTTAGGTAATTAATATCTTTTGCAGTAACAGTGTCTTTTAAAACTAATTCGATAATTATCTTAAGATATTTGTACAAATCCCAATAGAGATTTTTTGAAGGAATATATTCACCAACCAAAAATGAAAAGATTTTTATGAAACAACGCATTTCTGAGGCAGATAATGAGAGTTTTTTTTTTTTATTAAAATCATTTGGCAGAGGAGTAGGTCTATTTCCAAAGTCGTTAATTTCATAATTATAAATTTTTAACCGATAATTAAAATTTTCTAGAGAAATGTACTTATTAACAAATATGAAATTATTCAAAATTAGAATCATATCGTAATGACAGATACCTTCTAAAAGATCATGCATAGCATCTACAGATATATTTTTTGTTACATGAAAGTTACTTAATACGTGAAAAACACATTCTTCTTTAATACCTGTCAATGAACTGTCATTATCTTTTAAATTGTTTGCATAGGTAACTGGATTTCTTAACATATTATCGTTTTGAAAACAGGAGGAGTATGTCTCATATTTCGGCATGCTACAAATTCTGCAGAAATACTTTAAAACAAAACTTTCATTAAATCCTA
This sequence comes from Polydrusus pterygomalis, assembly GCA_963969555.1. Classification (NCBI taxonomy): domain Eukaryota; kingdom Metazoa; phylum Arthropoda; class Insecta; order Coleoptera; family Curculionidae; genus Polydrusus; species Polydrusus pterygomalis. Next base: position 87,008,108 of record OZ018379.1, read on the forward strand.
AAATACCATTTAATCCCAAATTGTCGCCTAAAACAAGTGTCAACGAAAAATATATTTTTTCTACCGTTGTGCCAGTTTCAATATCAATACCACTAGTTTCCAAAAATAAAAGCTCATCAAGCAATATGTTTAAAACAGCCTTATTGCCAAAATCTTTTCTATCGTTAGCATGGAACAAAAGTGTTAAAAAAATGTTGCTCAGGTTTGAGGAATACTGAGGTGGTAAACAAGGTAAAGAGATATAAACTGCACCAAGCTTATGGACACCAGAATGTGACCCTAAAGCATTTCCACTTTCATAGTCATCAAAATAAAGTAATAATGGAAAAACAGTTTTTCCTAGGAACTTTCTTTTAATATCTTTCCATAGTGGAATTTGAATTATATTAGATATTTGAAATGACTCATTCTCAATAATTTCAACATATTTTTTTATTTCATGATAAAAAGTCTGGTTCTCAAAAAACTGTTTTAACTGAATGCTTAGTGGAATAAACTGTCCTGTGAGATTAACTGATTTATACAATATATTTTGTTCATTACGAACATCACTCAAATTTTCACCAATAGTGTAAGTTACCGGTTTAATGAAATTTTCAGTTTTTTCTATCTGTTTTATACGCAAATATTCAGATTTGTAATTTTCAAAAGGATTTTTTAAAAAATTTATAATTTCGACAATTGGGGTTCTAACTTCAGATGAAATTTCACCTAGTTTTTCAATAACAAAGTTTTCCAGCAAATCTAAGCTATTAAACAACTCAGTAAGGTAGTTAATAATTAACTGGATGTAACTTTTAGGTAAATGGGAAAGACTATAAAGCTTTGATATAAATAAAAGTATTTCTTTATCCAATTTTTTTTTAAAGTTATTAATGTCAAATTGCGGAGTCTGATCTTTGTTCTCTTCTTGGGTAGAGTAATTTACACTAGAAGCTTTATTTTTCTGAATTCTTTCAGAAGACAAAATTTTGTAATTTTTTTTTTATATGCTTCAAATTATAATGATTACGAAATGATCGTAAAGAAGTAAATTTCCTAAAACAATTTAATTCTTTGCAACAGTAGGTCGAAAAGGGACCAAAGTTATGTGCTACTCTTAAGTGAGTTTGAAGAGACTTAAAAGTCTTAAAAAATGTGTTACACTCACAACATATCATATTTAAAGGAAATTGAAACTCTTAGTTTAATGCTTAGAAAACATAAAAAAAACTCTATCAGTTAAAACACATATTAATTAATGTTAATAACAACAAAAATATCAAAAAAAAGAAACGGGTGAAAAATCACTCTAAGTGAGGTACGATAAGGTTCACTGATACAAATTGCTTGTCAAATGCAGTTTTGATATTGAAAAGTCCTCGCTGAATTATCAACCAAACCTGTTCTGCTTCACAAGGATACAGGGCATTCAGGCTGTGAATAGCTTTGAATGTAACTTCAACTGCCTTTAGAGGAGACTCAACGTTGTAGAGGATGTTATCGACCCGCACATAACAAATGCTAATGTTGTCCAAATTCTCACCGATTATTATAGGGGTCGGTTGGAACGATAATTTAAAATTTTTCAATTTTGTTTGCCTTGCTTCTATGGCGGCCTGAAGATCTTCAAGCGCCTAAAAATATTAACACATTGACGACCGACAGTCAAAATGCAAAACTTCCTGGGAAACCATCGAAAACGGTTGGTGATATCAAAAAACTAATACTTGTTATGGGTTGTAGGGCTACTATAGATACTTTTTTTCGCACTCAAAATTTTCCAAAATGCCGTCCAGTTAACTGGACGTCGGTACCTGGAAAGAAATTTTACCGTCAGGCACCAATGTCCAGTTAACTGGACGCTGTTTTTTTAAAAAAAAATTTACACGAAAAACAACCTTTTGCTATAAACTTTTTATTTAAACTAATTACAAACGTAAAACAAAAGGAAAACATATAGGTAGGTATTACATTTCTACATTTTGAGTTTTATTCAAGGTTTCATGCCAGATTTTAAAACACGGATAAACACATAATCCTGGGTTTTCTGTGCAAATTGGGCAAAAGTAGCGGGTTTTACGTTGTTTTTTTTCTTTAGTGCATTGGCGGCACCTTTTCATCGCTGACTTATCATTTTCGGTGGATGCATTGGGTTGTAAGTAATGAAAAGTTTTATTTTCTGTATTTTCATCAATATCTGCCCAAGGTGAGATTTTTAACATGTCTCTCAATACCTCTTCTCTAAATTTTAACAATCTTACCTTTGGCAATTTTTTTATTTTTTTATACGCGTAACAACTATTCCACAGGCACATATCAAATAAGTGGAAGAAAATTTTTCTGTACCAGCGAATAGTTTTTCTGGGCGTCGAATAATACGACATCATTTGGTCAGATTTATCAATGCCTGACATATATCTGTTATAGTCTAATACGCATTGCGGTTTAATTTTTTTATTGCCACGTTTGTTTGTATTTTCGACCATAACATGTCTATGTTTAGTACTTATCATACGCACATTGCGCTTATCTTTCCAGTTTACCACCAAAACTGGACCTTTGCGTTTGAAAGCAGCTTCTCCCTTTTTTAATTTTTTCTTCAAAAGTTCTTTAGGATTTCCCTTTCTATTTTCTCTTAGTGTACCTATAATGTAAGTATTTTTCTTTATCAAGTACTCAGCCAAAGCCACACTATTATAAAAATTGTCCGTATAGAGCTCATGCCCTTTATCCAAATAGTCAGCCATAAGTTGGTTTACGACAGAGAAAGCATGACCTTTTTCATTTTCCCCGTTCAGAGTGCCTTTGCCAGTATAGATAATAAAGTTGAGAATATATCCATCAGAGGTCGTCAGTACATAAAACTTAATGCCATATTTATGTCGTTTATTGCTTATATATTGTTTAAATTTTAGCCTGCCTCTCCAATGTAACATCGATTCATCGATTGACAACTGTTTTTCTGGAGATAGTATGGTCTTTAGATTGTGTAAAACAATATCTATGATTGGTTTGATTTTATGCAATCGCTCGGACTTATCGACCGTTTCATGATCAACAAACCGCAAATTTTTCAGAATTGTGGTAAAACGATTGCGAGGCATTGTTTTACCAAAGATCGGATGAAAGTAGAGTGGATCCTTTGACCATTGGCGACTCAAAATTGGGAACCGTACTGTACCAGATAAACTACACAGGGCTAGGAACTTTTCCAATTCGACAACAGTAATATCTACCCACTTTTTTAACCTTTTACTTCTTGTTTTGTTACTGTCAGACATTATTTGGCCCCGTCTGTTAGTTTCTCGAACAACAACTTCCATTATTTCGTCAGTAAAAAACCTTTTAAAATAATCGTAAGGTTTATCAGTATCACTCACTTGAATATTGATTTTTGGGTTTCCAGAAAAAAGGATATTTGGCGGGTTGTCATCCACGTCTGTCCACTCATCAGCGTCATTGGTATCTGGAGATCTGGCTGAAGACCTGGATGGGGATCGAAACCTTGCTGGGGATTGGTCGCCATTATTGCTATTTTCATCAGACAGATTATTCAAGTCATCATCATTGATATCCAGAACTGCCAGAGAACTGTCAGAAGATTCTCCATCACCATTCTTGTCGGGGTTAAACGTTTTATCTCTCAAGCTATCATCACTAGAAAATGGCTCACCGTCACTTTCGGAAAAACTATCAAATGCTGCCTCTAACTCGGCTTGTGTAAGTGGCTTCTTATTCTTATAATCAAGAGCCTTTCGTTTTCTGGTATTGGGTGTACTTGTTCTGTAAAAAAAAAAAACAGTCAAAATACGGAACTTTCTAAACAATCATCAAAAGTGGTGGAAAATAACAAAAAAATACTTTTTAGGGGTTGTTAGGCTAATTTAGATAATTTTTCTTGCACTTAAAATTTTTCAAAATGCCGTCCAACTGGACGTCGGCATCTGAAAAGAAATTTATAAAATTTTTAAATTTCGTCAGACCAACGTCCAGTAAAGTGGAGGAACTACTCACAAATAACAAACTTGGGTTAAAAAACATTTTGAATAGAACAAAAATCAAATCAGACTACTCACATTAGTACAAAATAAGTAAAACTTAATTAATTCACAAAAACCATAAACAAATTTATATCTTACCCCGCCACTGGTTCGTCGCCATTGTCCATAATTACTACGGTTATCTACTTTAAATGTCACTATTCACTATTTCCCATTATTTCTAAAATGCTCTCCTGCCACAAAGCACTTGTATAATATATTGAATGACAGAAACAATGCATAAACGGGTTTCTCGCCCACCTGCAATAAATACGTTAAAAGCCCAGTTTACACTGACGCTTATATGCAGATTTTGCATTTTTTCTTATATTGGGAACCAACGAAATAAATCAGTCGAGCCTGAGGGACCGCGCGAAATTTTAGACTCATTTAAATGCATTATATTATGTGTCCAGTATACTGGACGCGGTCCCCACGGAAATAACGACATGTCCAGTATACTGGACGGTGGTCGTCAATGTGTTAAAATATGAAGATCTAGTGTCATGTAGGTCATAGCGAAAAAATAAGCCTTGACAAACTCATAGATCGTAAAAGAACCTACTTCCAGGGTTTTTGAGAAAATAGTATATTAACAAAGATATAATGGTAATGAGATAAATGAATTAAAGTTATTATATTAGGTTTTATAATATGTAGTTTCAAGGTGTGTTAGTCTAGTGTTTTAAACAATAATAATAATAACGATTAACATGTAGTTTTACCAAAGTGTCCTGAATTATTACAATATCCCACCCAGGCATCAGAAATGTACATTGCATACAAAATACCTCACATAAATATATGAAAGTGATTTTTATTAACGAGCAATATTAAATTACCTTAATGTGCATGATGAATCCATCCTCGACTTCTGATTTGGAAGGTTTCCATTTTCTGCACACAGCTACTGGTTGCACCAAATATGCTAACATTTTCAATATTCTATTGTTTTTACCCTCTGCAAAGTAATTTAAAGCAACATATTTAAAGCAAGTAAATGAAATTATAAAATATATATACCTTCTGTTATATGTTCGGCATCTATTTCAGTAAGTAAAGATTTTACTGTTTTGTCTTTACTATTTGTTTGAAAATTGTTTTAAAATTTTGGAAGCAAAGTAATTCCAGTTATGATAAAATACATCGTGGTCTTTGTAGAGAGCCTCAAAGTCAATGTTGAACTAAAACAAATTATTACAGTATCGGCTCGTGTCTTGTGGCAGTACCTAAATTTGATTGTTTTATTGCAGGGATATGAAAAAAAAATAGATTACAAAAACAAATTAAAAATCTGGTATTTTAATAAATAGGCATAATATCTTATTTCAAACGAACGAGCTAAAATTAAGGGATTACAACAAATTAATATTTTTAAGTAATTTTAAGGCAAAATTTTTTAAAGAAAGTTTAGCAAAAAGAGGTATTCAAACTCACCATACTATATCCATCGTTCTTTTGGAGAATAGGAAACATTTTTATATAGTCATGAATTGGCGTATTTTTTAGCAACAATCGTCTACTTTTACAAGTTTGCTTCCACCGGTGTTCAGCAGTACCCCATGGGGAACAATTATGTTTTAGCCACTCATATGCCTCTTTAACTTTTTCATCATCTTCGGGATCTGTAATTAATTTTGTTGATTATGAGGTACTAATCTTTTAGTCAGTCCTGAATTTTTGAATTTAAACTTTTTAACAACAATAATTTTTTTTTTAAAGTAGAAGCAGATTGGCTGCTTAAAATGGTAAGAAAACGATATAAAAAATCTCATCCCATCAATATGTTTTCAATACAAAACATATTGATGGAAACATTCCTTACAAAAACTTTAGCTTGTAAAAAAATTAAGATTTGTCATTAGACAATTTGGTTTTTGTGTAGGTAGAAGGAGGTAAATATCTCAAAAAATATAATTCTACAGAGTAAAGTGGGTACCTTAGCATTCCATTTTTAAGGAAATGTATAGGTAACCCGAGTGGTAACCCCATCACACCTCGAGTGACACCCTGTATAACTAACATACCCAGTTTTCCCGTTAACGGTTCTTCATCATGTTCGTCATGATTATCTGATTGAATTAAGCCATTTAATCTGAGTTGTTTTCTAAGATTGTAGTATTTGCAAAAGAGTTTACCTCCACCAACAAAACCACCGGCCCTTTTTCTGGATTTTCTGAAGTATATTTCCTAAAATTTTGGTAACCTACTCATATGCAATAAAACAAGAAAAAGTACAAATAAAGTAAAAAAGTATTGTTATAACTTCTTGAATTTGAAGAAAAGAAAAATTTTAAGAAAATTTGCATGTTATATTTATAAAAATACTCACTACCTTAAGCAGAATTGTGTAATTATATTATAAGTAATTGTACAGCATTACTCGCTTACCTTATATTCAGATGGAAAAAGACCAACGATAGCGGCAGCCATTTCTTCAAATCTTAATGTATTAATCCTTTTATTAAAATCATTTTCGAGCTCTCGATCTAAAAGGAGCTCTACAAGTTTGTCTCTGAAGTCTGGAAGGAGCCGGTTATTGTTTCTTTGATATGAGTACAAAATTAATTTTCCTCGCGTGTTGGAATTTAATAAATCTTCCAGGCCAGTTTTTGCAGTACACTCTCTATTGTATCTGCAAACAGGTGTGTTTGCTATTTCACTATCGCTCATACCTAGCGTTGATTCCTCACGTACATAAAATAAGTTCGAGTCGTCTCCTGAGCTCACAGAAGTTGAGGTGCTAGGACTATTTTTAAACAATATTAATTGATCAGACGAAATATGCACATCTTTTCTTTTCATATCTATAATTTCATACTGGATATTATCGTTGGCTGTTAGGGTGTTATCGAGGGTGTTATTTTTGCTGTCATTAAGACTGTCACCTGATAAGATGCTAACATCAGTACTGTTAGTTTGTGACTCTTCTGCTAGATATATATTATATTTTTCCATAAACTGAATACGATGTCCAACTTTGGGAATAATCTCCTTGATTAGATCTGTTGTTAATTTTTTGAATGTATCAGAATCAATATCGTTTTCTAAAAACATTTTATAATTTTTAGACTCGTAACTAAAGGTGGATAATAAAAAATAGTCACCTTTAAAATTTGGAATTAGGTTGGATAAGCCCCAAGCTTCAAGTAAATCAGTATAATCCATAATTATAATGTAGCCTTTAGTCTAAAAGTACAGAAATTATAAAACCGAAGAAAAAAACAATAAAACCAACTATTTTTAAAACATTTAGCTAAATATAATTTCTACCAAAGACTAATACTACACTTTTAGGAATTTTGTTATGGTACACTGAGTCGAAGGCTTTTCTCTCAGTAGGCAACATTAGTTTTAATATAGTAACCAAGAGAGTAAACCCCTGTATTATAGATTGACAAGGAAAAAATAGACACAAGCTATTAAATTTTAGTTTTACTTCACTATTAGAACCACTAAACCATATATTTATGCGAGACATTTTATATATTCATGACAATTTACACTTTACTACCCGAGATCAGGGTTGGGTCAGTAGAAAACTTTAGGTAATCTACCTAGGTAGAAAACACATGGGATTTTCTACCTATAGGTAAATTACGTAAAAACTCGTCAAAAACATAGCCCAAAAAAGAAAAATCGTACATAACCCCACATTTTTTGACAGTACAAATGCTATTCTACCTATTTTAGGTTTTCGACCGTCGAAACACGATTTCTAAGTGTCGAAAACAAAAATGTAGGTTTCGACCGTCGAAAACGGAAAACGTCGAAACACGATTTCTACGTGTCGAAAACAAAAATGTAGGTAGTAGGTAGATACCCAACTCTGCCTGAGATAAATGAGACACAAAAATTATATACTGAGTATTGAAATATTAATACCACAAAACTTAAAAGAGGTTATTAATACTTAATACCATAAATAATAATATTCGGATTATTATTTTAATACAAGGTATACGTTAAATAAAGTATTTATAGTTTATAATAGGGTTTAAAAACAACTACTTACCTTTAAGCTTAAATAAGTACAATAATTTCACTGCAACCTCACAAGACACAGGTCGGCGTCAACGCCCAAAATAAAAATGTCTGCTTCTTCACTTCACCGGTCTGTGGGGAGCACACACAACTAAGAAGGCATTGCTGCCAATTTAAATTATTAGTCAAGAATGCTCAGAAGTTTGTTGTGGCAACTAAATCGTTTAAGCGCCCATAATTTTTCGTATTAGGTAATCACAAATGTTTTTTTATTTAATAGAAATAAAACCGAAGGTGTTCATAACTATTTAATAAGTTAATGATAAAATTACATGTCGAGTAACATAATAAATAGTTTGTCCCAACTAATATCATGCAACTTATTTTTCTGGGTTGTAGTGGTTGTTTTTAAATGTAACGAGAACTTACAAAGCCAGTATTTTTGCCATTGTAACTAAAAATACTTATTTCCAACAACATAAGTGATGCAACATATGAAAATAAGTTAGGAGAGACAACTCATTTTTAAGAGTGTTTTAGACTTGTTTTAGACGAATCTATGAATAGTCTCCATTTATCGGGAGTATATGGTAAGTTCAGTTCGGTCATTAGGCCAGGTATGTCATGGCAAAATACTAAATCACCTTCCACTGCAAAAAAATTTGTGAGTAGATTGCCTTTTCCTGTAGATGGACACCTTCACTCCTTTTTCCAAGAGCTTCCACTGCTGCAGGCGGGATCCGAGAAGTTCAGCTTTTGTTTTCCGGAGGTCCAAGTCACGAACAAGGTCATTTAATTCACCTTGAGTGATTAAATGAGGTGTATCAGGCAAATCATGAGAACTAGGGATGTAGCTTGGTCCGGCTTCTGGCGAAATACTTCCGTAGTCTGATTCGGAATCAAGCGTGTAACTCTCAGGTGGCTGGGGAATGGGTAATGAGTTGTCATGGGGCACTGGTCGCATTGCAGAAGGAATATTGGGGTACTGAATGCTACGCTTGGTTTTGCTAGTAATTCCTTTAATATTCGTCATGCAAAAATAACAATCATCTACGTGATTACGAGGTTCCCTCCAAACCATTGGAACTGCGAATGGCATAGATTTATGAGTACCTTTCAGCCATCCAGTCAATGTTCTCGAGCACGAACTGCAACACATTTTTGGGGCCCAGGACCTATCTTGATCGCCAACTTTGCATCCAAAGTACAGTTCATAAGCCTTTTTTACTAATGAAGATATCGGTTTTTGGTACGCTTTTGCGGTAACTTCGCCACAAATATAACAGAAGCTATCGGCTTTATTAACGCAAACGCGCATCGACATTTTTGGTACCGTTTTAACACGCCCGTAGATCTAAGCGAAAATATGAATAGATGTTTACTAAATGATGATATAGTAACGACTAAAGGCATATTTCAAGCATAGATCCAACTACCTGCAAATAACAATGGGGCGACCGTTTATTACCTATTAATGGGCCTATTCGACCCTTCCAAGAAATCTGAGGCCAATATAAACATTTGGTGGTCAGTTGTATATTAGTTTAGGTCCAAATATTACAAAATACACGATATTTTTATAAAGAGGATTTTTGTGTTGAACAGTGTAATAGAAAAAGCAATAATACAGGGGTTACATAGAATTTTCCTAATTCTTTTTATTTTTGAGATAGGAGGCTATATGATTTTAAATCTGAGAATAACTTTTTATTCTAAACAACTTTTCTTTATGCCATTTTGGCCTATTTTTTAAAATAAGGATACCTACTTATTTACTCTTGAACGATTTTCATATTTTTTGCCCTACCCTGTATGCCGTTTAACTTTCAAAAATTACATGGGCACTCAACATGATTATCGAATATGCACCAACTTGTATAAAGAATAAAATTTTCGAAATCGCTAATAAAAAAAATTCCCATATGTTGCACACTTAGTAGACCACACTGTATATGGTGCATATATATTTTACTACTCGTCACTACACTAAATTATTTCGTTTAGGTGTCTGCAAGTATAGAGCTTCTTTAAAAATTAAACTATAACTATTAGAAAACATTATCTATTAATATTTGTAATATTCATTTTCAACATTTTCTCAAGCAATATAATCTAGTCTTCTTGAGCCTTGTTTTCTTCTTCCGTATCAGTTTTTTTCCTGGAAAGACAAAGGCATACATTAAGAGAAATAAACCATTCCTCTACTTGCTTTTAATTCACATAATCTAGGCATGGATTTAGAACTGTACAATGACTGACAACATAGGCATGTTTCTGATTAAACATAAAAACTTAAAAATGTAATGTAAAAACACTTACTGTTTGCTATTATTTAACCTGGCTGTGGCATGTCTTAACCAGTTTTTTATGGCCATTATTATATCTTGCTCTGTTGTTCCCTTTGAGCTATTTGGACTAAGAGCCGCTGCTTCTATAATTTATAATAAACTGATTAGTATTAGAAATATACACTAATAACGGTCTAAAAACCATGCACAGATAGATCACAGCTTGAGGGTATACTTATGCTGTATTCAGACCATGAGCTACCTGCATAATGATTTTGACTGTGTGATAACACAATTGAAATATGAACTGTAAATTAAAACTTTTTAAGTCTGTTATAAAGACTAATATCCAATCTAGACACACTCCGCCTCTCTCTAAAAAAAAATAACCACATATTTAATAATTAAATATAAAAAATTTTACTTACTTGTAATACAATTTTGTAATTATTACAAAGTATCAGGGATGAAAACATAATCTTGCCCTTCTTTCCTTCCCAATTGTACAGGGAGGCGACAGAATCTGTAAGAAGTTTTCTAATGATGTTCTTCACTATTGTGTTAGTCTCATGGCCTCCTATTTTTGCAAGTGTGAAGCCTACCGCGTTACAAACTTTCAGATAAGGGAGCAAATCAAGTTGGCAGAGATAACGGGTAGGTTACAAGTACTAACTACCGTGGGTTCAATGAGTCTCGAAGGGAGCAATATTTGTCGTTGTATTTTGTTACTTACATCTGGTTACTATTAGCTTGCCTATAGTTTCATCCTTACAAAAAGGAGCTTCGCTGCAGTCTAGAAGTTCTAGCTGAAAAGTCGCACACTTTTTCCCCAGGCGATATAGAGGTAATATACGCCATCGTGATTCTATACGGAATCACTTTGTTACAGATTATTTTCTTTATTACGAAAAATGAGAAGTCAGTAAAACACATTTTCTTCACGTTTTTACAAACACTTGGTATATTCAATATTAAATTGGAGCCACCGACATTTTACAAGTTCTTTTTCTAAGTCTAAATTATCGAAATAATATACCCATAATTTACATTAATTTTCGCAGCACTTACTTTGTGGGCGCATATTGTTTTTAGAATTTTCTAAAACCGAACCCGGACCGACGGTACTGTTTCAGACAGGGGCGGATCTTGAATTTGTGGGGCCCTGGGCTAATACTGCTGAGGGGCCCTACCTAATTACTCAACCAATTGCCATTTTGACAAGAAACTGTTTTCTGTCGTGATGTAGGTATATGTAATATATGTTAAGTACAGGAAGAAAATAGGAAAACAAAATATTTTATTTATTTATTAAAACATTATTTATTGCGAAATAAATTGACAGGTTATGAATGGTTATGTTACATAAATTATAAAGCAACCTTTCTGCATTTTTGTGCTGCAAATTCTTTTATTCGGTCATCGCACTGTAAGTCCTTTGTTAAAACGCAATTTATGGAAAGAACTGATAAATGATTTAGTCGATAGTTCGACATTGTTGTTCTGTATTTGTTTTCTATATACGACATCCTGGAGAATGAGCGCTCCGCTTCACAGCTAGTGATCGGCATCGTTAAAAAAATTTTTAAAATGGTATAGCAGTTTGGGAAAACATCAACAAGTTTCTTTTCATAAATTAGCCAAAAAATTTCACTGCAAGAGGTGTAAGACTCTGTCTTAGACTGCAGTAAGTAAGATTTTAACTGAATGCACTCATTCACTAAATGTTCGTCTACGTCATTTGGATAATAATCAATAATATTACGTACACTTTCCAGATCTATGTGTTCTTGATTTTTGTCTTGCAAATCCATTAAAAATTTAAATTTTTTGCTATATGTCTCATAGGCTTGGCTTCTATTATTTAAATCCATAATCATCTTATCCAACGCAACGTTAAGCGTGTCTCTTTCAAATTTTTCTGCACCGTTTACTGAGACTTTATCTGTAGATTTATCTGGAAATTTTGAAGTAATGCGTCTCTTATTTATGTCACTGTAGTCTGTCCCCACACTAGTACTTAATTTTTTAGCTTTTTCTTCGTATTCCTTTAGCTTCTGATCTGATTGTTGCCTTATGTTTTTCACGAACTCTTTTAATGACACAATTAACTTATTGCCTTCACCAATGTCTAAACCAGGGCTCTGTACTTTTTTATTAACTACATTAAATCTCTCCAAAATTTCTTCCCAAAAAACAATCAAAATTGCAGTTTCTAGTTTCGCCAGTTTATTAAATAAATTTCGTGCCTCTTTTCGGAAATCAACTTTTTCATCGTCATTTTCGCCGAAACTATTGAGAATTTTCATAATGCCATCATAATTACTTTTCAAAGCTCTGACAGCATCATAGTGACAAGACCATCTGGTCTGGCTTAAACTTTTTAACGTAAATTTTAGTTTTGCTTCACGATTTAACAGTTCCCACCTATGGGTCGAAGCAGAGAAGAAAACGTATATTTTTTGCACTACTCCAAAAAAGTTTACAATTTCGGTTGCAACCTTCACGGATTCTTGACCAACTAGGTTAAGGGAATGCGCAGCACATGGCACATAATCCGCGGATTTATTTTTTTCTTTTAGTAGTGCTTGTACGCCATTGTAGATTCCGGCCATATTAGCAGCGTTGTCATATGACTGTCCCCTGCAATTATCCAGTAGTAGTCCATTTGTTTGCAAAAAGCCTTGTAGAATATTAAATAAATATAAGCCAGTATGACTACTAATTTTAATGAAAGATACACATCTTTCATACACTTTTCCCCGAAAACAGTATCGTAATACAATAGCAAGTTGGTCATCGTGAGACAGATCTGGGGTTGAATCCATCACAATTGAATAATACTTTGTGTCGTCGTTATTTATTTCAGTTATAATTTGTTTAATTATCTGTTTACCCATAATCTCAATTAATTCCTCATATACTGTTTTTGATAAATATGATATTACAGGGTTTGGTCGCAGCTCTCGTTGTTCAATATGTTCACGTATGAATGGGTCGAACTCTGCCAATAGCTCTAGAGCACCCATAAAATTACCATTATGTGGAGAACCAAATACTTCCTCGGAACCTCTAAATGCTAAACCTCTTATACTCAAAAATTTTAGCACTGCAATAACCCGTTTTAGGACATTGTGGTAATATTCTGTTTCTTTATTTAATTGCTCCTGAAGCTGCTTGTCTAAAACAGACTTATTTTCTTTTCGTGTCAACCACACTAACATTGAATTCTTATGTTCATTAGAATTTTCGTGATTTTCTAAACAAAATCCTATGTGAAAAGGGAAAGAAAAACACAAAGTCTTCCTCCACTAGTTTAATGGAAAAAATAATTCCAAATATTAAGGGTCTCTACATGTTTCGAACGTAGAAACGTTCATCTTCAGGAGACAGAAAGTTTTAAATCTATGCTGATGGTGTTAGCAAAAGAGAAACTGAAATTTAGAACCTTAATGGAGCTTTATGGATTTAAACAGAAGTGTAGAAGAAACATGGGTAAAATATTTGATAGTGGCGAAACCACAGAGCGATTAGAACATAATGAAGAGTTGTGAAACAACCAAAAAGTGGGGAAGAAGAAAACCTGTCTAGGTGTCGAGGCTTATTTAAAAATTTTTTTAAAATTTTTTTAAAATTTGTTGTTCAAGGAACTAAAAATTATTGTAGACATTATGAAGGTGTACACCTTCTGTTGTAGTATAAAGTTGTTATAAAGAACAGAACCTTTTGGGGTCCTGAGGACTAAACCTCAGTAACCCCGCGGCAGGTTAATTTGTAGATAATAAAAATAGTAATTGAAAAATTGAACATTTTTAGACTTTTTCTTCGTCTGCCAAAAGGCCGTTCACCTCCACGTGCTAGCGAAAAAGTGAATGATTCACTTTTTCGCTAGCACGTGGAGGTGAACGGCCTTTTGGCAGACGAAGAAAAAGTCTAAAAATGTTCAATTTTTCAATTACTATTTTTATTATCTACAAATTAACCTGCCGCGGGGTTACTGAGGTTTAGTCCTCAGGACCCCAAAAGGTTCTGTTCTTTATAACAACTTTATACTACAACAGAAGGTGTACACCTTCATAATGTCTACAATAATTTTTAGTTCCTTGAACAACAAATTTTAAAAAAATTTTAAAAAATTTTTTAAATAAGCCTCGACACCTAGACAGGTTTTCTTCTTCCCCACTTTTTGGTTGTTTCACAACTCTTCATTATGTTCTAATCGCTCTGTGGTTTCGCCACTATCAAATATTTTACCCATGTTTCTTCTACACTTCTGTTTAAATCCATAAAGCTCCATTAAGGTTCTAAATTTCAGTTTCTCTTTTGCTAACACCATCAGCATAGATTTAAAACTTTCTGTCTCCTGAAGATGAACGTTTCTACGTTCGAAACATGTAGAGACCCTTAATATTTGGAATTATTTTTTCCATTAAACTAGTGGAGGAAGACTTTGTGTTTTTCTTTCCCTTTTCATACTTTCAACTCCACTTTAAGCATGGACTATTTCTTCAAATTAAAATCCTATGTGTTTCCAATCAGAAAATCCGGTTGTGTATTGAGAAGGAGTTTTAGAAAAAAGTTTGCACGTCAAACAAAAAACAGTACCAACCCTTTTTGAATAACATAACCAAGATCTTTCCAGTAATTGGCCATTTTTCATTTTCCTAGTGAAATACCTATTTGAAAAAGATCTGTTTTGTTCTTTGTATTTCTTTATTGAAGCTGAATACATATTTTTCGGATCTTTATTCTGAAAGTCAATCATTTCATGTAAGAGGACGAAATTAATAAAATCATTATTTAGCAAATCTGGCCACAAGCCCACGTCAACATATTTCTCAAACTCAAACTTAATATTTTCTTTATTTCTTTCCACCTCGGTATCGGTATTACCTTCCTTTTGCTGAACATCAATGTCGTTTTCAGAGGAATCAGAGGGTTGCTGAAAGTCAAGATCTTGCATATTTTCATCACTTGTATTTTTTTCCTGGTTTTGCGATTTTTTGCTTCCTTCGGTTAGATTCTCTTCGCATAAAATACCTTTCTTTACGTTTTTTAATGGATTTATAGCTATTTCATTCGCGTTTATATGTTCTGATTTAAAAAAAGTTTCAATTTTTGCGCATTTATTTCTTTCTTTTTCTCGACCAAACTGTAATTTTCGTTTTTCAGCTCCACTTTTATATTTTCTAGCAGACATATTGTAAAATAAGATATTTTTCTGAAAATAAACAAAGAACTGGATAGAACTTTTACTTTTAATACCTACTTTGTAATGAGTGTAGCAATTCACAAATTATCATTAAATATCGAACGAGTTCGATTCATTTAGTTTTGAAAACTGAAATAAAAATAAAAAAGTCATGTTTTATAATTCTTTGTACTTACCTATTGCTTATTAAAAGCAGGAAGTCTAGTTATGCTGAATACTTTCAACTTTAGTAAATTAAAAGAAAGGTCCGGTCCTTATAACTTTTAAACAGTTATCTATCACTTAGTAAACTGAACACGCACTAAACACATTTCTAACAATAACAAAGTCAATTCGTTAATATAGTCGACGATAGCAGAAGTGCGGAAAAATAACAAAACTGCGTCGGGCGATAAGCGGAGGGAAGTCCCCAGTAATAGACAATAAACGAAATACACCGACCGAAAACAAGCGACAGGGAATTCCCGTTCCGTTTGATAGATGTGCACACGGGTTGATTGATCGCAGCGTTGCCAACATGATCGGATTTTTTTTAAATTCTAGATAATTTTTATTATTGACAATATCGTCTATTGTTTTCAGTTCGGTTGAGGGCTCTCTGTATTCACGGGGCCCTGGGCTGCAGCCCAAAAAGCCTTGAAGTAGATCCGCCCCTGGTTTCAGAACGACACTACTAAATCAGAACTTTACTTTTTATAAGATCGCGACTATTTTCCGAATTACTAGATATAACTGTGAGGAACTAACTCTTTTGTTGATTAATTTTTCTTTAAATATACTCTCGTTCCCCCATAGATCCCTCATAGATCCCCCATCGAAAACGGTGACATCAGTGTTTTCTTAAGAAATCCCCCTTGAAAAGTATGAAATCATCAAAATTCTGCATCGAAAAATACGCCTCAATGTATCAGTTATTAAGATCGATAATCGAGTACCTTTCGCGACTACCTACGTCGTTTCCCAAATTTTTCGTTGGTCGAAGATCTATAGTTTATTCCTTGAACAAAGAAAATATTAAAATTATTAAAATTGTCGTGAATTTCCCATTAGAATCAAATCTCGTCTAACGGATTGAACTATATTTTATTTAGTACCTGAGTAATTGTTCTTAATTTAGATATACCGAAAGGTGATTATTGCTTATTTGTTAATCGACCAATGAATCGAGAGGAAATAGACGAGTGGGAACGGTGGACATCCAGTTTGGATGTCTTCCACACGATATTTGCTTTGTTAGTTGAATTGTGATTTTTAGAATTAAAACTTCTTAATTAAAATAAAATCTCTTGGTAAGTTTTTAAATATTTATAAAGTCAAAATTAGATTTTATTTATTTTTCTAAATTATTTTTAAATGTATTTATAACCCAAAGATCCCCATATTTTCCGAAATATTTGGTATTTAAATTTTTAGTATTTTATTTTTCAACTTAGAAAACTTGGACTTAAATTATTTTCCTTAAAATAATTTCTTGGTATTCGGAATGATTTTCCAAAATTTATAAAACATAAATTATTTTTGTTAAAATAATTTATTTAAATTTGAAAGAAGTTTTAATTTAAATTTCCCACTTTGTTAAAATTCAGAATTAAAGTATTTTCTTCAAAACAATTTATTTAATTTTTAAAATAATTTTTAATATTCATTTTCAAAACTTACAATTTAGAATTAAATTATTTTCTTCAAAATAATTTATTTAATTTTTTAAATAATTTTTAATATTCATTTTCAAAACTTACAATTCAGAATTAAATTATTTTCTTCAAAATAATTTATTTAATTTTTAAAATAATTTTTAATATTCATTTTCAAAACTTACAATTCTGTGGTCAGCGCTTAAAAGGGCTTAAGTACATTTTTGACATTTGTGGGAAATGGCGGTTGAAAATTTAGAAATATAATTTTGCCTTTACAAAGAGGCTAAATTATTGAATAGAGCATATTTTTATGTGAGTTACGCTAAATTAGCGCATGTGTAAAACTGATCAAACGATATTATTGACAAACCAGCATATTTAATAAATTTATTGACTTATGTCCTTATTATCAAACAGATTATGTAAGACAAAAATGGTAAAAAGGGAATAAGTATCTTTTTATTACGTTAGGCTGTCAAGTCCTTGCGCTTAAAAGGAAACAAGTCTACATATAATATT
Organism: Polydrusus pterygomalis; assembly: GCA_963969555.1. Taxonomy (NCBI): domain Eukaryota; kingdom Metazoa; phylum Arthropoda; class Insecta; order Coleoptera; family Curculionidae; genus Polydrusus; species Polydrusus pterygomalis. Next base: position 87,025,767 of record OZ018379.1, read on the forward strand.
TTTTATTGGTTTTATTAACGCTAAGAAAAATACAAATACACTTAAGTTTATATAAAAAATTGTCAAGAACACTTAAGTCAACTTATTTTTAACAGTAACTTAGTAAGTTCATAAACTTAAAAACGGGAACATGCTTGGAAAACTTTGACACTAATATTATTCGCATTCATCTTCTGAGAGATTGTACATATCAACATCTGAATCTGTGTCCCTTTGAATATTTTTGTCGGTTGGCAAATTTCGGTAATATTCTTGAACATCAGTGTCAAGCAGATTTACAATTTCTAATAAATTTTCTTTTTTCTTCGTACTTATAGGCCTCCGTGCTGTATATAAAATATTAAGCTTAAACGTTTCCAAGCTGCTTATATTTTGATTCTTTTTCAAGAGCTTTACTTCTTTAAATTCTTCCTCTTCGTTTAAACTATTTTTGTATCTAAGTCTATCTAAGTCTTTTGTATATCTTAACCAACAAATACTTCTTAATTTAAATTCTTTATTTTTAAACTGCAAGGGACCAGTTCTTGTTGTGAGTTCGGAAAAAGAGAAAAATTTGTTTTGATCCATAATTTCCACTTTGAACTTATTTTTTTTGCTCGCAGATTTAACAAGTTGATACCAATCACGAGGGAGATGTATGTCAATTGAAGTTTTTTTTTTGGTCCTTTCAATCAAAGCGTGATCCACATCGCATTCGAGATGGGTGTGCCCGGGTACTAAAAACTTATGATCTATGACTTCTATTGAAGGGTGTACTCGTAGAAGAATGGCATAATAAAACATGGAGCAAACGTACGAGTTTTTATTTTGTCCTCCACAGGTATCTGAGTAAAACACAACGTGTTTAACTTCGGGTGGAATACTCTTTAAATATGAGTAAATACAAGAAGCTATTTCATTTGCACCTCTACCTGCAGTGCATTCTGGCCACATAAAATGTGTAGAATTTCCTGACAAACAGTTATGAATCGTTAAATTATATGTCGCAAGTTGACGTAAATAAAACATTTTGTTCGTCGATAAGTACGGAGTTTGTAAAACTTGTTGTAAATCGAAAGCGTAGGTAATGTGGGAGGGATCAGCTTGTCCTTTTTTTTGTCAGCGTCTTTTGCTTGATAAGCTAAATCTGCCGATGTAAGGTGTTCGTCTCTTTCTATTTTTATTTTAATTTTTTCTTCCTCATTGTCACAGTATTTTTCTTTGGCTAACAGGGTATCACATTTTGAGCACGTGTCATTTTTTGGTTTTTTGAATTTTAGATTCATTTTGTGAAACTCACGAGCATAAATTTTTATTGAAACTGGGTTTTCGTTATATTTTTCGCAATAGAGGCTATACATTTTGCTTATGTTTAAATCTGCAGCTAAATATTTTTTTTCAGTGTGACGCCTTGAATAGTGGCTTTCATATGCAGGAAAAGAATTAATGTGTGATATTACTTCGTTTAATTTGCTTTGTGCGGTTTTGTGTACAGGAGTATGTGTGCCTCGTTTATCATCATGTCGCACACCCGCTAGAAAAGAGTCACAACTCAAAAAAGATAGTTTCGAGAAAAAGCCAATTAAAGAAGTGTTTTATTTACTAGTATATTTATTTTACAAATGGTACTAAATTTTGCTTGTTTAGCGTTTTGGTTAGGAACTGACACTGTTTGTTTTGGATATAACAATATTTTTTAAGGCATAACTGTTACTATATTATTTATATTTTAAAAAAATTTTATATAGGCAACAGTTGTGACTCTTTTTTTGAATTAAATAGTGTAATTTTTGAAATATGACTTGAAAAGTTTAAAACATAAGCATAGTAATATGGTGGTAAAAGCCCTTTATTTATAAAATTTTACAAGAAATTATAAAATGGCGAATAATAGTGAGGGATGTGGTGGTTTTCTAATAGATTCATAAGATCTTTCTTTTTATTTTCTTTAATTTTAGGTGCGCTCTTGTAAGCTGGCTTAAGTTGCTTGGGAAGAGCTGCTTTCTTTTGTCTATATAATTCAGCTTGCGCAAACTCTTCTTGCTTATATGAAGTTTTATAAAAAAGTTTGTTAGGATTTTCCTTAGTTAATTTAAGTACTTTAATTTCGGATATCTTTACCGTTCTAAAACAGGTAAGGCCCATTTCATTAGCTAATGATTTCAATGAGTAAAAATCTTGGTAAGTCACCTCGTTTACGTGATACGGCTCTCCCCTTTTCTTAGCTGTACGAATTATTTGTGCGTATTGACTAGGCACATAAATGGGACCGGATTTAAGACTTCTTTTAACTTGTTTTTCAATTGTTGAGTGTACGGAATCTCCTTCATTTTGACTGTGTCCAGTAATTAAATACTTATGAGTAATTGAATTTATCTTAGGATACTTAGCCAATGTGTAAATGTACATAGCAACCAAGAATTGATTTTTCTGCTGCCCGCAGCAATTGTCAGAAAAGAAGACAAAGTCTATATTATCAGCATTCGCAAAGTTTAACTTTTTTTCAATATAATGAAGCACACAGGAACCAATTTCGTCAGCTCCTCTGTTGCCCTGGGCTTCATGCCATAGGTAACATTCTGTAGATCCACTTTTTAGTTCTGATACCGTAAAATTATAGTTGTTTAATTTAGATTTATAATAAAAAACAGATACATCACCTCGAGGAGTGGGAAGCACTGCTTGAAGGTCATAAACCGCAACAATATAATTTGGACTGATTTTATTTTTTTCTTCTTCTTTATTTTTGCGAGATAACTCTTTTTCTTCCTGGTGTAATAAATACTTCTGTTTTAACTTCTCTTTATCTTCTCCTGTTGCATTTTCAAAGCTATCACACAATTCACATCTATCTTTCTTCGGTATAAAAAAACTGATATTAAATTCAGTGTTAAATATTTTTGAAAACATAACTAGGTTTGCTAAAGGTAGATTCTCGTCTTGCCTTTTTTTTTTGTAATCTCTGTACAAGTCCGCCAAAGTTTTGCCACCGTCGATAAACTCTTTATTTGTCTGTTTTCTAAGGTAGTGGCTTTCAATGCGTGGGATGGAATTAATGTGTTCACGGACTCCATTTTTAATTCCTATATCTACCTTTTTATGATTTTGATGGTTACCTCTTAAATCTTTGTCCACAAACCCCTTTTCAGATTTTTCAATGACTGTCCTGATATTGCGTGTGTTAATATCTAAGGTAGCCATGTAAAAAAATTTGCACACACGTACAGGTTCATCATTGTTTGCGTAAAAATAGAAAGCATGATTGCATTTTCTTGGTTGTTGGGTTTGGCTATACCTGTACAGCGGTTGGATTGGCTTCATACATTTATTTATAAAATATCTCTGTCTGTTTATATCTCCAATACTCCAATATTTTTTTAAAATATCTGCTCTTTTAATTTCATCAATCTTAGTGGAACACTTGAGACGGCATTTTTCTCCACAGGGAGGTCTAATTTTTCGTTCTTCAAACTGTTTTCTGGACTTAGCTCTAGAAATATAAGGCAAACCCATGTTTCGTAGTTTTTTGGCTTTGTTACTTTTCCATTCTTCTGTTATCGCTACCCGTTTCTTTCCTTTTTTAGTTTCATTGATGTCTACTTCTGGGACAACTGGATTTATTGTGTTAGGGTCGTCGTTTATAGAAGGAGAATGTGCAGTATTACCTGGAGTAGATATGAAGTTTGAAGAACCACTGGAGCTACAGCTACTTGAGCTAGAACGGCCCGACCTGGAACCCGAAGAAGAACTAGTGGAATCGGAATCAAAATCGGGGTCTTTTACAGAATCATCGTCATCCTCTGAAAATGAGCTGTCGAGTTGATAGCTCTGCTTGGAAGGTCCGATTTCCTCTCTCATAGATGATGGTCCAGGAAGACTACTATGCTGCTTCTGTTTACTAGTGTCCAAATCCGTGCATGCTTCAAACGCTGACTGAATTGGAGTAACATCTAATAATTTGTTGAGCTGTTTGGAAGGTCCGACTTCCTCTCTCAAAGATGATGGTTCAGAAAGACTACTATGCTGCTCCTGTTTACTCGTGTCCAAATCAGTGCATGCTTTAAACGCTGACTGAATTTGAGCAACGTTGATCTGTTTGGAAGGTCCGCCCAATATGTTGAGATCCTTGTTATTTTCTAAAAAAAAAATAAGACAAATGAATGTAGATAATACGAGGGCTTACAAAATATTAGTTCAAACCTTCAATGTTCTTTTCTTCGATCAGTACATTTTCTTCCCTCGGCTGTTCACCCTTGTCTCCAGAAAACTCTGAAGCATTTTCGCAGTCTAGTAATATAAAAAAACTGTTATTAGGTAGGTATATATTTGTAAATTTGAGTGACGCCATGCGCCACGTCAATAAACATGTTTTGACAGCAAATTGTTTAAACTAAGACACTTACCTTGTGGAGATTTAAAATTTGCATTTTTTGTATTTTCCTCTAAATTGACATTATCATTATTATTTTTCTTGGCACAAGCAGCCACCATTTTACGTGTACGTGAATTGTACATTGTGGATCGTTTTCCTAAAAATAAAATAAAAAATATTAATCACCAAACACTATGGACGTCTATGTTTTAAATGGCGGAATTACTCAGTCATAATTTGAAAACTACTACTTATCCGATCACGAAGACTGTCACAATACAAAATGTGTTGATGTTTTTGACAGAAAAAGTTCTAAAATAATGTCACAATTTTTAAAGTGAAGCAAAGAAACAACACTTATAAGCTAAAAAATTCTAAAAAACGGTCACAATTAAAAATATAACGATATTTTACTTCATAATATAGCACTTTTAATCGCAAACGTTCTAAAAAACTGTACCAATTTAAAATGTTACGTTATTTCACTTTCCCAAATTGCACTTTTAAAACAAAGGATTCTAAAAAACAGTCCCAATCCAAAATGTAACGGTGTTTTACTTACCTCGATAGCACTTTTAGGCGCAAACGTTCTGAAAAACCAACACAACACAAAATATGACTATTTTCTTGAATAATTGGTTGCACTTTGCGCGGATCCTCTCGTTCCAACATGCAATGTGACACTGATATCGATCGGAGAACTAACATATTGCATGACCGTTAAAGCGTCACTTGCGCCATCTGCCGCCGTATAAGTAAGTTAAAGAAATAACGTTTTTTTAGAAGCAAGGCGTGAATATTTTATATTGCGCTATAATATTATGTCAAAAATGCTATTTTTTGAGTTGTGACTCTTTTTTAGCGGGTGTGCGATGTGTTATTCCACTATTTGATGCAAGTTTATTTGTTACCGTGCATGAAATAAACTTCTCAGTTTCATCTAAGGTGCCTATAAAACAACTTTTACAGATAATTTGTCTTTGGCCATTTATTTCGAAATGATAAACATACGTATGTAATCTGCTTTTAGTTGCCTTCCCATTATTAACTTTATTTCTTGTTATAGCAGTTTCTTTTACATTTATCAAACTTGCCACATAAGCCACTCTTTTATCATGAGTTCCCAGTGCCCAATATTCATCAAAAATTTGTTGTCTTACAGTATCTTCAATTTTTTCCTTGCATTTATTCCTACAATTTTCTCGAAGATCTCTCATTTTCCTTGCTTGTTTATCTTTATTTTTTGACGTATCGTATTGTTTTCCTGAGTTTCTTTTCTTTTTCCGATTTTGCACTTTACCGCGAGCATATGGTTTATTGGTCGTTATTTTTATTTTTTTCTGAACTAGCTCGACATAACTAGTATCATTATCAGAACTTTCAATATTACTATCTTCTTTGTTAGCAATGTAATCAGGATCTTTTTCAGTGTCATCATCTAATTTTTCATCATCTCTTTCCAATACTTGAACAGGTAATAAGATATCTTCAGGGATATTTTGAAAATTTTGTTGCTCATAAAAGTTGAATGTTGAAGCTTCAGTTTTTTCCACGACGTTTATCTCATCTGGTAGCAAATTTTCCACATTATAGTAAATTGCTTCTTCAAATCTTTCTTTTATAACAATAGGTTCACAAGTTAATGTATCTAAAAAAATACAACTTTATAGTATACAGATATGTATGATGTACTAATAATAAATGACTCACTAGAAGCTGATGATGAAAGCGCATTGTAAGAAACACAGGCCATAGACATATCTTCTACAATATTTTCCTGAGTAGGTAATGTAATAAATACATTTTTTCCATATTAGGCACTTGGTTAGAAGCTGGAATAAACCTCTCTTCTAAATTATACACTAAAAGTATAAAAATAACTAAGTAAAGAAAATAACAGAAACGAAAAATGTGTTTTTAAATAATTTCGTATGATCAATATTGCCTACTCGGTACATACCACTTGGCACTAACGTTATTAGTGTGTGAATATCATTATTCGGGGGTTCATTCTGTATTTCATTATCTGTATTTGTATCATTTATATTATTATCGCAAACTGGCATTAAAAGATGTGGAGGAGATGGTCCAGTACACTCCAAATTAGTGGACACAATATTATCTGGGGTTTCTTTGGTTATTGCTTTTACCTCAGAAACTTCTAAAACAATATTAAAATAGGTAGTTATAGCGGGTATAGCAAAAATGAAATCTTAAGATATCATGTCATCATAAGGTAGGTACAGCGAAATAAAATTTTAAAAAAATAGAATATGTTTATTTTTCAATTCTTATTTAATTTTATGTGAAAAGCTGAGGTAAATTATTGAAAATAAACGTTGAACAACGAACAATGACGATAATTTTAATGAAAATGTAAATTTTAGCGTGTTTTATTTTTATGTGGCGTTTCTTCTTTTATTTTTGCTGTAACAACGCACCCCACAAATAATAATACAATTCCTATATCAACATTAATATAAAAAAGTTTTTTCCTCTGACCACATAAGAAATTAACAAAATTCGCACTTCTGCTTTAGAAAGTTCTAAATTTCACATGCGTGCGTCTGTGGAAGTTAAAAAATATATGTACAGAAAGTACATTCAAACGAAAACATCACACTCGTATGAAATTCGTCACTTTCCTCACTTGTAATACCTAATATAATATACTATTTTACGTACTTACCCTGGGAATTCCTAGTAGGCACGCATGCTTTCAGAATTCTTGTAATCCTGCTTTCTGTCCTTCCTCCTCTAGTTCTAGGCATCTTGTGTTTACTATTTTTGTTCCCACTCTTTTAAGATTATTATTATTATTGCAAATTAAACAATTAAACAAAGCAAGCAAAGAGAAAACACAACTTACACTATGCACATAACCTCAAAATAGTACTAATAGAAAGACGCAAACTATCAATACGTCAACTTATGTCAGATTATATTTCACACACAAACCCTTAAAAGGGAATATGTCAACATACTTTTTTAAATTGCTCCTGAAAATGCACTCAAAAGGTCACAACTTATTATATAGCCTTTTAAACGATTTGTTTAAATAAAAACTTAAAAATAAGTAGATATATGTTGTTTTAATCATTTCATTAATTCAAATGTAACGGGTTATGTCTATTTATGTCTTTTCAACTATCGTAATTTATTGCATTTTATAATATATCTTTTTCGGCGCCTTAATATTATCATTTTTTAGGATAAATAGACTTATATCGTTTTAACAGATTAAGAGATCCTCATTTTTTAAACATATTTGACCAAAAACCATATTTTTCTAAAAATACGACTTATTGCCTTTTAAGCGCCGACCACAGAATTTAGAATTAAATTATTTTCTTCAAAATAATTTATTTAATTTTAAAATTAATTTTTAATATTCATTTTCAAAACTTACAATTTAGAATTAAATTATTTTCTTCAAAATAATTTATTTAATTTTTAAAATAATTTTTAATATTCATTTTCAAAACTTACAATTCAGAATTGAATTATTTTCTTCAAAATAATTTATTTAATTTTTAAAATAATTTTTAATATTCATTTTCAAAACTTACAATTCAGAATTGAATTATTTTCTTCAAAATAATTTATTTAATTTTTAAAATAATTTTTGATATTCATTTTCAAAACTTACAATTTAGAATTAAATTATTTTCTTCAAAATAATTTATTTAATTTTTAAAATAATTGTTAAGATTTATTTTCAAAACTTACAATTCAGAATCAAATTATTTTCTTCAAAATTGTTTATTTAATTTTTAAACCAACTCTAATTATGCATTTTCAGTTCCAAAATATTATTAGAATAATTTTTCTTAAGAAAAAGGTTTTACTCCGGAAACATTTCACAGGCCCGAACTGTGCCTCGATATTATTGACCGTTGACGTACCAAATCTTTAGAATGATATAGTTGGGTTAAAGCAATAAAGTCGACTAATTTAGGAGACAAAAAGTTCTTAAAATTTATTATATTTTGGTTTTTAAAAAGCCATTCCCATAAATTTAAGTAAAGTGATCCCATTTTCTAATATATTTATTTTACGATTAAGTTATTATACCGAGTTGTCACATTCCTCCGACCTTTTTGAGTCAAAGGCAATTTAATTTATTGCCTTTTACTTCGAACCCACTTTACAATATTGACCTGAACTTCTTGGGTCCCTAAAAAAAAAGGTTTCTTCGCGTGCGTTATGAAATGTTAAACGACCGTAACGTAAACAAGAAAGGCGACCAGAAAATAAGTGCTTAATTTCTTTACCCCGGTTTCACACATTTGACCAGATTCAAATCAGAAAAATCGGAATCAAAAAAAAAATACTATAAAAATATAGCTTAAAGTTTCAAAATCAATAACAAGCCCCTTGTTTAACTTAAATCGTAGTACGATCCCAAAATTACGCCAACCCTTTTGGTTATAATAAAATTTTGCCTGACCTGCAATTAAATATTTTTACGAAATCATAAGTACAATAAAATATGCAAACCCCTAGAAATTAATTATTAATGTAAAACGGATATTCTAAAATTTTTAAATTAGTTTTCTAGATTCTAGATTAATGATAATAAACTCTTAACAGTTAAAACTTTTAACAGATACCCATGTTTCTTATTTACACAGTGACAAAATTTACACCCGATATTGTAATATCCAATTGCTTAATATTTTAATGGTAAGTATAGACTATAAAATTGTGTTTTCTGACCCAAATAAATTTATCATTTATCGGAAATATATTATGTTAAAATTAAATAATTAATTAAACAAAATTCTTAATCCTCTGGTAGCTTAAAAATTCTTAGTATGGCCTTAACTTCATGCCAGAACCAAATTTTTCCATTAAAAAACCTTTTGCCTGACCTATGTCTAAATATTTTTGCTTAATAAATTGCAATATAATAAAATCCGCAACATAAAAAAAATGAGATAATACGGTAAAATAAAAAAAAATTTGCTAACCATTTCTTGGTTAATAGGTCTAAATTAATAGAAATATTTTTACCAGTAGGTAATTAAATATTTTCTACATAAAATATAGCAAAATTTATGACAATGTTACTTGAGTTAAAACATTACATAAAACAATATTTTAAAGATTTTCTACCTTTTACGTATTAAAACTTAAGTCTACTTTGTAAACGAACTTAACAAAATCATAAAATTATTTCGAAATCTTGTATAAGCCTTCATTTTCTATTCAACTAATGAGTGAATTAATAGACATAAAAAAAGTCTTTCCTCTCCCCCGAATAGCACCAAAAAGAATACAAAATAAAATCATATTCTCTATAATATCGAAACATTAATTAAAACGTAAGTAAAATGAATATAATTACAGGTAAAATTGACAAAATAAAATTTCCCTTTAAATATTAAAATTAAAATCAATTAATAGATATTAAAAGATATTTCTGAAATTTTTATAGAATTTTGCTTGTATTGGTCCTAAATGAACAAAATACAACCACAAAAACTTTTAATTAACATAAAACAGATTAATGTTCCTCATAGTCTCTATTTTAATCAATAATCTTAAGTAAAAACATCCCCAGGACCTGATGATATAAATAACCAATTTTAAAAGTCACATCCCATAACATTTCCTTAATACGTAGTTAGCTTTTTAATATGAGCCTTAATTAAGGTACTTTTCCAATAATGCTAAAAATCTACAATTATTTCAATTTATAAATCTGGAGGTAAAACACTATGCAATACTTATAGACCAATATCTTTAAAAATGTTAATTAAAACTTAGACCCGTACTCTCGGCGTCTTTCCCTTAATCAAAATTTTCATTAAATTATATGCTAATTCAAAATTACTTCACCTAATCTACCTAACTAATAGAACTATGACCTAGAAATAATTAGAAATAATAGGTCCCAATAACCCTAATTTTATTAGTATAAATAAAATATTTATTACTGCATAAAAATGTTATTAAAAAAAACATAAAATGTAAACTAAAGGCTACGTTATTCTTAAAATTAATTTTTTTTTTCTGATTATTTAGAATTTTGATTAAATATATTGATTAGAGAATTAAATAACGAGTTACTATAGACATAAAATTATGGTTATGATCTTATTACTATAAACTTAAAATTATGATTATGAGCTTATTAGATACGATAACTTAAAATTATGATTATAATCAATTAAAATATAATAGAAATTTTTTTTCAGTGATTGAAAAATTTTCTTTCGTTTTATATATTTTTTGTCTAATCCTAATTCTACTTAACAATAAAATTCTAAAGCTACAAAATAAAAATCCTAGAACTATTAAAATAAAAATCCTAAAAACTACTAAAAATATGACTTACTTAAGATACCTATCCTGAGCGATATCCCTCGTCCAGCTCATTTGGGTCCCTCCGTATGACCATACGGAGGAGACCTGGGCGTTGCTCCACCACATACCTCTGTTCCTGTGGGCGGATGTGGTGGGGAAGGGGGGCTCTCAGCGGTTCGGGACGGAAGGGCGGCCTGACCTGGATGGTCGGGCCCGGAACCGCGGGAAGAATGGCTGGAGCTGGACCTTGATCTGGAATGGCCGCTGGGGAGGGTAGATACGGCACAGGTCGTAGAGGCGGCCTGGCAAGTTGGTGAGCTAATGTTCCTTGGGGGGGTGAATCGGGGGCCCTCGAAGATCCTGCTAAGGGACGGGCCAGCGTGGATCTTCTCCCAGAAGATCGCCCCTGGCACTCCTTTTTGTGGTTTGAGTAGCTGTTGCACTGGTCTGGGCGGGTTGGTGCTCCGTGGCGGTAGGAGCAAGTCGGCATACCTCACAGATACACCCTACCAACTTTAGTCTTCTCCATACATCCCAAAAATCGGCGGGATGGAAGAGTTCCCCCGATGGTGTTTTGCATAGGGCGCAGGTACAGGGTTCGAGGGGAAGGTGCCCCCCTATTTAGGAATACCGCTAAGTTCACCCTCTCTACCTGGTACTGCGCGTGGTGGAGGTCCCTCCACAGGCACAGTATGGCCCTCGTTGGAAGGAGAGCCGGGTGAGGATGAACTCCCTCATAAAGACCCCTAAATCCCCACAAATGATATAAAGCGAACCGGTATAGAAAGTCCTTTACCCATGGTTCTTGGATCCGCCCCACCAAATGCACAAACATCACTAACCAGATCATGTCTTTAAATTAAGTTTTTAAAATACACAAAAAAAAACTTTAAATTAAAACTATATTGTCACTACGTTATTTAATGTTTTCTTACGTAGCTTCCCTTTTTCTACCGCGAACTGTAAAGTCTAAACACAAAAATAATAATAATAATAATAAAATGTCACTAACTCAACCTTACAAGAACAGCACTTCAATAATTAATAAACTAACGTCATAAAAGAGCAAAATTAGAATAAGTTGTATCACCAAATCAACTTGGGCTTTTTAGGATTTTTAGGCAGGGACTTAAAAATGGGATTTTTCAGTTGTCCTTGTTACACCTTTTCTATCCCGTACTTCCATCTTCTTCTGGTCATCCCTTTCTTTTAAAAGTTCTATTTAAGTCCGTCCTAGTCAAGGTATCATAAATCTTTAGGCACTTCTTTTAGGCCAATTTCTCCTTTATGTCTGTTAACTTCTAGGGTCAGTTCCCGGTATTACGTGATTTAAGCCAAAACGCATGATTCCTGGCTTAACCTGTAGTACGGTTCCCAGGGTAAACCATGCCCGTGCTTGGCGTGAAATATTTGCTGCGTCGAGAAAGTTCTTTTGATAGTCGTGCATACGGTTCATTATTGGTTGAGTTTGGGGCGGGTCCATTCGTACGGATCGCTTCTCTATCCAGCCCTGTGTTAAAACGCAGTTACACTGGTCGACAATATTTATATGGTACCTAGTTTAAAATAATGTTCTTATAGGATATACACTGCCCGTCTAATAAGTTGTTTCCAATATTATCACTTATTTTACTGGTTTTCTGTCCTCTTTTTCATAATTATTCTGGTAATTTCTACCAAACAAGAATATACATGCACATATTCAAATTTTCTCTTTTCTATGACTTGCGCGTAGCCTTCCTGAATATCATAGCCATAATCTGGATCAGGACACGAGGCTACTTCTCTTAGGGATATCACAGATACATTTGTAGACGGGTTCTTACAGTCATAAGCTATAAGGGCGGCTTCCACGCAGGCTAGGTAGTACCATAAAACTAACGTTGCTTTCTTCATTTCTATAAATAAGGATTTTTATTAAAACTAAGTCCAATATACTTTTATGCGGTGGCTCCATTGTTAAATATAACTAATATAATATATAATCTTTAAATCGGCTTGGCGGGTGCATTGCCCGTGTACGGGTTTATCTTTCCATTTCCTTATCGTCGGAGTCTTCAAAAGCACTATTCTTCAGTAAGTTCACCTTCACTTTCTTCTTCGGGCTGAAGAGTTTCTTCTGACGCATCGGACTCGGCATTACTTTCGCCACTGTCATCAGGATCTGAGTCATTAGGGCGATTCTCCTCTTGTAGTTCCATACCCTGGTTCAAGAACTCATCCACTAGCTCTTGGTCCATATCCTCATTTTCACGATTTTCCTCTGGAATGGCTGGCATCGGGTTTTCTCGTCCAACTTCTTGGTCAGCCGGTATAGTATTTTCACATATATCTCCTTTGTATAACTTTAATCTTTCTGCGTGGACCATGTGTTCCTTCTTTCCTGAAATTTCTTTTATTTTAAACGTCACAGGACCTTTCTTTTCAATGATACGATAAGGACCTTTCCACTTAGCATGGAGTTTTCGACTAAGGTTTTTGCTCGGTATTGCAGGACTATTCATGTAGACCAAATCTCCCAACATATATTCTCGCCTTGTCTTTCTTTGGTTTAGTCTTTCACACCTTTTATCTATACTTTTTCCAATGTTTTCTTTTGCAATTTCATGCGCAATTTGCATTCGGGTCATTAGTTCCGTGGCGTAGTTGTCATCCAAGTCATATCGTACTTTATCTTCATTCTTCACATTAAAAAAAATGGCGATTCTTTTGTTGCATCATGGGGCAAATTTCGGTAAGCCATTAAACAATAGGGTAGAATCCTGTCCCAACTGTCATTATATTCACTGACAAAATGGCTTATCATTGTTTTAAGAGTTCTATAATAGCGCTCTAATATTCCATTGGCGGCAGGATGATACGGGGTGGTTTGAAATTTTGTTATGCCTAAAAGTTTGCAAACATTTTTAAAAAGGCCAGAAACAAATTGAGATCCTAGGTCCGTCAAAAGCTGGCGAGGTGTCCCAAATTGCGTCACAATATTTTCTACGAAAGCTCTGGCTACGGTTTCAGCTTTTATATCTGGTAATGGAATGCATATTGGATAACGGGTTAAAAAGTCAACACATGATAAAATATATCTATTATTATCCTGTGTTCTGTTTAGAGGTCCAACAAGGTCCAGTGATATTCGTCCCCATACTAAAGCAGGAATGTATGATTTTTGTAATTCCACAGGTGGTTGTGCATTCGTTTTTCGTAGGTTGCAGGATTGACAATTTTCCACGAAGGTTTTTACATCTTTTCTTATTGCTGTCCAATAAAAATCTCGCAAGATTGAATTTTGTGTTTTCTTTTGACCAGGGTGAGCCGATAAAATAGAAGTGTGATACATTTTTAGGAGTTCCGGAACTATGGCCGCAGGAGCCATTAACGGGTCATTTCTTTGTCGTTCTTCACGGCGTCGATAAAGCAACAGGTCTGGGCTCAAATAATACATATCATTATTTTCTTCACATGTAGCTATAATTTCGTTTAACCTTGGATCTTCTCGTTGTAATCTTCTTAACTCATCTCTGCTCCATATTACTGAGACGGTGGGATAGACAGCGTCTTCTTCAGTAACAACAGCTACTTGTTGGCTCGAATATTGGTTAGTTGGTTGTAGCATATTTTTCTGGCTTTTCTGTACGTAATCTCGTCAGTGCATCAACATTGGAATTCATTTTTTCTGGACGGTAGACTATGGTAAAGCTATATTCCATTAAATACATAGCCCATAGCTAGTCGGGAACTTGGATCCTTAACGGTTAGCAAGAATCGCAGAGGTCGATGATCTGTTACAATTGTAAAATGTGTCCCTGTCAAATATACTCTGTATCGTTTTACCGCATCTACAATAGCTAGCATTTCTCTTTCTATGGTAGAATAACGTTGTTCTGCTCCATTAAGTGTTCGACTGGAATACATGATCGGATGCTCTAATCCCTCGTGTTTTTGAGTTAATATGGATGCAATGGCTGTAGCACTAGCGTCAGCATTTACAATAAATTCCTTTTTGAAATCAGGATACTTTAAAATAGGAGGTGTGATTAACGCTATTTTCAAGGCTTCGAAGGCATTTTTTTAAGGGTTGGCTCAGACTCAATAAATTGTTTAGCTCTGTTACGGAGCTTGAAACGAGCGATGGCCACCTTTTGTTCATCGGTCCAGTTGGCTAAAAGGGCGGTTTCATCGATAATTGCTAGGAAGTCGTCAATACTGCCTTGTCCCTCATAGGTAGGAATGGATTCGATCCCAATAACCACATTATTGGTCGTTACAGTTACAGGAGCTGAATTTGAAGGTGTAGTTGAGCTTGAAGCTGGTGGAGTTGACATTTTGAAACGTTTAAAGTAGCAGGTGAATTTTTGTTTATTATTTCGATGCCTTTTTTGCAATGCAAGCTTATTCTTTACCAAAATTATTTTCAGATGTAAGTACCTATTTTCCATAAAATCTCCTATAATTTTTCAACTATTTTCTTAAATTGTAAATGTAAAATTTTCTCTCAAAATTCTCAAGAATTTTTTCTATTTCTGCATTTTTTTTTTTTTCAAAAATTTTCTGCGAGTTTTTACAACCCTCTCAGATTTTTTGCAACCCCACACCTGACACCAATTGTGAAGCCTACCGCGTTACAAACTTTTAGATAAGGGAGCAAATCAAGTTTGCAGAGATAACGGGTAGGTTACAAGTACTAACTACCGTGGGTTCAATGAGTCTCGAAGGGAGCAATATTTGTCGTTGTATTTTGTTACTTACATCTGGTTACTAATAGCTTGCCTATAGTTTCATCCTTACAAAAAGGAGCTTCGCTGCAGTCTAGAAGTTCTAGCTGAAAAGTCGCACACTTTTTCCCCAGGCGATATAGAGGTAATATACGCCATCGTGATTCTATACGCAATCACTTTGTTACAGATTATTTTCTTTATTACGAAAAATGAGAGAAGTCAGTAAAACACATTTTCTTCACGTTTTGACAAACACTTGGTATATTCAATATTAAATTGGAGCCACCGACATTTTAAAAGTTCTTTTTCTAAGTCTAAATTATTAAAATAATATACCCATAATTTACATTAATTTTCGCAGCACTTACTTTGTGGGCGCATATTGTTTTTAGAATTTTCTAAAACCGAACCCGGACCGACGGTACTGTTTCAGAACGACACTACTAAATCAGAACTTTACTTTTTATAAGATCGCGACTATTTTTCGAATTACTAGATATAACTGTGAGGAACTAACTCTTTGGTTGATTAATTTTTCTTTAAATAGACTCTCGTCCCCCCATAGATCCTCCATCGAAAACGGTGACATCAGTGTTTTCTTAAGAAATCCCCCTTAAAAAGTATGAAATCATCAAAATTCTGCATCGAAAAATACGCCTCAAATGTATCAGTTATTAAGATCGATAATCGAGTACCTTCCGCGACTACCTACGTCGTTTCCGAAATTTTTCCGTTAAATTGGTCGGAGATCTATAGTTTATTCCTTGAACAAAGAAAATATTAAAATTGTCGTGAATTTCCCATTAGAATCAAATCTCGTCTAACGGATTGAACTATATTTTATTTAGTACCTGAGTAATTGTTCTTAATTTAGATATACCGAAAGGCGATTATTGCTTATTTGTTAATCGACCAATGAATCGAGAGGAATTAGACGAGTGGGAACGGTGGACATCCAGTTTGGATGTCTTCCACACGATCTTTGCTTTGTTAGTTGAGTTGTGATTTTTAGAATTAAAACTTCTTAATTAAAATAAAATCTCTTTGTAAGTTTTTAAATATTTATAAAGTCAAAATTAGATTTTATTTATTTTTCTAAATTATTTTTAAATGTATTTATAACCCAAAGATCCCCATATTTTCCGAAATATTTGGTATTTAAATTTTTAGTATTTTATTTTCCAACTTAGAAAACTTGGACTTAAATTATTTCCCTTAAAATAATTTCTTGGTATTCGGAATGATTTTCCAAAATTTATAAAACTTAAATTATTTTTGTTAAAATAATTTATTTAAATTCGAAAGAATTTTTAATTTAAATTTCCCACTTTGTTAAAATTCAAAATTAAAGTATTTTCTTCAAAATAATTTATTTAATTTTTAATATTCATTTTCAAAAGTTACAATTCAGAATTAAATTATTTTCTTCAAAATTATTTATTTAATTTTAAAATAATTTTTAATATTCATTTTCAAAACTTACAATTTAGAATTAAATTATTTTCTTCAAAATAATTTATTTAATTTTTAAAATAATTTTTAATATTCATTTTCAAAACTTACAATTCAGAATTAAATTATTTTCTTCAAAATAATTTATTTCTTTTTTAAAATAATTTTTAATATTCATTTTCAAAACTTACAATTTAGAATTAAATTATTTTCTTCAAAATAATTTATTTAATTTTTAAAATAATTTTTAATATTCATTTTCAAAACTTACAATTCAGAATTAAATTATTTTCTTCAAAATAATTTATTTAATTCTTAAAATAATTTTTAATATTCATTTTCAAAACTTACAATTTAGAATTAACTTATTTTCTTCAAAATAATTTATTTAATTTTTAAAATAATTTTTAATATTCATTTTCAAAACTTACAATTCAGAATTAAATTATTTTCTTCAAAATAATTTATTTAATTTTTAAAATAATTTTTAATATTCATTTTCAAAACTTACAATTTAGAATTAACTTATTTTCTTCAAAATAATTTATTTAATTTTTAAAATAATTTTTAATATTCATTTTCAAAACTTACAATTTAAGTAGTATATATATGTATGTCCTGGCGCACTCAAAGAGAAAAAAAGAAAAATGATAAAAACCATAAATATTCTATCACTTTCATAAAAAATAGGCGCTTTTTTACCAAAATAACCCTCAAAATAGAGAAAATCACAAAAATTTTAAAAATTTTAAAAATTTTAGGCTTCAACCCTCTTTACCCTACATTTTACACAGTCATTCCATGAAAATCATGATAAAAGTTATAATATTTGGAGTTCTCCGATAATTTCTCTATAAAAATTATTGTATAAATTTATTTTAAGGGTCTCTTGTATTGGCTATTGATAATAATTCTAATAATCATTAAATTTTTGTATATTTTATTAATTTTTATTAATATAAGTTATAAAAATATCAAAATTATTGTATAAATTTATTTTAAGGGTCTCTTGTATAGGCTATTGATAATAATTCTAATAATCATTAAATTTTTGTATATTTTATTAATTTTTATTAATATAAGTTATAAAAATATCAAAATTATTGTATAAATTTATTTTAAGGGTCTCTTGTATTGGCTATTGATAATAATTCTAATAATCATTAAATTTTTGTATATTTTATTAATTTTTATTAATATAAGTTATAAAAATATCAAAATTATTGTATAAATTTATTTTAAGGGTCTCTTGTATAGGCTATTGATAATAATTCTAATAATCATTAAATTTTTGTATATTTTATTAATTTTTATTAATATAAGTTATAAAAATATCAAAATTATTGTATAAATTTATTTTAAGGGTCTCTTGTATAGGCTATTGATAATAATTCTAATAATCATTAAATTTTTGTATATTTTATTAATTTTTATTAATATAAGTTATAAAAATATCAAAATTATTGTATAAATTTATTTTAAGGGTCTCTTATATTGGCTATTGATAATAATTCTAATAATCATTAAATTTTTGTATATTTTATTAATTTTTATTAATATAAGTTATAAAAATATCAAAATTATTGTATAAAAATTATATCTAACAGAAATATTATTATCAGTATAAAAATTATATATCAGGTATATTTACAATGTTATCACCCCTATTTCTAGAACTATCATCCTCATTTGTTGTTATTAAGCTGGTATTTTCAACATAAATTCTAATACTAGGTGATCTTTCAATAACATCATCATCTACTACATAACCTGAGCTTCTAGGATGAAATTCTATGTTGGAAACATACGGATTATATCCACACATTACTCCAATTCTAATTTCTTTAGCTCCATTAATTAGCGCAAAATAATTAACCCTGTACCAATCCTGATGGTTTAAATAAAAATATTCAATTGATTGTTTATCCACCACCCATTCATTACCCTTTTTTGTCTCTACCCATAAGTATAATAGAGGTATCGGAGGAATTACATAATCTGGATGAGTCATATCAAAATGAACACATCCTATTAAAGAAAGTTTTTTAATTTTTTCATCTGGATTATTAATAATTACAGGAAAATAATTCTTAGTTTTAATTCCGAGTTTAAGGTCAAAACGTTCTTTAATTTCATAAACCTCCATTTATAAAGAAAAAAAATACAAAAAATTCTTACCTCAAAATAAGTTTTCTTTTGTGGTGGTTAAACCCTCCCCTCTACATTTTTCAACAAGACTTGGGACTTGCTTTGGTAGTATTAGAGGGTTTTTTACCCCAAATTTCTCATATCTTTTCAGATGTTGTTAAAAGTTTCAGTAGTATTTTTGGGTTTTTTAACAAGATTTTACATAATATTAAAAATAATGGTGAAATTTTTATAATTTATAATATATCCATTGCTTCAGTACTTTGATTTATAATATATCCATTTTTTCAGGACTTTGTTTTTCAATATGTGTTTCAAAATTTTGCATTTTTTTCTTTAAATTACTTATTTCTTCATCATGGAACAGAATTTCAGCATCAAGTCTTTTTCTACGATAAACTTTTTGTCTTCTTGTTTGTTGTATTTTATTTATTTTTATTTTTAATTTTGCCACTTTTAATGCCATAACATCAACACTTAGTGTTCCAGAAATTTCACGATATTTTTCCAATTCTTGCTTCATTTCATTAAATTCACTAATATCGACTTCACTAGACTTATTCATGATTGCAAATAAATCAATAAGCACGACTCTTCACACTATATATAGGATCATCTTTTCTAGAAAATTCTTCACTTACATCACTCAAACAGAATTTTCGAGAGCTTACAAAACATATGTTTTAATACGAACCGTCGCAAAATAAATTTTTAAGTTCGAATTGTAACGTGCGTTATAATTCGAACTCAACGTTATATTTTGCACTGAAATAACCTTGAATGCATTTATAATTAAATTTCAGCTTACTAGCGACATCAAATTGGTTATCTAGGTACTTCCTGTATTTGCATAAACGGAAACATAAGCGAAAATTAACACATTTTATTTAATTAAGTTATTATATTATAGAGGGATATACTTGTACGTATTTAATTAAGTTATTATATTATAGAGGGATATACTTGTACGTTTTTAATGAATATAAGTTAAAAATTTTCTTTAATTGTGATATTTATAATATCATATGAATACTCTGACAAAGAAACCATACAAATATAAGCAATAGTTCCTTCATTTCCACTAGGTGGGTCAATATTTTTATCAAAATCAACATGTAAAATAATATTATTTCTAGACTCCGAGATATTTTCTGGTTGCCTAGATAGATCGACAACATAAATAGGTCTCCATTTTTTAAATTGAACAGGGTTCAAGTATATTAGTGGTAGTTCCAAGTGAGTTTTATAAAATACCCTTTTATAGTCCATATACATATCATAAGCAATTGAAAATTTTTCATTATCATAATCTAAGTTTTCCAGTTCTTCAGGGTATCTTTTCCCGTTAATTTCAAACCAAATGTTTTTCACATTACAGTGGTCAAATGTGCCTGTTTCCTTATCTTGATTATCTAATCTATTTGTCTGAAAAGCAACCATACCAAATAAAGGATTTCTAATATTTCTATAAGTATTTGTAATATCCAAATTTAAAGTTTTTCCGGATATATTTTTTTGCTGGATGCATTGCCATGATTTAAAAATAAAATTATAGTGATTTTGTTGTGATAACGTTTTTAATTCGTTTATTAGCTGAACCTTACTTATATCATCGTACTCAATTATTGGAATTCGTATTATAAAGTCCTCAATTATAATTTTTCCTTTATGTGGTCTCGTAGATTCATCAAAAGTACCATCATCTTTTTTTGTAGCCCATCTATACAACGCGTCATTATCTCCATTTCTAGTAAAAGTAATTTCAAATCCACCCTTATATATTGGAAATTTTATATCTTTAAAAAATCCTAATCCAAGGTTAGATAAATTGCCTAAAACTTGAAAATTACCACCTCCTACAAATTTTGATTGAAATCCTGAGTTAATTGTTGGTCCATTATTATCTAAAGAGAAACTAACAGTGCCTTTTATTGTACTAGCTTGTCCTGGATACTCAATTTCATCTAAAAGTTTATTATGTTTTTTAACTTCAATTTGTGAGAATAAATGACCTACAAAGTTGTCAATTAATTGTATATTAGTATTATTACCAAAATTTTGACCATCATCTGCATGGATATACCTTCCAGAGATGTCATATTTAGCGTTTCTGACATTTAGAAAACCATCCCCTTCATCAATTTTAAAAACAGTTTTTTTGTTAACTATATTAAAATGAAGATTAGAAAGAGGTAAATAATTATGATACTCTGATCTTACAATCGCGTTTGAATATTTCTCAAAAACGTTCTCCATTTAATAGAGGAAAATTTATTAAAAACGTAATTTTTCAATTACTTCTTCTATGAAGGGTTTAAATAAGTCTGTTTTCTTCATTTTATCTACATTTTCCAATAATTTTAAACATAAATGACCGCATATTGGAGGATCGTTATAATTTTGAATTTTATCATCACTATAATAAAGATTATCTTCCCCCAAATATTTTACTAACTCTTCTGGAGGATTAGCATCCCCATACGAATCAAAATAAACTTTAAAATTATTTCTTTTCACCCAACAAACCCAATGAGAACCGTTTTGATAAGAATTTTCTAAATTTAACACTCCGGATTCATTTTTATTAGGTTTCTTAGGTAATTCATCTTTCATAAAACAACCTCTAAAATTTTTAATATTTTTTCCAAATTTTTCGATATCATAGTTAGTTAAAGGTATTATTTTTTTGGTTTTTTGGCTTTTTTTAAACCCTTTCCCTCCATGACTTTATTATGTCTTTGTTGTTCTTCCAATTCTTTATCTTGTGCTTGTTTATCTAAAACTTTACCTGTCACAGCTGCAACGCCACCCATCAAAGTTGCTAATGCCGTTATCCCACCAAAGAGTAGTGGTAGAAATCCACCAGAATGATTTTTCTTAAGTTGATCATGAGTTAAAGTAATTCTACAACCTTTATTTTCTTTTTTACATTTTTCAATTTTATTAATTTGTCTTTGAGTTAATAATATTTTATCATTTCCTTTTTGATCTGATCTTACTTGAATAGTAACTGGTGTTTTCTTTTTATAACCAGTTTTAATTTTATTTTTATGATTATCTGAAAGATTAATTTGATACTCCATTTATTACATAAAAAAATTATAAAAAAAGTTATTTTAAACCCATTCCTAAATGTCTTTTAATTTTCATAACATTTGTAGTGACCCAAGCTGCTGTTTTTTCACCTAAATTTGCATTAGGATCTAAAACTCTGTCCCAAGCTTTATATTCTAAAACTTCATCAGCTTTATTTCTTGTTTTTGTATCTTTATGATTTTTATAAAATATATCATGTTCTTGAGCAGCTTCATCTAATTTATTTATAGGTTTATCTCCTCTTTTTAATCGCTCGTCTAATTTTGTACCAGGTCCTAAATAATTATAACCAGGCCAATGCATTTCAAAAGGTAAGTTATTTATAAAATCATTACTTAATCCAGATCCAACAACTTTTTTAGGTAATCTAGATATATACGAAATTAAAATCTCCGTACCGTTTTCACTATCTAAAAGTTTCTCTAGTTGTCTTGTAAAAAAATGTAAAATACCGAGTTTTTCATTATGAAAATTATTATTTCCAGCCTTTTCTTCTGAAGCAATAAAATATAATCTTTTCAATAATATATCTAAATTTTCTATAAATTTATATTCTACAGGATTTTCTGAATATTTTTTTAAACCACCACCTCGTTTTGGTGTATCAAATAGTGGAGAAAATGGTGCTAAATATCCATCATCCCATTCTAAAGTTTTATTAGGAGTTGATTCTTGTTGAATTTCAGAAATTCTTCGATTAATTACACTAGCAGAATTAGATCCATATTTGATTTTATTCCATAAAGGTTTTATTAAAACTGCATATTTTTTACCAACACTAGATTTTGGTTTCCCAGTACTTTTATCATTATTTTGATAAATTGATTCAGTTTCAAGTAAAATTTTGTGATACACTTTTAAGTCTTCATCTGTATAATCATTTTTGTTAGGTGGTTCTGAGGCTGATGAAGTTATTAAATTCCACAATCCTTTTGTTCCAGTTATCCATTCACCTTTTAGACGTATGTCATTATCCTGAATTTTTATAAACTCTTTTCCAATCTTATATTGTTTGTTTTCCTGATCATAATAGACACCGAAAGATTTTTCAAATTTTCTATGTAAAAACACAGAAGCTATCTCTCCAAAACTAATAACAGGTGGTGTTTGAGTTCCAAATTCTTGAGTTTTTGGTGTATAATCTATATCTAATGGAGATAAACCAATAGAAAGTTTAGATTTTTTAGTTGAATAGGGGACTAATGCTTTAATATCATGATTTGTTTTTTCTTGACCTTCTTTAACTGTTGTTTCAAGATGTTTTACTGCGTCAGTAATAGGTTTAAATTGCATTTCACGATTTTCTTCACCTGAAATTTCACTCATAATTGATCTTTTAAAATCATTATTCATTATTTTTTTAATATCTCTTAATTTTTGAAGATCTTCTTTAGTGAATTCTCTTTTTTTCGGATAAATATTTTCAACAACATCTTTCTCTACTATTTTTTCTAAATCATTATCTGGAATTTTTTTATCTACAAATGTTTTTTTTAAATCTTTCTTTATTTTTTGAATCTTTTCAATTTTATTAACATCCGCATTTTCAATAACTTTTTCTTGTGAAACTTTCTTCATTTTTTGAGTCTTTGCAATCTCCTTATTTAAGTAGTTTTGAATTTTTTTAACATCCATTTATTACAAATATTTTTTACTAAAACATTCATAACTTTTTCTTGTGAATCTTTCTTCATTTTTTGAGTCTTTGCAATCTCCTTATTTAAGTATTTTTGAATTTTTTTAACATCCATTTATTACAAATATTATGTATGTTATACATCATGTTTGTTAGACGTATGTTATACAGCATGTTTGTTAGACGTATGTTATAAATCCAACATGTTGAAATAGCGTCTATTTTGTAAATTGATCGATAAAAATCCATGTTTCTTTTTCCAACATTTATTACACAATTCTTGAAACTCTTTTAATGTTTTATCACTACCAAGTAGATCTTCCCAAATTTTTTTAATATAATGAGAACCTTGCTCAAACATAATTAAATAATTTAAATTTGTTCTTATGACTTGTAAATCGACTAAACTATAATTTTGACTTAAATAAATACAAGAAATATTTTTTGGTCTAGATCTAACGAAATATTCTTTAATATTGTTCTGTTTTTCTAATAAACAGTCATCAAAAACTACTAAACTATTGGGTTTACATTCGTCTACAGATATTATATCATCACAATTATCATAAAAATGTGTTTCTATCTTATTTACATTTTCAAAAATTTCTTTCAAATTATCATAAATTGGTTGATCTATTGATTTTGTAAAAATATATAAATTCTCATAAGGCACCCAATATTTCGTTATAATATTCCATAGTACAGTTGTTTTTCCTGATCCTGATTTTCCTAGAATTAAGCATCTCAAAGGTGAAGGAAATAATGATTTTGAATCTTCATCTCCACATTTAAATGGTGTTATTTTATATTTGTTATTCATTTATAACAGATAAAAAATTATAACCATTTAATTTTGTTTGTTTAATATACTTTTCTCTAGGAAAAAACTGAATATTTTCCATGAAATCGTTTTCTCGCAACTTAATTTCTTCTGATGTTATTTTTTTAGCTAGGTAAAGATTTAACAAAGAATTATAAAATTTATAGGTTAATTTATATTCCACGATTCTTTCATTTTGTTTCATAGATTTTTCTATTACTTCTATTACTCCTGATATTAGAGATAAAAAAGATAGTGGTAAATAATAATAACTAGAAATACCTGAAACACTAAATATTACCTTTAGAATTAAAATTATGAGACTAATTTTATAATAAAAATTATAACTCTTTCTAAAAACATATAATTTTTTTTCTAGATATTCTTCCATTTAATAGGATGTAAATTTCTTTAAAGTCTTCTTAACTTACCCGTATTCATTTCTACTTGATAGAATAATCCCTTAAATTATTTTCATGTTCATTTATTTTATTTTCATTTTCAGTTATTTTATGTTCCAACCTAGCTAACAATAAATATACTTGTTTTGCTATGGTCACATCATTCTCATTTTTCTTCTTTTTACATCAACAATTCTTCGATTATTTACAGAAATAGAATCATCTTTAATAGTAAACACATTTAATTTGTTCTCGATTTCATTTAGTTTATTTTCTAATGTATCTGATAATGTATATGATTGTTTTACTGTGGTAGCATCAGTCTCATGTGTGCCCCAATTTAGATCAACAATTCTTCTATTATTTACAGAAATAGAATCATCTTTAATAGTAAACACATTTAATTTGTTCTCGATTTCTTTAATTTTGTTTTCAATCACATCATTATCAGCGGATCGTTTCTGAATGGTTTTATCCAACTGAGATTTTGTTACAAGATTGTTAATTTTTTCCTCTAGAACACTTATTATCTCTTTTCTAAATTGGCTATCAAACTTTTTAATCTCGTTATCAATTTTCCCAAAGAAAGTAACTTTTAATTTTTTTATTTATCTTTATTAACTAATTGATTAATTTTTTCATCAGTAATCTGAATGATCAAATCAGGAATCTTGTCCTTGAAGTCATTTATATTAGAATTTACTTGAGCAAGAATATTTTGATTTTTGGTATTTACATCATCAATAATACTTTTTTTTAAATCTGATAATTCTTTCATACTTTTATTAATTTCATCATACTTCGCTCTAATCTTTTCTACTTCAGTTTGTTTAGAACAACATTCAACTCTTCCAAAAATATCCATTTATTAGTACATTTTTTTTCTATAAATGATTATAGATCTAACTAGCAATAAATCTACCTTATACCATACTTTTGAACATCATTTCCAGAATGATGGATTTAATGTTGGTCTCGTTGCATTTTATAGTACACATTTAATTCCTAATTTTACAGAAGAAAATAATAAAATTGGTGATATAACTATTCCACCTGGACAATACACATTTAATGATCTTAAGAAAGTTGTTAAAGATTTAGAATTAAATGAAGTAACAAACACATTTAGTTTCTCAAATCGTGTGTTAGACAGACCAAGGAAATTGTATCCTGTAGAAACTATAAACATTCATTGTAATTTAGCAGATGGTATGAGAGTAGGGAGGTATGAGACCGATATTATATCAAAATTTAAAATAACATCACCATTCAAACAACCAATAGTTTATGAACCTTTGGGAAATGCAATTTTTTCCCAGTTCAACATAGTTCTATGAATACAATAATAGTTAAGATTTGTGATCAAGATAATAAATTAATTGATTTTGGTGGAGCAGATATTACTGTTCTTTTGGAAATAAAATAATGTTTTTATGTTCAAATTCTTTTTTAAAATCTTCTGATAAATTTTGACGATAAAAAATATTAAACCAATCAACCTTATCTTGGAATTCTCTAATAAATTCTTCTGATAATATTTGATATTGACTGATATAGTACCAATCCAGTGGCGTAGCGTGGGCCATTGTCGCCCGGGGCGGAATCATAAGTTGCCGCCCCTTTGACGTCATAAAAATAATGCTGTTGGTTTGGTGGGAAAAAATGTAATCATATGAAAGAACTGAGTGGAAAATATTTATTTCAAAACCATGTAATATAGTACGTCTGCGTTCAAAACAATCAAAACGTATTACACTATAAAAATAACGTCTAGTATAATTCTAAAATTCAACTTTCCGGGCCTTACACGCAGCAAAATCATTTATAACTTCGTCAAAGTTAATTTCGTCCGTCACACTTTGTTCTATTGACAAAATGGCCAAATCACTCAATCTTATGGAGCTCATGGTCGACCTCAAGTAATTTTTTATTAATTTCAGCTTTGAGAAGCTACGTTCACATGAAGCCACACTGATAGCTATAGTTAAAAAAATTCGAAGCATAATTACGATATTAGGTACGCAAATACCATAGTTGCATTGCTGAATAAACTCTAAAAGCTCGAGCGATCCTTTTATGGCGTTGTCTTGAGCTTTAGCATCAGCCAAAGCAACGAAATTGCGTAACCTCTCCCTCTCGATTTTAATCTCATCCACATTGATATCACAGTGCTCTTCTCCGAACTTACACTTGTATTCTGGGTTCAGTAAGTTAGTTGGTGCGAGAAAAGAGTACTTGACATCCAGCTCGTGTAGTTGCTGAAATCTGGTCTTGATTTCTTTTATAATTCTATCCACCGATTCGAACATTTCTTGCCTTAACCGATTGTCATAACTTAAACCCGCATCAGCAGCGTTCTCGCCAGCCATTCTTTTTATCTTTCTTGTTCGTCGAGGAGTTATTACGATACCGAGATCTTCACATATATTTTTAGCATAATTAAGTCCATCATTGACCAGAACATCTCGATTGTCCACTAGAAACGATTCCAAAGCATGAATTTTCATAGCACAATGGTGCAAATTAAGTCCTTTCGTCTGGAGATATAATTGTGCATCATTTATTTCACGGAGAACTCGACTCCACAGTCCAAGGAAGGCTAAAAATGATAGCGACTGGAGAGCAGTGAGCAATAAACCAGCGTCTGATCTTGTCGCTGCATTTTCCGCTGTGTTTCCTGAAAGTGATTCCAACACTTCAAGGATCTCACTGTAATGGGTCTTCATGACAGCTACGGCTTCATATCTAGAACTCCATCGTGTTTCAATTAGGCGCTTGACTCCTTGACCTGTAACGTCGGTAAGAGCTTTCCAGCGGAGAGTAGAAGATGAAAAGTAATTGAAAACCCTCTCCATAGTACCAAAGAACGTCAGTGAGTCAACTGCGATTGATGCTGCGTGTACACCCACCAGATTTAATGAATGATTAGTGCATGCAACAAACTGGGCATTTTGATTAACTGCCTTGATACGCATTTGTACACCAGAATGTCTTCCCGACATCACAGCTGCATTATCATATGCCTGGCCACGGCAATTTTGGATATCCAGTCCGTCGCTTTCAATTTTGTCCAAAATCATTTTAGTCATATCCTCAGCGTTTTTTCCTTCAGTTTCAAGAAAGTCAATGAATGATTCAATCACTTGCACCTTGGTGCCGTCGATTTTCACATAACGCAGTATTTGGCTCGTCTGGTCCTTGTGTGAGAAATCTGGCGTACTGTCGAACACAATAGTGAAATACTTGGCTTGCTTCACTTCAGCAAGTATTTTTGTTCGAACATGATTCCCCAAACAATGAATGAATTCATTTTGAATTTCAGGTGATAGGTAAGAGACACTTATTTTCTTCTGCAGCTTCAGCTTTGTAAGGTGTGCACAAAGAACCGGGTCGTACTTGCCAAGAAGATGCACGAGTCCTAGAAAGTTGCCTATATTTTCAGTGTCATTTTCTTTCACGATTTCTCTATGACCACGCAAAGCCAGATTTTGTTTAGCAAGAAATCTGATGATGTCCAGTATCCTGACCAGTACAAGTCTCCACTTTTGCTCTTCTTTGACAATCACATTTTGTGCTTCCTTGTCGATCGTTGTACAAAGTTGAAGTCTTATCTCCAAAGATTTCGATTTATTGAAGTTATCATTATGTACTGGGCTAGATTCATGTTCTGAAACTTTGGGATTTAGTTTCCACCACTTTTTGAAACCATTAATACTGTTGAATCCAGGTTTATCACTGGCGACCCCAAACAAACGGCAGCAAAAACAGAACAATGATTCCTTAGAAGAGGAATAGGCCATCCATGTTCTCAGAATCTTTTCGCCATTTGGTAAAGTTCGGAAAAACCAATCGCGGCTTAATTTCCTTGTTACTCCTTTGGGCCCCTTGGTAGAATCTACAGGCCCTGGCCGAATCACATCAGCAAACTTACAGTCAAGGTTCTGTACTGCTTTGTAGCCTCGAGTCACAAGTAGCGTTCGAAGATTATCGGAAATCGAAATAGGCCAAGTTCCAATATCTTTGTAATCGCTGATGGATTCATCCTGACCATCAGGAGTATCTATCCCTTCGGAGCTTCCGTCTTCCACCAGCAACTCCGATTGCTCACCTGCTACAATTGGTTCATTAGGTAAATCTTCATATTCGACAAGTCCGCCACTAGAAGACGAAACAGCTTTTTGACTTGGAGTGGCACAAGTACTAGCTTCTGTAGTATTATGTTCACTTTCAGATTCAGCTCTTTGGGCAGTCGAGTCAAAATACTTGAGTAAAGCTCCCTTATTCTTCTTATTTTCTTCCTCTCGCGCTTTTTTTTGCTTCCTGTAAAAATCACCGCTTTGCTTATGCCTCTTCATGATCTGAAAGAAGTTAATATTGATTTGTTAGGAATTTAATGCATTTTTCAGTACCAAAACATTATGAAAGCGACAAGCGTTTGAAAAAAATCTGAATAAGATTAAGCTGGAAACATGCTTTAAAGAGAGTATTTTATCGATCCCTCCAAAAATCCCCATCCCCTCAAATAACTTGCTTGACCATGTTTCCCAAAAAATACTTGTAGTGTTAAAATAATAAACTAGCATATTCATTCAGTGATTCATTTTGGGTTTTAGGGCAGCCGCGTTCGTTTTGTTCATATTTTCCCTGAGACTTATAATGAAAAAAAAAACTGAAACTTACCTACTATTAAAATGCAGCGCGGTGGGTACCAAAACTGCAAAATACTGTCACAAAATTCTCATTAATAAGTCACTAAACTGGCACTGTCGAGTCACTTTGTTAACTGTATGAACTGAACTGAACGAAACGATTGAAACGAAAAACGAAGTCGAGCGAAGGAGGCGAGGCGTCGCGATTCGCGTGCGCGTGGTTGTTTCTAGAACTCGCGCGAGACAGAGACGGATAGGCGGCGGTTCCTTTTCAAACGCGGCCTGCAGCAGGCCTCAGGCCTCGTGTTTTGTGTCTTTGTCGCGGGCTGCTGCAGCAGGCCCTGTGCAACTTGAAGGGTACAAGAAAGAAGGGGAAAAGGGGAAAGTTTGCCGCCCTCCTAATGGTAGCGCCCGGGGCGGTCCGCCCCTCCGCCCTCCCCCACGCTACGCCACTGTACCAATCAACTTTATTTTGGAATTCTCTAATAAAATTTTCTGATAATGTTTGAAATTTAGAAATACTCCCCCAATAAACTTTATTTTGGAATTCTCTAATGAATTCTTCGGATAATTCTATATTCATAGAAATTTTGAGCCATTCAGATCTTAAATAAGGCAACACATTTTTATTTTTTGTTGTATTATAAAGGTTAAATATATTTCCTATGTTTAAATATTTTGATATGTTTGAATATATGGGATAATTATTTATTAAATAATTGATGTCCATTTTTAGTTCTTTATTTAAAACGAATTTTTATTAAGAAATATATATTTTTATTTATATAGAAAAAATTAAATGTATATGATTACTGTGAATAGATTATTTACCAAAAATTTACTTTTTTAGAAATAAACATTTCTTAATAAAAATTTGTTTTTAATAAAGACACAATTTTTTCTATATAAATAAAGATGGCTTCACTTATTGATATTGAAAATAAAATATGTACATTCAATAATCATAATATATTTTTTATTTTGGATAATGAAAATAAACCATGGTTTAAAGCTAAAGATATTTGTAATGTTTTTAAATATGAAAATTCAAGAAAGTCCTTAAAAAATAATGTGAGACCGAAATTTATTAAAAAATATAAAGATCTAGTAAAGGGTAACCAACAGTTACACTTACATCCGGATACAAATTTTATTAATGAACCAGGTTTGTATGCATTAATTATGAAATCTAAAATGAAAATAGCTGAAAATTTTCAAGATTGGGTTTATGAAGAAGTTTTACCATCAATTAGAAAATATGGTGAATATAAAATTGAAAATAAATGTCTATCTATTATTAACAATCTTAATAATAAAATTAATAAACAGTGGGATCACATTATAAGCTTAGGAAATACAATTGAAACTATGAAACCAGATATTACACCAAAAACTCAAAATACTCAATTAGTATCAAAATTTATTTTATTAAAGTTATTTGATAATGCTACTTTTAATTATTATGTTATTATATGTCAACAAAGAAATTATAGAAAACAACTAAATATTATTCAAGATAGACATTTAAATGCTGAAATTGTATATTGTGTAGAATATAATCCAAATTCTATAAATTTATATAATAGAATGAAAGAACAATTGCATGATAAAATTGAATTTTCTAGAAATTATTTTGATAGATTAAATCATTATACAGAAAATGAATTAATAGAAGATATAAAAATAATTCAATCTAACTATTAAATTTTTCCTATATAAATGGAATCCAAATCATATTGTGTCAAATGTAAAAAGAAAACTAATAATGTTAATCCACATAAAGAAAAAACTAAAAATAATAGAAATATTTTAAAATCGAAATGTAAAATTTGTGGAACTAATAAAACTTCTTTTATAAAATAATTCTATAAAACTTCTTTTATAAAATAATTCTATATAAATGGAAGGCACACAACCTTGTTATATTTGTAATATGTTTTTCTGTTTCTGTGAAAACTCAATCAATCTTCATAAATTATTAAAAGACTTAACATTAGAAGAAAAGTTATATTGTGATGAAAAATTAGAAGATAGTCCTCCAACAAAGAAAAGAAAAATTGAAAATTCTAATAAACCTCGAGGAAAGAAAAGGAAACATACTCAATAAAAATTGTTTTATAAATGGATTATTGTAGAACATGTAAAAAACAAACTAAAAGTATAGGTATTCCAAAATTTATTAAAAAGAACAAACGTTGGAGGAGAATATCATTTTGTAAAATTTGTAATTCTGAAAAAAATAATATTTCCAAGTCTCCTGAAGATATTGAAATACAAGAATTATTTAAACCAGTTAGAAAAAATTTTGTAACAAGACATTTTGTTCAAAAGGGAATTGATAATACATGGCAAGCTGATTTATATTCTTTTTATAGACCGAAAGGAAAAATAGAAGATAATTCTTATAATTTGAGAACTAAACATGAACCAATAGATAATGAATATAAACAATTATTGAGAGCAAATGATGGATATAAATATATTTTAAATGTGATTGATACATTCTCTAAATTTGTATGGGCTATTCCATTAAAAACAAAAACAGGATTAGAAGTTTCTAATGCGTTTAAATCAATTTTAAAAGATAGAATACCTAAATTATTACATGTAGACAAAGGGAAAGAATTCTATAACAAAGATATGAAACAAATTTTAGATAAACATAATATAAAAATGTATAGTACTGGAACTGATAATAAAGCTTCTATTGTTGAGAGATTCAATAGAACATTAGGAGATAAATTAAAACCAATTATTTATAAAAATTTGAGATGGCTTAATGTATTACCAAATATTATTAAAACATATAATAACACTATTCATAGAACTATTAAAATGAAACCTATTGAAGTAAATAAGAAAAATGAAAATGAATTATTGTTAACTGTATATAAGTTTCCCATTTCAAAATCTGTTCCAAAATTTGATCTTGGTGATAGAGTTAGATTATCATCATATGTAGATCAATTCAGAAATAAATTAAAAACTAATTGGACTAAAGAAATATTTACAATTAATAAAATTTATCAATCCAATGTAAATTATTTTAAAGTTAATGATGTAGATGAAGGTATTTATGAAGAAGAATTACAATTATCTAAATTATAAATTTTTTTCCCATTTTTCATATTCTTTTTTATTATTTTTCAAATGATCTATAAAATTATCTCTTTCAACATTTATTTTATAATGGCCCCAAGCTAATGTATTCTTTCCATCTTCCAAAATATATCTTTTATCATCATATGCGCTTAACGTTTTTTTATTCATTTCTATAGTATATATATCATGTTTATTGCTCCTAATTAAACTTTGTTTTTTATATATTGGTTTTTTATTCTCTAAACAATTTGTAAAATCTTCAAATTTTATTTCTTTTTTAACAACACATCTTTTAATACCTTTTGCTTTTTTAATTATGTTATCATCATCGTCAGGTTTTATTGCGTATAATTTTGATCTCAATCCTACAAATTCTTTTATAATGTTACCATTCATTTCATCTTTAAATTTTCCCAAGACTTTTTTATTTATTCTTGGTAGATTATAAATATTATTTTCAGGATACTCAGACGTATCAAGCTCATTTATATAATCTTTCATATCTTCATAAAAATCTTCAGTTTTGACTGAACAAATTAATGAATCAGTGTCTTCATATAAAAGTTTAATTTTATCTTCATATTTATTTTTTAATACATCATAATAAAATCCATATAAACATATTTTTGAAGTATCTAAAATACTCATTCCAATATATATTGGTTTGTTAAATAATATTTTCGCTTTCTCCATATGTACTGCAACTAAATCTTCTGAAAATATTTTTCTATCTTTAAAATTTGGTTTTGCAACTAAGTTTTCAAATTGTCTGTCGTTTGTACATAATTTTATATCAACACGATTTCTTAAATTTTCCATTGTTTTCCCGAACACTGCGTTGTTCATTAATTTAAAGAAATCTTTCTCAAAATCATTCTTAGCATTTGTTCTTAGTTTTGTATTTAAATCGATGTATGATTTCAACCAATCTGATTGTTGAAATGAAATAACTCTATGAACTTTTTTCAATTTTAATCCTAATTGTAAATATTTTTTCAATGTCATATAATGAATTACATATTTACTTTTATCATATAATGTTGTCATCAATTTTGGAAGTTTAATATCATTAATAATATTTTCTGGAGCTAATGGAAAATCTGAATGTTTATCATGTAATTCTGTTGGATATTCTAAATCAACTTCTAGAATATATCCAGTGTTGGAATCATCACAAGTATTCATTATTTTTTTGTTCCAATCAATATTATCAATTTCTTCCCATCTAAAATCTTTGTATGGTAAATATTTACACATACTCCATCCATATTCATTATTAGCATCTAAATAACATATATATTCTGATTGTTTTTTAGGATCATATGATTTCATATATTTATTATTTGCTTTAGCATATCTATTACAACATTGTGAAATCCCACCTCTAATTCCTTTTTCAACCATTAATAACATATCATAATCTGTTAATAATTCTAATTTCTGATTCGTTTTTCTCATCATTACATCCCAAGCATATCCAGGTAAACTAAAATACCATGCTGGATCTAATTTATATGTCTTTAATGATATTTCTCTAAAATTTTCAACAATATCTGCTAATAATAAAACGTCTATTTTATTATATAGTTGTGTATATTCTTTTAAATTTTGAATATTAAATTTATTCCAAACATCTTTAGCATGTTTATAATCTTTATCAGAAATATTTTCATCATTAAGTTTACTATAAAATTTACTTTTGGGTGGTAATTTTGTTTCGTTTAGTTTATCTTTTGAATCCATATATTCGTATGGATAAACACCTTTTTTAATAGCTAAATCAAGTAAATCTTCTGGAATAAATTTTTTCATTTCTTTAAATTGATCTTTAGTTAAATTATTTGCTAATTTTTCTATACTGCTTGATAAAAATTTAAATGAATCAATAAATCTTAATTCTATAGTTCTCATTATTGGTTTATCTTCTGCATCAATATAACCTGTATCATATTTAATTTTTTTCGATAATGAAATATAATTTTCATCAGTTTTTGGAATTAATTTTATATCTCCACCAAGTTCTTTTATGAATAAATGTAAATCATAACCAGCTAAATTATGAAAGAAGACTGGAATGAATTTTGGATTTTGATATCTTAAGTTGCAATCTGAATGTGCTGCTCCTCTAAATTTTCCAGTTAAATGATCATGATCAATAACTTTTGTTTTACCTTCATCTAATATATCTAAGTCATATTGATATTCAAGAACTTTAGCTTCATCGTCTTGAAAATACTCAATCTTATTATTTAAAATTCTTTTACGTCTTTCAATTATTGGAGGTGTTTCGTTTAGATCAAGTTCACAAATATGACATATTTTTGAATTTTTATAAATTATTTCCTCTTCATCAGATAATTTATATCCAATATTTCCACTATAAATTTTATCAATTTCTATTGCTTCTCTAGTTAAATTTTCACAAAATACTTTAGCAGCATCATTACCATTATAATTGATTGGATCTTTATAATTTTCATTTTGATATTTAATATAATATGCGAAATTATTTGGTAAATGTTTTTGATATTTTGTTGTATAAGATTTATTAGGATTAGGTTGACATGTATTTATTTTTTGTAAAAGACATTCGAAATCTGCATAAATTGTAAATGGAACTTTTAATGATCTATTATAATTTTCAAATTCAATTATATTATCATATTTTTCTGGTAATTCAATTTTTACAGCCTTATTCGTATTGCAATATATTTTATGCTCATTTAATTTTTCTTCATTCGGAAAATTGTTTAAACATCTTTTACATAATGCTCTTTTTCCACAGTGTTTTGTGATATTGGAGCCAACTAATTTCCATAAATCTTTTATCCAACAATAATGATTAGTTTCATTATTAGTTAAAAATAATAAATCAATATGTTTCTGTTTTTCATTATTAGTTATTTTTAATGGGCGAATAGTATTTGATTCGTGCCAATATACATTTATAGAGAAATCAACTCGTTTCTCAAATTTTTCAATATCTGTTAATTTCACTGGGAATTCAATATTTTCAAATTCATTATCAAATTCATGTTCATATTCTTTATATTTTGAAACTCTTTGAGGATCTTTATTAGGAGTATGTAAAGCTGATAAAATAGACCAGAGGAAACATTTGTTATCATCATTTTTAACATTAATACATGCTTTTTTATTATTGATATTGTTTGGAAGTTTTATATATGATGCATACTAATGGCATAAATCTATTAATTCTTAGTTCTAGAACATCAATTCTATTTAATTTCCAATTTGATCCTTTTGCTTCAAATTCTCCCATTCCTCTAATAATTTTGTTAGAAGCATTTGAATAGTATTCATTCAAATTTGTTGTTGGCATTATAACTTCATGTTGAGTTTTAAAATTAAATGTATTTTCTTCATAATTATCTCTTTCACCTCTAGAATATATTGCTGTCATAAATATGCTTGTTACAAGATTATTTCTTCTTACATTTTGTTTAATTTTTCCCAATACACGATTTTTATTATTTTCTAAAAATATAGTAGGGTCAATATAATTTTTATTTTCAATATATAAATTTTTTATTTTGGAATTAAAAGCTGTATCCTTTTCGATTGGAATTACTCTTTCTTTTGGTTTTTCAAAAATAGAGTTATCAAAAGTATTTAATATATTAGCATTATGTATTTTAGTTTTAATATGTTCTTTATAATATGATCTTTGAATATCCTTTTTACAAGCACCACAATATTTTTGAGGAATATTTCTTTGAGGACTTAATGTATTTTCTCGAATATATTTTCTATCATTTTTATTGTGCGATTTTGTTGATATATGTTTATCCCATAATCTTTCTAGTATATCATTGTCACAAACATTACAATAAAGTTTAATTTTATTTTCATGACTTGCACTATGAATATGTTTAAACCAATTACGATTTAAAATATCTTTATTACAAGTGTCACAATAGCTCACAGACATTTTCATTTCTATTTATTAGAAAAAAAATTTTTAACAAGAGTATGTATTTTCAAAATTTTTTCTTTCAAGGTATATTTTTCTTATACATTCCTTACAACCATAACTCAAATCCTTTTTATTTTTATGAAATTCATCAAATGATTTCTCTTCTTTACAATAGCTACATTTTTTTATTTTATTAACTCTTCTTCTATGAATCTCGGTTTCTAAATGTTTTGTATACTGGTTTTGTGTAATTTTTTTACCACATTCACAATCGATTTTATCATTTTTATAACTATTATTCTTTATTTTATTGTTATAATATTTTTTCATAATTTGACTTATACATGGTTTACAATAATGCAGATTGCATGTATAAAATTTATTGAGTGGTTTTTCTTCTTTACAATTACTACATTTTGCGACTTTATTAATCCCTCTTCTATGAATCTCACTATCTAAATGTTTTTTAAACAATCTTTGTATAATTTGTTGTCCACATACGCACTCTACTCTCTCCATTTCTTTATTTATATAAAATAATTTACACCTTTATTAAAAACGAATTTTATTAACAAGTGGTTATTTTGTATTCATATATATTTTTATAATGAAATATACTAAGTGTGTGATTTTTTATGATTATATTAAATTATATATTAAAGACGGCCCCTGGCCGTCTTTAATATATAACTGATTGGAAAAACTATCAGATAATTCTTTTATTTCTTTTTGCATTTTATATTCACCATATTTATGAATAGAAGGTAACACTTCTTTTGTAACCCAATTTGTAAATTTTTCAGCAATTGGTAGTTTTGATCCAAATATTAACTTGTATAAAGCTGATTCATTGATAAATATGGTGTTAGGTTGCATATTCAAAGGTGTCCCTGTTTTAGAGACACCTTTGAATTCTGCGTCGGTATTTGACCGACGCAGAATTCACTATATTTTTTAGTATCAATTTTATCAATATTGTCATAAATAGCGTCTCTGGGTCTTTTATTTTTAGTATTTCTAAAAAATATTTAAAAAACACAAGTGTTGATAAAAATTCATTTTAAATAAAGAGTTAAATTTTTTCTATATAAATAAAGATGAATCCTGCACGAGATCTTAACACATGTATGAAAATTTTACCAACTAAAAAACTGGATGAACTTGAAGAGGGAAAAAAATATAAAACTTCAAATTTCAAATTTGTTCCTACAAAAAAATATGGCAATCAAGTTGTTGTATGTTTAGATAACACTTTTAATGTATTTCTGCCTGAACGTATTAAAAATGTAATAAAACAAAATAATTTAGACAAATTTAATTCAGCTGATATGTCATTAATTTATAAAGGAAAACTTGATAATGCGCATAATATTGAGTTTGAATAATTTTTAATTATTTTTATTAGAATATTCCTATAAATATCATGATTTCTGATAAATTTTTTAATGATTATAATCCTGATTCATTAATAAATATAGTTCTTTTTTCATTATATGTAAGACCCTTATTCAACAGGGGTCTTATATTTTCATAAGTTTCTTTATCATCTTCTTCTATATTAATTCTAATTGTCTGATCTGTATATTTATATTCTAATATTTCAGCAATATCTTTTCCTTTAAACCAGGGATTATTTTTTTATCCAAAATAAAAAATATATTTTGGTTATTAAAATTGCAAATTTTGTTCTCAATATCTAAAATAGAATTCATTTTTAATTTTGTTAATATTTATTTCAAATTATATTTTATTAACATAATTTAATTTTTTTTATATAGAGAAATTATCGGAGAACTCCAAATATTATAACTTTTATCATGATTTTCATGGAATGGTTGTGTAAAATGTAGGGTAAAGAGGGTTGAAGCCTAAAATTTTTAAAATTTTTAAAATTTTTGTGATTTTCTCTATTTTGAGGGTTATTTTGGTAAAAAAGCGCCTATTTTTTATGAAAGTGATAGAATATTTATGGTTTTTATCATTTTTCTTTTTTTTCTCTTTGAGTGCGCCAGGACATACATATATATACTACTAATTTAGAATTAAATTATTTTCTTCAGAATAATTTATTTAATTTTTAAAATAATTGTTAAGATTTATTTTCAAAACTTACAATTCAGAATCAAATTATTTTCTTCAAAATTATTTATTTAATTTTTAAACCAACTCTAATTATGCATTTTCAGTTCCAAAATATTATTAGAATAATTTTTCTTAAGAAAAAGGTTTTACTCCGGAAACATTTCTCAGGCCCGAACTGTGCCTCGATATTATTGACCGTTGACGTACCAAATCTTTAGAATGATAAAGTTGGGTTAAAGCAATAAAGTCGACTAATTTAGGAGACAAAAAGTTCTTAAAATTTATTATATTTTGGTTTTTAAAAAGCCATTCCCATAAATTTAAGGAAAGTGATCCCATTTTCTAATATATTTATTTTACGATTAAGTTATTATACCGAGTTGTCACATTCCTCCGACCTTTTTGAGTCAAAGGCAATTTAATTTATTGCCTTTTACTTCGAACCCACTTTACAATATTGACCTGAACTTCTTGTGCCCCTAAAAAAAAGGTTTCTTCGCGTGCGTTATGGAATGTTAAACGACCGTAACGTAAACAAGAAAGGCGACCAGAAAATAAGTGCTTAATTTCTTTACCCATGTTTCACACATTTGACCAGATTTACACTCCATGCTTTAAAATACATTCGAAAATTCAAATTAATTTTGATTAGTCTTACCAACATTTTTATATAACGTAATTATGCTAACAGTAAGGCAAATTTATTTGTTTTCATTGTGAACAAGGTATTTTTGATTTTCTCACCGAATCAAAAAAAAATACTATAAAAATATAGCTTAAAGTTTCAAAATCAATAACAAGCCCCTTGTTTAACTTAAATCGTAGTACGATCCCAAAATTACGCCAACCCTTTTGGTTATAATAAAATTTTGCCTGACCTGCAATTAAATATTTTTACGAAATCATAAATACAATAAAATATGCAAACCCCTAGAAATTAATTATTAATGTAAAATGGTTATTCTAAAATTTTTAAATAAGTTTTCTAGATTCTAGATTAATGATAATAAACTCTTAACAGTTAAAACTTTTAACAGATACCCATGTTTCTTATTCACACAGTGACAAAATTTACACCCGATATTGTAATATCCAATTGATAAATATTTTAATGGTAAGTATAGACTATAAAATTGTGTTTTCTGACCCAAATAAATTTATCATTTATCGGAAATATATTATGTTAAAATTAAATAATTAATTAAACAAAATTCTTAATCCTCTGGTAGCTTAAAAATTCTTAGTATGGCCCTAACTTCATGCCAGAACCAAATTTTTCCATTAAATAACCTTTTGCCTGACCTATGTCTAAATATTTTTGCTTAATAAATTGCAATATAATAAAATCCGCAACATAAAAAAAATGAGTTAATACGGTAAAATAAAAAAAAATTTGTTAACCATTTCTTGGTTAATAGGTCTAAATTAATAGAAACATTTTTACCAGTAGGTAATTAAATATTTTCTACATAAAATATAGCAAAATTTATGACAATGTTACTTGAGTTAAAACATTACATAAAACAATATTTTAAAGATTTTCTACCTTTTACGTATTAAAACTTAAGTCTACTGTGTCAACGAACTTAACAAAATCATAAAATTATTGCGAAATCTTGTATAAGCCTTCATTTTGCATTCAACTAATGAGTGAATTAATAGACATAAAAAAGTCTTTCCTCTCCCCCGAATAACACCAAAAAGAATACAAAATAAAATCATATTCTCTATAATATCGAAACATTAATTAAAACGTAAGTAAAATGAATATAATTACAGGTAAAAATGACAAAATAAAATTTCCCTTTAAATATTAAAATTAAAATCAATTAATAGATATTAAAAGATATTTCTGAAATTTTTATAGAATTTTGCTTGTATTGGTCCTAAATGAACAAAATACAACCACAAAAACTTTTAATTAACATAAAACAGATTAATGTTCCTCATAGTCTCTATTTTAATCAAAAACTAAAAGTTCAACAAAGTGCTTAACGCATCGTTGAATGTAGATGTGAATCTCTGCAAAGCTCAGTCTGGCACTGCCTTTGACTTTTGAGCAAAATGAGTAAACTTTACTCTCTGCATTTGAGAAACATTTTCTTGTTCTGCTAAATTAATCAAATAAATGAATCAACCTAGCTCTTAGGCTTCCTTGCCTAACCGATGAGAACACGAGTAGTTCGAAAGCTAACAGGCTATCGCACTGGGGTTAAAGATATCCTTTTGTTATAAAAGTGTCCCCTAGTCGGATACAATAACCGTAACGATACATGGAAAAGATATTCCTGTAGCAAATCTGGACAAACTCCTTTTGGGATATTCCCTAGGCTATAACCTTCCTAGAATATCATTTGCCGCTATTACAATAATTGATTTTTGGCATACGATATTTTAACTCGGCCGTTGTATAAAAAAATAAACTATCTTTTTTAGATATAATATTAAACCAGTAGGTATTATAAATGTTTTCTTTTTACATAGTTCGAAACTACCTTTATTTTTTAACATCGAGAAAATAAAGTCTTTTATTTGAAATTTTCATCCCTAATTTTGTTTTAAAAAATTATATCTCGCAGCTGAAATTTTTAATAAAAACATGTATCGCACCAAAAGATGCGAAATTTAATTTGGAACAGATTTTTACTCTTTAAATTTTTTTGAAATGGTCTTAGTTTTTGAGTTATTCTTTAATATCTAGAAAATGTACTAAAATCCAAGATGGCGGACTGAATTTGAAGGTGTTATGCAAGGAGGACGTATGGGGACTTTTGGTATGTTTGTTATGACCCAAAACACTAACATTCTACATTAGTCTCATCTTTATAATAATTTGTTCTAGGTCGACCATACAAAAATTTTAGAAGTATTGGCCTATTTGCCGAGAATGCCATTCAGCTAAAAGGTATTTCTTTTGGGATGATGCCCTACGATAATGAGATTCCATTACTGGTAAGGAATCTAAAAATTGGAGTAGGCATTCACGACGACCTTCGAAAGGCTTTATTGCATTAGATGCTTGGCGTAGAATACTTGGAGCACGTGTCCCGAACGAATTTTTCCACTGGCGAACTGTCCATCGCCCAATTCCAACGGTATTAAAAAACATAGACCTGCATACCCTAAGGCTTTTGTCCTGTTCTCGCAAAAAATATTGGAAGGATTGTCCTCTTTTTGTTTCTTTTTCTTTTTTTTACGGGTTCGGTGCCTTTTAGTTGATACGGATATAACGTGATTCTCAATAAAAACTTTTTTTTCGCCCCATGACATTTGCCAAAATGACTTAAAAATATGTCTTATTTCATGATCACTAACGAAAGAACATTTCATAACGCCTTTTTCTTTTGATGTACATTTGCATCTAGGTTTCATACTTCGTGGTTCTTTAGGATTATCATAGCACCAGTTTCCATCTTGTTTTACTCTTCCTAGATAACGTTTACCGCTTTCTCGTAGTTTTTTGTTTTTCTCGGCGAACCATGTTGACTCCTGAACTTGAAAACATTTTTTACGTTTTGTACTTTTTTTCGGAAATTCATATGAAGACGTAAGTGGATCGGTGTCCGAATAAGGAACTAACTTGTTATTATTTGTTTCGTCATCATCGGATAAGGTAAGGTGGGGTAAATGCAACCAGGAATTCCAATAGCGTCTTTTTAAAGGTGCATAAGTTTGTCCAATATTAATATTTTACTATGAATTTTTTTTGCAAATTCATTGAAGGGTTCTACATTAGGTATAATAGTAAAAATATAAAAACTTTTACAAATTCTGAAATTTTTATTTTTTATTTTTTTATTGTAGGTCTCTGTTGTTTTCTTGTTTTTCTTGTGCTAGTGTCTTTCGACACTTTTACACACTTATTGTTCTGAAATTAATAAGACAAATGTGCCCTAGGATGGACGTTAGTGGTGTTTAATGATTGATTTGTATTTTGGAGATTAAAAAATAATTTTTTCCAAGAAAAAATCAGATTTCAATTTTTCCAAAATTTTTTGGTTTTGAAAATTGACCAAGTTTTTTACGTTTGGCCAATTTTAGTTGTTGATTTAAAAATCAAACAACTTGCCTTACATTCAAGCTAGGCTTGAAGTTTTTTGATGTTTTTTTGTGTCATTATTGAGTGATAGGAGCATTTATGCTCCTGTGTCGTATTTTGAGCAAGTTCGGGGCGGGATTTATGGGGAATGAGTTTTGGATTAGTTGATTTGGGTGGAACTGTTTTTTCCTAAAGAACTCGGTATGTCTTTTGTTTAGAAATTCTCTGATGGTTTCTACTTTAAGGTCGCGGTGTATCGCCGCTCCCCTGATGTAGTGGGGGGCGTTGGTGATTGCCCTGAGAATTTTATTTTGGAAAACTTGAAGACGATGCCTGCGAGTTTTAGGAGCTTGGCCCCATGCTATACTTGCATATAGCACGGCGGGGCGCACTACTTGTTTGTAGAGTAGTGTCTTATTTTTTAGTGACAGTTTGCTTTTTCTGCATAGGAGAGGGTATAGGTGGCCGAAAGCTTGCTTTCCAAGGGTGATTTTTTTGTCAAAACGGGGGGCCCATGTGAGCTTTTTGTCAAGGGTGACGCCAAGGTATTTTAGGGTGTCACTCCACGGTATTATGGTATTGTCTAGTTCGAGATTTGCGATGTTTATGTTATTTATTCTCTTGTTGGAAATGAGAATGGCTTGAGTTTTTTCAGCGTTTACTTTTATTTTCCATTTTTGAAAATAGTCAACAAGAGTATTTAGCTGATTTTGCAAACATCTATGGATGAGTGGTAGATTTTTGTGAGTACATGTCATCGCTGTATCGTCAGCGAAAATGTACGACTGTATGAATGGTGTTGTTGGCATGTCCGCAGTATACATGATGTATGTAACTGGGGCCATTGGGGAACCTTGGGGAACGCCTGCTTCGATAGCACGTACGTCTGACAAAATACCGTTTACACGGGTTTGAAATTTTCTATCTTGGAGATAGGATATTATGAATTTTATGAAATTTATGTTTATATGATAAACATGATGGAGTTTGTATGCGAGGCCGTCGTGCCAAACTTTGTCGAAAGCTTTTGATATGTCTAGAGCGACCATGCCTGTGGAGGCCTGGCGCTGGAGACCATCGGTGGCTGTGTCAACAAGTCTAGCAAGCTGGTCTTCGGTGGATTGATTTTGGCGGAAGCCAAACTGTTCATCTTGAATTATGTGGAGTTCGTTTAGAATATCCCATAGTCTGATTAGAAAAATTTTTTCTGCGATTTTTGCTATGGATGATATGAGACTAATCGGTCTCCAGTTTTGGGGGAAGGTGCGGTTTTGGCTTGGTTTTGGAATCAGTATCACGATCGCTGTTTTCCACGTGTCCGGATATACGTGATTTTTAAACATGAAGTTTATGATTTTCGTGATATTTTGAATGGCAATATCCGGCAGGTTTTTCAGCGCCGTGTTACTGACTGCATCCTTACCCGGGGCTTTTTTGGGTTTTGACATATGGATTAGTGCTTTTACTTCCTCAGAATTGGTGGGTGGTATTTCAGGGGGGGGGGGCGGTTGGGGAAAAATTCGGGGAATTTCTGAGGCAAGTCTCTCTATACGGTTTTCCCAGTCGATGTCGTCATCGACTGAAGTGTTCAGGCGAAATTGGTCTTCAAGAGACTCGGCGAAAGCGTGAGCCTTCTCGTCGTCC
Organism: Polydrusus pterygomalis; assembly: GCA_963969555.1. Classification (NCBI taxonomy): domain Eukaryota; kingdom Metazoa; phylum Arthropoda; class Insecta; order Coleoptera; family Curculionidae; genus Polydrusus; species Polydrusus pterygomalis. The sequence continues at coordinate 87,070,148 of OZ018379.1, forward strand.
GAGTAAACCATTCCGCCTGCGCCGTGCAGAGGGGGCACTTGGGTAGAATTAATTCTTGTGAATTGTTTTTGGATTTTCCAGAGTGAATTATCTTCTGGTTTTAATGAGTTTAGGTGGATTTCCCACCTGTAGTTTCGGAACTCCAGAATCAGGGTTTTTATAATATTTGTCAGGCGTGACGCTTCTCTATTGAATTCAGGGTTCAGGGTGTTTTTTGCTCGTCGGCGCAGACGATTGCGCTCTCTGATCATTCTTTTTAGGAATGGCGGAAGTGTGAATGGATTATAATATTCGTTCTGTATAATTGCGTTTGCATCTTGTACAGATGACTGTATGTCTGTCGTGATTTTGTCGATTTCTGAATTTAATTGAACTATGTCGTCAATTGTTTGTATTTCTGTCGTTTTGTCGGTCAGATGGTTTTTAAATTTTTTCCAATCTGTTTTAGTATGAAAATTGTCTATAATCTCATTTTCCGCTATGCCTATAGTGAATGAAACAGGAGTATGATCCGAGCTGAGCTCATGAAGAACAGTTGTCACTACGTCGTAGTGAAAGTTCTTCGTTAGAGCGTAGTCGAGAACGTCTGGCATGCCGGTTGTGGCAAAGTGAGTAGGTTCTTGGGGTATTATTGGGGATATTAGATTTTGTGACACAAATCTGTGCAGTCTGGTGCCTGCAGCGTTTGTTGTTCTCATGCCCCAGTCTCTGTGCTTGGCGTTATTGTAGGTGATTGCTCTTTTCCGACGAGAGCGGGGAATTGTAATCAGACTTGAAATTATACGGAAAACCTTGTTAAAATGAATTCGGGAAAGAGCATCACATTTACAATGGGCTTAAAAAAAGGAGTAAAAAATTTTTCTTTGAATTCGTTTAATTGTGAAACAGTACCACTGACAAAAAGAAACAATATTTTTAAACGTTGTATGATACTTTTCAAAAAAGGAACTAAAAACACATTTTTTCAACAACTAAAAAACGGATCTACTTATACTAAACTATTCAGTAGGCTGGGCCGAAAAAGTGAAAAATTGGAAATTGCAAATGGTATATTTGCCAATCTCTGACTATAGGTACATTTAAAAGTAATTTGTGGAATATTTTATTAAAATCCGTAAATGTTTCGCCGCGCCCCTGTGACCTTGAAAATTGGTAAAAAGGCCGATTTTTCAATATTTAATATTTTTTAAATCCAAAATTATAATTTTTTTGTGACTTCTTGTGGATGTGGGAATGTGTATAAAAATAATTTTTTCAATAAAATATTTTTCTGTTGGATGGAAATTACGAATTTGACCTCAAAATCTTCATTTACACGTTATTTAACGTTTTCAGAGACAAATTTGTAATTTCCATCCAACAGAAAAATATTTTATTGAAAAAATTATTTTTATACACATTCCCACATTCACAAGAAGTCACAAAAAAATTATAATTTTGGATTTAAAAAATATTAAATATTGAAAAATCGGCCTTTTTTACTAATTTTCAAGGTCACAGGGGCGCGGCGAAACATTTACGGATTTTAATAAAATTTTCCACAAATTACTTTTAGATGTATAGTCAGATATTGGCAAATATACCATTTGCAATTTCCAATTTTTCACTTTTTCGGCCCAGCCTACTATTCAGGTAAAAACGTAAGAAGGGGAGAAAGTATAATGTCCACGTCTAACCAATGGTCCTTTTGGACATGCTAAAATCTCGTTCTTATACACCATTGATTTATCTTCTATCTTTGGGAAAACAAAGGTATTTTTGGGATATTTTTGTCCAATAGCTGCTTTCAAAAAAGAACAGTTATAAACTTTATTTTCGACCACTAGGCCAATAAATATCTTCAGACTCTTTTCGGATTTTAATACAACTTTTATGTATGTACCCTCAGCAATTTCTACTTGTTTTTTCTCTTTATCTAATTTTTTCACTTCGCTCAATGGCATCTCTTCTGAGTCATGAGATTCAGGATATTTATGTTCTCGTAAAGTTTCTCCAGAGTAATTTTTGTCACTCCTTTGACTTGATCTTGATAGGCTATCTCTAGAGTCATTTGATTCCAAATCCATCATTGGTGTCGATATAAATAGGTCCTTCATAATCTGAAGATTCATAAGATGTATTTAGATTTGTTTTTTTTTGGCGTTTAATTTTTCTCTTTAATGCAGTATCACTAGTGCTTGGACTACTATCGTTCTGCTCGGTATCATTTATTTTTGTTTGTTTCTTTTGTTTCGTGCTCTTGCTATCAACAATTGCGTGTGCCACCGTAGATGTTAAAACTTCAGCACCTGATAAAAAAATTTCCGTGGTTTAATAACTTACCGGTTTATTTAATCGTATTGTTTCTAATAAAATATTTTTAAATGCATTACTTTGATCCGGTGTATCTTCGGTTTGGCCTGGGGGTTCCGAATTCGCAATGGTGTCTTCTATCAACACGTTATTGTTTTGTTTCTGAAATTTTTGATATTTTAACCATACATCAGAATCATACGTTTCAGGGCTAATTACTTCCCTATTGAATGGAAATATTCCTCCTTTTCTAAAACCACTCTTGATGACATTTATATCCAAATTCGCCCAAATCTTACCAAAAAGAAGTGCAAACTCTGCTTTTGAAATACGCCGTCCTGGATTTTTTCGTTGCCAAACACATAAATTCTCATTCCAAGTTACCTTAACTAATTTAATAACAGAGAGGTCCAGGGGCTGCAGCAAATGACTTGTGTGGGCTGGCAATTTTAATATTTCCATATTTTGAGTTTTGGCAAATGCAATTACTTCTTCCGTAACATGTGTAGCATGTCCATCGTAAATAATCAATACAGGTATTTCTTCAGTCAATGCAGGAACCAGATTATTCTTTAAAAAATTGATAAAGATTTCACTGTTTATCTAACCATTTTTGCTGGCAGCAAATGTCATGTTGGGACATTTATTATCTTTGCTTTGGGGTACCCAATTGGACCATAGATTTAAACCCTTAAAAATTACAAGAGGTGAAGCCTTTCCACCATAAGCATTAGCAGGTACCAAACAGGTATAGTTTTCTTTCCCGGTACCTCCAGTAGTTCTTGACGATGGACTCCCCTTTTCCCATACAACTTTCGTCTTACTAGGATCAGTACACATACTTGTCTCATCTAGATTCCATACTAGATGTGGTTTGTCAACCAAACTTCACCGTTGAAGTGTTGTCTCCAGCAAATTGAAGTATTCATTTATTATGAAAGGATCGGTTTGCTTTTTCCGAACATATTCAACCGACTGAGGCTTTTTTATGGCTAGATGATTACGCTTTCTAAATAGAATAAACCAGTCCTTTCCGGGACGTCCGTTCTTAAAAGGAGTGTTTATTTTATTTTTATTCGCATATTGTTAAATGACATCCAAAAGTTCCTTCCCTGAAAGGCCAAAACCACTTTTTTCCAAAGTTTTCAGATATGTTACTAGTAGTTCTTCCTCTTCTTTTCTAAATGCTGTACAGCGGCCTCCCGTCTAGCTTTTCTTTCCACGACGACCAGTTAGATAGCACTGTAGGGTGCTGTATGGTATAGAGCAATTTTTGGATGCAGCTCTTAAGCCTAAAATCTTTGACTTAACGCTCTGAATTGCAGCTGCAAGAGCTTCTTTTGAGTAACCTTGTCCTCGTTGTGTCTTCCTTGCGTAATTTCGAACCATCTGAAAAAAATATACAGATCGGGAAAGTGCAACCAGATGATTGCACTTCCTCTCCGAAATATGATTGCACTTGCCCCATTGTCGGTTTTTAACGGGGCAAGTGCAATGATCTAAATATACAAAACATATTTGGAGATCCATATTTTAACTCATACAATTCAAAAATAACACCCTTATACCCTGACATCTTGCATAAAATTGAACACTCACCTTTAATTTTTCGCCAAAAAAACACAAATTAATAATACACGTGCTACGCGGAAATTCACTCATTCGCTTAGGTTAGGTAAATGATTTGTAAACAGCTGACGCCGGATGCTTGGAACAGGCTGTGGTTATGACGCGATCTTAATTTTAGTGTGCTTGTTGAGATGGCGATAGTAGTATTAGTAAAAATATGCCCACGTTGTTTATAGGCCGACTGGTTGCATTTACCCCAATATTGCATTTACCCCATCCCACCTTATGTCTGAAATTGTAAACTTTTGGGGGTAAATTTGGAATTGTTCTTGTTCTGAGGAGTTTTCTGTTTTTGATGGGGTTACATTACCATAACTATTATTATTGGGTTTATTATACATAGGGTTGAGGTCCAAATCGAAGTCCAATCCGTTACTGGTGGGTAGAAAGTCCACCAAATGTATTTCAATGTTTTGAGCGACTTCCAAATTATTGTTACTTTGGTGCGCTTCCACAGTGGATTGAATGATTTTATAGGGTGGTTCTACGTTTAGCTCCAAGTTTTCTTTCGAACTATTATACATATTTAAATGCAAATGTTTAGGGTCTTTAAACTCGTTTTTCCTGATTACCATTTCCACCATTTTTGCACTACGTGACATCTAAAACCAAAAACCTCAACTTAGAACTACTAAAATATACCTTATTACTTTGTTTTTTAATAATTATGTTTGATCACTACAGATTACCTACTACTCTAGATTTAGGCGAATTAGAATTATAGTTTTTTTATCAACATACTTTTTTCGCTTTTAAACTTTCATAGGTCTTTTTCATTAGATAATATTTTATGAAACATAACTTATTGGCCTAATTCACATTTAACCAAAACATAAATATATTTTATTATTACAAAAAATACACTTACCATTATATATCACTTAAATAATTGCAAAAAACTGGAAAAACAACAATAAAATTAAGCACAGAAACGAAGCGCGTTCCTGTCTCGACAAGCTTGTCAATACAAATGCATGGCTGTCATGGACTTGGCTGTTTTTACGCGGGAAAATCTAGGCGGCTGGACTTAGCTGGTAATCATGTCATGCAATATTTTAGGATTTAAGTAAATTAAGTGACTTAGCTGTTTAACGAATCGAAAGAGAAAGTTATTATCTATACGAAAATGTTAAAAGCCCATTTTACCAAAAAATGGACTTAGCAGGTTAACACTTTAGGCCGACGATATCCTTCTTAGGTACAAAGAAACTTATGTTGTAATTTTCGTTAAATATTTTTCTGTAGCTATGGAAGTTAGCTGCTTGCCTACCACCTGTTAAGCAACTGGCTTTGTAGACACGGAAAAGGTCCATTAAGTTTTTGCCACCATTAATGAATTCTCGTGATGTTTGTTTTCGCAAATAATGGCTTTCAATACGAGGCACAGATTCGATGTGTTGTTTTATTCCAGCAATTATATCTTTACTAATTTTCTTTAGTTTTTCGTGTTTGCCCCTCATTTCTGGTCCAACAATACCGTTGATGTCAGTTTTATCAATGACCGTTCTGATTGGTCTATCATTAATACCAAGTGTAGTCTTCAAAAAAAATTTACACACTCGAATTTTTTGTGAATCAATGGTGAGGTAAAATGCATGCTTTGATTTCCGGTTGCTGTTTAGCATTTTATACTGATACTTAGGGTAAATTATTTGCATTAAACCTGCAATAAAATCTCTTTGTCTTATACAGCTAGCCAAACTCCAATAAGCATTACCTTTGGTCTTGATTTATTTTTTCTGGGCATTTTAATCCACATTTTACATTGCAAACTGGACACATTTTTTTGCAGCGACCACTTTTCCTGATTTTGACAATGAAGTATATTCTTTGCCGGAATCTCGAAGTAATTTTGCTATTTTCTTCTTAGAAACATTACCCTTTTTACGTTTCTTGGGAGGCGTTTCGTCCGTATTGGACTCATTACTAGATGACTGCCCACTTTCATCAGAAGGAGTATACTCTTCATCTTCATCAGTCAAATATTCTTCAGGCTCTTTTGCTGAACAACTCGAACAAGCTGACGAAGATGTAGAACTTGAACTGCTGGATGATGATGTTGTGGTAGGTGAACCTAATGGCAATAAAGATTCTTGAATTGCGGCGTGATCTGGAGTAAAATGTGAAGTGGTATTAGTAACTTCAACTGCTTGAGCACTTGGAATTATTGGCATCAACGACAGTTCTTCAGCAGATACACTATCTTCTTGGGGTGAAAAGTTAACGGATAAAGAAGATATAGAGCTAGCGCATGGCTCTAGGGATGTCGCTATCACAGCTGTGTCTGCAGTAGTTTCAACAAGATTTTTCTCAAGTGCGAGTGACATTATTAAGTCATTCCTTGTGGTCATCTAAAAATAAAAATTGTATTTAAAAAACTGCCATATTCAGCATGGCAACCTTATTAGCACTTTAGCTGCACCGCTACAGCAAAATATTTACAGATTACAACATAGGTTTTCTTAAAAATAATACACTAATAGGTACCTAATAATAAATAAGCCCAAAAGAAAAATATCAGAAGCAGTACCAAACCAACTTAGTTTAACAGAGAAGTCTAAAAAATGTTAGTTCTAAAGTAGGTAATTACTCTATGCACAGCATTTTTTATATAATAACGAACGCAATATGCAAATAGGCAAGTATAAAGTTTAGTATATTTACCATTTTTTAGGTAAATATTTGCATATTTTAAATGAAGCATGCCATAAATTAATTTTCAAAAAGCATCTAAAGGAAAAATAACCTAACAAAATGTGGAAAAGTGACACTAAAAAAATACAGGCGCCAATGCACTCTTAAATGAAGCAAACTAAACATATTTTTTCGCTAAAGCGTCTCTAAGCAAATATCGTCACTTTCTCTATTCATATATTTTATTGCTATCCCACCAAGCAAAATGCTGTTGCAGCAACGTTCTATTAACTTTTCAAAGAGAGCTGCAATGTTGCTCTTTTTCTTGCGACGTGAGGTTGGGAACATCCCTGCAAGCCTTAATCTGCCGTTCAGGAACGTTTCAGTTGCAATATTGACAAATATATCGCTTCGGCAATATTCTAGCGATATTGATATTTAAATTAGAACAACGTTTCACGCAATTAATTGCACAATCTTGGCACAAAAATATTACAGCAACCTAATTTTTTTGAAATTCTAGTAACATTTTATTAGAAATGTGACGGCGATTGAAAAATATCTAGGTTGTTGCAATAGTTGCATGCCAGGTTCCAGCAACATTATAAAACACATCTTAACTTCGCTTGGACAATGTCAATGTTTCTTAAAATAACATTTAAAACACAAACAAAATGAGATAAAATACGGCTATATAAAAGAGAAACATAAATGGTAATAAACATTTTCTTCCCCGATTTAAAAAAATTTGATCCATTTAACCAATTTTTGTTTTAAAGAAATATTCTCAATCAAGTATAAGAGCGGATTTAGGCTCGATTTAGTACAGAGTATAAGGTATGTTTGCAGGACTTTTTACCCATTTTAAGCGTGTTTGGCAGGCCCTTTTCTGTGCCTCTATAGAAATAAGAGTTCAGTATATTCCTTAATTATTCGTTTATTCAGGTTATAAAAACAAATATATTTATTTTGCTATATAATAATATTATAATATAGCATATATACAGGGTGATTCACGGTGGATGGTACGTTAGACGTTTATGGAGAACGGGCGATACGTTTTATTTAAAAATTTGGTCGTCCAAATAAACGACCATGGTAAAGTCCGCGTCAAATCAGAAGAAGCCACAGCCGTCATCATCGTCCGAACGTCGCGCACCTTCCGTCTCACTTTAAAATATTTCTGTCTTAGTTGCTCGAAACCGCTATACCAGTGGCTGAGGCTCTTTAAACAATACTTTTTTAATAGTAAAGTAAATAATTGCAACAAATAATAATAACGATTAAATGATTATTTGTACCTACTAGTTATTACTTTATAGATCTTGAAATCGATATACCAGTGGCGGGGGCTCTTTAAACAATACTTTTTTAACAGTAAAGTAAATAATTGCAAAAATTAAAACTAGTTATGAAATGAGGGTGTGCATTTGCTATTTATTACTTTATACATATGAAGGGTCAAGGGAAAAAAGCAGGTAAGTCAAATTTCTTGAAACTGAGAAAAACAAATTTTAATGTTCAAAACGTTATAGAATCATTACAAGAAATTATAAAAAATTTTTTTGGGAAAATAACTAAAAATTGTATCCTAAGAAAGGTAAAATTAAGCTTCCATCATTCAGGTCGTTGCCGTATGAATACATTGCCCATAAAAGCGATGAAATTCCCTTGCATTTTTGGAAGTCACCTGAAAAAAATGCACAATAATATAGGAAAGTCAAGCAAAATCTTATTATGGTAATCGCCAGAATAATAAGATAACGTTATTAATATAGTTAACTTACATTAGTTTAGTTATGGGGCAGTTTATTGAAAAAGTTTACAGTTGGGGCGGTACAAAACTTCATAAGGCTTTGTAGATCTTTGAATTTTGCACTGGAAATTGGCAGGAGACCTGGAAAGAATAGTATAAATTCGTTAGAAGTTGGAAAACATATTTTTTGCTAGTAAATACCATTGTAAACTGGAGAGGGAAGTTCAAACAACCCCTTTTCAAGTGGTGGATACTGAAGTGGTGCTCTAATAATGCCTGTCAGCATCTCTCCAAAGTACGTCGTGCGATATTGTAGCAAACGACTATGACTGGATGAAGAATGTATGATCTTAATAGGCTGTGTTTTAAAAGGGCATTTAGCGACGTACTTTGTTTGTAACATTGTCTTCCAATCCAGTACGATTTTTTTAGTGACACTCACCACAGTAAAAGGGAATGGTTTCGATCGTGATAATTTAACCATTTCTTCGAAGTCCGAAGGTATTTCCATCGGTGCTTTCATATTCCATAACCCAACATTTTTATCGCACTCCAAGTATGAGTGGCCACGTACAGGAAAGGTAATTGTGATGTCCGTTAAGCCATGAATTTGATTGTTCGCTATGTAATGAATAAATCTAAATATCGTGTAGTTTTTGTTCTGCCCCCCTGCAGAATCGCAGAAAATTTCCAATTCCTGAACTTCGTCGTCCAAATAGTTCATAATAAAGTGAAATAAGAATGAGGCCACTTCATTCGGCCCTTTTTTCGCAATAGCTTCGTGGTACACGTAAAAAAATGATTCACCAGTTGCAAGAACATGAACATTGAAGGAATACATAGCAAGTTGCCGTTTATAGTATACGTCATTAGTAGCTATATTTGGTAGGGAGACATTTTTTGCGAAATCAATGCATATTGCTTCTTTTTTTTTTATTTTGTCTTGCCTGGATTTTGGTCTTCCTTTTACGGTTATAAAATGATTCCGCCCTTTTCTTGTGGATAATGTTCGTTGTTGTAAGCTTATCAATTTCTTGTTTATGCTTGTCCACAGATAAAGCTTTTACCTTTGCGGAATATTCATCGCACAATGCGCAAGTATCCGTACGCGGATACCCAAAAGAAATATTGAATTTCGTGTTGAAAATCGTCCTGTAAGTGTCGTAAGATATAACTGCGGCAGGATGCAATTCTTTGAAAAGCTTATACAGTTTCTTTACATTTAGAGTCTCTGGCAAATAAGTTTTGTGTTTAGAGTCTTTAAGGCTGTAATGACTCTGACGACTTTTAAAACTTTTAATATGGTTCTCAACCAGTGTCTTAGTCGCCCTATTTAGCTGTCTGTGTTTCTTGGAATGCTTACCCCTTTTATCCATAGGTGCACAACCCGTAGATTTTAAACCTTTCTGCAAATAAGAAAGTTTATTTTTAGTGATACCATGAAATGAGCAAAATGCTTTTGGGCATAAACTAACATCAACGGTGTTTCCCTCTTGTGTGATTCGAACTCTGTAGGCAAAAGTAGCATCACGTAACTTTGCCTCCTCTTCAGCGTTTCGAGGTCTTCTCTGTGCCACGGGTATGACGGAAATTAATCCTGCCAAGTACAAGTTTTGTTCATCGTGAGACTGAAGCTGGTTAAAGTAAAGCAATATCTGTTTTCTATCATGTTCAGTTGTTACATTGTCATCATAGCACTTAAATCGTTTGCAATTGCAAGGGGGGCCAGCTTCATGTGTGGCAAGTCTTAGTTTTCTATGTACGTCCGACATCCGACCGGTTTTCTGCCTTTTTTTTGGGCCATTATAAAGCTTGACTTCTTCCTCAGAGCTTGACATTACTATATAGTCATAAACTAAAGAATTATTACAAAAACACAGGTACACGATAAGTAAACGAAACAAGTCTTAACGTCAAACGTTGGCGATATACTAATGCTTTGGTTTGGTAGAAAACGCGCGACGTCCCGTGAGCGACAGTGGCTTGCTTGGTTCTTTCCTCTTTTCGCTTGACTTGCCTGCTTTTTTTCCCTTATAGTTAAACTTTGACTCCGTATATCTATTGACTAGCCGGCTTTTTCTCCAGTTTAGGAGCTTCTAAAGTTGGATACGGTCATTCTGAACGGAAAGCAACCAATATCTCAATATAGCAAAAAATTGACTTACCTGCTTTTTTCCCCTGACCCTTCATATACAAATTTTCTTTAAATAGTATGTCTGAAAATGTTAACAAAATACTACTCGCTAAGTGATTCATTAAGAGGGGAACATCCCAGTTCGTCCTCTGAAGCAATGTCATCATCAGTTTCTTCCTCTTCCGACGAGCCTGTATTGACTGTAAACACTAAATGTTCCAGAGCGTCGTCCAAGAGATGTTCTTTTTTTATAAGTTCATCTTAATAATTTTTAACATGTCGGCAGATATTATGCCACTCTTGTTCAGCCACCTCGCTAAATTTCTGCCTTGTCAGTGCCTCGGTATCGGCCAAATTAAAAGTGGTATTGTGAGCTGCTACCCAATTTTTTACTAATGCCCAAATTTTCTCTAAGGGGTTCAGTTCTGGATGATATGGAGGTAAACGTAACACACAATGACCATGTCGTTCAAGTAGAACATCCAACTTGTATATTGTGGGAAATCTAAATTTATTTTCTAAAATAATGTCATATAACTCCGGTTTAGTTAATTGGGATTCTGCTGGTAATCCATTTTCTCTTAACCAATTCAGCATTTCTTCTTTCTTGGAAGCCGTGGTTATATTTTTTTGGACAGGGACATTGTGATATGCCGCATTATCTATAACAAGGACGGACCTCTCTGGTAAATTGGGTAATAATTTCTTTTCAACTCACGTCATAAAATTTTCATTGTTCATATCATTGTGATAATCTCCGGTTTTTGTACCTGCAATAGACATGTAATTTATTGTAGCTTTATTATGTGAGCTACTTTAAATAAGGTCGATTAATAGATGTGGTTTACTGAAATTTTATTACGCTACCCCTGACTGGCGTTTCCTGATCCCACAACAGACCTATTCTTTGGGTATTATTTATTGAGGAACTACTGAAATTTTGTAGTACCTGATTTAAATATAAGTAGTCCGTCTTTTATGAAGCCTTTTTGTCCACCAGCATGCACTATAATTAATCGTCGGCCTTTTGAAACAGGCTTTTTTAAACCCTTCTCACTCTCATCGTACCAACTTTTACTTTGCACATGGCTAATGTGGATATAAGTTTCGTCGGTATAAACTATATTGCGACCATCTTTACGGTATTCTATAATTTTTTTCAAAAAATGAATTCGTTTCTTACGTATATCGTATGTTTCGCATAAAACTTTTCTGTTATCTCGAACTTTCTTCCATCTAGAAAATAGGATATATTTAATGTAGATCAACATCAATAATCATAATCATATAAATAAAGAACTGAAATGGTAAAATCGTTACCTAAATCCCATTTGTTTAAGTAGCCGACTGAGGCTGCTTACGCTTAATGTTTCCGTCAAGATTTGCCCATCATTGCATTTTTGCAAAATACCTGGAATTAGTTAATATTAAATACTGATTAGTTTTCTAAAATTAACTAGTAAATACTGTGGGTTTTCGTAGTTGCATGTTATTACAAAATACATTTCCTTACACTTTACAGTTGGTAGTCTCTTCTTCAGTAGATAGAAGTTATGAACAATATCTCGTATATATTTTACTTGGTTTGGTGTGATAACATCCAGTGTTCTTTTTTTTTATTTGTCGTGTTTTTGTTGGAGTTTGAAAAGATGAACTAGGTCCTTGCCATTCTACTTTCAAAGCCTCCATTGATATTTTTTGCAATCTCGATCTAGACACTCCGGTTGCAGCTATGGTTCTTTCCCTAAAATATTTCCTGACATTTTAGTATTTCTTTTTTTAATTTCTTTTAATATTTTTTAGGAAAAAAATTAAGGTATTAATATCCAGGCAACTTGTTTTTTGTTTAGATCGCCGTTATTAAAAACAGAATTAACACTGTCGAAATTATTCTTAAAATAAAAAGTAAAGCTAAAAGACATTAATTTCATGTGTAAATGGTTCATATTTTGAGTGAGTTTTTGTCCTACTAAAAATACAATTACTTTTTATTAAATTATTAAAAATATATGTACAAGAAAAATTTATCGCTTACGCCGCATTGCCAAGAAAATTTTTGTTTTTCTCGGTGCACTACTAAAGTAGGTACATACCTGTAGCGTTTCAAAGGAATAGTAAGTCCTTCCTCTGTCTCTTTCTTCATAAAATTATTCACATTGTTTACAATTGCTCGGCTTTGGCTATGTATAATAACACCTTTTCCAAGTTTTTTCGGAGACATAATTAAACTTAATTTAGTCACTAATATACAAATACTTTATCACAATATCACCAAAATACGACAGGATATAAAGAAATGCCGGACACCATAAGAGCCCTTTGCCAACTAAACTTGTGACCAAGATTTTCTGGGGGGCTGGGACAATTATGGGAAACTGGGTAAGGCAGGTGCAAAATGCAGGTAATGTAATTAAGCAACCCCCATGATGTAAAAAATTGTTTGTCCAGCGCTGAAATTTTGTTAATAATTCATCACTAAAGAATAATGGGGACAAAACACAAACAAATTATTACATCAATTTTTTTTTGTTTATAACGCATTTACTTTTCATATTTTATATCATATAATAATATGATAATTTTAAAACAGGTAAAAAGTCAATTTTGGACTTTTCGGTATGCTATAAAACGTGTGACAGTTCGTCTAAAAATGTGAGAAGCCCGCCAAGTTGTATTTTCGCTTATTACTTTAATAAAATAAAATTTTCTATTATACACAATCTCATCATATTCTACAACCGTAAACATCCGGCAACATCGGTAATATGCCAGCAATGGTAAAAGATCCATGTTGACGGTACGGTGTACTACTGATTTTATCACTGCGAAAGTTGTGCAGCGTTGCCAGTTGATTTAGCATTACTATTTCTATTTCAAAATTTATAAAAGTATAGATGAACGCTCCTGGTGCCTGGTTGGCAAGAGTCTGAGAAAGAGGGAAATAATTCTGTTCTCTTTCAAGTGTGACGGCTGTGGCTTCTTCTGGTTTGACGCGGACTCTAAGTATATCGTTCTAAAATATATTCAGCATTGCAGCGTTGCCGCTTTTGCCCAAAACAGGTGGCAACATCGGTATTGTAAATGAAACACCCCATATATTTTTAAATTTTTAGACTCTACGTAAAATTCAAATTATTTTTTAATATATTAATCTATTATATATAACTAATATTATTATATTGTACTTAATAATTTTCGATACATTGGCTCTTGAAAAATGACAATTTTGAACTTTAATAGCTTCTAGCATTCTAACTGTATGTCTTAGAGTAAAACGGCGTGTGTTCCTTCCTTCAATTTTTATTATCTTCCCAAAATATCAACTTCCGGTTAAACCGGAAGTAATTAATTTCCTGCTTTCGAGTTACATCCTGTTTTACGGAAAGTTGACAATTTTGGGAACATAGTAAAATTCAAGGACAGGAGCATGTGAGCCGTTTTGCTCTAAGACATATAGTTAGAATGATAGAAGCTGTCAAAGTTGAAAAATGCCATTTTTCAAGAGTCAGTATCTCGAAAACTATTAAGTATAGACTAGTAATGAATATATTAAAAACAATTATCTAAAAATTTAAAAATATATAGGCTGCTTTATTTAAAATAACGATGTTGCCACCTGTTTTGGGCAGAAGCGACAACGCCGCAATGCTGAAAATATTTTAGAACGATAGACCATGGTCGTTTATCTAGACAAACAAATTTTCAAATAAAACATATCTCCCGTTCTCCGATTCATTGTGAATCACCCTGTATATACAGGGTGTCCCACTTATAATGGAAACAAGCTTATATTTTCGGTATTTCTGAATCGATTGTTTTGAATTTTGGTATGGTTATGTATAATCCTAGGGCGCACTTTTCTATTGCTTGCAATTTTAGGTAACCCATTGACGTACGGATTTATAGTGGCTTTAAAATAGTAATTTAAAGAGTAAAGTACCTTTAGCGATTATTTTATTTCTAAACTAATATCAGAAGTCGATTTAGCATCCATTAAAACGACTAAATACAAAGTTTCAATAAATTAAAACAACCAGTGGCTTGGGTATGACCAACTTTATGTTTACTTCTTTTTAAAAATATTGACATCTAAAATATGCGCGATAAGAAACAAGGTAATTATCAAAAATGTTGACCGTTTAGCGGCTTCATCTAAGAAAATTAAATACGGTAAAAGCAGAGGCGTCCTGTATTTTCTGCTAGAAAATTAAATTTGTAATGTGACAACTTACAAGTTAATCGAATACCAATAAGTTCATTAAAACGCAAGTGACAAAAAAATATAAAAACTTAGTTGGCCATGTAAATAAAACAAAATAATTATTTAAAAACAACAATAGCAATCTAATACTAATTACCAAAATAAAATTAATATAAGCTAAACTAACCATGATTGAGTGTACAACTCTGAACAAATATCTAAATACATTATTAAAAGTCAATATCTTCAACCAAACCACCATAATTTCTAATGCATTTTTCATTGATTTTTCCAACCCTTAAAAAAACTTTTCGAACTTCTTGACGGGAAATTTCTGCACACGCTTGTCTTACACGGTCTTTTAAAGTTTGTAACGTCGCTGGACGAGTTTTATAGACTTTATTTTTTATAGTACCCCATAGATAAAAATCCAGCGGGGTCAAGTCTGGAGCCCTAGGCGGCCAAGCTACAAAGGGACTATTGCGACTAATTTATTTTCAAAATTTTCATTAAGCCATCCTCTTACAGGTCCAAAATTATGAATTGGAGCGCCATCTAACTGATTATACAAATTCTCCCCGTATTCTAACGGCAAACCGTGAATATAGCATCCCAAAAATCATGTTGCAAGAACTCCAGAAATCTAACAATTTATCATCAAAATGTGCAGTGTCTGAGGAATAAGCTTGACACCTTGGAGGTCGCTTTGCTACAATGCAATGCCGATATCGTATGTATTACTGAGCATTGGTTAAATGATAGTCAATTTAATATGGTAAGTCTTAACAAGTATATATTAATCAGTAAGTTTTGCAGAACAAATTTTAAGAATGGTGGCGTTGCAATATTTTCCAGCAATACATTTTTTGAATCCGTAACAGAAATTAAGTTAAATAATATTGTTTGTACTGAGAAACTTTTTGAGATTTGTGGTGTAAAATTGGTGCTTGAAAATAAGAAAACAATAAAGATTTTTTGTATTTATCGATCGCCCTTAGCTGATATAAACTTATTTATTTATGAATTAACGAAATTTTTAGAGTCAAATGTAAACATAAACAAGAATGAAAGAGTAATCCTATGCGGTGATCTTAATATTGATTATCTAAAAAATACAGTAGAAAAAAATGAGCTACATGATCTATTAAGTATGTACGGACTTGCCTTTCATGTTTGCGTGCCGACAAGGTGTGTGGCTGATTCTTCAAGTGCAATTGATTATATGTGTTCAAATTTACTGGGTGTTTATGAATTAGATTGTAACGTGGAATTTAATGGATTGTCGGATCATTCAGCGCAGATTTTAAGTTTAAAAAAATTACCCATGCCAAAAAATGAGAAAGTATTCATTTATAAAAGATTATTTACGATTGAAAATTATGATACATTAAGATATTACTTACAGAAGGAGACATGGCTGTCTATTTTTGAAGCTGCCGACGTGAATAGTGCTTTTCAGGAATTCGTTCAACTTATTCTAATGTATATTAATATTGAATTTCCTCTAAAGAAAGTATTTTTAAATAATAACAAAAAACCATGGTTAACTTCTGGTATTCGCGTATCAGCTCGAAATATAAAACAACTACATACGTTGGTAGCGCAGACTGATAGTCCTGTCTTGGTCAACTACTATAAGAATTATAAAAAGGTATATAAAAAAACTATTCAGGCTGCTAAAAGGTTACACAATAATAGATTGTACATAAATTCGGCAAATAAGGGCAGGACTGTATGGGGTATAATCAAAAATACTTTGGCTCGAGGAGAGACTAGAAATAATATTGAAAGTCTTTACGTGAATGGCGACCGGATAAGTAATCTGAATGACATGGCTAATGCATTTAATAAGTATTTTGTGGAGGCCCCGCAAAATTTAATTACTGATGATATGAAACGAAAAAAGAGTGAATATACTTTCAAATATCGCAAAAAAGTTGTCACAATGTTTTTCAGACCTGTTTTGGAATGTGATGTAAATGACGTTATAAAGGCATTAAAAAAATCAAATTCAGTTGGCATTGATAATATTTCAGTGAATGTGTTGAAATCTATTAGTGACTATATATTGAGTCCATTGACGTACCTAATAAATATGTCATTGGAGAAGGCAATTTTTCCTGATATCTTTAAGACTGCTCGGGTTATTCCGCTTCATAAAAAAGGAGAGAAAGATAGGTTAGACAATTATCGCCCGATCTCTTTATTAAGCTCAGTATCAAAAATTCTGGAACGAATTGTTTTTAACCAAATCTCGATGTTCCTATCAACTTTTAATATTATTACAAATTGTCAACATGGTTTTCGTAAAGGAAAGAGTGTAAATTCGGCGATCTTAAGCTTTATTGGCGAGCTTTATAGTGCACTTGATAGTAATAAGAAATGCTTCGGTCTTTTTATGGACCTCAGTAAGGCCTTCGACCTTGTTGACCACGTCTTACTAGCGGCGAAATTACATGAATACGGCATGAGAGGTATGGTTGGTGAATGGCTGCAGTCATATTTGATTGGGCGTGATCAGGTTGTGGATCTTCAAAGTATTCGATCTGATAAACGTAATATAAGCATTGGTGTTCCTCAGGGATCCATTCTGGGCCCCTTACTATTTCTAATTTTTGCGAATGATCTTCCAGACGTGGTTCATAATGAAAAAGAACTTGTTATGTTTGCTGATGATAATTCCTATTTGAGTTGTAACAGTGCCGCCGAGAGTTCGATTGCATTATTGCGTGATATGCTTGCAAGATTTAACGCATGGTTTGCCAGCAATGGGTTATGTTTGAATACAACTAAAACAGTGTTTATCAACTTCACTCCGGGTAGGTAAACTTTTAATGAGAGCCTGCTTGTCAGGGCGAATGGTGGATCGATTGCACAGGTTGCCCAAACAAAAGTACTGGGTATACATATTGATAATGCCCTATCTTGGAGCTTTCACTGCACTGAACTAAGTTGTAGCATTTCTCCGATATGTTATGCTCTCTATCGCCTACGTGGTCTGGTTAGTAGGAATATTCTCTTATCTTATTACTATGCCCAATTTGTTTCTCGAGTAAAAAGTGGAATTTTATTCTGGGGTTCCTCTCCATCAAATTTAAATAGAGTGTTTTTAATCCAGAAGAAGGCTGTTAGAAGTATGATGGGAGTGTCTTGTCGTCATTCATGTCGAGGGCTATTTAGATCACTTAAATTGCTCACTTTGCCGAGTTTATACATTTTAGAAGTTCTTATGTACGTAAAAAACAACCTACATAGTTTCTTATCCATGGAAAACGTTCATAATTATGAAACGCGTAACAATATGAACTTTGTTGTACCGGCGCACAACATGACATTATTTGAAAGGAGTCCATTTTACATGGGAACCAGACTGTATAATAAGTTACCTAGGGAGATCAAAAATATACCAAGCAAAGCCATTTTTAAAAAAACTGTTTGTAGTATATTGGTTTCTCATGTTTTTTACAATATTCGTGAATTTATGGATTGTGATTTGTCATCCTAACTGTAATTTAGTAGGTATATATATTTTGTACTTATAAGTAATAGTCGCTTCTCCACAGTTCTCTGTGTGTCGTTTTTGACTTTTTCTATACCAATGTAAATTTTGGTCTCTTGAAATAAAAAATTTATTTATTTATTTATTTATTTATTTACTTACAACATTTAAAATTGTATAAAACAAAGGGTCCAATAACACGATCTTTTAATAGACCACACCACACATTTATACGGGCAGAGTATTGACTTTTACAATTAATAACCCAATTTGGATTATGCTCACTCCAAAATCTAATATTTTGAGATGATACGGTCCGGCTTTTGGAAAATGTTGCCTCGTCGGTGAACAAAATTTTTCCAAAAATACCATTGTCTTCATAAAATTTTGTATGCATTGTTAGGCAGTACTCCATTCTTCTTTCGTTATCACCTGGTTGCAACGTGTGTAAAAATCTTGGCTCAAATGGTTTAATACCATTTCTCTTTAAACATCTTTACGCAGAACTTTTTCGCCTAATATCAAAGCTTCTTCTGCCTTCGATTGAATTCTCTACAATTTCGAACATTATCTCCTAATAATCTCACTATTTGTACTTTCTTAGCCAAACTCAAACGCATATCTGCTATTTTTCATACAGCACAAATATTAATAATTTAACTTTGACATAACAATGATTTTTCCGTTGACATATAAATAATATTTTGTTTTCATGGCCAACTGATTCAAATTTTCTTATTTATGCCTGTTTGATTATTTTTTAATTTTCTGTATAAAATTTAATTTTATTGCAGAAAATACAGTACGCCACTGCTTCTACCGTATGTACTTTTTTTTTATATAAAGCCGTTCAATGGTCAACATTTTTGGTAATTACCTTATTTCTTATTTTAGATGACAATATTTTTGCAAAGAAATAAACGTAAATTTGGTCATCGCACGCCACTGGTTGTTTCAATTTATTGAAACTTTGTATTTAGTCGTTTTGATGGATGCCAAATCGACTTCTGATATTAGTTTTGATATAAAATAATCGCTAAAGGTACTTTACTCTTTAAATAATTATTTTAAAACCCCTATAAATCCGTACGCTAATGGGTTACCTAAAATTTTAGGCAATAGAAAAGTGCGCTCTAGGATCATACATAATCACACCAAAATTCAAAACAATCAATTCAAAAAAACCGAAAATATAAGCTTGTTTCCATTATAAGTGGGACACACTGTATATTATACACTTTTCTTACATTTAATTCCTTCAAAGTTTGGTTTCCTTAACCCGTAATCTGTTTTATTTACTTCGTTCAAAACGTGTCTTAGCATGCTGAAACCAGTTTTTGTAAAAAATCTGTAAGTTCTTTAAAATTAGTTCGGACAGCATCTAAAATTTAAAAAAATGACAATCACTAATAGATACCTAGTGATTAAATTATTAGGTACCGGAAATTTTTCTGAGGACTTGAATGTTTTGAAAATTATCTCGAGCCAAAGGCTAGGTATAATTTTCTAAAAATATTCATGATCGAGGAAAAATTTGCCGGTAATTAATTTAAGCACGTTATAGCGCCCTACTCCCTTGACCAATCTGATGACCTGATATGAACTTCACGCGAGCGGCTGGATAATGTTCTGACCAAGAGAGGGGTTATAAACACTAACTATTTGCGGGATTCGGAAAATTCCTGTGCTTAATTGCAAAAACAAGAGAACTACAATCTTTGTGAATTAACCCTTTATTCACACTAACCTCACCCTGTAATCTCTCTAATGTTAACTGTTTTCCCAGATTTAAATTTAAGGTATCTACCAATTAATTAAGCTGTTTTTCATTATAGTCAAAATTAAACACTGAAATTCTAGTTCACATACACAAGTTTTATTTAAAAATCTCCAAGTTTACATTTATCTTTCAGCAACCCTTTTCTAAACACATAATTAAATAGGATATAACCCTTTTCTTAAACACATAATAAAAATGGATATACAGTGGAGCCACCCGGTATTACCTCCTTTACAACTCTTTACAGAAGGCAATAAATTCACTAATTTATTCCTGACAAACACTTTTCTAACACTGATATTCCTGTCAACACACTTACTTCTTCTTATTGTAACTTTCAACTATTTTTTCGCGACAGGTACGTATTCAAACAATCGAGCGTAACACCGGAAAAATGACTGACTTCTCAAGTTCCGTGTCCACCTTTTATACCAAATTTTCCCATTAATTATCAACACCTGTGTGCTAGTTGACAGATTTATTATCCTATAAATCTTTCTGACATTCCCAGAAACAACTGTACAAAAATTAATTTATGACTGTATAAGGTTCATTTTACCTTGATAATAACCATATAAGGCAATCGAAAAAACCAGAAAACGTGAATCTAAGCAATTCACGAGCGCTTGACCTCTTTTAACTCATAAATCGTACAAAGATTGCATCACTTCCTTTCGCAGGTGGAAGCTGCACGTGCCCACTGAATTCTGGAATTATCCGGTCAAATGAGTTCACCGTCCATGTAAGTGTCAGGGGAAAGATAATTTATTATCGTCTATAATTAGTTCAAGTGGCCCCTTCCCTGGAAACGCAGGTGTGATTTTATAGTGGGGCAGCGTCTTCCTTCCTAGCGTGCCGAAAAACGCGTTTTAGTTTTCGGTGGTTCGCGCTCTTTATCGGTTGACCCAAGGAATAACTTAGAAAGTTCTTTAATTTTTAAAATGATTTTGATTTTATGTGATACCACTTGTGAAATAACTCTCTGGATTTATCCATCATCGACAGTGAGTTTAGTTTATTTAATTTAATTCTTTCTTTCTTTTTAAACTAGATTCCATACTGGACCTTAAAAAAATTTTAATTTTTATTCAAAAATATTTGAAATTCTTAAAAAAATTTATTTCTATATTTTATTCAATTTATTTAGAAGTTCTTTTCAATCAAAATTCTTTTTTTTTTTTATTTATTTTTCTTAAAATATTTTCCAATTCTTGAATTAAATAAAATAAATTTTATTTAATTTTATTTTTCTTACTTTGATGCAAATACTCTTACAATTTATTCTTTGGGTATTTTTCAAAAAACATTTTAAGATTTTTATTCCAACGAATTTTCTCCTAAAGAAAATTATTTTTCCAATTTATTTAAAAATAAATTCCAATCCTGAATTTAAAAATTATTTCTTTTCCCATTAAAGGTGAACCAATTTTGGATTCATCATATTACTCCCTTTTCCCCAAAATAAAATGTATTTCGACTTGAAATCATTTTATGTAAACAATAAACAAACCGTTAACCTCCTTGAATATAGGTTATCAGGTCACGTACCCTAGGTCTCGTCGTCAATGCTTAGATTTACTTCATTTAGCACACAGCTGGCTTTAAAATAACTCTCCGAAGTGTTTTGACCTTTTTCCTTTTGTTTACTTTACCTAACTATTAAGTGGTGCTATCCTCTATTTATAAAAAAATGTTCATGCATTAAAATAAGTAGATACATAATATAATGTTCTTGTTTTTGGAACATGGAACATGTTATGTTAGATGAATTATTTTTCTTTTTAGAACTATTGCAATTTAATTTTTTTCATGGCCCATGTGCCTATTAAACCCTTTCCGTTTCTTGGTGCGATAACTTAATGACTAGGTTCACTCGTCCTTTTTAGGATTTTAAGTTATATTAAAAATTTTAATATTGATTTTATCTACAACTATTTAATTAAATTCATATTTATGACTATAAATTTAATTTTTTTTTTTAAATTCAGACTTATTCTCTCTCCGTTATTAACAAATTTCATTCATAACCAATAAACAATGTATTTGTAAATCATACACACTTAGAAAATTTAGACAAATGATTAAATTATAGAACTTCGGAATGTTATATGGAGTTAAAGTATATTTATTTTACATACTTATTACCACTCTAGAGATCTTCATAGTTTGGTTTTTATTTATTTATTAAAATTCCTTATAACATACCTAAAGTGTACCTTACATAATAAAAATAATTTTATGAATATAGTTATGGGTTGGTTAGCTTATAATTTAATTTTATATCATTTTCTCAAGAAAATAATTAAAATAAACACTATCCTTGTAGAGAATTTTCTCTTTTTGCTTAATTTCTTACAGGTGGTTACTTAATTAACCCATTTTTTAAATTAATTTTCCTTCTATTTAATATTTTGGTTGAAATAACTACACTATGATCATTAGCACCACTTATAAAAAAAATTCTATATAGTTAGTTTACGTCTATATATAACCTTACAATTATTGTTATTTTTATACTATTACAAAAATTTCAATACCTTTTATCTTTTAACGTTTTTACTCACTCTCACTTTCGCTATCGTCACTGTCCTGCCTCAGTCTCTTGAGGGTCAGTCTGAGGTTGGTGAGTGTGGTGACCTCATACCGTGGTCCCGGACTAGGACTCGGTATTTCCTGCGAGGTAGATGGTAGCTCGTATCTAGCGGCGTTGACCGTGGCGTTGACCCATTCGTTTATTCTTTCCAATCTATTGTGTGGACTGTTTCCCCCCGACGGGAGTCGGCTGGGTCCTGGTTGATCTTCTGGTCCTATACCCGGCGTGATATCTGGAACTTGTTCTGATTCTGGATTGCCTCTGCTTGGACTGTCGGTCCCTATCGCTTGGTCAGCTTCTGGTATTCCCTAATGGTCCATCTGTGGTGCTGGCGGAGGATACTGAGGTGATCTAGGTATCTGCACAGGTGCGTAGCATTCATCGCAAAAACATCCTGGCATTCCTTCCTGGCGGATGGACCTCCAGAAATCGGCTAGTTTGAACAGATCCCTTCCTCCTTGCACTGGCCTACAGCTAGGACAATCGCACAAATTTGGGTCATAGACTTTCCCAAATGCCGACGCCCAGTCTGTTCGGAATAGGTGATATTCCAAATGAACTAGTGCCAGCCATCCCGCCCGGTTGATGTTCGCCTAGTTGGTGATAGAGATCCCTCAGATGGTAAAGCACCATTCGCAAAATAGCATTGACCATGGGCCAGTTCCCTTTAATCATTCTTGCGTACGTCAGGAATAATATCATCCATTCCGTGGTTGGATAGTTTTTTTTTATTGTCTATTATATTCCCGACACGTCACTTGAATTAGAGAAATTTCTCGATGACCGGTGGTCTTTTAATTCTTAAGTTTTTCCCTCAACACACACGAACAGTTACCAATCGTCACACTCGGAGTATCTTCTTACTATGAAACAATTTTTCAAAACACGCTCCCTTTTTAATTTAGCTTATATACCTTCCTTTCGTGGGGGACGTTTACAAAAAAATTTTAATTTATGCCTCCCTATTTCCCTACCATGAATTTAATATTCTCCTGCTGAGTTAATGGATATATATATTTTTCTTAGTTTTTTGTTTACTTCAATATCCAAACCGCTGCTCAAACTCCTTTTCTTAACGCTCCCTTAATTACTTTTAGGTCATAAAGTTAGTTAATTTACGATAAAAATGTCTAACTCTTTTTCATTTAACTACTCCATACATTTTCCCCTAACCTTAGGTTAATTGGCTTCTGTTTACAAATTTTTTTGTTTATATTATGTATACAACTCGGCTATCCTCAGTAGTCTTTAAAATTAAGGCATCTTTCATTCCGTTGGTTTTTTCCTTTCCTTTACTATATTAGTTAGTCATCTGGCGGTATTAGACCTCTTTGTTTAGATTTCGTCTTTTTGGGTGAATGTTCAATAGTTGCTCTGTCTGGCCATTAAAGCAGCACCTTACGGGTGGTTGTTGTGTTTCCTTTTTCTCTATAAATTTCTTTAAATTGTAAAAAGACGTTTTAGGGTTTTGTAAACAGATGGCGCGTAAAGGGTTTTTTTGAATATTTTTAATTTACATTTTTAGCAGTTTCCTCTTTTCCAAATAAACTCCATTCAATTTTTGGTAGATTATGCAAGTCATGTTGTAAGATGGCGTATGATGTATGCGCCTGCTGATTTTTATTTGAAGCGGGTGCTTCGTTAGCTTCGGTATTTATTTCGTTATCTACCTGGAATGTCACGTGCTTTTTAGGTGCATTTAATATTGTTTTAGGACTAGGTGGATTGCTTGCTGGGTCTTCATTCTTCCAATAACTAGGAACTGTGTTTTCGGTGTCCACCAATTTATCTTGTTTTTCTTGCCTATTATGCAGCACAAATAAGGTTAGAGTATCCCAACATGATGCGATTAGATGAGGAGTACATCCGGTCAATCAGAAATTTAATTATTCTGAAGATAAAATATAACTCAATAAGTCCGCTCATAAAATCTCCCAATAGTGTAAAATATCCATACAATTTTTCTATTGTACTATTTGCCAATTTTTCCAATTCTTGTTTATTAAAAATGTTTAGGGCAGAAAATCCTTGTGACTGCACTTCTTGTCCTGCAATACGCCTCACTAAAATATTATTCAGAGCCTGTATTTCCGCTGAAAACATTACTGCCTCTTGTGCTTGTCGAATTTCGTTTAACGTATATAATCCACTTTCACCTAGATTCTTTATAGTTTGAAATTTGTGCGATAATTCATTATCCACTTTCAGTTCTTGTGGAACAATTCCAAAATTATGATATGGGTCAAAACCTGTCCATCTGCCGTCAAGCAAAAATAATGCCGGTATAATTGAATTGCATTCAGTTTCTTCTCCATAGTCTTGTAATATTCTGGTCACTGGTGACATGTACAAACTTTTGTTATTTTCAGTGACCGGCAATTCTACATAGCACTAGTCCGTCCATCTAACTTCTACAGCGACTGGTAGACATTTCAGAATAAACAAAGCTTCTCCACTCACTTTTGCTACATAGCCAAGTTGATTTTTTACTAGGCTAGCAACTGCATGTGGATTGAAAGTAGCCATGACAAGTCGATTTTTCAATATTTCTCTATGTAATAGATATCTACGGTGTATTGTTTGTGTAAACATCTCATTTAGTGTTCGCTTAAAAGACTGTTCTATATAGAGAAATTTGGTGTTTACGTAGGTAAGCATATCCGCGTCTTTATTTTCTGACACTCCGGTAAACGGGATTTCTTCTGTAGCAGATAGTTTCCTTAAGAGAAATATTCTAGGATGCTCACTTTGCCAGACTGTACTACCGCAAATCTTGTCGTCGCTAATAAGTTGTATGGCAGAAACTTTATTTTTATCTTCGACCACTACGTACAGGGTTATCGGCCACATTTTGACCAATAGGTAACTTTTTTATTTAAAGTTTTTCATATGGATAGCGCTTATCTAAAGGGGTCCAACAGCCATTTTACAGTTTTGAGTAAATTAAGGTTAAATATTTTACAGTCTTAAAAATCGGCATTTAAATATTTGGGACTGTCTTTAATATGTTTTATGAGGAAATGGTTTGTCTACATATATTAATATAAAAAAAGTTTAGTCAATTAAGTATTTTGGTTTTTGTAGCACTAAATGGTGGTTGGTTCCTTTTTGATAAATTTAAAATATTGTACGTGGATCTGTTTAAACACTGCTTATATGACTTGGATCTTTTTAAATGAAACAACTGTGGTCATATGGATCATTTTTTATAAATAACATTACACTAATATTATAAAGGTGAACTTTTTAATCATCCTCAACCTGAGTTTCCACATTAAAATCAATGCTCTCGCCAAATCCTTCTATGTCATCATCAAAATCAGCACCCCTTAAACCTTTATAAAAGTATTTAACGTCGTTTGGTATAAACGACATTAAAGTTTTAAGATCGGCGATTTTTTTTGAAGATAAAGTCCTTCCTTCTGGATAAAGCTTAAAAAGTTTTTGCGCAAAAAAACTATTAGCATTATCGGAGGGTCTACCCTTGTTAATTTTTTTTATGTTTATTTCTTTGTATTCTTCACTCTCTTTGTGAGAATACTTCATAAAAATGGAATGGGGAGTGTCTTTTTTAAGCATTACCACTCTTGCCTTTAGCCAACTGATCTTTTCATTGTTAGCATCTATTTTTCTGTTAGTTACAGATTTTTCAATTTGTGCCGTTCCATAGAAGTCATCCTCTGTCATTTCACATACAACAAACTTCTTTTTTTTGGAACAATTCTCTAAGACATGTTTAAACTCATTAAGCGTATACAAGCGTAATTGGTATTTTAGTGATCTTTCAACTTCCCCAAAATCTGTGTCATTTGGAAGATAGCTGTGACCGGGAATCAAATATTTGAAATAAATAGTTTTCAGAGAAGGGTGAGTTTCTAGGATAGCTTTTAATAGCAAAACAATTTTTATATTGCGATTTTGGCCGCCGCACGAGTCAGACCATAAAATCAATTCTTCTTTTCCTTGGGCCAAATGATTATCAATAAATTTTTTAAGGCAGGAACCCACTTCTTGAGCTCCACGACCAGCTATTCCCTCGGTCCATATAAAGCAGTATGCTATGTTGGTTGTTCCTGCATGTACTCCTTCATGAAAAACAGAAAGTTGTCGCTTATAATACACCAAATTAGTTGGTAGTTTGGGTAAGCCTAAGACCTTTTCCATATCGTATGTTGCCACCTCAAGCTTTGCGTTATGTTTTGCTTGCTCCATATCATGTTTCATCGCCTCGCGTGCTTCTTTTGAGTTTAATAGATGATTTTCATGCTCAGATTTATATTGTTCTTTTAAAACATAATTTTTTTTTATTTTGATGTTAAAAGAATCACATAGGTTGCAAGTGTCTTTAATAGGGGGTTTGCGTCGTAGGTTAAAATTTTCGTAGAAAATTGCTTTGTATGTTGAAAATCCTATCTTCTCGTTAGCTTCTTCTTCATTAAATAAAGTGTACATTTTGTTTAGTGTCAAATCTGTTGCCAAAAATCTTGCCTCCGTTTCATTTCTACAATAATGTGAAATGTACGTGGGAAATTTAGCTATGTGGCTAATAACTTTATTTTTTTTTTCTTGAGATATTTTGTTATAACCACCAATCTTAAAACCTCTCTCGTCTTTAATATTTCCGGTTTTAATTTTATTTAACGCTGTGTTAACTCTTTTTGGAGAAATTCGCAATGTGTTAATGTACATGTCTCTACATACTCTTACATTATTTATTGCATAGACCCTGGTATTTTGCCTTCTATTGCTCTCTTTATTTCTTTTTCTCTTTATACCTTGTACATTTATAGTAGCTGCAATAAAGGCGGTTTGAGCATTATAGGATTCAAGTTCCCAGAATTGTTGAAACCATTTTTCTCGTATTGGAAAAGAAATGTTTTCATTACATTTTAATGTACAATTGCACTGAAAGTTGCTACATATTTTTGGTTCTACCAGTTTTCCTTTCACTGAAAAATGTTTTTTGTTACTGTCTCTTAATTTTTTTCGACTTTTAAAAGTCTGCCCAGCATATTTTGTATGTCTTCCTTTCTTTGGTCGACCTTTTTGAAGTGTATCTTCTTGATTTTCTTCTTGTTGCGATTCACTACTTTCTACACTAGAGTCGGATTCATCAGCTGCAGCTTCTTTAGGGTCAAATTCACTGCCAGAATTTTCGAAATCAATGATACTCTGAACGGCATTCCCATCGTCTTCAATAACATCAGTGAAAGTGATAAGGCTAGGAACCTAAAAATAACATTAAATTTCAAAACAAGACCCAGCATTTAAATTATTATATATCATTTTTTTACTTATCGAATATCAAATTAATATTTCAAAATATGAATTTAACATACCACAGTTTTTACACTTATTATTTCTCCCAATGGTTCTTGCAAATTAACATCGCCACCCGTTTTGCTTGTTTCGACAGTGCTTTTGACGTTGTGTGGCTAGAAAGAGTTTAAAAAAATATTATTTTCTAAATAGATCCAACCGGCACATTGAATAAAATAATATTAAATATTATGCTATAAAGTTACTTACTAATATTTTATTATAAGTAGTTAAAAAATATTGTTTAACTTACCACCGTAACCAAAGTAATTATATCCATCTCCTGAAAGTCGCCATCGCTGAATTGCTTATCTTCCTGTTGCAGAACATCAACGTCCTTAGTATTAAGATTGTTGTCCTTAAAAAAATAAAAATAATAACTATATCTAAAAAGAACCAACCGACATAATATATACCAATATATAAAGGGATCCAAGAGAAATTATTATTTTTATCCTAAAATTTTTGACAAAAATACATACCGAAGTTGTTAGACAAATTATTTCCTCTGACGACTGCTGTAAATCAACATTGGTAACAGTACTGTTTGATTCATCACTACTTATAGCACAGTTGTTTAGCTAAAAATAAGATATACATTTTTCCTAAAAAGATCCAACCGACAAAATGAATTAAATTTAAGGAGATCCATGCGATAATTTTAAACTTAATAATTTTTGTGATAAAGAAACCCACTTAAAATATCAGAATTGCTAAGATAATCCTATCAATATCCATCTGCTAAAATTCAATACTACAAAAAGCTTTCATGTTTTACTAAAGGTTAAAAAAATATATTGTACTAATTTTCTAACCTCAAAACAAGGTAAAAGTATGCTACTTACTTGTGTAGCCTCTGTATCCAATGCACGTTCTAAATTTGCCTGTCTTAACGCCAGATTTAAAATCGTCACACTTCTTTTATTCATTTTTATCAAATAAAATATAATATAAACAGAACTTATACCAAAAACTAAATTTCGTTATTGAAGAACATTGATTATACGTTAATCAAAAAAGAACCAAGTAGCAAGTCAAAAGGAATCCAAGCGCCACGTGACTATACTCTAAACAGGCCTTGTCCCTTGGATCCATTTAAAGATAAACAGATTTCTGTAAATCGTGTTAAGCAACTTGGTAACTTTATTAACAGAGGTCTCTGAAGTCAAGTTTGGCGTTTGAAACTTTTTTGATAAACTAATTATTTATTTTTAAGGCATTTGGTATACTTAACTCAAAAAAAGCAATTTGGCGTTTGGTCCCTTTTAGATAAGCGCTATCCATATATAGTTTAAATGTAACATTTATAGGTCCTTTTGAGAAGCGCCAGTAAAAGTAGGTTTCGGATATACAGGGTTCCCCATTACGAAATGTCAGAACAATGTTACTTTTTTTAAACGGAACACCCTGTATATTATTGAATTTTTAGATTCTCCAGACAATTCTAAGTATATTTCGTGTATAATATCCTATACCTATCTTCAACAGTTTCCGAGATATTCATAATTGAAAATCGGATTTTCTTTTATTATTTATTTCAATTTAATTAAATTAAACAATGAATAAAAAGTTAAAATGAAATAATTGAAAAGTAAAGAAATGAACTAATTCGTTAATAAATGCTCAAAATGGCCTCCATTTTCTTGAACGCAAAGTCGGTAACATTTTTCTAAGTTCTTCACTGCATCGCTTACCATAAGTGGATCGTTTTTTATAGCATTAATTGAGATTATAAGTGCGTTCTGCAAGACTTCGATGTTTGGAAATGTTGGATTATTGTCAAAGAGACTGCCCTTAATCGTACCCCAAAAAAACCTGTCCATTAAAGTAAGGTCTGGGCTGTTTGGGGGCCATTTGATGTTTCCATATCTTCCTATCCATCTAGGATATTTACGGTTTAAATAATTCGTTACATTTTGAACGTTATGTGGAGGAGCCCCATCA
The DNA here is from genome assembly GCA_963969555.1 of Polydrusus pterygomalis. Lineage (NCBI taxonomy): Eukaryota > Metazoa > Arthropoda > Insecta > Coleoptera > Curculionidae > Polydrusus > Polydrusus pterygomalis. Next base: position 87,099,929 of record OZ018379.1, read on the forward strand.
TGTTGCCAAATCAACCTGTTCACGTGAACTAAAGGGATCTCTTCCAGATATTCTTCAATTTCGTTGTTTAGGAATTGAAGGTATCTTTCTCCCGTTAAGCTCCCTTCATATAGTAAAGGCCCCAAAATAATATTATTTGTAATACCACACCAAACGTTAATGGATCTTCGACCAGACGACTTTATAATTTTTGTTTGATGCGGATTCGTTTGGGACCAATAGTGGCAATTTTTTCTGTTAAAGATCCCACCTGTTGATAAATTCGATTCATCGGTCCACGCAATTTTATAAAAAAAATTTGGATTTCGTTCCAGCTCCCGCAGCATAATTTGGCAAAATTGTAGTCTTTCCCGCTTATTATCTTCGCTTAAAAACTGAACCTTGGTGAATTTAAAAGGTCTGAATTTATATTTTTTCAGCGTATTTTGTATTTTCCAGTATTTTATATCCAAAGTTTTAACAGCAGTGGGAATGGAATGTGTTGGATTTTCTAAAAAATAATAAATAATAACTAAGAATAATAAACATATCAAGTTAAAATTTTACCTTGGAAATATAATAAGACATTAAGCTCTGTATTTTCATCCACACCACGATAAGCCTTCTTCCTCTGCAATGTTTTAAAGTATTGTAACTGCTTAAATACATTAACAAAAGTGTTTTCAGTTGGTGTTTGACGGTTTCTGTATTCTCTTTGGTATCTTTCTTTTGCCAAACGCTTATTTTTATTACACTTTATGTAAAACTGTAAAATATCAAATTTTTCTTGTTCTGTATAGCCCATCTTTATACAGAATTATGATTGCGAAACGTCAAAACTTTTAGAAAAAATGAAAGTTAATTCTGTTTCTGTCATAATATGATTTCAAGGTAATATGATAAAAACAGTAATAATAGCCCAATTTAAGTCCGAAAATCCGATTTTCAATTATGAATATCTCGGAAACTGTTGAAGATAGGTATAGGATATTATACACGAAATATACTTAGAATTGTCTGGAGAATCTAAAAATTCAATAATATAAAGGGTGTTCCGTTTAAAAAAAGTAACATTGTTCTGACATTTCGTAATGGGGAACCCTGTATATCCGAAACCTACTTTTACTGGCGCTTCTCAAAAGGACCTATAAATGTTACATTTAAACTATATATGAAAAACTTTAAATAAAAAAGTTACATATTGGTCAAAATGTGGCCGATAACCCTGTACATGTTTGGATTTTTTCCTTTTTCTTGAATATATGTGGCCATCCCTTCATATACTATATTAAATGTATTGCACAAATTCTGTCTATTTTGTTCCCATGAGGTTTGTCCATTTACGAAGTCCGTACATTCGCCTGGTAAATAAGGACATTTTACTCCATTTTGTAGGTGGATTTCATTAGTATCTAGCGTAACCCTGGTATGATAATCCTTTGGGGTGATTCGTATATCCGACTGCACTATTACGTTATTCCATTGTTTTCCTTCTTCAATATATTGTGTACCTTCACAATTATGTTTGCTATCTATTTTTCCAGCTATCACAATAGATATTGATATTGAGGCATTATGTTTTAATTTATTTATTATATGACCATTAATCCCATTAAACTGGCGATAAGCGTGTGTTTTTATGCATTCTTCTGAGCTCATTTCATATATATAACTGGATAGTCCTCCTTCTACAGCAGATTGGTGTGAAAACGCTCCACAATGCGTAATAATTCGCGTAATTTCTACTAAACAGGAATACACGTGAACAACTTGTACGTGCGTATTTTCTACAAAATATCCTGATTCTGGGTCTGTACAGTTACTAACGTCCTTTAATTGATATTGCAGTTATATTAGTAGCAGGATTCTTACAATCATATGCTATCAACACGGCGTACGTAAATTGCATCATAGCAGTGAAAACTAGTCTCCTCACTGCAACAAATAAGAGCGTTAATATAGCGGTCCTTCATTTTTCCTTAAAATTATGGTGGCTCCTAACTATGTATTATACTACATCTCATAATCATCAAACCTTCTAGGTAACCTGATCTCACGAGTTCGTGTCTGTCTATTATTTACAGGTAGTTCTCTCTCCTCGTCAGACTCTAAGGAATCGTCCATCGACTCCTCTGACGAATCTTCTCTACTTTCCTCGTTCTGTTCTTCTTCTTCTACTAATTCCTCAGGAGGTAAAGGCTCTCCCTCTCTTCCATGCTCTAAAAATTAATCAATATCTACTTGTGCATTTTTGCCGTCCATTTCATCACTTGTGTGATTTTCACCTTCATCTTCACTTTTACTAACTTTTTCATTTTCATTTAACCTCGCTTTTTCTTCAGTTAGATTAACTTCCTTGCACGGTTTTAATCTATCCGCATGTACCATGTGTTCTTTCTTCCCACTTATTTCCTTAATTTTAAATGTCACTGGTCCTTTCTTTTCTATAATCCTATACGGTCCTGTCCATTTATTATAACATTTTGACGCCAGTTTCTTTCCAGGTATGGCTGGAGTGTATAAATAAATAAGATCTCCTAATTGAGTAGGGAATAGTAAGCGTTTCTAGACCATCCATGGATTTGGATCGCAGACACCCCCACCACCACACCCAAATCGATGGGTAAATTGCAATCCTCCTTCCACCACACCCAAACCTACCAATACAACACTCCCCCCACTCCTACCCCTCACTCCTCCCCCTACGCCTCTCCCCACTCCTCTCCCCACTCCTACCACCACTCCAACCCCCACTCCTCCCCCACTCCTCCCCCACTACCACCCCCACTCCTACCCCCACTCCTACCCCCACTCCTCCCCCCACTCCTCTCCATACTTCACCGTTCACCGTTCACCGAATCCCCCCACATATATAAAACGATTTGGATCGCAGACACCCCCACCACCACACCCAAACCGATGGGTAAATTGCAATCCTCCTTCCAACACACCTAAACCTACCAGTACAACACTCCCCCCAACACCACACCCCACTTTGTTGTTGTAAAAAGCAGTCGTTGTTCAGTTTAAAAAATAATAGTTAATAGTAATTTTCGTACAGTATTGTTAAGACCAGTTACACAAGATGTATCAGTGCTGCGATTGCAATAAAACATTCAGCCATCAATCAAACGTGTATAGACATAAGAAGGAATCTTGTCCTAATAGATCACCACATATTAAAAGGAAGAATAACATGCAATTATGTGACGATTGCAATAAAACATTCAGTCATCAATCAAACGTGTATAGACATAAGAAGGAATCTTGTCCTAATAGATCATACCATATTAAAAGGAAGAATAACATGCAATTATGTAAGATACCAACAAAGAAACTTAAAATAGAGGAACCCCAAAAATCAGAACATCAACCATCAATTCCTAAACTTATTCTATCACGATGTAAGGAAATAATTATTGCTGTCCTTCTGTGGTTATTATATTGACACATATAGAGAGAAAAATTTAGGCGACCTTTCCAGTGATGAATTAAAAAAGTCAGCTTTGAAAATATTTAATAAAACATACAACTTCCTATGAACTTCTAAAAATATGGGGAAAAATTACCTAGTGCCTATAAAAATAACATCAGTTTACAAATTTCCCTACCATGCTTTATTTACTACAATAGACTGGATTTTAATGGGTTCGCTCAAAGTCAACGAAAATGCACGTGTTGCAATAAAATAAATTATATCTAATATACTTAAAAGTTGAATTTATGTATTATGTTAAATAAAACCTTGGATTGATAAATGATAACCCAACTCTGTAGAAATAAAAGTAGGTAACTTTTGTAACAAGGTTTTGTTATTTTAATGTCTAATATAAGTTTTTGATAAAATAATATTAGATAAATAATTTTTACTCACATAAGGTTGAAAATTAAATAATATCCATTCAAAGTCATTAACACATTTCATTGAACTCACGACGACCGCTGCTAACTCGATAGGCCCCTAGGCAAAACAAGTTTTATTTCCGTACTTCATTTAAAAATTACAAAATTCAGAGAGGTATTAGATATAAGCTAATTTATACTAACATTAAACTTAGTAACATAGAAAAAAACACACCCTATTATAACTATTTCCTTGTTAGAAGCGATATGAAATCATAATAATATAATATCTTAAAGATGTTGATAATGACCGGTTTTATTATACGAACGTGTTTGTTAGTCGGTTAAGTAGAAACTGGGCCAATAAAAATAAAGAATGAATGAAAGAAGAATACAGTTTGATTTTTTTTACACTGTTGTCAATACTTCCTTAATTCCATCATAGCTCAAATTATTATAAACAAATAAAATTAAATACTCTCCTGCATGAAACGATTACAAATTATTCAATGCATTTCCTAGTTCATTATCTGATCACCGCAGCGAGTTGTATTTTTTAATAAATACATACAACTTCCCAGTTCATTGGACGGTCAATCGGCCAACTCAGTTCAACTACTGCATTTTTTCGAAAAGTCATTAACACATTTCATTGAACTCGCGACGACCACTGCTAACTCGATAGACCCCTAAGCAAAACAAGTTTTATTTCCGTACTTCATTTAAAAATTACAAAATTCAGAGAGGTATTAGATATAAGCTAATTTATACTAACATTAAACTTAGTAACATAGAAAAAAACACACCCTATTATAACTATTTCCTTGTTAGAAGCGATATGAAATCATAATAATATAATATCTTAAAGATGTTGATAATGACCGGTTTTATTATACGAACGTGTTTGTTAGTCGGTTAAGTAGAAACTGGGCCAATAAAAATAAAGAATGAATGAAAGAAGAATACAGTTTGATTTTTTTTACACTGTTGTCAATACTTCCTTAATTCCGTCATAGCTCAAATTATTATAAACAAATAAAATTAAATACTCTCCTGCATGAAACGATTACAAATTATTCAATGCATTTCCTAGTTCATTATCTGATCACCGCAGCGAGTTGTATTTTTTAATAAATACATACAACTTCCCAGTTCATTGGATGGTCAATCGGCCAACTCAGTTCAACTACTGCATTTTTTCGCAAAGTCATTAATACATTTCATTGAACTCGCGACGACCACTGCTAACTCGATAGGCCCCTAAGCAAAACAAGTTTTATTTCCGTACTTCATTTAAAAATTACAAAATTCAGAGAGGTATTAGATATAAGCTAATTTATACTAACATTAAACTTAGTAACATAGAAAAAAAACACACCCTATTATAACTATTTCCTTGTTAGAAGCGATATGAAATCATAATAATATAATATCTTAAAGATGTTGATAATGATTGGTTTTATTATACGAATGTGTTTGTTAGTCGGTTAAATAGAAACTAAAATAAAGTATGAAAGAAGAATACAGTTTGATTTTTTTACACTGTTGTCAATACTACCTTAATTCCTTCATAGCTCAAATTATTATAAACAAATAAAATTAAATACCCTCCTGTATGAAACGATTACAAATTATTCAATGCATTTCCTAGTTCATTATCTGATCACCGCAGCGAGTTGTATTTTTTAATAAATACATACAACTTCCCAGTTCATTGGATGGTCAATCGGCCAACTCAGTTCATCAACTACTACATTTTTTGACTTTGGTTAAAATATATAAGCTGGTTGGATTTGCTTCAGAAACATTCACAATCTCCAGCTCGCCTAGAGAGTATAAATATATATATAATTCACCGTTACAAATTAATTTTTTAAATGTCGCGAAAACCAAATATCACAATATTAAAAAATATTATAGTTAAATCAAAAGATGCTTTTGAAGACGTTGTTCCCAAACCAAAAATGGAGTTTTATTTTGATCGTCCAAGTACACCCGAAGAATTTAAAACTCCTATTAATTCTCCGTCGCTGTCTGAAACCCATCAAGCAACAACAAATCTACAAGATTATTTAAATGGAGAGGAAGAGGATTGGGAAACGCTACTTCAACCCTTTTCTCCGGACACACAAATTCCTGAGACGCAAGCATCGAACACATCAATTCCGGACACACAAGTTCCTGAGACGCAAGCATCGGACACACCAATTCCTGAGACGAAAGTTCCCGAGACGCAAGCATCGGACACACCAATTCCTGAGACAAAAGTTCCTGAGACGCAAGCATCGAACACACCAATTCCTGAGACACAAGTTCCCGAAACACAAGCAGCCGAGACTCAAGCATCTGAGACGCAAATTCCAATAGTTCCAGACGATTCAATCACTCCAATGGATCAAGTCGAACCTTATCAACCAGAAGAGAGAAATCATAGATGGCTGATTCACCTCAAAAAAATCAACGAAGTTAACAAACTAATTCAGGAAGTAGAAAAAAAGAAAACCATGGCTAAAGAACAAATCGAAGATTATGAAAATCTCTTATCAATATTTAAACAAAGAAAAACGACAATGGTTTTAGACTATGTAAACAATACTAAACAAAACAATTTAATACATCAAATTTCAAAAAGAAGAAAATTATTTTAAAAATAATTTGTAACGGTAAAATATATATATAAATAAATAAATAAATCTCTATACGAGTTAGAGATTTTGAAACAAAGTTATTGTTTTATTTATTAATCTAATATAGTTCTCCGTATAAAATTAACAGAACGTAGAATCATATTAAGACAAAACCTTAGGTATTTATTAAAAATATAATTATATAGTGCGTTTTCCCTAGTAAGATACATCCTAAAATCAAATGTTATTGATTTGCAGCAACAAATAATATTCAGAATTTAGATAGAGAAAGTTAAAAGAATAGGTGAATCAAGTTAGTTGTTAACTTAAATCAGTAGCGACTCATGATACTTAAAATAGGTGAGATCCAAAAAAAGGCATACATTTTGTTATTTTTGATATTGGTCGACTATCCAAAAATTTATCGCTTTTCCACTTCAGTGCGTCTCGAAAAAAGGAGTTTCAAGTAAAGAGGAAATTAATATTATCAGAGGGTTTTATTTTTTATTTATCTAGACAGAAAACACAAAACTATTTTATTACCTTAAAAAGCGAGCATTTGACAACATGTATGTTGCTTTTAACAATGTAAGGTTGTTATATATATATATTTTTGTATAAAAGTGAGAGTTTTTGAGATATTACAAATTACATTTTTTCGCTTTGTTAGACTATAGCATGTTAACGAATCATGAATTTAAAAAACTGGTTTGTAGTAGTTGATGAACTGAGTTGGCCGATTGACCATCCAATGAACTGGGAAGTTGTATGTATTTATTAAAAAATACAACTCGCTGCGGTGATCAGATAATGAACTAGGAAATGCATTGAATAATTTGTAATCGTTTCATACAGGAGGGTATTTAATTTTATTTGTTTATAATAATTTGAGCTATGAAGGAATTAAGGTAGTATTGACAACAGTGTAAAAAAATCAAACTGTATTCTTCTTTCATACTTTATTTTAGTTTCTATTTAACCGACTAACAAACACATTCGTATAATAAAACCAATCATTATCAACATCTTTAAGATATTATATTATTATGATTTCATATCGCTTCTAACAAGGAAATAGTTATAATAGGGTGTGTTTTTTTTCTATGTTACTAAGTTTAATGTTAGTATAAATTAGCTTATATCTATTACCTCTCTGAATTTTGTAATTTTTAAATGAAGTACGGAAATAAAACTTGGCCTATCGAGTTAGCAGTGGTTGTCGCGAGTTCAATGAAATGTGTTAATGACTTTGCGAAAAAATGCAGTAGTTGAACTGAGTTGGCCGATTGACCATCCAATGAACTGGGAAGTTGTATGTATTTATTAAAAAATACAACTCGCTGCGGTGATCAGATAATGAACTAGGAAATGCATTGAATAATTTGTAATCGTTTCATGCAGGAGAGTATTTAATTTTATTTGTTTATAATAATTTGAGCTATGACGGAATTAAGGAAGTATTGACAACAGTGTAAAAAAAATCAAACTGTATTCTTCTTTCATTCATTCTTTATTTTTATTGGCCCAGTTTCTACTTAACCGACTAACAAACACGTTCGTATAATAAAACCGGTCATTATCAACATCTTTAAGATATTATATTATTATGATTTCATATCGCTTCTAACAAGGAAATAGTTATAATAGGGTGTGTTTTTTTCTATGTTACTAAGTTTAATGTTAGTATAAATTAGCTTATATCTAATACCTCTCTGAATTTTGTAATTTTTAAATGAAGTACGGAAATAAAACTTGTTTTGCTTAGGGGTCTATCGAGTTAGCAGTGGTCGTCGCGAGTTCAATGAAATGTGTTAATGACTTTGCGAAAAAATGCAGTAGTTGAACTGAGTTGGCCGATTGACCGTCCAATGAACTGGGAAGTTGTATGTATTTATTAAAAAATACAACTCGCTGCGGTGATCAGATAATGAACTAGGAAATGCATTGAATAATTTGTAATCGTTTCATGCAGGAGAGTATTTAATTTTATTTGTTTATAATAATTTGAGCTATGATGGAATTAAGGAAGTATTGACAACAGTGTAAAAAAATCAAACTGTATTCTTCTTTCATTCATTCTTTATTTTTATTGGCCCAGTTTCTACTTAACCGACTAACAAACACGTTCGTATAATAAAACCGGTCATTATCAACATCTTTAAGATATTATATTATTATGATTTCATATCGCTTCTAACAAGGAAATAGTTATAATAGGGTGTGTTTTTTTCTATGTTACTAAGTTTAATGTTAGTATAAATTAGCTTATATCTAATACCTCTCTGAATTTTGAAATTTTTAAATGAAGTACGGAAATAAAACTTGTTTTGCCTAGGGGCCTATCGAGTTAGCAGCGGTCGTCGTGAGTTCAATGAAATGTGTTAATGACTTTGAATGGATATTATTTAATTTTCAACCTTATGTGAGTAAAAATTATTTATCTAATATTATTTTATCAAAAACTTATATTAGACATTAAAATAACAAAACCTTGTTACAAAAGTTACCTACTTTTATTTCTACAGAGTTGGGTTATCATTTATCAATCCAAGGTTTTATTTAACATAATACATAAATTCAACTTTTAAGTATATTAGATATAATTTATTTTATTGCAACACGTGCATTTTCGTTGACTTTAAGCGAACCCATTAAAATCCAGTCTATTGTAGTAAATAAAGCATGGTAGGGAAATTTGTAAACTGATGTTATTTTTATAGGCACTAGGTAATTTTTCCCCATATTTTTAGAAGTTCATAGGAAGTTGTATGTTTTATTAAATATTTTCAAAGCTGACTTTTTTAATTCATCACTGGAAAGGTCGCCTAAATTTTTCTCTCTATATGTGTCAATATAATAACCACAGAAGGACAGCAATAATTATTTCCTTACATCGTGATAGAATAAGTTTAGGAATTAATGGTTGATGTTCTGATTTTTGGGGTTCCTCTATTTTAAGTTTCTTTGTTGGTATCTTACATAATTGCATGTTATTCTTCCTTTTAATATGGTATGATCTATTAGGACAAGATTCCTTCTTATGTCTATACACGTTTGATTGATGACTGAATGTTTTATTGCAATCGTCACATAATTGCATGTTATTCTTCCTTTTAATATGGGGTGATCTATTTGGACAAGATTCCTTCTTATGTCTATACACGTTTGATTGATGGCTGAATGTTTTATTGCAATCGCTGCACTGATACATCTTGTGTAACTGGTCTTAACAATACTGTACGAAAATTACTATTAACTATTATTTTTTAAACTGAACAACGACTGCTTTTTACAACAACAAAGTGGGGTGTGGTGTTGGGGGGAGTGTTGTACTGGTAGGTTTGGGTGTGTTGGAAGGAGGATTGCAATTTACCCATCGGTTTGGGTGTGGTGGTGGGGGTGTCTGCGATCCAAATCGTTTTATATATGTGGGGGGATTCGGTGAACGGTGAACGGTGAAGTATGGAGAGGAGTGGGGGGAGGAGTGGGGGTGGGAGTGGGGGAGGAGTGGGGGTTGGAGTGGTGGTAGGAGTGGGGGGAGGAGTGGGGAGAGGAGTGGGGAGAGGCGTAGGGGGAGGAGTGGGGGGAGTGTTGTATTGGTAGGTTTGGGTGTGGTGGAAGGAGGATTGCAATTTACCCATCGGTTTGGGTGTGGTGGTGGGGGTGTCTGCGATCCAAATCCATGGATGGTCTAGAAACGCTTACTATTCCCTACTTAATTGAAATTCCTTTCTAAGCCTTTTCTGATTATGCTTTTCACAGCGTTTCTGTATACTACTTTCCAAATTCTTTTTAGCTAGTTCATGAGCACTGTTCATTCTAGCTACAAATTCACTTACATAATTTTCATCTATGTCGTATCTTACACGTTGTTCTCGTATACTTAAGTGAATGGGCAACTCCATGTCGCGTCCAAACATTAAGTAGAATGGGCTTTCTTTTATACCTTCGTGTGGCAAATTTCTATACGCCATTAGACAGCATGGTAATACTAAATCCCAACTGTCATTAAATTCGCTAACAAAATGTCCAATCATGGTTTTTATGGATTTATGGAATCTTTCAACAACGGCATTTCCACTAGGATGATACGGTGTCGTTTTTAGTTTTCTAATTTCAAGTAAAGAACAAATCTTTGCAAAATAACTGACTCAAAAACTGAGTTCCACAATCTGTAATTAGTTCCCTCGGTGTTCCAAAACGACATATAATATGTTTGACGAAAGTTCTTGCCACTGTGTCTGCTTTTATATCTGGCACTGGTATGCATTCTGGATACCGTGTCAAATAATCCACACATGTTAAAAGGTATTTATTATTGTTCATAGTCCTATTTAAAGGTCCTACTAAATCCAAACTAATCCGTCCCCATGGTATAGATGGTATTGGGTTTTCCTGTAAAGCTGTAGGTGGTTGGTAGTTTGTTTTTCTAAGATTACAAGATCTACACTGCTCTGCATAACTGATGACGTCCTTTCTTAAGGTAGGCCAATGGAAATCTGATTTTATTAGCTCCCTTGTTTTCTTCTGACCAGGGTGAGCACCAAAAAGTGAACTATGATACATTTGTAGTAGGTCAGAAACTATCTTTTGTGGCGCCATTACTATATCGTGTCTTTGTTCATTTTCTCTGCGTCGATATAGTAGGCCCTCTGCACTTAGATAATATTGCTCGTCCTCTGGATCTAAGTTCGTTAACATTTTTGCTATATGTGGATCCTCTTCTTGTAGCTTCCTCAGTTCTTCTTTACTCCATATTACACTCGTTACAGGGGTAATATCATTATTTTCTATGTTATTTACTGCAGCTATAACTTTTTCTGGCGATTTATCTCTTGTCAGACGCGTTAATGCATCCACGTTACTGTTTTGTTTTCCTGGACGGTATACAATCGTAAAGCTGTATTCCATTATGGTAATCGCCCATTTTGCTAATCTTAAACTTGGATCCTTAATAGTTAGTAGATATTTTAAAGGTCGATGGTCTGTCATTATAGTAAAATGAGTTCCTGTTAAATAATTTCTATAAGTTTTTACGGCAAAAACTATGGCTAAGCACTCTCTTTTAATTGTACTTTAGCGTCTTTCTGCAGCATTTAAGGTACGACTTGAATAACAAATAGGTAACTCTGCTCCATCATGCGACTGCGTTAAAATTGCTGCTTCGGCTGTGGCGCTAGCATCTGTGTTTACTATAAAAGGTTTAGTTAAATCCGGATACCTCAAAATTGGCGGCTGAATTAATGCTCGTTTTAAGCTAACAAAAGCCTCTTGCTGCTCCGGTCCCCATTTGTATTTTACATCTTTCTTAGTAAGCAGGGTCAAGGGTTGACTAATTTTTGCGAAATTAGGAACAAACCTCAATGCACGTACTTCACGTACGTTTCTTGGAATCGGATATGTCTCTATTATTTTAGTTTTTCTTGACCAACTCTTCTGTCAACGATATCATCACACTTTTCTCGTCCACCTTCGTGGGCAATTCCTTACTGTTTTCTTTCTTAAAACAATTTTCATTTAACTCTTCAGTCTGGGTACCCATTTCTAATGTTCCTTTAGAATCTCCTTTTTTAACAAAACTTTTAGAAACGGCCGCTTTTCCCATTGATGTCACAAACTCTCCTATATTTGCACTTGTTTCCTTGGTATCAGATTCCAGATGAGTACCAGTCATCTGAAAACTGTATCCCTGCGTCACTGGTACTAACGCGGGATTATTTATTAAAGTAGTTTGCGACTTCATCCACTTTTCTTCTTTCTTACCCAACTGAATTTTCTTCAATTCTTTCAATTCAGCTTCTAAGAAGGCAAGCCTTTCCTCCAACTTGCTTGTAGCCTTCTCTTCTAACAACGGTATGACATTCTCAAATGCATACATACAATTACTACTCCAATCTATCTTGACTCCATATTTCCTCAAAAAATCCATTCCTAACAAAATATCAGCCTGAAAACTGCATGCTTCTATAACTACTAATTCCTGTTGAATTACTATATCCCCTGGAAATTCTAACGATACCTGCGCTACTCCTGATGTAGGTATTTTATTTCCTTGGATATCCACTAAATCAATTTTTGATTCCCTTATGAACCCCTTGGCTAAATCAGGTTTTATTAGGGATATTACGGCTCCACAATCTATTAAAGCTAGGCATGGCTTACCATGTATACTAACTTCAATTACACTACACGACTTTGGGGTTCCTCCTTCTGAGCACGTAAATATCCCAACCTTTGATTTCCTTCTTATTCCCAACTTGCCTAATTGACAGCCGAATTCAGGGGCTGAAATTCGACTGCATTCGAGTTTAAAGCTGTTCGCTGGAAGTCCCTATTTAATCCCTTTGGACAGGTCCGGGCTAAGTGTCCAATTTCCTTGCAGGTATAGCATCGTCGTTTAAATTCAGTTTGTTTTGACCATTGTCTGCATTCTATAAAATTTTTCACTGCATATCCCTTAACATATTGTTTTTTAAACTGATCTTTTAATCCATCTTTTAATGTCTTCCAACTTTTTGTATCTCTAAACTTTGGTTCTGAATCTATAAATTGTTTTGCTCGGTTTCTTAACTTTAATAAAGTAATAGCTACCATTTGTTCCTCTGTCCAATTTGCTAGTGTCCCTGTTCCTTCTACTACTGTCACGAAATCATCAATAGGTGTCGTCCCATCGTAGGTAGGTAATGAGTCTAGGCCTATTATGATGTTAGCATACGTCGTTCCTTGAGCTGTTGTAGTAGCACTTGTTGTTGTAGTTGTCGCTGTTGTTGACATCTTGCTTTATTTGCTCCAATTTTAGCACTTTATGGGATAAATATTCGACTCACAAGTAAGAATCTTCTGGTTTTAATCACTTACTGACCCAAAAACCTGACACCAATTATAGCGCCCTACTCCCTTGACCAATCTGATGACCTGATATGAACTTCACCCGAGCGGCTGGATAATGTTCTGACCAAGAGAGCGGCTATAAATACTAACTATTTGCGGGATTCGGAAGATTCCTGTGCTTAATTGCAAAAACAAGATAACTACAATCTTTGTGAATAAACCCTTTATTCACACTAACCTCACCCTGTAATCTCTCTAATGTTAACTGTTTTCCCAGATTTAAATTTAAGGTATCTACCAATTAATTAAGCTGTTTTTCTTTGTAGTCAAAATTAAACACTGAAATTCTAGTTCACATACACAAGTTTTATTTAAAAATCCCCAAGTTCACATTTATCTTTCAGCAACCCTTTTCTAAACACATAATTAAATAGGATATAACCCTTTTCTTAAACACATAATAAAAATGAATATACAGTGGAGCCACCCGGTATTACCTCCTTTACAACTCTTTACAGAAGGCAATAAATTCACTAATTTATTCCTGACAAACACTTTTCTAACACTGATATTCCTGTCAACACACTTACTTCTTCTTATTGTAACTTTCAACTATTTTTTCGCGACAGGTACGTATTTAAACAATCGAGCGTAACACCGAAAAAATGACTGACTTCTCAAGTTCCGTGCCCACCTTTTATACCAAATTTTCCCATTAATTATCAACACCTATGTGCTAGTTGACAGATTTATTATCCTATAAATCTTTCTGACATTCCCAGAAACAAGTGTACAAAAATTAATTTATGACTGTATAAGGTTCATTTTACCCTGATTATAACCATATAAGGCAATCGAAAAAACCAGAGAACGTGAATCTAAGCAATTAACGAGCGCTTGGCCTCTTTTAACTCATAAATCGTACAAAGATTGCATCACTTCCTTTCGCAGGTGGAAGCTGCACGTGCCCACTGAATTCTGGAATTATTCGGTTAAATGAGTTCACCGACCATGTAAGTGTCAGGGGAAAGATACTTTATTACCGTCTATAATTAGTTCAAGTGACCCCTTCCCTGGAAACGCAGGTGTGATTTTATAGTGGGGCAGCGTCTTCCTTCCTAGCGTGCCGAAAAACGCGTTTTAGATTTCGGTGATTCGCGCTCTTTATCGGTTGACCCAAGGAATAACTTAGAAAGTTCTTTAATTTTTAAAATGTTTTTGATTTTATGTGATACCACTTGTGAAATAACTCTCTGGATTTATCCATCATCGACAGTGAGTTTAGTTAATTTAATTTAATTCTTTCTTTCTTTTTAAACTAGAGTCCATACTGGACTTTAAAAAATTTTTAATTTTTATTCAAAAATATTTGAAATTCTTAAAAAAATTTATTTCTAGTTTTTATTCAATTTATTTAGAAGTTCTTTTCAATCAAAATTTTTTTTTTTTTTTAATTTATTTTTCTTAAAATAATTTCCAATTCTTGAATTAAATTAAAATAAATTTTATTTAATTTTATTTTTCTTACTTTGATGCAAATACTCTTACAATTTATTCTTTGGGTATTTTTCAAAAAACATTTTAAGATTTTTATTCCAACGAATTTTCTCCTAAAGAAAATTATTTTTCCAATTTATTTTAAAATAAATTCCAATCCTGAATTTAAAAATTATTTCTTGTCCCATTAAAGGTGAACCAATTTTGGATTCATCATATCGTGGGATTTCGGTAAGAAAATTTTACACTCATTTATTAAAAAACCTAAGTACGTAAAAATTAATTTTTTTATTAGAAATGCTAGAAATCTCTTTGAAATTACATTTCAGGAAGGAAAACTTTCATTTATTAATTTTACCAAAAAAGTCGAAAATTTCCGGTTATTCTTTAGGTTTCAATGATAACCGAAGAAAAATCAAGCTTCTGATTGGTTGAAATTAAGAGTGTAAAATTTTTAATAAAATTTTTAATTTGATGACAAATCTCATGTACCTATTTAATATAATACAGGGTGGGCCACTGAAAATTTACAATGGCTATAATTTTTGAACCAAAAAAGATATCAAAAAATTAAAAATACCGTTTCTATAAAATCAAGGGGGAATACATATGACGTATTTTTCAAACCACCCCGACCTACCCCTTATGCGCCACCCCTACTCATTTGAAAATCTTAAATGGCAACACCCCACCTGTGGCACCTTTTTGGAAAGCTCATAAAAAATGCTAAGCGATGATCATAAAATTTTTAGGGTGAAATTGAAAAACTACCCTTCACACAGGTGGACATAAATTGAACAAAAAAAAGTGATTTTTTTCAGCATAAGTTACATATAGGGACCCAGCTAAATTCAATTCAGGTATTTTTCAAACCACCCCTACCCACCCCTAGGCGCCACCCCTACTCACTTCAAAATCTAGGATAGCGATACCCCACTTGTGGCACCTCTATGGAAAGCGTATAAAAAATGCTGAACGACCGTCATTAAAACTTCACGATGCAATAAAAAAATTGACCTGAAAATAAAAATAAAAAGTCAATATCAATAAAATGAATAGTTTTTGTATCCCTGCAGTACATACAGTACCTACTAAATATCCTACCTGTGTATGTAAAAGATCAATGCCGCACATTGAAACGCCTAAAATGCGAGGCTAAAAGAAATGCAGATAATAAAAAAAGCAACAAAAAGATGTTTTACTACTTAATATCGTTCAGCCTAATTTTGCGATAACACAACTTTTTCTTACTTATCAACTTTCAGTCGTTTGCAAATTTCGTGACGATATTTTATACCTTTATTGGATTTCATTATTTAAAACTTGGAAAAACGGTTTATAGTGAGGAAGAAAGAATTCAAAGTTTTTCTTTATGGTGCTGAAGGTATGTGCTATTTGAAGCCCGTACTTTCAATGAGAGAACTCCGGACAAAAACGTTAGTCACGTTTATGTTAGGGATTTGATTGAAAAGTTTCAACAAACGGGATCGGTCAAAAATAAAAAAAAAGTGAAGGGCCCAGGGTACTGAATGAAGAAATGCAGATGGAAGTTATTGGTCAGGTGTCGGTCAATCCAGAAACATCAACGCGCCAGTTGGCATCAATAACAGACATAGCCCGAACATGTGAGAAAAGTATTGAAAATGCAAAAATTCCACCCCTATACAAAATGAAGATTCTGCAGGAACTTGGCGACGACGATCCAGATAGAAGGATCCCGTTCTGCGAACTAATGACAAAGGAAATTCGAAGGGAACCTTCACTCACTACAAATATTTGTTTTAGTAATGAGAGCTTATTTTTTTCTAAATAGAAATGTGAATAAGCAGAACTGCAGATACTGGAGCGATGAGAATCTGCATATTGTTGTTGAAGGACACACCCAAAATTCCCAAAAGCTTAATGTTTGGTGCGGAATACTGAGCGATAAAATAATAGGTCCATTTATCATCGACGGAAATGTGACGGGCGATGCTTATGTTTATATTATTATACATATACAAGGTATTAAAAAAAATTAATTTTCTCTTAATTTAATTTGCGTCGTTTTCCTGTCTCCTTGTTTGGAGTTTTATTCGTTCTTTGGCTTTTACAAGCCAGTATTTTATTATGCCAATAATGTCACTTTCAATCGCAACTTTATACTGACATTTCATTGAATCTGTGAATTAAAAAAATTATTCTTAGGTGCTCTCTAAAAAGAATGCATGGAGTTTTCAAAATCACACAAAACACAATCATTGGTAAAACCAATGCAGTTACTTACCTAGTATCACTTTAGCCAGTCTTAAATTTTTTAACGCTTTCTTCTCCTTGGCCCCCTCCCAGGAGTACATCAACGCAACCTCATCAGTCAGTACCCGGTACAAAATTCTTCTTATATTTTGTCCAAGAAACTTCACCAATTCTTGTTAACTCGGATAACTAAAAGTTAATTATGCATATTATATAAAGCACTGCCTTAGGAATCGAATTGTAAAAATTAGAACATGGGTTTCCCTTTTAAAGGAATTTCACTTAAAAGTAAGCCTTGCAGATACTTACAGCTTCGCAATTTTTTGCAGAAGAGAAGCGGCAAACTATGTCACAATATAATAAAATACTTACCACCATTCTGTAATTACTATCATCCATTAGCCAGTCTTCAAATTGTGTCAATTCCAGTTCATTTTTGATTGGAATTTTTTCGTAGAATGTTTTTGCGTTGTTCTCAAAAACAGCTAATTGTGTACTTGATTCTAATTGACGTACCGCTGTTAGTGTTTTTAAAGTTACAATGATTGCATTTGATTTAAAGTTTAATTCAGCTAGTTTATCTATAACAAGCTTCTTAAAATCTGAAAAAAAGCGCGGAAATTTTGTTGGTTCTAGGTAATAAAATTTTAAAGTAATCATTACCATCATCATTAGGAAAAATATTTCTACGAGTTGACAAAGTGGTTAACATGTGTGGACGATTATTGGATTCTTCGGTATTTGTTGATGGAGTATTTGAGGAAAATTGCATCTCATATGGTTGGGAACTTGATCCTAAAAAAATTCTCATGAACACTGGGTGCATTTACATATGCCTCAATAGACTTCTGCACAGAAAAAATATCAATTTTTAGAGTTAACGCTGTGATATACTAGAGCAATAAATTCATATTCGTTTTGAAAAAAAAGCAAAAAAGTGTTACATTCCACCAAAATCCAACTCTTCCAATGTAACATTAGGTCTCGCACTAGGTGTTGGGCAATGTTCTTTTACCATAGAAATGTTTTCAACTCGCCCTTTAGGTGTACTAAAACCTCGACTAAAACTAGACAGCAGTGGTTGCGTTCTAAACTTCTTAGGTCCATGCAAAGGAGATGGTGCTAAAACATAGTTCTTTCAAAATATAAATGCTTAACTAAACATCCAGCAATAATTAAAGGAGTGAAAATCATTATTCCCAAATACTATAAAAATAATAGTGCTGCGTAGTCACCTACAGACTTGTTTAAAGTTCGCGGGCCTTTAAAAAGAAGCTATTTGCTTGACGATTTCGTAACTACAAGGTTTATAAGCTCACCTTTGCTTTTACGTAAACTAATTATTCGCGTGCTAAACCGGGTAGACGCGTTCCAACAAACTAATCACTGTTCACTGGCATACAAGTACTTGAACCTTGACTTGGACGTGAGCGATACGTAGCTAAAATTCCTGCAATCCGCTCCTGCTTTTTTTTCTAAAAGACAAGCTGTAGCCTTCCTTAACACGTTTGGGAGACATAATCTACTGTTCCAAGTTCCAAGAACCAAATTATGTAAAACTTACCCACGTGCCAGAGGGTCAAGTTTATCAGAACTTTCGGATTTGTGGAATTTTTTCCTCCAATATATTCCAATGCAATTTATGAAAACGTCCGTCTGTCACACGCACATATAAATATATACACGACACTCAGAAAAGACAAAATCTAAGAATGCTAAGCTAGCTAAGAAAGCTAAGAAAATCACAAAATTTAAGTCGATGGACGTAAACGATCGCAAATAATAGTCCCAACACAAAAGCCAGCCAAAAAAACGCAATAACCTAAAATAATATAAGGGAGTGGCTCGAGGGTCGATGCACGTTCTCTGATGGAAGACCGAACACAGTTAACGTGGTTAACCGTACGCTATACGGAAATATATAGGGATTTTTTTCTACATTGAATTTGGTTCAACGGGAGTAGAGGGAGATGGGGTGTTCACCATCAATTTCCTGAGGTCCCTTCTGCGCATGCCCAGGCAGGGCGCAGGCGCGTGTCATATACCAAACGTCAATTGCTAGATGACGTGCGTCATCTGTCAACTGTCAGACGTCATATTGTCGGGCGCTAGCAACTTGGGCCTTAGCTATTTAGGCGTTAACTACTTTGGGCATTAATATTCTATATATGGAATGTGTTCAGGATGACGTCATATTACGAATAGGAAAAGATGGCGGATGCCACCTGTCAATTAAGACAGCTCAAGGTCACCTGTCACTTATCAAATGTTAAAATTAAAATCTAACACGTGATATAGGTTCGTAGCGATCTAACAAGACGTTTAAAAGAAATCCGAAGTCGAACGGCTGACTGGTTCGGGAGATATAGTTTTTTGCAATTAGCGTCCTTATGCCTAAAGGTGCAGAGGTGAAATTTGGTAAACGGGTATAAGATGAGAACACCTATCGAACATTGAAAGAATTTTTCAAAAATCTCTATTAATAACAAAGCTATACGTATAAAACCATTTGGGCCTTAGCATAATCAATACATAATTCGTGCTATATAACCATCATTGGTAATGTTTATCATTATTAATATAAGACGAGATATCCGCATAATATCAGTAAAATCATCAAAGCTGCCAAAAGAACACATCGGAAAATTCTAATTTTTTCTATATTTGCATTACTAAGGTATACCTATGTAATCCCAAACTCAGAATATATCCAAGTCTTCAAATTATAAGTAAAACGGGCAAAGCTGCCAAAACGGCACCTCGGATTTTTATAATTTTATCTAATATCTACATTATTAGGCCATACCTATGCAACTCCGCAATAAAAAAAAAAAATTAAAGCCTTTTTGGCAACATACGCAGTAGATCAAAACTAATGTTTCGGGGTTAAATAAAAGAGAAAATTATGCGCAAACCCCGGAAAAAGTACCTTCGGTACTCCGGATGCCAAAGGGCATTCCTTAAATACATATTTGAAAAACACCTCATTAAGGCCTTTTTTGGAAAAAATTAGCAAAAACATAATGGGTCAGATATCGTGATACATTCTGTATATGAAACATAGATATTTGTTTAAAACCATCAATTCCTTAGTATAGAAAACGTTCAGATTAATATAAAAGATAACCTCTCATAGGATACATTTTTTCAATAATACAAACTATTTCCAACTAACACGAGACAAGATCATCCGGTTTGGAATTAATATATTAGTTGCTGGGAATCTAAATGTCATGGATAAGAATAACTAAGTATTGCATCAGAAAATATGTAATTATTCCGCGAATGTAGTAAACAATTAATATTCAATGTCAACTGGCATGATCGAAGTAAATAAGCAATTAATATGCGTCTAAATTATGGTATATACGAAAGGATTCCAATGGGTAGAGATCGCTTATAATCGACAAACCACGAAAAATTAGTCGTTTCCGCCACTAAACGAGAGAAAAAACAGATAAAAGCTAACCTATACATCGCCTACCGTGTTAATACCTATAATCTATATCATGTAGTACAGTTTAAATATTAAACAACCAATAACCTTTCTGATGGGATAAAAACATCAAATAAACCATTAAAATACCTAAAAAATTACATTTGAACATATAAAACTCCCCAGTATACCTACACAAGTTCTGACAGACCTATACTTGAGCTATGTGTATGATTATTAGTGTCCTATAACCATTCTATGATTGGTCTATAGTAGGTCTATGATTGTCCTATAGTAGGTCTATGATTGTCCTATAGTAAGCTTATGATTGTCCTATACTAGTCTTATAACGTTTGGACATATAAATATACTATTGCATGATAACATATTTAACAACACCTATATATAAAATAAACAACCAATAAACACTCTAATGGGATAAAAAAAAAAACATCCAATAATCCAATAAAGCACCTAAAAAAAGGACTTTGAACCTATAAAACCCTATTTAACAGTCTCTATACAAAACAAACAACCAATAACCTTTCTGATAGGGTAAAAAACAGCAAATAATCCGCTAAAGTAGCTAAAAATGGCCTATGAACCCATAAAATCCGTATTTAACAGCTCCTATACAAAATAAATAACCAATAACCTCCCTGATTGAATAAAAAACATCAAATAAACCATAAAAATATCTAAAAAATGTTCTGCGAACCCATCAAACGGCTATTTAACAGCTCCTATTCAATAATAAGTAGCCAAAAACAGCTCTAAACTGGCCGCGGCCGGATAAAAACATCCAATAACCCACTAAAGAAGATGCTTGCAAATACAGCAACTAGATAATATTAAATAGCATAAACACGAATAATTACACCAGAAAATATGTAATTATTATACATATCTCTGAAAATGTAGCATCTGATTAATATCCAATATCATTACCAGCTCTCTATCAATAGGCTAGTGACTAGTTATCATTCTATCTTTGAAAGTAAAACGCAAGAACATAAACTCATGCAAATATCGGATTAGAGTCCTTATGCTCAATGAACAGCTTTGAAAGGATATACACAGCTATGAACAGCAAATAATCCGCTAAAGTAGCTAAAAATGGCCTTTAAGTTTATAAAAACGGATATTCAACAGTTCTTAAACCAGACAAAAACGTTTAATAAACATCTACGAACCTAATAGGTAGCTGAAGCAGCAAAAGTTCGTTTTCACACCTCGCCTACGGCTCATCAGGCTCATCATCAACCTATAGTAGAATGCACGGCATAACACCTTAAGTCGCTAGAAAAAACCAAGGATAGCCCTTCGAGCGGGCGATGCTAAAGATATGAAGCCCTAAACCCCAAAACGAGATATTCGAGACATACCAGATAGACGTTTCAGTCAAAATTAAGAGGAGGGCAGGAGTCTATCATAGACGCAGAATATATTAAGTTTAATATAGGGGACTAAACCAAGCTCATAAAGATTAAGTGTTAAGGAATGATTAAGTGTAAATTAAGCGGACAAATATAAAAAATAGCCTACTTGGGAACATATAGTTCTAAGTGGCCATATACAAAACATAGAGGTTAGACAGAGAACTCACAACATCCCATGAAAATAAATCTAAAATATGTTATACATATCTGTTTATTTAACAACATGTCTATCAATAGAAAAACACTTAGCGCTATAATAAATTAGGAATTATAATTCTTAAAAAAAGCAATGTGAGCGGTTCTGAAATTGTGTGCATTGTTGAGGAGTAGCTTTATTAAATATCTTATATACACCAAAAGTATTCATATATAAACTAAATAAAGGTAGTCAATAGACGAGTGCTAGTCACGTAAATAAATAATTTAAAAAATAGTCGGTAGGTTCTAGGTTAAAAAAACTATCCATTAATCTGAAGGCAGGGCCATCGAAGTTCCTTAACAGTCAATGTAAAATGCTGTAATACAGTGATTCGTAAGAAGTCGATTGCGATCGGGTGATTGCATCAAAAGACGTAGCCGAACGATTCGACTTGCTGAAATCTAGCGCAACAGTATAGGTAAGTTATATGTTGAATACAAAAATGTAGCTGTTACAATCAAAAAACGCACGCTATATAAAATTATTACATAATACATTAATGCAGTGTCAGTCAAATGATTAAAAAATTCAATTGGAACAAACTCCGAATGTATAGAGGTGATAGAAAAAGAGGCAGATAGACCTTGTCTACTATTACTATTATAACGATGAGAAATCAATAACCAACATCTGAATCAGTTACATACATACAGGCACTTATGATTATGATATGCATGAAATGGAATTATTCGCTTCAACAGCTAAAAACACCTTATGACATGAAAAAAAAATAATAGATAACGGACGGTGTACAGAGAAACATGAATAGAGTCCAAGAAAAGCAGCTAAATACGACAAAAATTAGGACCACCCACATGTAATTTGCAAATAAGCAAGAAATAATAGGTATTTAATTTAAATAGACTTAAATCGAAAGACATTACAGAGAACGAATAGCTGTTGGATGGGACCTTATCCGTCAAAAACACCCCCCTGAAATGCTAAAAATAATACTAAGTAGAGAAAAATACCTAGAACTTTAGGATAATATTGCTATAAAGACCAGCTAGCTCCTACAAGAGCATTTATGTAACACGAATGCAAGACGAACCTGACCTAACTTCTTAGGTGTGGTTATTCTGTATAAAGACCAGCTAACAACAAAAAAGGGGCATGTACGTTCAAAAAAGTATATAGATATGTACGATCATCCTCTAATATTAGGTATACCGAAGGATAATACTATACAACTACTAACAGGAATTAAATTAAAGTTAAAAGATAAGGATATACAGTATTTAAATTATCGAATAATCATCCAAATAAATAAAATCCTCGTTTAAAATGGTATGATAACCACATGAGAGGAGGTTAAATGTATAAATTTGAGGACTTTCGGGTGATCATACTCATCTAATCGATCTTACAACATATGAAAAAATAAATCAATTAATTAGATAAATGGCTTCTTAACGGGGCTTCCAATAGACTAGTGGATAGATATCATCTAAACAATCAAAAATAAAGCACAAGAGTTGTAAAAATTATTTATCGAATCACAAAATTTGGCACATAACACATGAGGAGAATACCAATTATTCGTGAATGTTCGAATACAATCGTATAACTATCAAAAGCAGATATTGGTCTACGACTCGTTAAGGCTATTTGGTAATACTTGCTGATAGATGCATGTACAGCGTAACATCACAAGGCACCTAGAAAAACCCAAAAACCTCATCAGACAACTAGGTCGCGAGTTACGATTAGAGCTGCTATATCGAGAGAGGTAGGAAGGGGTGGGGGTATAGTAAACGGATAGAGGTTAAAACCCTCTAACAACTTGTAAAAAATTATTTAAAAACCGTAGGTCATAAATGTATTAGATTGTATAAAACCATTAATGTCCTAATGGTAGGGATAGTGAATGTTTTTGCAATAGGTAGATATTGAAATAAATATCTATGGAAACGATTAAAGCTATTAAAATAATACAGGCAATAACAATGGGAGGCACATAAAATACAGTTTTAAACGGGAAATTCAATTATATACATATAGAAACTAACATGCTAAGTATCAAAAACATCATCCAGCCAAGCTGTTTAAATAATATAAAAGTGAGGATATGAAGACGGTTGAGATATTCAAGACGGAGACAAGATGTAAATTTGCAGAAAAATACAGGTAAACAACAAATAATGTAACAAAATAATAAAGTAGTAATCTAACTGAACATATTAGTAAAAAGTGTTGCAGAAAATAAAAATCTATAACAATTTTATCAAGTATTAAAAATGTATCCCAAATAATGTTTGCTTATACGACTAAGTAGAACACTATCGAAACATCGTGGAAGGAGTGGCGACAACAGGTATAAAATTTAACAACTATTGGTAAAATATATCGAAAAATATCAAAAATACCACCAATTTCGCCAGAATGCTTATTGTCGAAACCTTAGAACTCAAATATACATTAAAAATTTAAGCCGGCATTAAATGACTTATTTGTCTATTTAATTATTGAATGAGGGTCGTGTGTAGAATAAACTATTCATGCAAATTACCTATAACGTTAAAACCATCCAAGCTTGTTACAGGCAGTACTCCACACACGCCAAAAATTAGTATTTAATGTAAAAATAGAGACTTCAATTCCTATAAAGCACACCTTAAAAAAAAAAAAAATGCGTATGAATTGGGTGGAGGGCGAGGTGTTATTATAGATGCAGTAATATTGTTTTTGTATGCTATGTATATAAGATTACGCTCGCAATATGATAAATTATGATAATACTTATTTAAAGGCAAATAAAAACACAGCTATTTTTTATAATATATTTATTTATAAAATTCTATAATACCAAGTCTTTCAAGCTCCTTAAGAATAGCTCCTATCTCCTCTCTATTACTGTAACGGTCGGATCCAAATTCTTCTAAAAATTTAAAACGTTCAACTAGACCGTTGATGCTGTTATATACCATCGGGAGATCGTCAGTCTCAGCCTCGCTCAAATTAGCCAGCTCCTTTTCTGCAAGTTCTACTCCACATAGTCGAGTTATAGGTGTTTCTACTTGCACTCTGTCAGACATTTCATCATTATTTCTGTTATTTTTAGACTTCGGATCGTAACGTCTTTTTGGCGGAAAAAGCTTAGAAATTATATTTGTATACTTCCAGCTAGAACTCGATTTAATATGCTCGTTTTGTTCAAAATTTCTCTTGTGCAAATTTGTAAGTAATATTAGTTCTTTGTACAACTTTAAGTCTTTCTGAGAATATGCTTTAGGATGCATACTTGTTAATAAGTCCAACAAACCGTCAGATAGTGTGTATGATTCATGGTCAACCACCATTTGATCATTTTCAAATTTAACAGGAGTATTTCCAAGAAACCAGATAGAACCATCGGTTCTAAGACCAAACACGTTTCCCGTAGGCATGTTTAATAGCTTAAGTTTTATTCTTATGCTTGCCATCTTACTACTTTAACGTATGAGGTACTGATGAAGTATTCGATTCAGTGTTTAACTATTTAAACACAACAACAACACAACACCAACACAACACCAACACAACACCAACACAACACCAACACAACAAAACAACAACGACACAACACAACATTAAGACGCAAATACTAGACGACTAAAACAAAATTACTACACAAATCAAACACAACGGCTAGAAATAGCTATCAATACGTCTGGAGAATACCATTAAACATAAGAACATATTTTATATAAAATGCTATCAAAGGTTCTAGCAACTGTGCTCTATATTAATTGAATATAAGGCACAGGTAACAATCATCAGGATATTTTATATCATCTAGCGTTAGTGGTCATTTAATAAAACACAATTGATATTATTTTAAAATACTTTTAATTATTTCTCAGCATCTATAATATGTTAAGTTATCTAGCCATACTTCACGCCTTGCATAATTTATTGCTTCTCGTATCTCAGGATCTTCAAAATATCCATATAGCCGTTGAAATTCTTCAAAGTTCCCCAACTTGTTCATATCGCATACAAATTTTAAGGTATTTGGTTCTTTAAAGTAGCTTTCACATACATCCAAAGCTCTAGCTATATTTTTTTTTAACCATCGGATGGATTCCCAATTCTTCTTTGCGTTTTTGAAGTGTATTATATATATCCTGAATTACATTATGTGCATCATTAATTACTATATTCTGTGCCTTATCCATGATATTCAATTGATTGCGAGTATAGCAAGTAATTAGGACAGCGTTCTGACTTGAAATAAGACTCAGTGCTTCTGCCGATAGTAAATATATCAACAGGCTTAATTACTCGGTGAAACCTGAATCTATAGAGGAATATTCTGGTTTTCGGGGTTACTCGGGTTCATTAGGATTCTAGGAATTTATCTTGCATGACGTAGTTTTTAAATACAGCCACGACGGCCTTCTCCCAAAATTTTGCAAATTTCGTGAGCCTTCGGCCGTCGTGGCTGTATTTAAAAACTACGTCATGCAAGATAAATTCCTAGAATCCTAATGAACCCGAGTAACCCCGAAAACCAGAATATTCCTCTATAGATTCAGGTTTCACCGAGTAATTAAGCCTGTTGATATATTTACTATCGGCAGAAGCACTGAGTCTTATTTCAAGTCAGAACGCTGTCCTAATTACTTGCTATACTCGCAATCAATTGAATATCATGGATAAGGCACAGAATATAGTAATTAATGATGCACATAATGTAATTCAGGATATATATAATACACTTCAAAAACGCAAAGAAGAATTGAGAATCCATCCGATGGTTAAAAAAAAATATAGCTAGAGCTTTGGATGTATGTGAAAGCTACTTTAAAGAACCAAATACCTTAAAATTTGTATGCGATATGAACAAGTTGGGGAACTTTGAAGAATTTCAACGACTATATGGATATTTTGAAGATCCTGAGATACGAGAAGCAATAAATTATGCAAGGCGTGAAGTATGGCTAGATAACTTAACATATTATAGATGCTGAGAAATAATTAAAAGTATTTTAAAATAATATCAATTGTGTTTTATTAAATGACCACTAACGCTAGATGATATAAAATATCCTGATGATTGTTACCTGTGCCTTATATTCAATTAATATAGAGCACAGTTGCTAGAACCTTTGATAGCATTTTATATAAAATATGTTCTTATGTTTAATGGTATTCTCCAGACGTATTGATAGCTATTTCTAGCCGTTGTGTTTGATTTGTGTAGTAATTTTGTTTTAGTCGTCTAGTATTTGCGTCTTAATGTTGTGTTGTGTCGTTGTTGTTTTGTTGTGTTGGTGTTGTGTTGGTGTTGTGTTGGTGTTGTGTTGGTGTTGTGTTGGTGTTGTGTTGTTGTTGTGTTTAAATAGTTAAACACTGAATCGAATACTTCATCAGTACCTCATACGTTAAAGTAGTAAGATGGCAAGCATAAGAATAAAACTTAAGCTATTAAACATGCCTACGGGAAACGTGTTTGGTCTTAGAACCGATGGTTCTATCTGGTTTCTTGGAAATACTCCTGTTAAATTTGAAAATGATCAAATGGTGGTTGACCATGAATCATACACACTATCTGACGGTTTGTTGGACTTATTAACAAGTATGCATCCTAAAGCATATTCTCAGAAAGACTTAAAGTTGTACAAAGAACTAATATTACTTACAAATTTGCACAAGAGAAATTTTGAACAAAACGAGCATATTAAATCGAGTTCTAGCTGGAAGTATACAAATAAATATATTATAAAAAATAGCTGTGTTTTTATTTGCCTTTAAATAAGTATTATCATAATTTATCATATTGCGAGCGTAATCTTATATACATAGCATACAAAAACAATATTACTGCATCTATAATAACACCTCGCCCTCCACCCAATTCATACGCATATTTTTTTTTTTTTAAGGTGTGCTTTATAGGAATTGAAGTCTCTATTTTTACATTAAATACTAATTTTTGGCGTGTGTGGAGTACTGCCTGTAACAAGCTTGGATGGTTTTAACGTTATAGGTAATTTGCATGAATAGTTTATTCTACACACGACCCTCATTCAATAATTAAATAGACAAATAAGTCATTTAATGCCGGCTTAAATTTTTAATGTATATTTGAGTTCTAAGGTTTCGACAATAAGCATTCTGGCGAAATTGGTGGTATTTTTGATATTTTTCGATATATTTTACCAATAGTTGTTAAATTTTATACCTGTTGTCGCCACTCCTTCCACGATGTTTCGATAGTGTTCTACTTAGTCGTATAAGCAAACATTATTTGGGATACATTTTTAATACTTGATAAAATTGTTATAGATTTTTATTTTCTGCAACACTTTTTACTAATATGTTCAGTTAGATTACTACTTTATTATTTTGTTACATTATTTGTTGTTTACCTGTATTTTTCTGCAAATTTACATCTTGTCTCCGTCTTGAATATCTCAACCGTCTTCATATCCTCACTTTTATATTATTTAAACAGCTTGGCTGGATGATGTTTTTGATACTTAGCATGTTAGTTTCTATATGTATATAATTGAATTTCCCGTTTAAAACTGTATTTTATGTGCCTCCCATTGTTATTGCCTGTATTATTTTAATAGCTTTAATCGTTTCCATAGATATTTATTTCAATATCTACCTATTGCAAAAACATTCACTATCCCTACCATTAGGACATTAATGGTTTTATACAATCTAATACATTTATGACCTACGGTTTTTAAATAATTTTTTACAAGTTGTTAGAGGGTTTTAACCTCTATCCGTTTACTATACCCCCACCCCTTCCTACCTCTCTCGATATAGCAGCTCTAATCGTAACTCGCGACCTAGTTGTCTGATGAGGTTTTTGGGTTTTTCTAGGTGCCTTGTGATGTTACGCTGTACATGCATCTATCAGCAAGTATTACCAAATAGCCTTAACGAGTCGTAGACCAATATCTGCTTTTGATAGTTATACGATTGTATTCGAACATTCACGAATAATTGGTATTCTCCTCATGTGTTATGTGCCAAATTTTGTGATTCGATAAATAATTTTTACAACTCTTGTGCTTTATTTTTGATTGTTTAGATGATATCTATCCACTAGTCTATTGGAAGCCCCGTTAAGAAGCCATTTATCTAATTAATTGATTTATTTTTTCATATGTTGTAAGATCGATTAGATGAGTATGATCACCCGAAAGTCCTCAAATTTATACATTTAACCTCCTCTCATGTGGTTATCATACCATTTTAAACGAGGATTTTATTTATTTGGATGATTATTCGATAATTTAAATACTGTATATCCTTATCTTTTAACTTTAATTTAATTCCTGTTAGTAGTTGTATAGTATTATCCTTCGGTATACCTAATATTAGAGGATGATCGTACATATCTATATACTTTTTTGAACGTACATGCCCCTTTTTTGTTGTTAGCTGGTCTTTATACAGAATAACCACACCTAAGAAGTTAGGTCAGGTTCGTCTTGCATTCGTGTTACATAAATGCTCTTGTAGGAGCTAGCTGGTCTTTATAGCAATATTATCCTAAAGTTCTAGGTATTTTTCTCTACTTAGTATTATTTTTAGCATTTCAGGGGGGTGTTTTTGACGGATAAGGTCCCATCCAACAGCTATTCGTTCTCTGTAATGTCTTTCGATTTAAGTCTATTTAAATTAAATACCTATTATTTCTTGCTTATTTGCAAATTACATGTGGGTGGTCCTAATTTTTGTCGTATTTAGCTGCTTTTCTTGGACTCTATTCATGTTTCTCTGTACACCGTCCGTTATCTATTATTTTTTTTTCATGTCATAAGGTGTTTTTAGCTGTTGAAGCGAATAATTCCATTTCATGCATATCATAATCATAAGTGCCTGTATGTATGTAACTGATTCAGATGTTGGTTATTGATTTCTCATCGTTATAATAGTAATAGTAGACAAGGTCTATCTGCCTCTTTTTCTATCACCTCTATACATTCGGAGTTTGTTCCAATTGAATTTTTTAATCATTTGACTGACACTGCATTAATGTATTATGTAATAATTTTATATAGCGTGCGTTTTTTGATTGTAACAGCTACATTTTTGTATTCAACATATAACTTACCTATACTGTTGCGCTAGATTTCAGCAAGTCGAATCGTTCGGCTACGTCTTTTGATGCAATCACCCGATCGCAATCGACTTCTTACGAATCACTGTATTACAGCATTTTACATTGACTGTTAAGGAACTTCGATGGCCCTGCCTTCAGATTAATGGATAGTTTTTTTAACCTAGAACCTACCGACTATTTTTTAAATTATTTATTTACGTGACTAGCACTCGTCTATTGACTACCTTTATTTAGTTTATATATGAATACTTTTGGTGTATATAAGATATTTAATAAAGCTACTCCTCAACAATGCACACAATTTCAGAACCGCTCACATTGCTTTTTTTAAGAATTATAATTCCTAATTTATTATAGCGCTAAGTGTTTTTCTATTAATAGACATGTTGTTAAATAAACAGATATGTATAACATATTTTAGATTTATTTTCATGGGATGTTGTGAGTTCTCTGTCTAACCTCTATGTTTTGTATATGGCCACTTAGAACTATATGTTCCCAAGTAGGCTATTTTTTATATTTGTCCGCTTAATTTACACTTAATCATTCCTTAACACTTAATCTTTATGAGCTTGGTTTAGTCCCCTATATTAAACTTAATATATTCTGCGTCTATGATAGACTCCTGCCCTCCTCTTAATTTTGACTGAAACGTCTATCTGGTATGTCTCGAATATCTCGTTTTGGGGTTTAGGGCTTCATATCTTTAGCATCGCCCGCTCGAAGGGCTATCCTTGGTTTTTTCTAGCGACTTAAGGTGTTATGCCGTGCATTCTACTATAGGTTGATGATGAGCCTGATGAGCCGTAGGCGAGGTGTGAAAACGAACTTTTGCTGCTTCAGCTACCTATTAGGTTCGTAGATGTTTATTAAACGTTTTTGTCTGGTTTAAGAACTGTTGAATATCCGTTTTTATAAACTTAAAGGCCATTTTTAGCTACTTTAGCGGATTATTTGCTGTTCATAGCTGTGTATATCCTTTCAAAGCTGTTCATTGAGCATAAGGACTCTAATCCGATATTTGCATGAGTTTATGTTCTTGCGTTTTACTTTCAAAGATAGAATGATAACTAGTCACTAGCCTATTGATAGAGAGCTGGTAATGATATTGGATATTAATCAGATGCTACATTTTCAGAGATATGTATAATAATTACATATTTTCTGGTGTAATTATTCGTGTTTATGCTATTTAATATTATCTAGTTGCTGTATTTGCAAGCATCTTCTTTAGTGGGTTATTGGATGTTTTTATCCGGCCGCGGCCAGTTTAGAGCTGTTTTTGGCTACTTATTATTGAATAGGAGCTGTTAAATAGCCGTTTGATGGGTTCGCAGAACATTTTTTAGATATTTTTATGGTTTATTTGATGTTTTTTATTCAATCAGGGAGGTTATTGGTTATTTATTTTGTATAGGAGCTGTTAAATACGGATTTTATGGGTTCATAGGCCATTTTTAGCTACTTTAGCGGATTATTTGCTGTTTTTTACCCTATCAGAAAGGTTATTGGTTGTTTGTTTTGTATAGAGACTGTTAAATAGGGTTTTATAGGTTCAAAGTCCTTTTTTTAGGTGCTTTATTGGATTATTGGATGTTTTTTTTTTTTATCCCATTAGAGTGTTTATTGGTTGTTTATTTTATATATAGGTGTTGTTAAATATGTTATCATGCAATAGTATATTTATATGTCCAAACGTTATAAGACTAGTATAGGACAATCATAAGCTTACTATAGGACAATCATAGACCTACTATAGGACAATCATAGACCTACTATAGACCAATCATAGAATGGTTATAGGACACTAATAATCATACACATAGCTCAAGTATAGGTCTGTCAGAACTTGTGTAGGTATACTGGGGAGTTTTATATGTTCAAATGTAATTTTTTAGGTATTTTAATGGTTTATTTGATGTTTTTATCCCATCAGAAAGGTTATTGGTTGTTTAATATTTAAACTGTACTACATGATATAGATTATAGGTATTAACACGGTAGGCGATGTATAGGTTAGCTTTTATCTGTTTTTTCTCTCGTTTAGTGGCGGAAACGACTAATTTTTCGTAGTTTGTCGATTATAAGCGATCTCTACCCATTGGAATCCTTTCGTATATACCATAATTTAGACGCATATTAATTGCTTATTTACTTCGATCATGCCAGTTGACATTGAATATTAATTGTTTACTACATTCGCGGAATAATTACATATTTTCTGATGCAATACTTAGTTATTCTTATCCATGACATTTAGATTCCCAGCAACTAATATATTAATTCCAAACCGGATGATCTTGTCTCGTGTTAGTTGGAAATAGTTTGTATTATTGAAAAAATGTATCCTATGAGAGGTTATCTTTTATATTAATCTGAACGTTTTCTATACTAAGGAATTGATGGTTTTAAACAAATATCTATGTTTCATATACAGAATGTATCACGATATCTGACCCATTATGTTTTTGCTAATTTTTTCCAAAAAAGGCCTTAATGAGGTGTTTTTCAAATATGTATTTAAGGAATGCCCTTTGGCATCCGGAGTACCGAAGGTACTTTTTCCGGGGTTTGCGCATAATTTTCTCTTTTATTTAACCCCGAAACATTAGTTTTGATCTACTGCGTATGTTGCCAAAAAGGCTTTAATTTTTTTTTTTTATTGCGGAGTTGCATAGGTATGGCCTAATAATGTAGATATTAGATAAAATTATAAAAATCCGAGGTGCCGTTTTGGCAGCTTTGCCCGTTTTACTTATAATTTGAAGACTTGGATATATTCTGAGTTTGGGATTACATAGGTATACCTTAGTAATGCAAATATAGAAAAAATTAGAATTTTCCGATGTGTTCTTTTGGCAGCTTTGATGATTTTACTGATATTATGCGGATATCTCGTCTTATATTAATAATGATAAACATTACCAATGATGGTTATATAGCACGAATTATGTATTGATTATGCTAAGGCCCAAATGGTTTTATACGTATAGCTTTGTTATTAATAGAGATTTTTGAAAAATTCTTTCAATGTTCGATAGGTGTTCTCATCTTATACCCGTTTACCAAATTTCACCTCTGCACCTTTAGGCATAAGGACGCTAATTGCAAAAAACTATATCTCCCGAACCAGTCAGCCGTTCGACTTCGGATTTCTTTTAAACGTCTTGTTAGATCGCTACGAACCTATATCACGTGTTAGATTTTAATTTTAACATTTGATAAGTGACAGGTGACCTTGAGCTGTCTTAATTGACAGGTGGCATCCGCCATCTTTTCCTATTCGTAATATGACGTCATCCTGAACACATTCCATATATAGAATATTAATGCCCAAAGTAGTTAACGCCTAAATAGCTAAGGCCCAAGTTGCTAGCGCCCGACAATATGACGTCTGACAGTTGACAGATGACGCACGTCATCTAGCAATTGACGTTTGGTATATGACACGCGCCTGCGCCCTGCCTGGGCATGCGCAGAAGGGACCTCAGGAAATTGATGGTGAACACCCCATCTCCCTCTACTAACGGGACACGGGCGCGTTCATAAATTGAAGGCGATGGCAAGGTAACGGCGGCTTAATGGTAATATTTGTAACGTCACAAGTTTAAGCCCCGCATAAAATAACACATTCTAGAAAGTATGTTCCTAGCAAATGCTTCTCAGATTGTTTCTAGGAATATCCCGAGTACATGCGAACTATGTTTTATTAAAGTACATTCGCGATAGGACATTCCAAGCATATCCCATTTCGAACCTACTTCTATGGACACACCACGTATCTACTATGAATCCTCAAAATGGTACATACTATAACGAACTTTAAGGGTACGTGCGTGGAACATTCAATATACGTTTATGTGATCTCGGTGTAATATAACAAGACATCATATTATCGATTAGGGCTGCACCGAGTGGTTCGGTGCTCGGCCTGAATTATTCACTAACATATTGTTATATTATAGTATATTATACATATCATTATGGATATTGGTTGCATAACTGATTCAGGCTATTAAAAAACCAAAAATTCCACTACTCGGCAGACGAGTACTAGGTACACGACCAATTCCTTCAGCAGAGTACTCGGTCAAGTTAAAAAACATTGCTCGATGCAGCCCTACTTTTTATAAAGTACAAAATAACTTGCCCAGTCATTACTGGATGGTTTTTTTTTTGTGGTTTCTCTTTGCCATCTTTGTTTCCCTTGGCGTATCCAGTCGCTGGCTACGTCCTCAAAATTTTTTTCCGTGTAGTCACTAGGTACTACATCATCTGAATCAAACAATTGACCATTTAAGTAAAATTTTTGCATTATTTGGTTCACACGTGTGTTAAGTAGGTAACATTTTTATTCTGAATGAGGGAAGTAAATTACTTATGAATTATTGAATATTTTATTAATACCAAAAATATACAAGGTGGTCTTTAAGTCCGTTAAAATATTTTAGGGGATGGGTCCATATAGGACTCTAGAACATTCTAAGAAAAGATTTTTAAAATATATAACGACCCCTAAAATATTTGGCTGTGTATAGGTACTACAAAAGAAAATATAAGCCATTTATTTTAGGCAGAAAAGTACCTATTTTTGCGATAACAATTTCTTCTAAAATTAGTCATTACTACCTTATTGTGCCTTTGTGTAAAATTGAGACCAGGCATATTTTCATTTATACAATCTGCAAAACTGTTTTCATTATTATTAACAGGTAATTCGATAAGTGAGTGCTTGGTGGCAAAACTTCGTACGAATCTAGGATAGGAATTTGCTGATTAATACGACGCCTCTGTTGCCTTTTGGATAGGCCTAAAAATGTAACTTTTTCACGTCTTCGTGGCATTGTATATTGAATATAGGTGTACTTAACTTTATTACTCACTGAATATCTTCAAGAAACAAAAACAAAGTCAGAAATTACACAAAATTACAACTCGGCAGAAAAACTAAAAACTCCCATGTTTAGAAAAATAAACGTTTGTTTTAGGTTAGGTAGGACTGGAGCAAGCGTGGCGTAAGTAAGCACTGACTGGTGACTGGGCGGGGCGCCAACGTGCACGGATTTTCTGTCAGTTGTCAAACGATTAGAGATTAGAGAGCTATAGTAGAGACATTGTTTCAATTTAAAATAATAATATAGTTTTGTTCAATACTTATAATTAATTTAAAAATAACGTTTTCGTTTTGATTTAGAAAATATAATAAAAGAATGGATCTAAAAAGAAAATAGATGTTTGATATTAGTGTATTAATAAAACTTAGACTACCTTTAGAACAATTCGTCAAAGAGAGATATTCATGTTTTATCTATGTTATATGTTATGTTATGTTATATATTAATATATGTATCTCTCTGCTATCTAAATTAGAATATAATTATGTTCCAGAACAATGCTAAACCATTTATAGAACGTAGTTTTAAAACATAGATACACAATAAATCCAAAAAGATGACATCACATTTACGTATAAGTTTAGGATAAAAATCATCGCATGTAAATGTAACGAAGTTACCTAAGTTTTACCGAATTGACAACAGGTTTAGTACCGAATTATTAGAAAATAATTATCTCCGTAGTTTTTCAATTAATTTTTCTGTTTCTTTCATGCAACCGACTTATTGAATATTTTTCTAACCGCTGGTAACAAAAGTTTTTAGATTTAATCAGAAAAAGTAATTAATCTCCGCTATAACAGAACCCGTCTTAATTGACAAACCAATTTACGGCATTCCGATACAGGTAATTCAACGCTGGTTCCTGTACCGATTCGTAAAGATGACGATCGCGCGCCGTTCTTAAAATCCCCAAACCTTGACCATTTCCGTGGTGGGAGATAAAAAGTTGAAATCCGAGATCGAACCAAAAATACGAGCCCTTCTCGATCCAGCTTTGCAGCCGACCAAAAGTGATTTTGAAAGTGCTTAGTTTTCAGCTAGTGAACCGTTTGCCGTTTCATTTTTTTATTATTCTTTTCCGCCGTCGTCGAATACCGTCATTATCTGTGGTAAGCAACACTGATTTTTTTATATATTTGAAAATTATTTCCTGCTAAATTTTTCCGCCGCCTTACAATCATTTTCATTTATCCGTATTTAGAACTAGATTTATTCGATAGTTTGCCGAGCTTGCTTTTGCTTAATACCGCCACGCTTTAATCATTTTTCATTTGCCTATATGCATGATTATAGTTGCTCGATAATTACCACCGCATTCACCAGTAGTTAGAACCGCCGCTGTAATACCATTTTCATACCGCCCGCTCATAAGTTTTCCGTTCTTAAAATTATTACCGGACTTCGTCTTATGTAACACCGTCGCATGAAACCCACTTTAATACCGTTTGTTTAAAATTTGTTCCACCGAAAAGCTTAACTGTAAATTATCGCCAATTTTCCGAGAAATTTTGATTTTTTTTATTACTTATAGGGAAGCATTTGTAACGTGATACTGTAACCTGTACATTTGTTTTAATTTCTGTTGTTACAAAAATAAAATTATTTTACATTTCCCGACATAGGTGTGTTTTATTTCCCATAGGAACTTAGAGGCGTGAATGACTGTTATCTGTATGCGCTAATAGAACTCTGTCTCCAACTGTTTAAAGGTTACCCAGGGCTCCGGGGGTTCTGATTTTCCCTAAAAATTAAAATCAGTGGCGCTCGAGTAAAACTCCGTTCATTTTTGTATATTCTCTTTAATTCCGCCCACAGAACGCTTTAGAAGTTATTCAATTCAAACCCGACCGAATTTACCGCCGAATTACCGACCGCCGAATACCCGAAATTAAATAACTTCCGCGTCAGAGGGATAACTTGACAATTGAGATTAAAATAGAGATTCTTTACAAAAAGTATTTTCTAATCCGTACAAAAATATAATTTTTATTAGCCAGTTTCAAAAAGCAATTTTTATCCGCCGTTACAAAAAGTAACCGCACCAAAAAGTGCCATTACAGAATTGGCGCCCGAGCAGCGTTACAGAATTGGCGCCCGAGCAGATTTTAGCAGCATAGGTCATTTGCGTTCTCGCCGATAGTTTTTTTGGGAGATAAAGAAACCGCATTCCAGTCTTATCTCGTTAACACCTGATAAGAAAAGCAATCCACCGGACAGTATAGCGTTTTAAAGTTGAATATTTTAATAATATTATTCCGTGCGAATTTATTAAACGCAAATACTAATGATTTTGTAAATTAATTATACAGGGATAGAATATTTTTTTTCTCAAACCGAATACACAGGGTATTATTCATTCTATACCTACCGGTATTTAGGAAGTTTTTTCCCTTAGTATACCGTGTGCTACGGGAAAATTTTCACAGGAAAACTTGGTTTTCTCATAACCAGTATACAGGGTCTTGTAAAAGTATTGGTATAAACTGCTGGCCACTCGAACTTACCGATAGAGATTTTTAGGCAAAATTTAAAGTTTAATATTTTCAACAGGAATGTAAATTTTTCAACGCCGATTGCAGATTTTGAAAGCTGGTTTTTTTCGGATTAAGCTGCATGACGTATATTTATTGTAGGACCACAGGTTTATTATATACGGGGTGATCAATAATGTCATGCAAAAAATCAAAAAGTTTGTATGAGTGAAATTTCCAAAATAAATTTTTTTGGTCGTTGCAATAGGGTCCGTTACTTAGGTAACATCAATATCTCTAGACGTTTTTGTCAGTTTTTGGATTAAGGACGTTAGGTCTTGTACACACTACTAAACATAAAATGTGGGTAGCAAAATTTTTAAAATGCTATAACTTGACATTGGATGGACGGTTCTTGATGATTTTTGCAGATTTGGAATCCTTATTTCACGTAGATTTTCTACGATCTAAATATTTTATTTGAGGGTGGAAATTTACACATTATACCGGGTCGATAATAGACAAAAACATAGCGACAAGAACAAGTTTATTACATTATATTCTACAATATACAAGATTGGTTAACAACGGCCCAAAGTCAATCCTTACAAAATTTCTAATTCTAAGCCTAATTTAAAGGTTACTGCAATCCCTAAAAAAATCTGATATACTGTAATAACAAAGATTAGGTTTGTATGGAAAAGGATACCTAGTGATAATTGATATTGGTAATTTTTAGTTAATAAAAAAAAATGGCCTGAAAAACATAAATTGTTTGTCCATTAATTTTTGTTTTCAACCCACTGCGTCAAAGATGGGAATTACAACCTTGCATTTTTGGAGTTTAAAATGAAATTGGGTATTTGTTGGCAATAGCGTGTTAAAAGGACGAGGTCATTAAAAGCAACCGGCAAATATCAATGGAAAAATGCCAAGTGTCCTATCTTTAAATACCTAATCTTTGGTAATAATTTACCCGAAATTAAGTAGGTGCATTATAAAAAAAAGGAACTAATATTTTGTTGGTCCTCCTGCTCGACGTATTACTTCCCGACATCTGTTTGGTAGAGTATCCACAAGATTATTTATAAAATCTTGTGGAATATTCTCCCATTCTTCACGAATGGCCTCATTAAGCGTTGCAAAGGTTGCAGGGGGTACATCACGCGATCTTACTTTAAGTTTTAAATAAGACCAAACGTGTTCGATGACATTAAGATCCGGAGACTTTGCAGGCCAGTCCATCCTATTGATGTTCTGTGCCTGCAAAAACTCTGTGATCCTTCGCGCTCTATGAGGTGGAGCGTTGTCATCCACCAATAGAAATTCTGGACCGTAATTTCGAGCAAAAGGAACAACAATAGGTTGCAAAATTTCCTCCTGATAAACAGTAGCGTTAACAGTTTGGTTGGTAATGAATAGCTCGGTTTTACCATTTCTTATGATACCTCCCCATACTGTTACACCTCCGCCACCAAATGCCTCTTGAGGGGCCATGTTTTCCTCCAAATACCGCTGATTTGGCCCTCTCCAAACTAATATTCGGCCATCGGAGTGAATCAAATTAAATCTTGTTTCGTCAGAAAATAAACAATGGCTCCACTCTGCATTACCCCAATTCGCATGCCGATTTGCCCATGCCCGCCTATTCGCTCTATGGTGTCGTAATAACAACACACATTTTGCTCTGCGACGGGCTCTAAAATTTAAAATGTTTGGCATTATGTTGTTTTTGTAAAAATAAATTCTCACCTTAAGTTGTTTTTATTCAATGTTCTTCTTACTGTTCTGTTCGAAACTCTCACCCCAGTTTGTTGCCTTAAAGAGTCATTTAGTTTCCTAGAGTTCTTTGTTCTATTCACCATAGTTTCTCGAATTAAAATTCTTTGGGTTCTTTGGTTTATTTTTTTTTGTATGTCCACCCCCATGCCCATAATTATGATCACCAGTAGTTTCGACGCGACGGTTTAAATTATAAATTGTCTTTTGGCTGACATTGTAAATGCGCGCAATTTGCTTTTTTAGCATTCCTTCGTTGAGAAGTCGAATGCAATTTTCTCTTTCTGTCGTGGTTAAACGCCTCATATTAATTAAAATTTACAAAATTATAACATTGAAATGTGTCAGGTTATTTTTAAAATAATGTTAACTATTTTTAATTCCATAGCAACAAATTTGTTTTTGCAATGCCTACTTTGAAATTGACGCGTCGCGTAGAAATTACAGTCGATCATAAATATGGGCATCGGGGTACATATTTTCGACCCGGTATAATGTGTAAATTTCCACCCTCAAATAAAATATTTAGATCGTAGAAAATCTACGTGAAATAAGGATTCCAAATCCGCAAAAATCATCAAGAACCGTCCATCCAATGTCAAGTTATAGCATTTTAAAAATTTTGCTACCCACATTTTATGTTTAGTAGTGTGTACAAGACCTAACGTCCTTAATCCAAAAACTGACAAAAACGTCTAGAGATATTGATGTTACCTAAGTAACGGACCCTATTGCAACGACCAAAAAAATTTATTTTGGAAATTTCACTCATACAAACTTTTTGATTTTTTGCATGACATTATTGATCACCCCGTATATAATAAACCTATGGTCCTACAATAAATATACGTCATGCAGCTTAATCCGAAAAAAACCAGCTTTCAAAATCTGCAATCGGCGTTGAAAAATTTACATTCCTGTTGAAAATATTAAACTTTAAATTTTGCCTAAAAATCTCTATCGGTAAGTTCGAGTGGCCAGCAGTTTATATCTACCGGAGAGGAAAATTTTGGGGATTGTTTTTAAATTTTACTTGTAGTAGGGAAAAATAAATTCCGCAATTATTTTATTTTTACGCTACCTATACAGGGTGCTATTTTTATTTGGAAAAATAATTTTTTTGTCGGAAAAGGAATTAAATAAAATATGCCGTCTTCAAGTGATAGTGA
Source organism: Polydrusus pterygomalis (assembly GCA_963969555.1). Classification (NCBI taxonomy): domain Eukaryota; kingdom Metazoa; phylum Arthropoda; class Insecta; order Coleoptera; family Curculionidae; genus Polydrusus; species Polydrusus pterygomalis. Next base: position 87,140,403 of record OZ018379.1, read on the forward strand.
AACGGAACGAGTGATACCGAAAACATTACCGCTATCGCCCGCGTATATACCCCCTGCACCCCCACTACCATTTGACATACCGGCCGATTACTTCACTAGCCTTAGAACGGGTTGGATTTATTTGTTGCGGAAGGGAGACTTAGAACTCCAACTGCAAAGATTTAATTTGGACGCAACCGGTACAGTAGACGACATGCGCAGAAGACTAGTACGTTTCGTACGCGAGGGTAGAGCGTCACCACAACCCGTACAACTTCCGTTTGCGTTCCCGCCTGGCGTATCTAACCCAACTGTCCAGATTCAGCAACCCGCAACCCCTATACCGGTACCAACCCTGTCATTGGCAACCACCACTACAACCACGGTTACGACAACCATGCATCTAACTCCGCAACGCACACTTTCTTTTGCAATGCCGAGTTATACGCCCACTCTGACAACCGGGATAGCCACAGCTGTTACCGCACCCACAACCTGCCTACCCCATATTTATCGACCTACAGCTCCGCCACCCCTAATTCAGACCACACCACCCGTGTGCATAGCCCCAAATTTTCAACAAGCAATGACACAGCCTATATTTCATGCTATACCGCCAGCGATATCAAATGCCCCGCCCCAAGTGGTGATACCACCCCCAGTTTTCAACCGTCAATGGGTCAATAATCCCTGTACCCCCCCGATAATTCAGCGAACAGCTCCAGCACATATTTTTCAACAATCACTGGTCCCCAACAACCATAATGTAATACAAATACGGAATTGGAATGTTTATTTTGACGGAAATTCCGACCCTGCAACGTTTCTGGAAAGGGTAGAGGAAATCTGCACCTCTCAAAGCATAAACCCAGATACCATACTTCCCCAAATACCGGAAATCCTAAAGGGCGATGCCGCATTATGGTTCCGAAATAATAAACATAACTGGAAAAACTGGACAGATTTCCAAACCGCTTTTCGAATTTTTTATTTTCCGGTTAATTATGAGGTTGATCTAGAAGCCGAAATTAGTCGCCGTGTGCAAAAACACAACGAACCAGTAGGCAAATATATTACCGCACTACAAACTCTGATCCGCGTCATGGAAATATTTCACTATATCAGGAACTGAACTGGTTATACCGGAATCTGCTACCGGAATACCGTCAATACATACGCCGTAACGATTTCTATGATACCGGGTCGTTCTCAAAAGCCGTACGGGACTATGAAATTTTAAACCGGGAAATTCAGGAATCAAAACGTGTGCAATCATATTCTACAGGTTACCAGTCACAACAACCTGCTTATAGACCACCGCCACCTCCAGAAACACCGTCTACATCCGCAGCTAATACAAATAGAACCGCCCCGGTACACACAACACCTCACTCACCCCGTACCGGATCGGCTAACCAAAATAACGCCGGTAACCAAGAGTCAATCTGTTGGAGATGTGGACAGACCGGACATATGCGTCAAAATTGTCAAAACCGGCCTAAATTATTTTGCTCCAGATGCGGCCGGGAAGGAATAATGTCTCGGGACTGCAAGTGTACAAGACCGGGAAACGGGATAGGCACTGCGCAACAGCGAGGCATGCGCAGGTAAATGCCGAAGCCCCGCCAGACCGAATAATGCTTTTAAACCATGACTGTAGACCGATAATATCTGTTAAATGCCATGATACAACTTATACTGCCCTTGTCGATACCGGCGCAATAAGCTCGTATATAGGAGACACAATAGCTTCTCAATGCCGTCAAAACCAATACCAAACCGTTAAACCGTCAGCTACGAACGTAAAGCTAGCAGATGGACACCTGACCGCTGTCTCCGAGGCTTATCGCGTTAGTTTGAAAATAGGCTCCCACAATATTACTGAAACTTTTAATTACCTACCAAACTTAGCGGCCGAAGTAATCCTAGGAATGGATATACTTAGTAAACATAAATTTACCGTCGATTTAAATACAACCGAGGTTTTTATAGATGGTGAAATAATTCCAAAGCCAGAGCGAACCGATTTCTGCAATTTGCTTGAAGAAATCTCTTCTCACCCACCCCTGACCTTGACCGAGGAAGAAGAATTACGTTTAAAATCTTTCTTAGACCGTCAACTACCCTTATTTCAAAATATAAAAGGCACAACACCCCTGATAGAGCACCGTATTCACTTACTTGACTCAGAACCGATTAAACAAAGATACTACCCCCAGAACCCGCGCATGCAGGACATTATTAATGCCGAGGTTGACCAAATGCTCGCCGACGGTATAATTGAAAAAAGTTCGAGTCCGTATAGTTCTCCAATTGTGATGGTTCGCAAGAAGGATGGAAAATTTCGATTTTGTGTTAACCTACAAAAAGTTAATGACGTCAGCCGCAAAGACGCATACCCCTTACCCTACATAAATGCCATCCTAGACAAGCTCCGAAAAGCCCGCTATATCTCTAGCTTGGACCTTAAGCAGGGATACTGGCAAGTACCTTTAGCACCAGAAAGCCGCCCCATTACAGCTTTCACAATACCCTCAAGAGGGTTGTTTCAGTTTAAAGTCATGCCTTTCGGCCTACATTCCGCCCCCGCGACATTTCAAAGGCTTATGGATCAAATTATCGGTCCAGAACTGGATCCGTACTGCTTTGCGTATTTAGACGATATTATCGTACTTGGCGAAATGCTAGATGAACACCTGAATAACCTCGCCGAAGTATTCCGCCGCCTCCGTGCAGCAAACCTTAAGCTTAATCCAGATAAATGTCAATTTGGCCGCCGTTCTCTAAAATATTTAGGTCACCTAGTAACCGCTGAAGGCATTTGTACCGACCCTGATAAAGTAGAATCAATACAACAACTGTCCGCTCCTTCTAATATCCGTGGTCTTAGACGTTTCTTAGGAATCGCCTCCTGGTATAGGAGATTCGTACCGGGTTTCTCACAAATCGCAGCACCGTTACACCAGCTTTTAAAAAAGGGAATCCGCTGGAAATGGTCCGCAGAACAGGAAGAGGCCTTCCTTAAACTTAAAGACTACCTGACCCGAACGCCCGTATTAACCTGTCCGGATTTCAACAAACCGTTTATACTGCAAACCGACGCTAGCGACCAAGGCTTGGGTGCAGCCCTGATACAACATGACCAAGATGGTGACCACGTGGTCGCCTACGCGAGTCGAAGCCTATCGTCAGCCGAAAAAAAGTACTCCGTCACCGAAAAGGAATGTTTAGCAATAGTATGGGGTATTGAAAAGATGCGCCCTTATCTGGAAGGATACAGATTTACCGTCTTGACCGATCACCAATCCCTCCGCTGGTTGCATTCCTTGAAAAGTCCCAGTGGTAGACTTGCGCGGTGGAGTATTTTCCTGCAGCAATACGATTTTGAAATCAAGTACCGCAAAGGCGTTTTAAATAAAGTAGCCGATGCGTTATCCCGTGATCCACTCCCTAGTACCAGTCAGGAAACCGACAGTGATCCGCTAAATATAATTTCAAACGAAACCGAGTGCCCCTGGTATACAAAGAAAAAGACCGAAGTTGAACTAAACCCAAAAATTTTTCCTGACTACTGTATCTGAGATGGAAATTTATACCGCCATTTTTGGGATTCTTCCGACATGACCGAGCCCGAAATGTCTGATCCGTGGAAACTATGTGTTCCAAAACCCGCCCGACATGCTGTTTTAGAGGAAAATCATGACGTACCGACTGCTGGTCACCTTGGGATCGCAAAAACCACCGCAAAAATAGTGTTGCGATATTATTGGCCAGGAATGTTCCGCGACATAGCCAAATATGTCAGAGGTTGTACGTCATGTCAACAGTATAAGTCAGCTCAGCAAAAAATACCTGGAAAAATGCAACCCTCTAAAAACCGTAAACCATGGGAAACCGTTAGCACAGATTTAGTAGGCCCATTACCGCGATCCTCAAAGGGAAACTGCTACGTTGTAGTTTTTCAGGACCGATTCACCAAATGGATCGAATGCCGCGCGATACGCACAGCATCTGCGCGCGCCGTTAGTCAGGCATTATATGAACTGATTTTAACCCGTTTTGGCCGCCCTCAGACCATTATTACCGATAACGGTACTCAGTTCGCCGGAAAAACCTACACCCAGATGCTTACCGACTACGGAATTCAACACCGTTTTACACCGCCATATACACCCCAGTCCAACCCGGTTGAACGCGCAAATAAAACTTTGAAAACTATGGTCGCCCAATTTTGTCAAAACGACCAGAGAAAATGGGATGTACATCTACCTGATTTGACGTTCGCATATAATACTTCACGTAACGACAGTACCGAGTTATCACCAGCATTTTTAAATTTTGGCCGCGAGTTAGAACCCCCTAAATCTCTATACCGTAGCGAACAACCCGAACCTGAAAACTCCGACGCCGAAAACCCCGCAGACACCGGTCCGGTAATCGAAAGATTCAAAAAACTCACCGAAACTTTTGAATTAGTAAAGGTACACCTGGCCCGTGCTTTTACTACGCAGAGCCGGTACTATAACCTCCGCCGCCGTGATTGGCGTTGTCACCTAGGTGACAAGGTACTGAAGCGTGAACACCACCTGTCCTCCGCCGCAAAACATTTTAACGCCAAACTGGCACCCAAATACTCCGGTCCACATAAAGTAATAAAAGTTCACTCACCGGTAGTATACGATCTTAAAGATGAAAATGGCAAAATTTTCCGTCGGATCCATATTAAAGATCTCAAAACCGCACACTCTATCTAACCAGACCCCCCGAAACCGAGGGTAATTCTTACAACCGAACCCGGAACTACCCAATTCTATTTACTTTTCAGAAGATGTCGAGCCAAACGCTTAGCCTGTCCACCTCACCGGTCCAGGACGATAGAGACCGCCAGCCTACCGACGCTACTATGCCCGACCTGCGGCCATAAGGACGCTTTCGTCCGGAGACTCCCAGAGTAAAAGAAAAAATTGATTACTACCGTTCAATTTTTTTTTAGCAAGTGAGGGGGGAATGTAACGAAGTTACCTAAGTTTTACCGAATTGACAACAGGTTTAGTACCGAATTATTAGAAAATAATTATCTCCGTAGTTTTTCAATTAATTTTTCTGTTTCTTTCATGCAACCGACTTATTGAATATTTTTCTAACCGCTGGTAACAAAAGTTTTTAGATTTAATCAGGAAAAGTAATTAATCTCCGCTATAACAGAAACCGTCTTAATTGACAAACCAATTTACGGCATTCCGATACAGGTAATTCAACGCTGGTTCCTGTACCGATTCGTAAAGATGACGATCGCGCGCCGTTCTTAAAATCCCCAAACCTTGACCATTTCCGTGGTGGGAGATAAAAAGTTGAAATCCGAGATCGAACCAAAAATACGAGCCCTTCTCGATCCAGCTTTGCAGCCGACCAAAAGTGATTTTGAAAGTGCTTAGTTTTCAGCTAGTGAACCGTTTGCCGTTTCATTTTTTTATTATTCTTTTCCGCCGTCGTCGAATACCGTCATTATCTGTGGTAAGCAACACTGATTTTTTTATATATTTGAAAATTATTTCCTGCTAAATTTTTCCGCCGCCTTACAATCATTTTCATTTATCCGTATTTAGAACTAGATTTATTCGATAGTTTGCCGAGCTTGCTTTTGCTTAATACCGCCACGCTTTAATCATTTTTCATTTGCCTATATGCATGATTATAGTTGCTCGATAATTACCACCGCATTCACCAGTAGTTAGAACCGCCGCTGTAATACCATTTTCATACCGCCCGCTCATAAGTTTTCCGTTCTTAAAATTATTACCGGACTTCGTCTTATGTAACACCGTCGCATGAAACCCACTTTAATACCGTTTGTTTAAAATTTGTTCCACCGAAAAGCTTAACTGTAAATTACCGCCAATTTTCCGAGAAATTTTGATTTTTTTTATTACTTATAGGGAAGCATTTGTAACGTGATACTGTAACCTGTACATTTGTTTTAATTTCTGTTGTTACAAAAATAAAATTATTTTACATTTCCCGACATAGGTGTGTTTTATTTCCCATAGGAACTTAGAGGCGTGAATGACTGTTATCTGTATGCGCTAATAGAACTCTGTCTCCAACTGTTTAAAGGTTACCCAGGGCTCCGGGGGTTCTGATTTTCCCTAAAAATTAAAATCAGTGGCGCTCGAGTAAAACTCCGTTCATTTTTGTATATTCTCTTTAATTCCGCCCACAGAACGCTTTAGAAGTTATTCAATTCAAACCCGACCGAATTTACCGCCGAATTACCGACCGCCGAATACCCGAAATTAAATAACTTCCGCGTCAGAGGGATAACTTGACAATTGAGATTAAAATAGAGATTCTTTACGAAAAGTATTTTCTAATCCGTACAAAAATATAATTTTTATTAGCCAGTTTCAAAAAGCAATTTTTATCCGCCGTTACAAAAAGTAACCGCACCAAAAAGTGCCATTACATAAAGATAAATGTTACATCACGATTTTGAAACTTTTATGGCGCTGGTTATATATATTTGTTTTTGTTCCTTATACAAAACATATTAGGGCTCATATATATTGTAGATATAAAACATCAAAACATCGCCATGTTCTCTAATTTATCCTAGAGTGAGATATCGGCGAAATATGTTGAAGACGTCTTTAAGACATCCACTAACATCCTAAAAACATCTTAAAGGCGTCTTAAAGATAAAGACGTACCACCTCATTACAAAATTGTACATCTTTAAAATATCGTTTAACGACATCTTAAAGACGTCCCATTTCGTCGTGTTTTCGGCATTGTAGGTAAGGTATCTATAGGTTGTCCGCGGAAAGTCAGGCATATGTCAGAAACTGAAGTAGGGAGAAAAAATATTAAACACGAAAAAAATAAAATAATTTTATGTAGATACGCATAATATGTAGGATTTCAGTAGAGGTACTCAGATAACCAAAACTGTATCCAAAAGCGCTTAAAAAGTACTTCTTATTGTTACTGTATAATCGGAGAAGCGCTTTCATATTTAACTTGTAAAGCGCCCCGGCATCCAGGCGGCCGGTGAAATCCGCGCGGTGGTTTTTCAGCAAATATGGCCGCCGGGATCGCTATAACGATTGCTAAAAAAGCACTTTAAAAGCGCTACCCCTGAATAAGTATTTTACGCGCTTTAAATGTACACTTTAAACATTGATTATAAAGCAACAAATACGCGCCATTTAAGCGTGTATTATGCACTTGTAACGTCTTCTTTTGTCGTTACAAGGATATAGACTATTTTAAAATAAAAATAAATGATTATTTACATCGACGAATTTATTAATTTTCTATTATATCTGTTATCATCTAAAGTTCGAAAATAAATAAAATATAATTAGTGCGGTCATACTATTAATTAATTTTTAAATTTGACTCACCAACAAAGAAAAATTACTCCAAAATAGCAGGAAAACTTTGATGTCTGCAGTATCCTATTATTTTGTTAATATTTTTGAAACATTAGCACTTAATACATCGCGTTTTAGTTATTTTATTTGCCTAAACCACCGATTAAACTTTCCTTGTATAATTTTAGCTCACTAGCACTAAAGGTAACTCGAAAAATAAATAAAATTTACCGAAACTATTAAAAATTGTTGTTGCATTGGGCCATTGTAAAATTAACTGTCGGTTGCACCTGCGAAAAGGTGCGCTATACAAACTTACGCACAAAAGGGTCACTGATAAGGATACCTTTTGCCAAAATTGTTTTGTTATTTGCAGGAACCAATTTGGTTCAGGAGCATTGGAAACTAAATATTTTATTACTTAAATATTTATATTCTTTATTCAATATACAGTACGTACAGAGATCAATTCCAAATCATACTAGTTTTAATATACATGGTTCATGACATTAGAATGTCAATATTAATAGTACGGGCGAATCTTATGCTACAGTGAGCAGTGGGTAATGATAAAATTTATGAGATTTTATAGTGAGTATGTTATACATGGTTGTTGAGAGTGTCACATCAATGAACTTATTCTTTTTTTAAATGTTGTTGGTGTACAATTGTAATCAAAGTTTGGTGGTATGTGTGTATTAAAAAGGTGCATGATACGATTCATCACATCATTTCTGCCGATGTCAGTCCGACTTCTATTTGTCAAGAACACATTGTTCAAGCGCGTATCGTGCCTTGGTACACGAAAATTAATAAGGGCTAGGACCTCAGAGCAGTTTATGTTATTCGTAATAACTTTGAACCCAAATACAAGAGTTAGGAAGATCCTTCGTTTTTCAAGGCTGTCAAAGTTAATTAAACGTAGACGATCTGAGTGCGAAAATTGCCTTTTGTCGATTTTGAGTTTGTATAATAAAAAATTTACAAATTTGATCTGAACTCGTTCGATACGCTTGATGTGGATTTGGTAACATGGCGACCAGATCACGCAGCAATACTCAAGGTGACTTCGCACCAGCGAGAAGTATAAGAATTTTAATACCTCTATATTGGAAAATTCCCAGCACTTGCGCATTATGAAACCTGCCATTTTAAAGGCCTTCGCTATAGAACATCATTGAAACGCAATTCGGAGTCAAAAATTACTCCCAGATCGTTAATTAAGTTTGTTCTGGGTAGAGGAGAGTGAGAGATTGAGTATGGGTATAAAATTGTAGTTTTTTTACGAGAGAAGGATATTACTTTGCATTTGGATATGTTCAGTTCCATTCCGTTCATCAAGCACCACTCTAATAGCTTGTCGACTTCAAGCTGCAATATTGAACATTCGTAAATATTCCTGATTAATCTAAAAATCTTTAGGTCGTCCGCGTATAAGAGAAATTGACAATTAAAAAATATGTCGACAAGATCATTAATAAACAAAAAAAAAAAAACCGGGCCCAAATGCGAACCCTGGGGCACACCTTTATTTCCCTGGAAATGGTTCCATTTATTTTAACGAATTGGGTTCGGTTCCGAAGGTAACTTAAGATCCATAAAAGAATAGGATCTGTAACACCAAAAGACTCCAGTTTATTAATAAGAATGTTATGGTCAACCCTATCGAACGCCTTTTTAAAATTGAAGTATATTAAGTCGACCTGGTCTCCTGAATCTACTACCTTTGATATATAGTGGGAATAGACGCACAAATTCGTCTGGCAAGAACGTCCAGGTAGGAATCCATGCTGGTGCGCTGAGAGATCACTATATAGGTTTGACAAAAGTTCGTCAACGACGATAGACTCGAGAACCTTGGCTATACAGTCGAGACCAGATATGGGTCGATAGTTGGTTACATCCCCGCTATTGCCGCCCTTGAAAATAGCGGTGACATAGGCTGATTTCCAGAGGTTGGGAAACTGACCTGAGCTTAAAGAAAGCTGAAATAGGTAGCTAAGTTGCGCTGCCACGGTAGGACTGCAGTTCTTAACAAAGATTGGAGGAATTTCATCTGGTCTTGCCCCTTTTTTTTCGTTAAGTTTCATCAGTCTCTCGAACACAATGGCACTATTGATATCTATTTTAGAAATAACTGTGTTATTATAAGAGAGATGAGAGGTGTTGTGAATGTTGTGGGGTCAGACATAGTGAACACAGACTCGAAATAATCGGTGAAAAGGTCCGCAATGCCTTTAAGATTGTCAGAATCGATGTCATTAAACTTTAATTTTGCAAGAAGACTGGCAGAGTTACGTTGAGACCTTAAATAAGACCAAAACGCTTTAGTATTGTTTAGAATATGATTTTGTGTAGTGCGAATCAGGATATCATAGTCTTTTTTAATCGAGGCTTTAGACTGGGCTCTTAGCGCCGTATAGCGGGATTCATGACAGGCCAACCGTGTACTTCTATATTTTTTATAGGCTTTGTTTTTATTATTAATAAGAACTATCGTTTCGTTTGAGAAATAATTAGGATATTTTGACGCCGAGACTCTAGATTTAGGGACATATAAATCGATTGCAACATTTAAGACAGTGTAAAACATTTCTAGGGCATTATTTATATTGTTATGATTCATAAAGCTCCAATATATCAATTCAAAGTAATCATTAAGTCGGTTGTAATTTGCCTTATAAAAGTTATAATTATAAGTTTGCAAGTACGACGTGTTATTATCCAAAATTTCCGTATAGAAGTGTATTACTAGGGCTAGGGCAGGATGATGAGAATCGGCTTTTAGTTAAAGGTGTTGTGTTTTGTGATATAGACATATTACAGTAGTTAGAAAAAACTAAATCTAACATAACATTAGTCGAGTTGCCCACACCGTTGTATTGAACTAGGTCGTGGAAACAAACACAGTCAAAAACTAATTGTTCACATTCATTGTTCGAGATAAAAATTATTTCTACGTCAGAGTCGGTATTAGTGGTCAGCAGATTATGGCAGGAATCATTTTAAGCTACACATTTCAATTTCGACAAACGAGGTCACATAGTTTGGTAAATTAAAGTCTCCGAGCAACAAGACACTAGATGTCGGAAAGTGGTCAAGCGTGTAACTTACTGATGCTGCAAAGTTCTCACAGACTTCAGTCTTGGAAGCTGGTGGGATGTAGATCGCCGAAACAACAATGTTGACATCCCCACATCTCACAGTAGCCCAGACCTGTTTAACTTCATTTTCAGGTACTAAGAAAGCTACAGACTCAATGGAACTTTCAACGGCGATAAGGACGCCTCCGCCTCGCATTTTGCTTGTTTGATCTGGATTTCTATATCTTCTATATACAACATAGTTTGGGGGGAATAATTCTTCATTGTTAATGCCGTCGTTTAGCCATGTTTCTGTTAGTACAATTATATCGTAGTTACAATTTATCACCTCATGCAGAAACTGTGTCGTCTTGGTTCTCAATCCACGAACATTTTGGTATGAGATTACAAAATGTTTATTGCTGAAATTTGTTTTTAGCGAGATTTGTATCGATGATTGAATCGTCGTTTGCGTTGCAACCTACCGTTGACTGTTGTGGCCGCTGCTTGACGGAAAATTTTGAGGATTATGTTCTTGGTCGAATAGTTCGTTGCAGATAAACTTCGATATCCTCCGCTTAACTTCGTAATTTAGGAGTCCGCTCTGATTACGTTCATAAGCGGACATGAGACTGTCACAGGACAGGTAAGAATAATTGATACTTCGATGCTGCATTTGTTTTCTTATATCCAGGTTGAGGTTGTAGATAAAGTTGTTTAAAATTCTTCTATTATTACAGTAGGGAGGCGTGACTAATATTAGGTTAGTTCTAGTGGAAATTTCTGATATTGTATCCCAGCAGGAGTCTTCAATGATTTTGCCTTGCTGGGCATTGACCATGCCTATGAAAATAACGACGTAATCTTGATTAGTGAAATTTTTGCTCAGTGGGGCAAACCGCCTAACCAGTACCTCAGTCGGTAATCTTAAGTTTGAGAACTGAAAATTTATGTCATACTTGCTACGACAGAGTGACTTGACAAGCAGGCCAATTCCACCGACACATGATTTGTTACCGAACAGAAGGATCTGATGCTTTGTGTTTCGGGGTGTGGCGGGGGATAATGTTATATTCGAGCTAGGGGCTGTTAGGAATTCCGTTTCAAACCTGATATCATTACCGCACAGTTCGTTTTTTAATTTTTTTTATCTCTTCCTGATAAACATTATTCTGAACTGTCAGGGTCTCTATTGAAGTAAGGAGGTTTGTTTTTAAAGTGTTGAGGTGAGTTAATTCATTTTTGGCGCATTTGAGTTCGTTGCGATGGGTTTCTAGTTCCTTTTCGATGACGTTTTTATCTAAATTTATTTGTGTAATTTGTTCGGTTAGATTTAATTGATTGAGATTTGCCAATTGTAATTTTAGGTCTTCAATTATCGAGTCACGGGCTAAATCATTAGGTACTTGGGTGAGTTCATTCCTCAATTCGCTGCATTCCGTGGTCAGTTTCTCTAAATTGTCGATTTTTTTATAATTTATAAAATTAATGAATGTTATTCTACCACCCCAATGATATTTTATGAATTTTGGTTGTATGAATGTCAAAGGTGGATAATTGTGAATACCTAAGTGGAGAAATTGATTTATGACGTTACTAAAAAAATTGTATTTGCAATTATTTGTGATATTTGGCAATTGCGTTCTAAAAATGTTGGCTTGTTAGGTTTCTTAGCCTGTACATGGTATTAAGGACTTTTGGTATTACGCTATATAACGATTTATCGTAATCGGATTTTATATAATTTACATTTAATCAAGCCAATATTGGTGATGACTTATTTGTTATTGTTTTATTAAAGAGACGCTACCCAAATTTAGTGAAAACTGAATTTTACATGGAGTTTTGCCTCTAAAATGGTTAAACAGCTAGGCTGGTTAGTGTAAATAACGTTAACGATACGGTGTTCTTCAAACTACGTTTTTCTGATAGTCTTGTATTTCTCAACTGAGGAGAACCTACCCAGTTTGCAGGAACCGTGTCCTTTTTCTTGTTAAAATAAGCGAGTTGAGCTGAAGCTACGACCTGTAACGATTTTCATCGGCCGCCATTGCGGGATTTAGAGCCATAGTTTCTATTTAGTGTTTTCTTAAGTTCCGTTGTGATTATGGATTGAGTATTTGAGTAATTAAGCTTAAATTATCGTACAAGAAAACGCTATCCTTCAAGGGGATTTGAAACTCATCTCGCAGTCAGTCGCCATTTTGATCCAAGGCGTCACTCCATGGTGGAGCAAGAATTATTCACAGGTATGTCCTTCCTATTCGTACTTTATGTTAGAGAGTGTATTTAGACATAATGTTTAAGGGTAGATTTCACGAAACTTATTTCGTTTTCTTTCTCATTTTAAGGGTTATTTTGGTATTGATTTTGAAGCACTAAGATAGCATCATTTTTCTTCCTTTTTTCTTGGAGATGTACCGTTATCTATGAGCGTGAGCGAGCGTAGGACCCTCAACTAATCTAAGGAGATATGGGGAAAAAACAGACAGTCGTCTCCATAAATATTTTATAAGAAGTCAATTTATACAGGTGGACATGTTTCGGCACTAGAAAGTGCCATCATCAGCACCGAAGGGCTAAAATAAATTAAGAATAGAAAAGGAATGACAAATCAGATCAATGTATGTACTTACCCCAAGTGCCACTTACACGAATGAATGTAAACAAATTTTAAAAACATGAAAAGGACAAAAGCATGTTGTATAATTGGACGAAAACAAAGTTAAAATATTTAAAAAGTGTAAAAAAATTAAAAATCGATTTTAAAAAACCGAAAGGAGTTTCCTCCTCTTTTCTTTCCCGTACATAGCAAACAACTTGATTAATCGACGATGACAAGTCAAAAAGGAGGATAAGTAGTGACATCTGACAAAGTAACGCAAAAACAGAAAGTTCCCAATATAAATGGGAACTGGCGTGAAAACGTGGTTCTCTGGGCAAGAAACGGACATCTAGTTGTACAGTGTGTAAAGTAACAAATCACAGTTCTCGGCAAGAAGGCGAGTAACCCGCCGGGACAAAGGTAAGGCGAAAGCCCGCAAGATGGATGGTCATCTAGAACAAGTAAAGTAGGAAACCATCTAGTCATCTCAACATTCAGCAATAAAAGGAAGGGGAAGGAAAGTACACGTAAATATGGCCACCTAGTAGACAGTGTCAAAATCAGAGGTCGAAAGAAGGAAGGTAACGGCTGTTAGATAAGTACATGCGTTGGTAAAAAGTAAAAGCTTTATGGTGGTCATGGTAGATGGAGAATGAGTAAGGGTTGAATGTGGAGTAATTAATTACAAGCAAAAATCAAATATTCAAAAAACGGTATGCGAAGTTAATTTGGTAGTTCACACAGGTAAGGTTACTATAAAGAAGAGCCTTATGGATTTCCATCATTTCGAGGAGATTTAGTTTGCCGCCCTTATTACAGGAATGAAGGAGTTTAGTTTTAGTCAAGGGGTCAAAGGTTTGATTATCACAGAGAACATGAGAAGCAAAATTACATTTGAAGTTGTGATCCCAAACAGCACAAAGTCATCTAAAAGAGGTCCTTACGGCGTCTGCTTCAGATTTCCAGGATGTCTTTAGGAGGTCTTATGACGCCTGATTGACATCTTTAAGACGTCGTAAAGACACTGGATGTTAACAAATGCGACATCTTTAAGATGTCTTTTATACGATGTCTTAACGACGCCTTACACAGACCATTTGCAGACATGCCTCCCCTCCCCCCTCCCGTTGTACTCTATGACTTACTTCTAAGTTAAAATAAAAGTCATTACATTATTAAATCATATATATTTAAAAAAAAATAACCTAGTATTATTGATAGACCAGTGCTGAAGCCTTTGAAAATGGTAAAAAGTGAAAAAAAATAATAGTAGGATGAAACCCATTGGAAAAGGAAGAGAATAGAACAAAAATGAAAGGAAAAATAAATTACGGGCGATCCGAGGTCGGGAAGGGGGGAGGGGGGGGGGGGGGTTTAAGGGTAGAAAATGATTTATCTCGATTTCCGGTAAAACTACAAGTCCTATGGAAAAACGTTAAATTGCAAAGTTGTAGGCAATAAAAAGATCTACAACTTTTGTATTTACACTTTTTTATATAACCTCAAAATGTATGTGAAAAATTCAAATAACCAAGTTTTTGGTTTTTTATTTTTATCTTTTACAAAAATTTTTTTTATCCACGAAATTTGGTGAAAACTTACCCTTTCATGTCCTAAACACACTCTAATTTTTTTGATTTAAAATATTTATTTTTTAACCCTATTTTGACTTAATATCGAAAAAATACGCTAAATTTCAATCGAAAATTCTCACGTCAAAATATCTGCTTTTTTAAAAAAGTCGGTGGGCATTTTGTTTGTTGAAATCTCTACTTTCTGATAGTGTTAAAAAAAATATACATTACTATGGTAAATGTTCTCAAAAAAATGCAAAGAAACGAAAAAAACTCGAATCCAAAATTTTTTTTTAGATCAATATGTACAATTTTGGGCTATTTATTAAAATTTATACTTTAATTACTCGAAAAACGTAAGATTCCATGTTACATTGATAAAAAAAAGTATACATTTTAATAAATAGCTCAAAATTGTACATATTGATCTAAAAAAAAATTTTGGATTCGAGTTTTTTTCGTTTCTTTGCATTTTTTTGAGAACATTTACCATAGTAATGTATATTTCTTTTAACACTATCAGAAAGTAGAGATTTCAACGAACAAAAAGCCCATAGATTTAAAAAAAAAAACAGATATTTTGACGTGAGAATTTTCGATTGAAAATTAGGGTGTTTTTTCGATATTAAGTCAAAAAAGGTTAAAAAATAAATATTTTAAATCAGAAAAATTACAGTGTGTTTAGGACATGAAAAGGTAAGTTTTCACCAAATTTCGTGGATAAAAAAAAAATTTTGTAAAAGATTAAAAAAAAACCAAAAACTTGGTTATTTGAATTTTTCACATACATTTTGAGGTTATATGAAAAAAATGTAAATACAAAAGTTGTAGATCTTTTTATTACCTACAACTTTACAATTTAACGTTTTTCCATAGGACTTGTAGTTTTACCGGAAATCGAGATAAATCATTTTCTACCCTTAAAACTAAAACTTACTTTTTTTGTAAATATTTACCGCAATATGAAACTGATCTACATTTTTCAAAATGCTTTCCAATTTAATAAAATCTTCATCATTATCGATTGGGAAACTTATTGTTTGGTTTTGGAAAAAACTGGCTTTTTCCGTTATTTCTTCCCTACTTTTCATTATTGCATTTTGTTTAAGGAACTTTACTTCAGCAAGAGTTTCCGTAACAAGCCCCCGTATAATGTGCATTTGTTGTAATGACTTATTCATATACTTGTCTAAAAAAATAGTTAGATTACAGAGTGTAAACACTTGCTAAGCATAGTGGTATAGTTCATTTTTTGTAATCTTAGATGCATATTACAACTCGAAAATACATTAGCACAGTAGAAACATAAAAAAGTATGTTTTTGAAGTAACGAATTGTATAATAATTATAAGATTTATATCTTAAGTAATAAAATATGTTATAAAATCATAGCTTGTTCCTATGTGCATCTAAGATATCAGAAAGTAAACTATCAAAAACAATTGTCGCAATGTAAAAAATTATTTTTATGCAATTTATGAAGTTCTGCTTTCTCTTCTCAGGAACAGGTTAGGCTTTGAAAATTCAACGAACATCATAAGTACCTTTTTCTGTGCATTGTTTGCAAACTGTTATCCTAAAATCTGAAGTCAATGAAACATTTTCATCCTGAGGTGTGTCCTGAGATTCTGATGGAGGTCTATACGTTTCGGGATAGGTTTTTTCTGATCCATTATTATTTAAACCTTAAACAATTAAAAAATAGATTTATAAAGGCTATTTAATATTCTGTCTGGTCTAAAAATATAGAAAACTAAAAACATACTATTTGTGATTTCTGTCATAACTCCCTGGTTTGAAATGCCTACTTTCATTTCTAAAAAAAAATGATGTCTTAAGTTGAACTCATAAGTAGAAAAACATACAGCATTTAAAAAAAATTAAACAAATAATTTATAAATGAAAAGCGACTTATTATTCTTACCAGTTTCTTTTTTAAATTCCTTTTTTTTTGGAGGAGCATCAATTATTGATTCAGTGATTGAATCGTCACTGCTTGATAAAATTGTCTTAATTCGTTTGCGCACAGTTATCATCAGTATTAAGATCACTCGTGTCCTCTGCCACTCTAGCCTTTGCTCTTGCTTTAAAATAGTCATCTAAAAACAAAAATATTTGTAAGAAATTTTCAACTTCCTCAAAACTGCAAGACTGTATAAATAAAAGCAACTAACCTGTTTTTATGGAAAAAATTAAACTAATTTAGAAAAGTTGAGGATTTATTTTTTAATTTTATTAAAATAAAAAATAGCACTGCTGGTGTAGTGGGGGGCTGACGAACCTTGGTCGATGGCCTTTTGAACCTGGTTTAATAAAGTTCCTTAATAAATAAATAATTAAATAAAAAATAATATTTTTGATTGTATTTTAATTAATTATCTTAAAAAAAAACGCCTATTAGTAGAGGGAGAAGGGGCATTCTGCATCAATTTCCGGAGGTCCAAACTGCGCATGCCCGGAAAGCTCGCAGACGTGGGCGGTACTAATTATGACGTCACCTGTCATCTGTCACCTGTCATCTGTCATCTGTCACCTGTCATCTGTCATCTGTCATCTGTCAATGACAATGTCAATGTCAATGTCAAAGTCAATGCCAAAGTCAATGTTAAATGTCATTTGTCATCTGTCATACGTCAACTGTCAAACGTCACATTGTTGGGCGTTAGCAACTTTGGGCCTTAGCTACTTGGGCGCTAGTTACATTGGGCAATAATATTCTATATATGGAATGTGTTCAGGATGATGTCATATTACGAATAGGAAAAGATGGCGGACCCCACCTGTCAATTAAGACAGCTCAAGGTCACCGATCATTTATCAATTGTTTAATAAAAAATTTGATATATGGGTAATATATAGGACCAGATAGTAAGTTATTATGAAATAATCCCGAGACCGCAGGTCGAGGTGTGCTAAAGACATATGCTCGCCTACGGCTCGTTAAGGTTGTTAGGGATAATATAGCATATGGTTCGTATTTAGGGTACAAAGTAAGTTATTTTTAAAAAATCCCGAGACCGCAGGTCGAGGTGTACTAAAGACATATATTCGCCTTCGGCTCGCTAAGGTTGTTAGAAATAATGTAACATGTTAATCGTATTTGGGGTGACGTAACAAGTTATTATGAAAAAATTCCGAGACCCTCAGGGCGAGGTGTACTAAAGATATATGCTCGCATACGGCTCGCTAAGGTTGTTAGAGATAGCGCAACATGTTATTCGTATTAAGGATGATGCAGCAAGTAAATATGAAAAATCCCGAGGTCCTCAGGTCGAGGTGTACTAAAGATATATGCTCGCCTACGGATCGTTAAGGTTGTTAGGGATAATATAGCATGTGGTTCGTATTTAGGGTAAATAGTAAGTTATTTTTTAAAAAATCCCGAGACCGCAGGTCGAGGTGTACTAAATACATATATTCGCCTTCGGCTCGCTAAGGTTGTTAGAAATAATGTAACATGTGAATCGTATTTAGGGTGACGTAAAAAGTTATTATTTAAAAAATTCCGAGACCCTCAGGTCGAGGTATACTAAAGATATATGCTCGCCTACGGCTCGCTAAGGTTGTTAGGGATAGCGCAACATGTGATTCGTATTTAGGATGATGCAACAAGTAAATACGAAAATCTCGAGGCCTGCAGGGGTGAGGTATACTAGAGCTATATGTTCGCTCGTTAAAGTCGCTAAGGATAATATAATATGTGAATTGTATTACGGATGACGTAACAAACCATTACAAAAAACCAGAAGTCGACGGGCTAACTGATTCGAGAGATATAGTTTTTGCGATTAGGACCCCTATGACTAAAGGTAGAGAGAGGCGAAATTTGGTAAACAGGTAGATGTCGAGCATACCTATCGACTAGTGAAGAAATATTTCAAAAATATCAAGTAAAAACAGCGCTAGAGGTATAAAACCATAGAGTCCTAGCAGGAGACAAGATCATCCGGTTTGGAATTAATATAGTAGTTGCTGGGAATCTAAACGTCATGGATAAGAATAACCAAGTATTGGTTGGTTGGTTATGGTATATACGATAGGATTCCAATAGGTAGAGCCCGCATATAATCGACAAACCACGAAAATTAGTCATTTCCGTCACTAAACAAGAGAAGAAAACAGATAAAATTTAGCCTATACATCGCCTACTTTGTTAATACCTATAATCTATACCATGCACAGCACAGTTTAAATATTAAACAACCAATAACCTTTCTGATGGAATAAAAACATCAAATAAATCATTACAGTATCTAAAAAATGATATTTGAACATATAAAACCCCCACTATACCTATACAAGTTCTGTCAGACCTATACTTGGTCTATGGGTATGCTTATTAGTGCCCTATAGCCGTCCTATGATTGGTCAATAGTAGGTCTATGATTGGCTTATAGTAGGTCTATGATTGCCATATAGCAGGTTTATGATTGTCGTTTGGATATATAAATAGGCCATTGCATGATAGCATATTTAACAGCATCTATATATACAAAATAAACACTCTGATAGGATAAAAAAAACATCCAATTAACCATTAAAGTACCCAAAAAAGGACTTTGAACCTATAAAACCCTATTTAACAGTCTCTATACAAAACAAACAACCAATAACATTTCCGATAGGGTAAAAACATCAAATAATCCACTAAAGTAGCTAAAAATGGTATATGAACCCATCAAACGGCTATTTAACAGCTCCTATTCAATAATAAGTAGCCAAAAACAGCTCTGAACTGATCGGGATCGAATAAAAACATACAATAACCCACTAAAGCAGATGCTTGCGAATACAGCTGCTAGATAATATTAAATTTCATGGATACGAATAATTATGTATTGCATCAGAAAATATGTAATTATACATATCTCTGAAAATGCAGCATCTAATTAATATCCAACATTATTACTAGCTCTCTATCAATAGGCTAGTGACTAGCTAGCATCCTATCTATGAAAATAAAACGCAAGAACTTAAACTTATGCGAATATCGGATTAGAGTCCTTATGTCTAATAAGCAGCTAATGAAAAGCTTTGAAAATATATAAGCAGTTATGAACGTATAGGAACAGCAAATAAGACGTTATCCAACCACCAATCAGCCACCATCCAACCACTAACCAACCATTATTAGGGCAATTAATGAACACCTTAGAACCAACAAAACGCATATTTAGCATAATAAACAACTAAAACCTCTCTGCTCTTCATAGGATAAAAACTAAAAACTATTAAAACAAACCACTAAAGTAGCACAAAAAACAGCCTTTAAATCTATAAAACGACTATTCAACAGCTCTTAAACCAGACAAAAAACGTTTAATACACATCTAAGAACCTAATAGGTAGCTGAAGCAGCAAAAGTTCGTTTTCACACCTCGCCTACGGCTCATCGGGCTCATCATCATCATATAGCAGAATGCCCGGTATAACACCTTAAGTCGCTAGAAAAAGCCAACGATGATTCTTCGAGCGGGCGATGTTAAAGATATGAAGTCCCAAACCCTCAAAACGAGATATTCGAAACATACCAGACAGACGTTTCAGTAAAATTAAGAGGAGGGCAGGAGGCTATCATAGACGCAGAATATATTAAGTTTAATATAGTGGCCCAAACCAAGCTCATAAAGATTAAGTGTTAAGGAATGATTAAGTGTAAATTAAGCGGGTAAATATAAAAAATAGCCTACTTGAGAACATATAGTTCTAAGTGGTCATATACACAACATAGAGGTTAGACAGAGAACTCACAACACCCCATGAAAATAAATCTAAAATCTGGTATACATATCTGTTTATTTAATAACACGTCTATCAATAGAAAAACACTTAGCGCTACAGTTATAAACAGCAAATAAGGCGTTATTTAACTACTAATCAACCGCTAATCATCCACTAATCCATCACTATTAGGGCAACTAATGAACACCTTTGAACCAATAAAACAGCTATTTAGCAGCTCCTATGCATAATAAACAACTAAAACCTCTCTGCTCTTCATAGGATAAAAACTAAAAACTATTAAAACAAACCACTAAAGTAGCACAAAAAACAGCCTTTAAATCTATAAAAACGGATATTCAACAGCTCTTAAACCAGACAAAAACGCTTAATAAACATCTAAGAACCTAATAGGTAGCTGAAGCAGCAAAAGTTCGTTTTCACACCTCGCCTACGGATCATCGAGCATATTATCAGACTATAGTAGAATGCATGGTATAACACCTTAACTCGCTAGAAAAAACCAAGATGATCCTTAGAACGAGCGGTGTTAAAGATATGAAGACCTAAAAACCCAAAACGAAATATTTGAGACATGTAGACACAAAGATAGGCGTTTCAGTAAAATTAAGACGAGGGTAGGAGGTTGTCATAAACGCAGAATATATCAAGTTTACTATAGTGTACTAAACCGAATTCATAAAGATTAAGCGCTAAGGAATGATTAAGGGAAAATCAAGCGGTCAAATAGCCTACTTGGGGACATATTGCTCTAAGTGATCATATACAAAACATCGAGGTTAGACAGAGAACTCACAACACTCCCATAAAAAATAAATCTAAAATCGGTTATACATATCTGTTTATTTAACAACATGTCTATCAATAGAAAAACACTTAGCGCTATACTAAATTAAGGGGTTATAATTCTTAAAAGCAATTTGACGGTTCCGAAATTGTGGGCATTGTTGAGGAGCAGACTCAGTAAAGATATTATATACACCAAGAGTATATAAATTAAACTAATAATGGTAGCAAATGCACAAGTGTTAGTCATGCAAATAAATAATATAACAACAACCGACGGTTCTAGGTTAAAAACTATCCATTAATCTGAAGGCAGGGCCATTAAAGTTCCTTAACAGTCAATGTAAAATGCTGTAATACAGGGATTCGCAAGAAGTCGATTACGATCGGATAATTACGTCAAAAGACTTAGCCGAACGATCCAACTTGCTGAAATCTAGCGCAAAAGTATAGGTAGGTTATATGTTGTGTACTTAAATTCAACTGCTAAGATCAAAAACACACACCATATAATATTATTACATAATACATTATTGCAGTGTCTTCCAAATGACTAAAAAAATTCAATTAGAACAAACTACGATTGTATAGAGTAGGCACAAAAAAGAGATAGATAAACGTTGACAACTATAACGGTTATAACGAAGAGAAATCAATAACTAACATGTGAATCAGCTACATACAACCACCTATGATAGTACCTCACATGAAGTTAAATTATCCGCCTCAATAGTAAAAAGCACCTTAAGATCTAGAAAAATTAAAAGCTAAAGAACTCGATGAAGAGCAACTAAATAAAATGAACGCCACCTACATTTAATTTGCAAATAAGCAAGAAATAATAGACTAAATAGCCGTAAATCGAAAGGCATTAGAGACAACGAATAGCTGCTGGATAGATCCTTATCCACCAAAAACAACCCCGCGATGCTAAAAAATCAGAATAAATAGGAAAAAATTAGGGTAATATTGTCTTAAAGACTCGGAAGTTCCTACAAAAGTATTTAAGTAACACGAATGCAAGGCAAACCTAACCAAACTTCTTGGGTGTGGTTATTATGTATACAGACCAGCTAACACCAAAAAAGAGACCTGTACGTCAAAAAAAGTATACATATACGATCAACCTCTAATATTAGGAATACCGAAGGATGATACTATACAACTACTAACAGGAATCAAATTAAAGCTAATCGAATGATCGTTCAAATAAATAAAATTCTCATTTAAAATGCTATGACAACTACATGAGATGAGGTTAAATGTATAAATTTGGAGACTTCAGGGCGATCAGACTCATCTAATCGATCTTACAACATATGAAAAAATAAATCAATTAATTAGATAAATGGCTTCATAGCGGGGCTTCCAATAGACTAGTGGCTAGATATCATCTAAACTATCAAAAATAAAGCACAAGAGTTGTAAAAATTATTTATCGAATCACAAAATTTGACGCATAGCACCTTCTAATACCAATTCGTGAATGTTCGAATACAATCGCATAACTATCAAAAGCAAATATTGGGCTACGGCTCGTTAAGGCTATTTGGTAATACTTGATGATAGATGCATGTGTAGCATAGCATCACAAGACACCTAAAAACCCCAAAAACCTCATCAGGCAACTAGTTCGCGAGTTACGATTAGAGCTGCTATGTCGGGAAATATGGGAAGGGAGGGGGTATAGTAAACGGCTAGAGGGTAAAAAAAGCTTCAACAACTAGTAAAAAATTATTTCAAAACCTTAAGTCATAAATGTATTAGATTGTATAAAATCATTAATGTCTTAATGGTAGTGATAGTGAATATTTTTGCAATAGGTAGATATTGAAAAAATACCTATGAAAACGATTAAAGCCATTAAAATAATACAAGAAACATCAATGTGAGACACATAAAATGCAGTTTTAAAGGGAAAAAATTCGATTATATACCAATGGAAACTGGCGTGCTAGACATTCAAAACGATGGCCAACTAAGCTGTTTAAATAATATAAAAGTGCCACTATGAGGACGTTAAGATGATCAAGAGAGGGACAGGATGTAAATTTGCAGGAAAAATACGAGGAAATAGAGCAAATAATGCAACAAAATAATAAAGTAGTAATCTAGCAGGATAGTAAACATATAAGTAAAAAGCGCTGCAGAAAATAAAAAATATAGCAATTCTAATCAAGCATTAAAAAAATCTATCCTAAATAATATTTGTTTATACAGATAAGTAGAAAACTATCGAAACATCGAGCAAGAAGGAGTGGCGACTGCAGGTGTAAAATTTAACAACTATTGGTAAAATATACGGAAAAATATCAAAAATACCATCAATTTCACCAGAATGCTATTGTCAAAACCGTAGAACTCAAATATACATTTAAAAAAATTAAGCCAGCATTAAATGTCTTATTTGTCTATGTAATTATTGAATGAGGGTTGTGTGTAGAATAGACTATTCATGCAAATTAACTATAACGCAAAAATCATACAAGTCTGATACAGACAGTACCCCCCCCCCCCATAAGAGCCAAAAGCTAGTATTCAATGTTAAAATAACGGGTTCACTCCATATAAAGCACACTAGTCAAAAAATATGCGTATGAATTGTGTGAGGCGAAGTGCTATTATAAATGTTGTCTATATCAAGCTCAATACCGTTGACATATATAAACCCAACGTGCAAGAGTAATAAAACTAATAATTAAGTGTAACTCATGAGGCAACATAATATAAAAATAGATGGTTGGGCGACATAGGAATTCCAAGTCGCTGGCAGAACCATGCTTAGTCAATCTCAACAATATTTCAAATGGACGGAGGGTGAGAGTCATGTATATTACTATGATCATCAAGAAAAAAGGAGGAGTGTATATCGAATGGCTATAAAAATGCATTTTCCAACACAAACGATCTTTAAATAGAATGGAATAGAACAAGAAGCAGTAGCAGACGTTGGCTCTTCTGTACTCTATATAAATTTAATATAAGGTACAGGTAACAAACATCCGCCTATTTTATATCATCTAACTTTGCTAGTCATTTAATAAAACACAAGTTCATATTATTTTAAATAACTTTTAATTATTTCTCAGCATCTATAATATGTTGAGTTATCTAACCATACTTCACGTCTTGCATAATTAATTGCTTCTCGTATCTCAGGATCTTCAAAATATCCGTATAAGCGCTGAACTTCTTCAAAATTCCCCAACTTGTTCATGTCGCATACAAATCTTAAGGCATCTGGTTCTTCAAAGTATCGCTCACATATATCCAAAGCTCTAACTATATTTTTCATAGTCACCGGACGAATTCCCCATTCTTCTTTACGTTTTTGAAGTGTATTATATATATCCCGAATTACATGATGTGCATCATTATTTACTATATTCTGGGCTTTATCCATGATATCTAATTGATTGCAGGTATTGCAAGTAATTAGGACAGCGGCCAGACTTAAAATAAGCCTCAGTGCTTCTGCTGATAGTAAATATATCAACAAGCCTAATTACTCGGTGAAACCTAAATCTATAGAGGATTATTCGGGTTTTCGGGGTTACTCGGGTTCATTAGGATTTTGAGAATGTATTTTGCTTGACGTAGTTTTTAACACAGCCATGGCCAAAGGCTCACGAAGTTTGCAAAAGTTTGGGAGAAGGCCGTGGCTGTGTTAAAAACTACGTCAAGCAAAATACATTCTCAAAATCCTAATGAACCCGAGTAACCCCGAAAACCCGAATAATCCTCTATAGATTTAGGTTTCACCGAGTAATTAGGCTTGTTGATATATTTACTATCAGCAGAAGCACTGAGGCTTATTTTAAGTCTGGCCGCTGTCCTAATTACTTGCAATACCTGCAATCAATTAGATATCATGGATAAAGCCCAGAATATAGTAAATAATGATGCACATCATGTAATTCGGGATATATATAATACACTTCAAAAACGTAAAGAAGAATGGGGAATTCGTCCGGTGACTATGAAAAATATAGTTAGAGCTTTGGATATATGTGAGCGATACTTTGAAGAACCAGATGCCTTAAGATTTGTATGCGACATGAACAAGTTGGGGAATTTTGAAGAAGTTCAGCGCTTATACGGATATTTTGAAGATCCTGAGATACGAGAAGCAATTAATTATGCAAGACGTGAAGTATGGTTAGATAACTCAACATATTATAGATGCTGAGAAATAATTAAAAGTTATTTAAAATAATATGAACTTGTGTTTTATTAAATGACTAGCAAAGTTAGATGATATAAAATAGGCGGATGTTTGTTACCTGTACCTTATATTAAATTTATATAGAGTACAGAAGAGCCAACGTCTGCTACTGCTTCTTGTTCTATTCCATTCTATTTAAAGATCGTTTGTGTTGGAAAATGCATTTTTATAGCCATTCGATATACACTCCTCCTTTTTTCTTGATGATCATAGTAATATACATGACTCTCACCCTCCGTCCATTTGAAATATTGTTGAGATTGACTAAGCATGGTTCTGCCAGCGACTTGGAATTCCTATGTCGCCCAACCATCTATTTTTATATTATGTTGCCTCATGAGTTACACTTAATTATTAGTTTTATTACTCTTGCACGTTGGGTTTATATATGTCAACGGTATTGAGCTTGATATAGACAACATTTATAATAGCACTTCGCCTCACACAATTCATACGCATATTTTTTGACTAGTGTGCTTTATATGGAGTGAACCCGTTATTTTAACATTGAATACTAGCTTTTGGCTCTTATGGGGGGGGGGGGGGGTACTGTCTGTATCAGACTTGTATGATTTTTGCGTTATAGTTAATTTGCATGAATAGTCTATTCTACACACAACCCTCATTCAATAATTACATAGACAAATAAGACATTTAATGCTGGCTTAATTTTTTTAAATGTATATTTGAGTTCTACGGTTTTGACAATAGCATTCTGGTGAAATTGATGGTATTTTTGATATTTTTCCGTATATTTTACCAATAGTTGTTAAATTTTACACCTGCAGTCGCCACTCCTTCTTGCTCGATGTTTCGATAGTTTTCTACTTATCTGTATAAACAAATATTATTTAGGATAGATTTTTTTAATGCTTGATTAGAATTGCTATATTTTTTATTTTCTGCAGCGCTTTTTACTTATATGTTTACTATCCTGCTAGATTACTACTTTATTATTTTGTTGCATTATTTGCTCTATTTCCTCGTATTTTTCCTGCAAATTTACATCCTGTCCCTCTCTTGATCATCTTAACGTCCTCATAGTGGCACTTTTATATTATTTAAACAGCTTAGTTGGCCATCGTTTTGAATGTCTAGCACGCCAGTTTCCATTGGTATATAATCGAATTTTTTCCCTTTAAAACTGCATTTTATGTGTCTCACATTGATGTTTCTTGTATTATTTTAATGGCTTTAATCGTTTTCATAGGTATTTTTTCAATATCTACCTATTGCAAAAATATTCACTATCACTACCATTAAGACATTAATGATTTTATACAATCTAATACATTTATGACTTAAGGTTTTGAAATAATTTTTTACTAGTTGTTGAAGCTTTTTTTACCCTCTAGCCGTTTACTATACCCCCTCCCTTCCCATATTTCCCGACATAGCAGCTCTAATCGTAACTCGCGAACTAGTTGCCTGATGAGGTTTTTGGGGTTTTTAGGTGTCTTGTGATGCTATGCTACACATGCATCTATCATCAAGTATTACCAAATAGCCTTAACGAGCCGTAGCCCAATATTTGCTTTTGATAGTTATGCGATTGTATTCGAACATTCACGAATTGGTATTAGAAGGTGCTATGCGTCAAATTTTGTGATTCGATAAATAATTTTTACAACTCTTGTGCTTTATTTTTGATAGTTTAGATGATATCTAGCCACTAGTCTATTGGAAGCCCCGCTATGAAGCCATTTATCTAATTAATTGATTTATTTTTTCATATGTTGTAAGATCGATTAGATGAGTCTGATCGCCCTGAAGTCTCCAAATTTATACATTTAACCTCATCTCATGTAGTTGTCATAGCATTTTAAATGAGAATTTTATTTATTTGAACGATCATTCGATTAGCTTTAATTTGATTCCTGTTAGTAGTTGTATAGTATCATCCTTCGGTATTCCTAATATTAGAGGTTGATCGTATATGTATACTTTTTTTGACGTACAGGTCTCTTTTTTGGTGTTAGCTGGTCTGTATACATAATAACCACACCCAAGAAGTTTGGTTAGGTTTGCCTTGCATTCGTGTTACTTAAATACTTTTGTAGGAACTTCCGAGTCTTTAAGACAATATTACCCTAATTTTTTCCTATTTATTCTGATTTTTTAGCATCGCGGGGTTGTTTTTGGTGGATAAGGATCTATCCAGCAGCTATTCGTTGTCTCTAATGCCTTTCGATTTACGGCTATTTAGTCTATTATTTCTTGCTTATTTGCAAATTAAATGTAGGTGGCGTTCATTTTATTTAGTTGCTCTTCATCGAGTTCTTTAGCTTTTAATTTTTCTAGATCTTAAGGTGCTTTTTACTATTGAGGCGGATAATTTAACTTCATGTGAGGTACTATCATAGGTGGTTGTATGTAGCTGATTCACATGTTAGTTATTGATTTCTCTTCGTTATAACCGTTATAGTTGTCAACGTTTATCTATCTCTTTTTTGTGCCTACTCTATACAATCGTAGTTTGTTCTAATTGAATTTTTTTAGTCATTTGGAAGACACTGCAATAATGTATTATGTAATAATATTATATGGTGTGTGTTTTTGATCTTAGCAGTTGAATTTAAGTACACAACATATAACCTACCTATACTTTTGCGCTAGATTTCAGCAAGTTGGATCGTTCGGCTAAGTCTTTTGACGTAATTATCCGATCGTAATCGACTTCTTGCGAATCCCTGCATTACAGCATTTTACATTGACTGTTAAGGAACTTTAATGGCCCTGCCTTCAGATTAATGGATAGTTTTTAACCTAGAACCGTCGGTTGTTGTTATATTATTTATTTGCATGACTAACACTTGTGCATTTGCTACCATTATTAGTTTAATTTATATACTCTTGGTGTATATAATATCTTTACTGAGTCTGCTCCTCAACAATGCCCACAATTTCGGAACCGTCAAATTGCTTTTAAGAATTATAACCCCTTAATTTAGTATAGCGCTAAGTGTTTTTCTATTGATAGACATGTTGTTAAATAAACAGATATGTATAACCGATTTTAGATTTATTTTTTATGGGAGTGTTGTGAGTTCTCTGTCTAACCTCGATGTTTTGTATATGATCACTTAGAGCAATATGTCCCCAAGTAGGCTATTTGACCGCTTGATTTTCCCTTAATCATTCCTTAGCGCTTAATCTTTATGAATTCGGTTTAGTACACTATAGTAAACTTGATATATTCTGCGTTTATGACAACCTCCTACCCTCGTCTTAATTTTACTGAAACGCCTATCTTTGTGTCTACATGTCTCAAATATTTCGTTTTGGGTTTTTAGGTCTTCATATCTTTAACACCGCTCGTTCTAAGGATCATCTTGGTTTTTTCTAGCGAGTTAAGGTGTTATACCATGCATTCTACTATAGTCTGATAATATGCTCGATGATCCGTAGGCGAGGTGTGAAAACGAACTTTTGCTGCTTCAGCTACCTATTAGGTTCTTAGATGTTTATTAAGCGTTTTTGTCTGGTTTAAGAGCTGTTGAATATCCGTTTTTATAGATTTAAAGGCTGTTTTTTGTGCTACTTTAGTGGTTTGTTTTAATAGTTTTTAGTTTTTATCCTATGAAGAGCAGAGAGGTTTTAGTTGTTTATTATGCATAGGAGCTGCTAAATAGCTGTTTTATTGGTTCAAAGGTGTTCATTAGTTGCCCTAATAGTGATGGATTAGTGGATGATTAGCGGTTGATTAGTAGTTAAATAACGCCTTATTTGCTGTTTATAACTGTAGCGCTAAGTGTTTTTCTATTGATAGACGTGTTATTAAATAAACAGATATGTATACCAGATTTTAGATTTATTTTCATGGGGTGTTGTGAGTTCTCTGTCTAACCTCTATGTTTTGTATATGACCACTTAGAACTATATGTTCTCAAGTAGGCTATTTTTTATATTTACCCGCTTAATTTACACTTAATCATTCCTTAACACTTAATCTTTATGAGCTTGGTTTGGGCCACTATATTAAACTTAATATATTCTGCGTCTATGATAGCCTCCTGCCCTCCTCTTAATTTTACTGAAACGTCTGTCTGGTATGTTTCGAATATCTCGTTTTGAGGGTTTGGGACTTCATATCTTTAACATCGCCCGCTCGAAGAATCATCGTTGGCTTTTTCTAGCGACTTAAGGTGTTATACCGGGCATTCTGCTATATGATGATGATGAGCCCGATGAGCCGTAGGCGAGGTGTGAAAACGAACTTTTGCTGCTTCAGCTACCTATTAGGTTCTTAGATGTGTATTAAACGTTTTTTGTCTGGTTTAAGAGCTGTTGAATAGTCGTTTTATAGATTTAAAGGCTGTTTTTTGTGCTACTTTAGTGGTTTGTTTTAATAGTTTTTAGTTTTTATCCTATGAAGAGCAGAGAGGTTTTAGTTGTTTATTATGCTAAATATGCGTTTTGTTGGTTCTAAGGTGTTCATTAATTGCCCTAATAATGGTTGGTTAGTGGTTGGATGGTGGCTGATTGGTGGTTGGATAACGTCTTATTTGCTGTTCCTATACGTTCATAACTGCTTATATATTTTCAAAGCTTTTCATTAGCTGCTTATTAGACATAAGGACTCTAATCCGATATTCGCATAAGTTTAAGTTCTTGCGTTTTATTTTCATAGATAGGATGCTAGCTAGTCACTAGCCTATTGATAGAGAGCTAGTAATAATGTTGGATATTAATTAGATGCTGCATTTTCAGAGATATGTATAATTACATATTTTCTGATGCAATACATAATTATTCGTATCCATGAAATTTAATATTATCTAGCAGCTGTATTCGCAAGCATCTGCTTTAGTGGGTTATTGTATGTTTTTATTCGATCCCGATCAGTTCAGAGCTGTTTTTGGCTACTTATTATTGAATAGGAGCTGTTAAATAGCCGTTTGATGGGTTCATATACCATTTTTAGCTACTTTAGTGGATTATTTGATGTTTTTACCCTATCGGAAATGTTATTGGTTGTTTGTTTTGTATAGAGACTGTTAAATAGGGTTTTATAGGTTCAAAGTCCTTTTTTGGGTACTTTAATGGTTAATTGGATGTTTTTTTTTATCCTATCAGAGTGTTTATTTTGTATATATAGATGCTGTTAAATATGCTATCATGCAATGGCCTATTTATATATCCAAACGACAATCATAAACCTGCTATATGGCAATCATAGACCTACTATAAGCCAATCATAGACCTACTATTGACCAATCATAGGACGGCTATAGGGCACTAATAAGCATACCCATAGACCAAGTATAGGTCTGACAGAACTTGTATAGGTATAGTGGGGGTTTTATATGTTCAAATATCATTTTTTAGATACTGTAATGATTTATTTGATGTTTTTATTCCATCAGAAAGGTTATTGGTTGTTTAATATTTAAACTGTGCTGTGCATGGTATAGATTATAGGTATTAACAAAGTAGGCGATGTATAGGCTAAATTTTATCTGTTTTCTTCTCTTGTTTAGTGACGGAAATGACTAATTTTCGTGGTTTGTCGATTATATGCGGGCTCTACCTATTGGAATCCTATCGTATATACCATAACCAACCAACCAATACTTGGTTATTCTTATCCATGACGTTTAGATTCCCAGCAACTACTATATTAATTCCAAACCGGATGATCTTGTCTCCTGCTAGGACTCTATGGTTTTATACCTCTAGCGCTGTTTTTACTTGATATTTTTGAAATATTTCTTCACTAGTCGATAGGTATGCTCGACATCTACCTGTTTACCAAATTTCGCCTCTCTCTACCTTTAGTCATAGGGGTCCTAATCGCAAAAACTATATCTCTCGAATCAGTTAGCCCGTCGACTTCTGGTTTTTTGTAATGGTTTGTTACGTCATCCGTAATACAATTCACATATTATATTATCCTTAGCGACTTTAACGAGCGAACATATAGCTCTAGTATACCTCACCCCTGCAGGCCTCGAGATTTTCGTATTTACTTGTTGCATCATCCTAAATACGAATCACATGTTGCGCTATCCCTAACAACCTTAGCGAGCCGTAGGCGAGCATATATCTTTAGTATACCTCGACCTGAGGGTCTCGGAATTTTTTAAATAATAACTTTTTACGTCACCCTAAATACGATTCACATGTTACATTATTTCTAACAACCTTAGCGAGCCGAAGGCGAATATATGTATTTAGTACACCTCGACCTGCGGTCTCGGGATTTTTTAAAAAATAACTTACTATTTACCCTAAATACGAACCACATGCTATATTATCCCTAACAACCTTAACGATCCGTAGGCGAGCATATATCTTTAGTACACCTCGACCTGAGGACCTCGGGATTTTTCATATTTACTTGCTGCATCATCCTTAATACGAATAACATGTTGCGCTATCTCTAACAACCTTAGCGAGCCGTATGCGAGCATATATCTTTAGTACACCTCGCCCTGAGGGTCTCGGAATTTTTTCATAATAACTTGTTACGTCACCCCAAATACGATTAACATGTTACATTATTTCTAACAACCTTAGCGAGCCGAAGGCGAATATATGTCTTTAGTACACCTCGACCTGCGGTCTCGGGATTTTTTAAAAATAACTTACTTTGTACCCTAAATACGAACCATATGCTATATTATCCCTAACAACCTTAACGAGCCGTAGGCGAGCATATGTCTTTAGCACACCTCGACCTGCGGTCTCGGGATTATTTCATAATAACTTACTATCTGGTCCTATATATTACCCATATATCAAATTTTTTATTAAACAATTGATAAATGATCGGTGACCTTGAGCTGTCTTAATTGACAGGTGGGGTCCGCCATCTTTTCCTATTCGTAATATGACATCATCCTGAACACATTCCATATATAGAATATTATTGCCCGATGTAACTAGCGCCCAAGTAGCTAAGGCCCAAAGTTGCTAACGCCCAACAATGTGACGTTTGACAGTTGACGTATGACAGATGACAAATGACATTTAACATTGACTTTGGCATTGACTTTGACATTGACATTGACTTTGACATTGACATTGACAGATGACAGATGACAGGTGACGGATGACAGATGACAGGTGACAGGTGACAGATGACAGGTGACGTCATAATTAGTACCGCCCACGTCTGCGAGCTTTCCGGGCATGCGCAGTTTGGACCTCCGGAAATTGATGCAGAATGCCCCTTCTCCCTCTACTCCTATTAAATTTTTTTCTTAAATTGAGACACCCTAATTTTTTTATGGAAGGGATGATTTCAACGTTTTAACAATTCAACTTACCAAAAGTAGCATTTCGAAAAATTTTTACGGGGTGTGAGGGCCAGCAAGTGTTTAAAGGTTCAAAGTTTTTTATAGCGGCCTGCATTTTGTTCATAGCCAAGGAAGGTGTTATGTCTTCACTTTAATTATTTTTTGTCAGATGTTAAGATCCCTGGTGAGTCCCTAATCTCTAACTACTTTACCTACTGCTATTTCTTATTTCTACATTGTTTTTTTGCTAATTTACCATACAAAAAATAATTGAACGAACCACCCTAAGGTTTAATAAAGAGCCAGTCTGACCTGTGAAATATATAGTCCACTACAAACCAGAAGGCCAATGACAAAAGTCTCCTTGAATCCAAGTCGATGGAACAGCCTCAACAGTTGTATCGTCCAAAAATTGAACCACCGTCCATGTCTTTTCGTCCATTATACAGAGTCCAAATAAAAACGAGACGTGACCTGTCAAAACAATCATTCCATCTAGATGATATAATTCTAAGCAAATGGCAGAAGGAAAAATAATCCATAAAAATTAAGTGTATGAGTCAAGTAAATTTACTTGTACTTGACATCTAAGTTGTTAGCAATTTATTTTTAGGGAAGTAGAAGCAAGTGTTGGAGTTGCAAAATAATAATTAACAGTGTATGAGAGGCATTATTATTGTACTTTCTTCAAATTTTAACTTCACACACTTGTAGTCTAATAAGTTGCTATTAAATACCTCAATAGGACCTAAATAGTCTTCCTGTGTCTTGAAAACACCAGTTTCTGAGGAATCACAGGGATTTTCATAAACCGAACTTTTTCTTTTATATTTCATATCTATTAAATTAAAACAACTATTTGTTTTGATAATATTTCTAATAACCACAATGTCCTTATTTCTTAAGCAACAACAATTGTCTGGTGGGTTTATTGTTAAAGTAAATGTTGGGAAAACAACTTTTTTAAACTGTTGAAATAACCCCTTATCGTAAAGAACTTGTCCATCAGTATGCAGATCTTTAAATATCGGTAAACTACTATTTTCATTTTGTTTTTGATTTACAAAATTTTTTTCCGAATTTCTTTTAATAATCTGTTGCAAAGGTTTTTCACTTTTTCTTACGGATTTTAAAATTTTCTGTAAGTAATTTTCGAACGGAAGTGCACTAAAATTGTCTACTGGTCCATGATATTTGACATCTTTTGATAAATGTAATAAATTATGGACATTGTGAGAGGTATTTTCAATGCCATACAATGTTTGAAAACTTTTTACGAAATGTTTTAGAAGTTCATCAGCATAATCATAAAGAGCATCATATCTTGAACTTGAAAGAATAATCATTGCTACATGTAAAGATAAAAAATTAGAATATCGATCTTTGTTTAAATTATTTTTCAATACTAAAGGACCAGTATATAGTAACATCTGCCGAAACTCTGTAGCCTTCCACCGTTTTACCTCCAACAAGCTTCTAGGCTTTCTGTTAAATTCAAGGGGAATATCTGCTGATAACAAAACCAATGATTCAGATATTGCTGATATTTTTGAATAAGGGAGTTTGGTAGTTGGCTTTCCAAAACAAAATAAAAGTAATAATTTTTTCATCACTCCAAGACAGACCAAGTGCATATAGTCCAATGGAAAACTTTTTATCATGTCCAAACCTGGAATATTTTCTAATATAGTATGGTGATCATCATCTGTGTGTAACCTAAATTGTTCATCTGTTCGGAGTGGCAAAGTATTTATTTGTGAAAAAACACGTTCTGTCCAAATATTCACCCTCAATTGAACACTTCGTGCATGATGAATACCCTGTGTGCCCCTTAATACGTTTGATAAACGATTTTGCTGGAGCATCACACACAAAAGCCTTAATTTTTACTTGAAAATATATTATGTTAATTTTAACTCCATTATTTACGACGTTGATACTATCATTAACAAAATCTTCTAAAAATACATTTGGGTTATCCGGTTTATTATAACCATGATAAATTCCCACCATCTCTACAATATTTTCCCCAACAATTGTTATTAATATTGGATAAACTTGACTGCTTGAGCTTTTGGCCAATGGAAGTCCATCTATATTTACATTTAGCTCTATAGATTTTTTTCAAGTATCTGGTCCAAACGAGGGCCCAAACATTCAAGAATATTTTTTATGGCAGTATTTATTCCAAAGTGATAATATTCTCCAGAGGGTATACTCTTTACTTCAATATTACGGACTGTATGAAGTAAAGTTCGAGCATCTAAGGGTAATGACTCATTGACACTGCCACGCAGGATTTTTAATAATTGATTGGTTGCTACATTTGGAATATTATATTGTATTGCCCACTCAGCCAACTTAAATTTTACCGAATGACTGTCTGGTGTGGAGCTATTAGTGTCTCTTTGAATAGTGATACTAGGATTAATATCATTCTGAGCAATATCTACTTGATCATCTGTAGAAGAACTTTCACTTTCTGATTCTACATCAGAATCGGAACGGTAGCTACTAACTGCAGCCTGGCTGTGGTTCTTACTCTTTAGGCGTAGGATCTGTTACAGGGCTTGTGATTGTGGGACATAGAATAGAACCCTGAATATTACTATCAATATTTTGTGAAGTATTTTTCCCACTATTATTAGCCCTCTTTGAACGCATATAATGTTTTTGTAGAGTTCGCTTCATTTTGAAATGGGATGACGAGTTTGTCAATAATATAATAAATATTTGTGATGAACATACAACAGACTGACCAGAAATTTTTTAAACCAAATAAGTACGTACACATGCAAAAATGAGCTGAAAAAACCAACAAAACTAGGTTTGTTTGCTATTTATAAATAGCAAACGCAGAGTACAGAAAGTGAAAAATAGAGAACTGTTATTTTAAAGAGTAACATACGTCTGGTCAGCCTTTATATAGTTATTAGAGTATTATCTAGGTGTACACTAAATTTTGGTTAATGCTGTCTTTCAAAAGTTCATAGGTCAAAAGCACTAAAGCACAGTCATTACACTAAAAAAATAACTATTTAACAATATAAATAGGGTGTTCTTTTTTAGTTTAGCAAGTAATTACAAAAAATACTTACACCGGTAACTATTTTAAACACAAAACAAAACGATTTCGAACCGAAAGCTTTTTTTTCACGCATTCACGCCCAATTGTCATCTGTCGTAATCCCGAGTTCCGGCGTTGCCATTCGACAGAGTTGCCATTCTCAACCAATGCACAGCGCAGACCTACGCCTACTCTTTGCTATAGATAACTTTTCATTTTTCGTATGAAACTCTGAATTTGATCTAATGAGTAGGTAAAATGCCTAATTCTTTATATATGACATCATATCTTGACTTAGAGACATTTAAAAGACATCTTGACGACAGTGAAATCTAGACATCTTATGGATATCCCTAGAAAGATATCCGTAAGATGTATTTTTTTTATGTATTAGGCGTCCAGACATAATATGGACTTTAAAAAGATGTCTTTAAGATGTCATGTGCTGTCTGGGATTAGAGAAATCAGTGCCCTGGAATTTATTTATTTCTTTACAATACTCGTTGACTCGGGCTGAAAGTTTACGCCCTGTTTGGCCAATATAACAAACATTACAGTTCTGAGCCCCACAAGAAAGTTTATAAACCCCTGACTTATCTAGTAGGGAAGTTTTATCTTTAGAGTTTATCAAAAATTTGTAGGTTTAGAGCAGCGGTTCTCAAACTTTTTTGGTGACGGAACCCTTTTGGGAAGCAAAATACTTGATGGAACCCTACAATAAAATAATAGTTTTTAAAAGTGTATTTTTTATTAATAAGCATAATAAAAGTACAATGTAACAGTTACTAATTATTACTTACTTTACCACATGGCAAGTACAATAATAGAAGATATTAAAAAAGAAAAAATCTAACTAATGGGAGGTATGAAACTGTTTTTTATTTTTTATCAATTGGTTGATATCAGGTTTGATAGAAGACAGTTGAAGTCTCATATCAGGTTCGGCGTCCAGTCTATTGCGATATTTTGTTTTCGTGGCTGCATAGGTTGAGAATCCTGTTTCGCACAAATATGTTGTTGGGAACGGGAGAAGAATATTCAGAGCCATTTTGCCAAGCATTGGATATTCATCACGGATTCTGCACCAAAAATCGTTGAGAGGCGTCGTTTTGAACAGTGACTCCATACTTGTGTCTGATGACATTTCTAAAAGAGATTCATATATCTCGTTTGACATACTTTCGGGCTTTTCCAAGTTGGGTAAAAAAGGATTATGAATCCATGAATTCAGTTTAATTTTTGTATTCTGTTCTTCGGGAAAATACTTTTCAGAAGATGCGCGCATCGAACTGAGATATTGGACCAATTCTTCAAACACATCATCTTGAAACATTTCTGAGTCGTTATCGCTAACAAACTCACTGAGTGACGTAAAGCTTTCTATTTCTTTCTTACCAACGCAAATAATCCAAAAATCTAATTTTCTTTTGAAGGCAGTTATTTTGTTATAGGCCTGAAACACTGTTGTCTGTTTACCTTGCAATGATAAATTCAATTCGTTCAGTTTTTGAAAGATATCCGCCATAAAAGACAATCGGAACAACCAAGTTTTATCATACAAACGGTCATTCAAATTAAAAGAAGTATCTGCTGAAAGAAACATTTGTAACTCGGCTCTAAGTTCAAATAGCCTTGTTAAAGTTTTACCCCGAGACAGCCATCGCACTTCTGTATGGAGCAGCAGTGTTTTATGTTTGCTGCCATAATTTTCACACAATAATGAGAACAATCGGGATTGTAGTGGTCGTGATTTGATAAAATTAATTATTTTTACCGCTTCATCCATAACTAATTTTAGATTTGACGGCATTTGCTTCCTCGCAAGTGCTTGTCTATGCAGAATACAATGGCTGGAACTACAATTAGGCGCTTTATTTTTTATTCGTGACACTGCTCCTGCTGTTTTACCTGTCATCGCCTTGGCCCCATCTGTACAAATGTCAATGCAATTGTTCCAACTGAGATTATTTTCTTCAAAAAATATATTTATTTTATTAAAAATTTCTTCCCCGGTAGTGTTTGTGAGCAGCGGTGAACACATAAGCATGTCTTCTTCAAAAGAACTTTCATATGGATATCTCACGATAACCAGCAAGATAGCCAAACCAGCGACATCAGTTGACTCGTCCATTTGCAAAGCGAATCGTGTTTTTTGTAGACGTGTAACTAGTTCTTGTTTGACGTAGCTTGCCAGATCATGGATTCGCCGTGAAACAGTATCGTTTGATAGCGGCACAGTAGAAAGATGCTTTGCAGATTTTTCATCGAGCATACATTTTGTTATGTTTAATACGCATGGCTTTATTAAATTCTCAGCGATAGTGTGCGCTTCACCTGCTTGTGCAATGCGATAGCTAACTAAATATGATGCCTCCGTGGCCTTTTCGTTGATAGTTTTTGTTACATGCATCATATTTTTTTGAATTTCCAATAACTGATCTTTTTTACGAACAAAAAATTCTTTATTCTTGTCTTTAGACTCGGGGTGTACAGTTTGTAAATGTCGGCGCAATTTGGCAGGTGCCATGGAACTATTAGGAAGCAGTTTACTACATAGCATGCAGAGAGGTGAGCAGTAGTGTATTTGTACAGCTACCAGAACATGGAATATTCCATGGATCCGAATCCCCCCACTACAACACACCAGCGAACCGAAAATCCCCCCACCAACATTCCCCACTCCTACCACCACTCCTCCCCAGCCCTCCCCCTCCTTTTTGTTAAAAGTATATATTTTCAAATATTAAACAATAACGGCTTAAAATGAATTTAGTCGATCATTCATGGGACATTGAAAATCACGAATCGTATAATCCAGACGAATACATACAAAATAATTTGATATTAAGAAAAACACCACCAAAATTATCTAAAACAGCAAAAAGAAAATTTAGAGAAAACGAAAGAAAAAGATTCCAAAAATTAGAAGCGGAATTAAATACTGTTAAAGTTAACACTACTATGAGTTGCCCTTCATCCCAACTTATGTTAAAATTGATAGAGGGAGAGAGGGAAATTATGGATTTATCTAATGAAGAATTAAAGTTGATTCCTGTGGAATATTATTTAAAACACATTGAACCATATATTCTACTAGAAATCTGGGGGCGACTCCCGATTGCCTACAAGTCAAATGTTCAGTTACAATCAACTCTCCCCTGTTATTTTCATTACAACAATTTTGGGGGGACACAATTCGACGGTCCAGTATCCAGTCAATCTAAATGCCGAAGATGTACATTTATATATTGAATTTGTATAGATATAACTTGTATAAGTTGTTATTTTAGTTACACCTTTCCCAATTATGTAGTAGGTATTTGTTTGTCAAGGCAGATGTTTTAACAGAAAATTATATTCCTGGTATAACATCTGCTACATAATTCTTAAAAAGGCAATAAGGATTAAAACAGAAGGTATACGACGGGATTACATCTCCAAGTATCGCAAAGAAAAAAATGTAAAAACTTCTCTGGGAAATAATGATACCAAAACAAATTCGTTACTTACAGGCAACTGTTTTTTAAAGATTATATCATACTGAACAGCTATAACAAATAAGGTAGTACTTGTAATAGGAAACCACTTATTTCCAAGTATACATTTTATTTACCTTACAAAATTAACTTAACTTTAAGTTATAGGCATAGGCATAGACATAGCTTGATGTACTTTCATGAGCAGGGCGTAATGTAATCGATAGAAGAAATGTTTTTTATTTTACAGGGTTGGACTTTGTCTTCGTAAAATTGCATCCTAACTGTCTTACAATCTTTACATTTTGAATTTAGTAGAAAATATATTGTCTACGCGATGTTATATATTGAATAAAAATACATACTTTTAATTAAAATATTAATTAAAATATTAATTAAAATATTAATTAAAATATTAATTAACAGTATTCACCTGAAGACGACTGGAGATATTTACCAGTTGAAACGTTGTGATATGGAAAACTAAAGGCAATGGAAGTCCAAAACACGTCTATTATTTATTAATTATCTTATTTCAATAAATATAATAAAAATTTAAACAAGAAAACTCTTTTATTTTAAAATGTTTTCACCTTTAACTTAATACTTTCTTATCAACTCGGAAACCTTTAATTTTGAAGATATAGTATTGTATTGTAGAATCCCCCTTAATACGGACCTATCACTATGTTATACATGCTTCAATTTCAAACTTTGAGACTGGGGGAAACTTCTTTTCTTTAACAAAACGTATATAATAGGAACAAATTGCAATTTTATTCATTCGCTTAAACAGTTCAGTATTTCATCAACAATAAAAATTCAACATGTATTCGAAACCAAGTATAACTAAAATGTCACAGTTAGCCGCAAAACGTGTCAATATAATCCAAGACGTTATAGTTGTACCAGCTAGGGGGAAATTGCTCCTCCAAACTTTAATATCAACTTTTTGGAAGAAAATTTTAACCAAAACGAAGTTGATGAAGCTGTCCACCAACTTATTAATAATAACGACGCAATATTTGGTGACTTTCCGGATGAAGAAGAAGAAGAAGAAGAAGAAGAAGAAGAAGAAGAAGAAGAAGAAGAAGAAGAAGAAGAAGAAGAAGAAGAAGAAGAAGAAGAAGAAGAAGAAGAAGAAGAAGAAGAAGAAGAAGAAGAAGAAGAAGAAGAAGAAGAAGAAGAAGAAGAAGAAGAAGAAGAAGAAGAAGAAGAAGAAGAAGAAGAAGAAGAAGAAGAAGAAGAAGAAGAAGAAGAAGAAGAAGAAGAAGAAGAAGAAGAAGAAGAAGAAGAAGAAGAAGAAGAAGAAGAAGAAGAAGAAGAAGAAGAAGAAGAAGAAGAAGAAGAAGAAGAAGAAGAAGAAGAAGAAGAAGAAGAAGAAGAAGAAGAAGAAGAAGAAGAAGAAGAAGAAGAAGAAGAAGAAGAAGAAGAAGAAGAAGAAGAAGAAGAAGAAGAAGAAGAAGAAGAAGAAGAAGAAGTGCTAATCATCAACGATGTAGATCTGGTCGATTGCGACGCTGATGTAAACGTTCATGCTACCGCTGATGTAGACATCCCACAGAACATTGAAATGGAGGAAGTCAACCCACAGAACATCGAAATGGAGGAAGTCAATGAAAAGCATCTGAACTTGGCCGTCGATACGTCGATAGCATTAGAGGAAATTAAGCAAACACGTACAAAGTGTCAAGAAAAACTTTTAGTGTATAATAGCAAAGTTCAAAACATAAATAA
This sequence comes from Polydrusus pterygomalis, assembly GCA_963969555.1. NCBI lineage: Eukaryota > Metazoa > Arthropoda > Insecta > Coleoptera > Curculionidae > Polydrusus > Polydrusus pterygomalis. The sequence goes on from OZ018379.1 coordinate 87,181,291, forward strand.
CCTATTGGAACATTTAAACAGACGGGAGCAGTATTTACTGGACTTACAATGTTCCATTATAGAGAGTGATCGTTTACTATTGCTTATAAGCTAGTCTAATATCATTGGTAATATTTTTTTGTTCATTTATTTTTCTTAAGCAATTCTGTAACATTAATTTAATAATAGGAAGTGACTATTAATTTTAATAATATTAATAATAATAATGGGTTTAGTTATGTTTAACTTACCTATTTTATCCATTTATTAACTTAACTTTTGTAACATTTTGTTTACAATACTGTTTTAAATTTTGATTGTTTTATAGAGAGTGATCGTTTATTATTCTGATATTTTTTGTAACATTATTTCAATAACAGAAAGTATATAACTATTAATTTTAATAATAAGGGTTTAGTTATATTTAATTTACCTATTTTATCCATTTATTAACTTAACTTTTGTAACATTTTGTTGTTCAATACTGTTTTGAATTTTGATTGTAACATGTTATACTGAATTGCTTAAACAAATGAATGAATGAATGAATGAATGAATGAATGAATGAATGAAAACAAATAAAAAACCTTTAAAAAATATTTTTATTTTTTTATTTTTAGATAGACTAGGAATAATATAGAAATAGGTTTTTACTCACCTCTTAAAAAACCCATAAATGCACCAGCAAAAATATATTATTTGTGAACACCTTGTATGATTAAATCACAATCATCATTTAATGATGTTTTTATTTGACCACTAAAAGTTCCAATTTTTCTCACAGCTTTAATATGAATTATACGAAGGCGTAGAAGGGCCACATGCAATAAAAAAAAATTAATTTTTTAAAATTTCGACTTATAACACGAAATTTCTAAAATTCCGACTTATAACTTGAAATTTTACTTCAAAATTTCGACTTATAACACGAAATTTTAAAATTTCGTGTTATAAGTCGAAATTTTGAAGTAATATTTCGAGTTATAAGTCGGAATTTTAAAATTTCGTGTTATAACTCGAAAATTTAAAATTTCGACTTATAATACGAAATTTTACTTTAAAATTTCGACTTATAACTCGAAATTTTAAGTATAAGAGACTCACACGTGTATTTCTATCTCAGTTTTGCGAAAACCGCTTTTAGTGTGCAGTGTGTATTGGTTAACAGTGATAATCACTCAGTGAAGTTTTCCTGTATGTGTGAAAAGTGAAAAGGTCATTTCTTCAGAAAGCAATGGATGTACTTGCGGAATTAGTTCGAAAGTACTTTTTCTTAGGACTTCAGCAAAAAGAAATTATAATTATGTTACAGAATATTCATAGCATAAGAGTTACCCATAGAACATTAAAGCGCATTTTACGTAAACAGCAGCTATTTAGAAGAAAACATTTCTCAAATCTTGAAGAAGTTGCAGCTTTTGTTGAAGAACAGTTAAGCAAATCTGGGCAATTACATGGTTACCGTTGGATGCATTTAAAATGTATTCAACATGGATTCATCGTAACTCAAAATGTTATAAGAGAATTATTACTTTTGATGGACCCGCAAGGAGTTAATTTAAGGAAACGAAAGCGTCTTCGGCGCAGACAATATGTGAATGATGGTCCTAATAGTGTATGGCATATGGACTCTTATGATAAACTAAAACCTTACGGTATTTGTATAAATGGGGCTATTGATGGATTTTCTAGATTTATCATATGGCTTAACGCAGGTTGTACATCAAATGACCGTAAAGTAATTGGTGGATATTATTTAAATGCTGTTAAATCCTTGGGTGGTTGTCCCCGAACAGTACGAAGTGATATGGGAACTGAAAATGGGGTGGTCGAAAAAATGCAAATAGGATTAAGAGAATTATTTCCATTAGAGGGAAATCATATGCCTCCATTCCTCTACGGCAGAAGTACTGCCAACCAAAGAATAGAGTCCTGGTGGTCCATTTTGCGGAAACAAAATGCCCAATATTGGATGAACCTTTTTGAAAACATAAAAGATGAAGGTCTATTTAATGGAACGTTCGTAGATAAGTCCTTGATACAGTTTTGCTTCTTAGAACTAGTTCAGGTAAAAACATAATAATATACTTATTCATTCTGTTATACTAAATGACCACCTCTATGACCACTAAAACACATGGTGTCTTATTAATTATAGAATCGAAACACGTTCAACCAATTTAAAAAAATAAGACTGTTATCAATTCAACCTGTATTAGAAATTATGAGATTGTTCGCACATAACGCTTTTTGGTTCAACCGATTATTTTTGTATCTGGTGAAGTAGGTCACGAGGTGGTTCAATATAGTTTTGGAATTTTAGGCATTTTAAATTTCTAATGTTGGGTTTCACGAAACCTTTATACAATAAATATTAAGTACCCAAACCATTTTGACTGATGGACACTCTTAAAATAGGCATATCGAATACCACTCAAAAAAAAATTTAAGTCTGCAAAATTGTTGGTTTATTCAAGTTTGTTGCTTTAAAGCAACAAACTTTCGTATTATACAGGGTGTGTCAGTAAGGTGTCTGTCTTAGATACCACCTAAACTATCAAAGATAGGGAAAAAAGTGTAATACAAAAGTTAAAGGGTTTTTTAGGATAAATAATCTAAAAATATTTTCTAATCTACAGGGTGGTCCTAAAAAGTGGTACTGAATAGTAAAAAAGAAAATTAAATGGGACACCCAGTATATTTTTCTAGAATATGATTCAATGGAATAAGGACTTTGCAACCCTATTAAAATTTTTGAAATAAAAAAAAAATTTTAGTAATAATTTTAAGGGTATCGTTAAAAAATCATAGCGACCTGTGGATTAACCCTAGGCAAATATAATTTACGTTGTAAGTACTTTAAGGTACGATATATTGATCTATAATAATGTTTTTTAAATCTCTTATACAGAGCGTTCATTACAAGTTGGACAACTCGATAGTTTTAAAAATGCTTTATTTCAATTTTTTTAAATGGTACACCCCTAATTTTTTTAGGCAAAAGAGTGTATCTTTCGAAAACCTTACTTTTTTGTTAAACATGTTATATATCTAAATATCATAGTTTTGGAAATATTTTAGGATTTGTCTTAAATCAGGGTAAAAAAGGAAAGTTCTAATTAAACCATTTAGTCAAGATTGCTTTGGAACAAAAAATAAATAATTTTCTTTGTCGCAGTTGTCATTGCAAAATTATTTTGTCCTTTAGTACTGTTTAAATTTTAGTTTCCTGAACTAACTTATATTTTTCTATTTCGATAAAGTTAGTTCGGGAAACTAAACTTTAAACAGTAATAGAGCACAAAATATTGCTGAAATAATTTTGCAATGACAGCTGTGACAAAGAAAATTATTTATTTTTTGTTCCAAAGCAGTCTTGACTAAATAGTTTAATTAGAACTTTCCTTTTTTACCCTGATTTAAGACTAATCCTAAAATATTTCAAAAACTATGATATTTAGATATATGACATGTTTAACAAAAAAGTAAGGTTTTCGAAAGATACATTCTTTTGCCTAAAAAAATTAGAGGTGTAACATTTAAAAAAATTGAAATAAAGCATTTTTAAAACTATCGAGTTGTCCAACTTGTAATGAACGCTCTGTATAAGAGATTTAAAAAACATTATTATAGATCAATATATCGTACCTTAAAGTACTTACAACGTAAATTATATTTGCCTAGGGTTAATCCACAGGTCGCTATGATTTTTTAACGATACCCTTAAAATTATTACTAAAATTTTTTTTTTATTTCAAAAATTTTAATAGGGTTGCAAAGTCCTTATTCCATTGAATCATATTCTAGAAAAATATACTGGGTGTCCCATTTAATTTTCTTTTTTACTATTCAGTACCACTTTTTAGGACCACCCTGTAGATTAGAAAATATTTTTAGATTATGTATCCTAAAAAACCCTTTAACTTTTGTATTACACTTTTTTCCCTATCTTTGATAGTTTAGGTGCTATCTAAGACAGACACCTTACTGACACACCCTGTATATGAAAATTTAGTGAGAGTTCCAAGAGCCAATTAAATTTTGTTATTTTTTGTCATGTATTACGATTCACAGAATCCTATTAACATTTAACTGAAAACAACACTTTGGGTAGTTTTTAATCCCTATGATACCAAGACTTGAATCATTATTCGAAAAAATTGTCCATCATCCTTAAACCGGGACTTGTTTGTTGATTTATTCCATCATTATGACATAAATACTTTGACAGCTTTATATTATATTATTGTATTGTTGCGAGTTATTATCAAAAAATTAGCTGGTGGAATATCCCTCCGACATTGACAAATACCTTATATTGAAGAAGTAGTCCATACTTAAAGTGGAGTGGCAAGTTATAAGGGTAATGAGACGCTTAAAGTCTTTCTCCACTAATATATTAATATAGAATTAGGATGTTAACATTCTTAAGAAAACTCTACATGTTTCGAACGTAGAGACGTTCATCATCAGGAGTTATATATAACAAAACTTAAAATTGATAAAGGAAACTGGTGTTCACAGACCTCAAAGGAGCTTTAAAATGGCATACCATTAAATTTAAGTATGAAGAAAAGTTGACCAATAAATATATTAAATATTCATTTTATAAGCAAGAAATTGAAGTGAAAAATTAATATTGTGAGGAGGTGAAACTTGATTAGAAATAAGAATTACATTGAAAAATGGTAGAGGAAAGAAGAGAAATTTATTATTTTTTATTATTTGAAATACCTATATAGTTAACTTGATATATTTGAGAAGTGAAGAAAGGGAGACATTTTTGAAGTATAAATTAATGAAATAAATAAAGTATGGGTTGAGTTAAAAAAAACGACGGGTTGCACTCCGGGAGTGCCGGCAGAAGTGAAAACTTGAATATTAACGTTGTGCATTTTTGATATTTTGGAATGGTTAGGGAATAATTTTGCACGAATTGCTTTAATTCATCAAACAAACACGAACATTCGCGCAAGCGCCCTGCGCCGCCTAAACGAAATAGCAGGCACAGGCATACAGTTTCGCCGCGCCGTAGAAAGAGATGGGGATACTTTCTTACCTACGCGGCGCCGGCTGTCTACTCTCCATCCGTCTTACGAATTTTCGATCAGGTCACGTGTCCTGACGCGAGTTTAACATTTTTTATCCATTACAAAAAAAGTGTCCAACGCCGCTAAAGAAGTTTTCACTTCAAAAATTTAATTGTAGTCATAGTAATATTGATGAGAGGCGGTAGCCTCAACTATGAATAAACATAGCTAAAGGTAATAATAATGTAATTAGTCATAATTGGTAAAAAAGTTTTAGAAAATTAAGAAGTCTATAAATTGAAAAATGTGCTAGCACACAAGTTAACTATATAGGTACTTCAAATAATTAAAAATAATAAATTTCTCTTCTTTCCTCTACCATTTTTCAATGTAATTCTTATTTCTAATCAAGTTTCACCTCCTCACAATATTAATTTTTCACTTCAATTTCTTGCTTATAAAATGAATATTTAATATATTTATTGGTCAACTTTTCTTCATAGTTAAATTTATTGGTATGCCATTTTAAAGCTCCTTTGAGGTCTGTAAACACCAGTTTTCTTTATCAATCTTAAGTTTTGTTATATATACCTCCTGATGATGAACGTCTCTACGTTCGAAACATGTAGAGTTTTCTTAAGAATGTTAACATCCTAATTCTATATTAATATATTAGTGGAGAAAGACTTTAAGCGTCTCATTTCCCTTAAATACCTTATAATTTTATGTCAATCAAAAGTTGACTGCGGTAACAGCACGACGCTGAAGGCGGCTCTTGATGGACAAAAAATTCAAATATAAAACGACTTGTCTACATGACCGTATTGCTATAATAATATAAACATAACATTATTAAAATATACCTACCTAGGTATATTATATTTGGCTCAAAAGGTAACATTTTCAATATTTTAAATAGATTTTTTTTTGTTTGTATTGTAGTAGCCGATACTTGATGGAAATTCATTATTATAAAGTAATAATTAACACAACGGTTATAATTTCCACTTTAAGGTTTTTTTTTTTGCAGAATGATTTGGATCAGGTAGCTCTAGAATGGAATACTCATAGAATACGGAGTACAAGGAATTGCAGATCACCAGTTGGTAGACCCATTATAATGTTTCAAGTATCTAATTTGTACAATACTGAAGACAAGTTGATCTTAGTTCCTCAAAACATTTTAAATTGTTTAGATGAAGAATGTAAATATAACGGCTTTAATTGTGATAAAGATGTTCAAGAATTGTGTAACGAAATTATCTTAGAAAATGGTTATGATTCTAACATTAATGATCCTTATGATGGTGTTAAGCTATATATAAATTTAAGAGAAAAAATCTATGATCTATTAACTTGAAAGTAAAATAAATAAACATATAAAAAACATTGATTTATTTTTGCACTAGCATTACATCAAACTTTAACATCAAAAGAAATAATAATTCATACCCAACTCAACATAGATATTTATGTTCAAAATCAAAAATATAGGGCTATGTGCGACTGCTACAAATGTTTACACCAAATTTGGGACTTAACAGACTGATATTTTACTAAATTTGACAAGGGCCAAATTTGGTATAAAAACATTCATATAGCATACAGGTTTCATCCCGACATGCAACAGTCAGGCCGACATTTATATGGTTCTAGTGAAACCAACTAGGAACAAAATTTAGTTATACTACTATTATTTGACGTATACAGTTTTTTCAAAATTTGAAAAAAAAATGGCACACAGAAAACGTTCATGGCCTCATAGACTATTAAAACTCCCAAAAATATTTCTAATTGACACGATTGTGTCTCCGGAATGACGCATGAATAGATGAAAAGTTTAAGAGTTTCCTACTTGAGAAGATAATATAATTCGTATTTCATTTTTTTTAAACAAGAAATAATAGAAAATATCAAAATGGACATACGACTTTAAAAATTTATATTTTTGCTGAGTTTTTCTTGTTAAATAACTTTATTTAATAACATTTTATCGTATTTCTACTATACAGGGTGTCCCAGATAAGAATGCACTCTACAGGGATCTCGTAAACCATAGGAGATACAGGTATGGTTAATTTAGGAAAAAGTTGCGCATTACTGAATTCTGTAACGTCATGTTTTCAAATTTCAAAAATTACGAATCCTTCCGAAGATATTTGGATAAAACCGAATTTTTGCGATTTCGTTTTAATTGTTTTATGATTCTATTTAAAGAGACATGTCAAAATAAATTATACATTCTCATTATTACTTTTTTTCCCTACAAGATGGTTTAATTAAAATTTTGATCCTACTTTTAGTTTAGTTGCAACCATCGTCAACTTTGTTATTTTAAATAGTTGGAAAATTGTATTTTATGCTTAATAAATTGTAGGTTTTATTCTGAATCTAACGGCGTATCATACTTATTCTTTATTAGACGTTTCGATATAGAAAAACACATTATCAATGAAAATAACCACATTATTGAAACTATTTTTGTTTATATTGTTGTATTTTTTAAACACTAGTTGGATTTTAAAACATCTTTTTATTTTAGATTATTTACAATATTAATAAATTTGTGTTCAAATGCCTAAATCTTAAAAGATTGGACATAGTTAAAAGAAACTTATAAAACACATAATATCTAATAAACCTTATCTGAAAAATACAACAAGTAATAATTAATTTTAATTATTAAGTATATTTATTTTTTATTTTTTGAAAATGCATTATAATATTCTAACATAACGTACCATTTAAATTCTGCATATGGGCGGCTATTAAATTGATTGTCGTGGGCAATTGTTTAAATAATTTCTTTAGATCTGTCATTCAGTTACAGAGACCTGTTAGTTTTAAATTTGGTACTAGTGTTTAATTACAACAATAAATGCAAAAATATTTTTGATAATGTGCTTGCTTATTTTCATTGATGATGTGTTTTTCCATATCGAAACGTCTAATAAATAATGGGTATATTACGCCGTTAGATTCAGAATTAAACACAGAATTTATTAAGTATAAAATAAATTTTTCCGACTATTTAAAATAACAAAGTTGATGATGGTTGCAACTAAACGAAACGTCGGATCAAAAATGTAATTAAACCGTCTTGTAGAAGAGAAAAAGTGGCAATAAGAATGTAAAATTTATTTCGACATATCTCTTCAAATAAAATCATAAAACAATTTAAACGAAATCGCGAAAATTCGGTTTTATCCAAATATCTTCGGAAGGATTCGGAATTTTTAAAATTTAAAAACATGACCTTACAGGATTCAGTTATGCGAAACTTTTCTCCAATTTAAGCATCTCGCTGAATCTCCTATGGTTTACGAGATCCCTGTAGAGTACATTCTTATCTGGGACACCCTGTATAGATAGTAGGACAGAATATTTTTTTTTTCTAAATCTTCCAGTTATACTTTGTTAACTATTCAAAACTAAGATTATAACAATACATAAATTAGTTTATATTTAAGCAGGGATGAACCAAGCACCTATGAATGGTCTATAAGCATAGCACTTCTATTGCGTAGCTACCGCATTCATATCCTTTGTATATCAATTTGGCCCGTAGATTAAATTTCAACTCAAAATTGTTTTTCACATATTTATGCGTCGATGCGGTAACACGCTGCATGTATGCAATAGACTGACTGTTCTTCAAGTGTCTTCCTTTACTATATCTTTTTTACTAAACAAACTTTTAAATAAATTAGTAAACATTAACAAATAACCAAATTTAAACAAATCGTAAATAAAAAAAAACATTTAAATTTTCACAACGAACAAAAACTGTCTTTGTTTATACTATATCCATGCACCACATATTGGATTTTAATATATTCATAAACTCAAACTTAAAAGCTCTGTACGTATCACTTGCATATGAAAGTGGTAATACCAAAATGTTGTTACATGTGTGGGAAGTCGGCCTTCTTTCTGCACCTGTCAAGTAACTAAATTCAACTTGTATATTATTACAAGTAATAATATCTGCCCCAGTACAAAACCTTAAAAATCTGCAAAGAGTGTCGTAATCTATTTCCCGAGTAAATCTCTTTAAGTACAACATCATTTTCTCTTTGTCTGAATTTAATTCAGCATCGTAGGTGACAAAAAGTTGGAGTACACTTTTGTACAGTCTTTGGTCTGTAGTCCAAAATAAACATAGGTTTTTGCAATAATGCGGTATGTGCAAGGTCGTAAACAACTGTATTTATATTACCGCTGTTCACAATTTGTTTACATTTAATGTTTGATAACACATCTATTAGTTCATCTGAATCTGTATTTTCAAAAGAAAGTAACGCGTTTCTCAGAACGTCAGCATCAACAGGGGGTAGAAATTTTAAATACGCTGTTATAAGGTCAGACTTTTCTTTTCCAAAAGTTGCATACTCAATAAATGGCCTTGGAATTTTTATAGGAAAATATTTGACAAGTTTATATCCTACGAGGAGCACCTTGGCGATAGCTTTCCATTTTTCTTGCGTCACCAAATGATTGATTTCGGGAATTTTACAAGAAGTTCCTTCACAAATGGATTCATAAAACTCTGCCCAATATTCAGTGAGGGCATCCTTAAGAACTCCACCTCCGTCATAAGCTTCTTCTTTCACTCCATTAGATCCAATAATTTCTACATCGAAGTAGGTTTTTAAATTTTCTATATTAATAAATTCAGCCGTCATTTCTTTAAAGATTTGCCCTCTATGGACAGTTAAGGTTTTCTTTACAGAAAAAGTTTCTTGCTGCTGCTGCGACGGTTCATTTAATGTCGACAATAATTGCTGTGTTGTTGATACGCCTTCCTGGTTATTAAATCCATCAACATCATCAACAAATATAAAAGCCACATCAGCAGGTACTAGAGTAGATGGTATGCTACTTCGACTTTCGACGTTCGTTTCGATTTTAGAAAATTCTTCAGTGTCTGTAATTAGAAATTCTTGCAAGTCACTAAATACATCAGTTTGATAAGGTCGTTCTGTATTCGCAGTTAACTCTTTATATACTTCGCTTTCAGCTAAAACTTTATTTTCGATTAAATCTTGTTCTTCTACTAAATTCTTATCTATTTTTTCAATTCTTTTTCTTAAAGTCCTTTTCACTTTCTTCTTACTATTTGTACTTTCTTCTGGAGATGACATGTAATATTCTATACTGTTAGTTGAAAGATAAAATCGAAGTACGTTTAGTCCCGTTATTTGGTACATCTCCCCGACTGTCAAAGTATTATCAAAAGTGTGTTCCTTATAATCTAGGAGATCATAAGTGCACCTGGATAAAATTTTGCCATTACTACTGACTCCGTTTGGAAAAAAGAAAATTAGAGCTTGTTCAAGTATCTCTTGCTTCTTCGCGTTTTTCGCAATGGACCAATTACGTGTACCGCCCCCATTACGCTCTCTTACAGGTTTACCGTCCATGATCCATCCAATACTTATTATTCTAGTTGGTTTTAAATTTGGTTTCTTCGCCAGTGGAGAGGAGGTATAAGAACCTGATATCTGAGTGGCATTTGGATTAGATTTAGTTTGATTTATCCTAATTCTCTCAATTAAGCTGAGACGTTTGTTCGAACCACTTTCTATACCAGCTTTACAATATCTTAGTACTGCAATTCGGTCCCCCATTTTAGGGATAAATTTTTTTAATTCTCCTTCCGTCATAATTCCTATGACCGCCTTATCTATCTACAAATTAAAAAAAAAGAGTTAATGATGTGCATCTTTTAAAAATAATTTTAAATATACAGGGTGCGTCAAAAATGCAGAGTGTACCAAAAATGTTTTTTTTTAATGGGAAGGCCATATTTTTTTATGATAATAAAGCACCTATTAGTTCACTATTTAATTCCAAAAAATGTTTGCTAAAAAATGCGATGTTGCCAAGATAGGATTTTTTTAAATAATTTTTTGGGAAAAACATGTTTATGTTAAAATGGCTAGATTTTTACTATTATTAAAAGCTTTATAAAGTGGATTAGAAGTGTCGACAAAGTAACGATACGATACGAAAGTATTCGTTACTCTAGAATACCCGAAGTAAGGAATACCGATTTGAAAACTAAATCGTTACTTTTACTTAAATGATTACTATTGATTACTTTATTATGCGAGTAGAAATACTCATTACTATATTAGAGTTTCGCATTTCGAACCGTATTAAAAGTTATGAAAGGAAGTACCGAAGTAACAGATGAACAAAATTGTTTCTACTTTGTTTTTGATTAAAAAAAATATTTTATTATTTTTTTATTTAATAAATAATTTTTACATTACAAAAGTTCGTTTTCTCCTACAATTTGCTTCACATCGCAACACATATTTCCTAAAAAAATAAAGCTTACGGCCGCACGCATAAAAAAAACGATTACTTAATATTTAATTAGATACGACTTACTACATTTTATGTATGTAACCTAAGTAATCAATATAATCAAAGTAACGAATAGTTGAAATGATTACTTAATACCTAAGTACCGATTAGTAACGAATACATAAAAGTTACGATAATATCGACATCACTAAAGTGGATGTTTTTAAAAAACAATGCGGGCCGAGCTCAGTGAGGTCCACAGAACCAGGGGCTGATCTATATATGGGCTTTTTGAGCTGCAGCCCAGGGCTCAATAAAACTCATATTTTAGTACCTACTTATTCAAACATGTGTATGTTAGTCCGGTTCGGATTAATCGGATTAGGCCCTTTTACCACTTTTATATCTGCGGGGCATAGAAATATGGTTTTTGTAGAATATCATCTTATACCCAAACAAAAATTCAAAAGTTGGAAACGACAAATTTGCAAAGAATTTGGTTATCTATTATTAGAGAGGCCAGAACAAAATTTTTTTCTTTAAAAATTGTAGAAAAAATATTGACACTTAGATTACCGGACAATGGAAAAAATATCGACTTCGACACTTCAAATTTAATATCGATATATTGATATTTGACCTGAAAATATATCGACGATAAATATCGGTATTTTCCAAACATCCCTAGTGCCTACATTATTATCGAAAACAGTTTTTTGACAAGATGGCAATTATTTGATTAAGGGTGGGTATTATAAAACTTAATTGACAGATGAACGAAGGTTAACTCATGAAATGACGTAACAGGTTGAAGTTAAGTTGACAATTCTCCATGTTAACTTTATTGGGTGGAATAAGTATCAATTAAAGTTAACTTTTGACTTTTTTATAATACCCACCCTAATTAGTATTAGCATAGGGTCTCCCTACCTCACGGCTCACCGTAAGCCCTTGCACAGAACCATGCCAAACGACGGTAACGGTTGAAGAGAAGAATAGTTTTTAGTAATAAGTAATCTGTGGTAATATTCTATAATTTAGAAAATAATCGTTAAAATACATGCCTGCGGCATGAGTGCGGCACCGTTGGTACGCCGGGCAAACTATACGCCGACCCGATATTGAATTAAAATTCTGATGGTTTCACGATATCGGCTGGTTCCAAGCACCTGTGATTGGCCCATAAGCATAGAACTTCTATTGCATAGCTACCGCATATTCTTTGTAAAACAATATAAAAACAAACTGGTGTAGACATGATTCGGGTCTAAATTCCTAACGTTTCAACGCATATGGCTGCTATCCTTCTAAAATAAAGTATTGTAATAAAATTTGGTACTTGCTTACTTTTTCTAGTTTCATTGTTGTCAGGATATCCTCTGTAACTGCCTCTCTTTCTTTTAAAAATTGTTCCAGGTCCGGCTCCATTTTACTACACAGTGTTAGGTAGGTACTGATTACAAAAAACAATTCTCCACTGTCCAAACGTTGATCAACTTTCCAGATCACAAAACATTAAAATATTGTTACCGTTTACATCTCCTGCACTCGGCCGGCTCCACCCCTTCTAGTCATTCGACACAATGTTGTCAGATTATGCGAAATATCGTCATGAATAGACAACACTCATGGACTTCAAAAAAATATAAAACAAGTTATAACAAATAGGAACATCGGACCAAAGAGGACATTTAGGAATATAATAATAAAATACGCGCGATCGACTGACAACGAAGCATCGCCGAGCGTATCCGAGTATAAGAAGACAAAAACGGTAATCTATTAAAATTTACGAAAAGTAAACACTCCGGCTGCACGAGTATATTTTTAAGACACATTTAGTTTTTAAACAGATATACTGCATGATCAGCAGACCTTAACTTACTGATATATAACCTACCTAATGGGGAGAGAAAGAGCATTAATTTAAAGTAAAATTTCGTGTTATAAGTCGAAATTTTAAATTTTCGAGTTATAATTCGAAATTTTAAAATTTCGTGTTATAACTCGAAATATTACTTCAAAATTTCTAGTTATAACACGAAATTTTAAAATTCCGACTTATAACTCGAAATATTACTTCAAAATTTCGACTTATAACACGAAATTTTAAAATTTCGTGTTATAACTCGAAATTTTGAAGTAAAATTTCAAGTTATAAGTCGGAATTTTAGAAATTTCGTGTTATAAGTCGAAATTTTAAAAAAATAATTTTTTTTTATTGCATGTGGCCCTTCTACGCCTTCGTAGAATTAAGTGCACGAAAACATATTAGTTAATCACTTTTAAAACGCTAGAAAACTAATAGATTTATATATAACACGGAACCGAACTGCTTCATTAGGAAACAATATAAAACTGTTTTCAGTCGTTTCGTCATTTGCAAACTGGTATGAGACCAAACCACTATTTACGAAGCGCGAGAAAGCAAATGACCGATTAATAGGTAACTAAAAGCCTTTTGTTTGAGAGAATAAAATAGTGCATGCTTAAAAATGTTATTTACTTATAAAAAATATTCCCGCTTGTTTAAACATTTCATAAAGATGAACTATTTAAGAGATATAGAAAGCGCAAAATTTAGTAGCGAAGCGGTAAATAAACTGGAATATAAAACCATAATGGATTTTGTTCAAGATGGGAATATACCTAAAGATGTAGTAGAAAAGTTAGAACTACAAAAATTAAGAAAAATTGGATTCAAAATTAAAAACGCGGATTTGTTTTATTCGGTAAACAATATTATTGCATACAAGTTTAAACGTCATAAGGAAGATTACGGAGACATACGTTTCATGAAAGTTTTTAATAAAAAAACAGAAAAGCATGTTGCGGAATTAAAATTGAAATATACTACATATAACACGCCGCAAAATTGTTTTTTTAAAGTACGTCTTATGGATGAGAAAGATGAGAATTAAAACCAACCTTATTGATAAAATCCTCCTGCCGAAAAAAATTAACCCCCACCATCCACAATATTTTGATTATTTAAACATTTAAGATGAGTTGCATCAAACATTAGTTTATCACATTTTGTATTATTATAACCCTAAAATGCAACAATCAATCGTGCAACAATCCAAGATGCCCGCAGAACGTAATGGAAATCTAATAAATGAATCAATGTTCTTTTTAAACAAAAGTAAAACTAAATGGGTCAGCGTTGGAATTTCGTTAGAGAAAAAATATGAACCTGTTGTACAGCTAGGTGGGTTTAAATATAATCAGCATGTCATTTTTACCGAGGAGCAATGGAAATCTTTTTTACAATGCGAAGGCTTTATACAAAATTTTATTTACACAAATGGATTTGGCTGGGAACCTGTTTATGCAAATGGATTTGAAATACACTTCGTACACTACCTTAATAATTCGAAAATTATCAAGTTAATACAAGATGGTGGAAACGAAATATATTTAGGGATGGATAGTATCGACGAAGTTTTTAAATTTAAAAATTTAATCAAATACCGTTTTGATATTTTGAAGACACAAGAATTTTCGAGATATTATAATATCTTGATTAGCGGTATTTCGATTAAAAATGGAGAGTTGTTAAAGCATGTTTACGATGTTATTACACCTTTAAAAAATTCAAACAGTGTTAATGTGTGTTGCATCTTAGAATTAATAAATCGCTTTCCTGATCTGATCATACAAGACGTGGAAACCTTCGCATGCAATGAGTTTGTGAAGAGTTGTATTGAAAAATAAAAAAATAAATAAAATATCAGTAGTATGTAAATACAAATTGTTACATTTCCACCACCTCTTTCAATTTAGTATTTAATACCCTTACTTTACTTAATTTTATTTAATGTTCTAAAGTTGTTACTCAAACAATAGTTATGAGGCTAGCTTATACAAATACAAATACAAGACAGGCGCATAACTTGACAACTGCCGTGGAGAATTTAGTGGATCATTTCAACAATTTACAAGTTGACACAGAGCATGAGAGTAAATGCGGTTTTGATAGGTTCTATACATACAATGAATGTATAGAAATCGCTAGAAAGTATGAAAAAGCTTCCGAAGCATGCAGCATATTATACACACATCCGACTTAAGGACTTTCCTATGTTCAATAAAAGAAATGGGGTTTGAAGATTGTCTCGATGAAGTAAAAACGTTTGTACCCGTTGAAATTATGTTTGAAATATTTCAAACCTAATTTGTTAAAATAAAAAACTTAAATAATATATTTATTTGTTTTATTCAATCATTATAGTATTATCATCATACAGTTTAAAAACATTGGAGAGTGCACAGATGCAAGATGGTTTCGAATGATAGAAACATTGGACCCACTCACTTTTTCCTAATGGAGGATATTCATCAAGCTCAATTACAGCACATGAGGAATATTTTTTTATATATTCAGATTTTTTTTTCCTTTAACATAAACGCGTTCCATATTTTCAGTTAAACCTTTTATAATTTCAGAAAATTTGTGGATCGGTGTAAATCCTTCATTCCAGTTAATACAGTGGAGATTTTGCATTAACCAAACAGCTTGTTTATGTAATTCAGGTGAAAGATACTTCATATTAAATGGAGATTTAAATACATAATGACAAATATTTATTCCATCAAAAGCAGCTAATTCCTTTGCAAAAAATTTGTTTTTTTTCTATATAAAAACCTTGAACGTCGATTATTAGGAATTTCATATTTTTATAAGAGACAATTTTTTATACATGGATTTCTTTTCAGAATAATCACGTATTTGCTGCTTTAGTTTTTCTAACTCCTTTGAAAACAAGATAAGCGTTGTTTCAATTCTTTATTCATAATGACTATTAATAAACTTAATCCATTCATATATTGAAAAATGCGGATTACATTTGCCTAACAATTTTTGTTAGTGGAGTATAGCTAAATATTTTATCATGAAGAATAAGGCAGTATAATGATGTATCCTTTTTAATACTTTCGTTTGTTTCAAATTCAATTCTCATGACTACTGAACCAGTGTGGATCGTTTCCTTTTGATGCGAACAGTCTATATGAATAATAGGACACTTTTCTTTAAAACTTTTAGGTGTAAAAATTGGTTCATTTGATGTTCCATAGTAAGAATGTCTAAAATTGGTAAACATTTCATACAGAGCTGAATACTTGTTGTCCTTTTAGTTTAAATATAAGTCGTGATAGGGATATCTCTCAGAGTTTAAAAAAACTCTTATATTTGTTAAATCAACATTATCAAAATGACTCATGTCTTTTTGTACATCATCTTTTCTGTTCTCTTGGAAGGCAATTACAGCGTGACGCACAACTTCGGGTTTACTGCTCGTTTTTACCGGCCAGGTATGACGCATTGTTTCTGGTAAAGAAGAATATTCAACAAGTTCCCAACTTCTATAACCTATCAGTATTTCTCTGTTGGATTCAATTATTTTTGATATGGATAGTTGTTGTGGTATGTCAACTAAAATATGTGGTATTTTCCAAAATATCTTATCAAATGTAACTTTTGGTTTTTCTACAATAGCCGTTCTAGGTTCCGTATCATCCTTAAAGAAAACTCCATCCAAATCATTGTAGCTCTAATTAAAACTAGTTCCTGTTTCATATTTAAAATTATTTTTCTGTAATCCTCAAAAAACCCCATCAACAGTTTTAGAGGTATTGATACATTAAATTTTCCGTGTTCATCAACTAAAATTCTATCAGCTTCCTCTCGATTAGGAAACCATCCACTATTTTGTAATTTTAAGCTTTCATTAGTATTGAATGAAAGATAACCTTTTAAAGTTGATGTAAGACCAACATTTCTTACTGAATCTACAGTAATACCGCTAAGTTCATATCTTATTTCTCTAAACAAAAATGCAACTCCATTGTTTATAAATCTTTATTTCCCAGTATATTGACCATCCTCATTCTTCAAAGTTCCTTCAATATAGAGAAGACTCTCTGAAGGTAAGGTATAAGCATCTAGTTCCTGTATCGGTATGCGAATCTCATCATTGTAATCAAATTTTGAAGAAATAAATGGTTGGTAGGTGTGTAATTCTGAACCAACTATTGAGTTATCGACGTAAAGCTTTTCATTAACGTTTAGAATATCCATTATTTTTGAACTTTATAACCTAGTGATTGAAGAAATTTGCGATTTTTTGGTGTTAACGCTTTGATGTGATTCGTATTACTAGTTTTTCGCTTTAAATTCCTCTTTTTATAAGTTTTCGTTGGTGGTTGAACTGTAAGTTGATATGGTATATTATATCTAACAACCATATTATATATTTGTTTTTAAATGTAATCTAACAGTTATCGTTTCTTTACGAAAATGTATTAAGTCTCCGTCCTGGTCAACAATTTTGACAGTAATATTGTTTATCGTTTTCACGCTCACTGGAAAGTACAATATGGGTAATGGCGACTCCACGATCTTATAGCCTGGAGCAACTGCCGGAAAAAACTGATGGATAATATGAACTGGTTTACCGTTGTTGAATGATCCAACGCAAATACTACAATCAATGCAAATAGCATTAACCTTACTTATATTTGTAACTTGATCCGAATTATCAGGTACAAACGGGCTAATTTTTCTTTCATGAAAACCTAATATCTTTCCAATTGAATCTTTTTTGGTGAAATCTAAGAACTTACTGCACAAAATGTGACATTTTAGAGTATTAGTATTTGGTTTTAAAACAAATGTAACTTTTTCATCAAATATATTTTCAATATTAACTTTTATATAATTTTCAATATCTTCTATATCATAAGTTCCTTCTGGAATTGTTATAACTTTATCTCCTATATATAATTTGTTTTTTCCTGGTTCAATATTTGGTATACTCATAAAAGATTCGAAATCAGCCAATCCCAAGAAATAATCTTTATCATCATCCAAATAAATTGGCGGATTAAAATCTGCTGATAATACTGAAGTATTTCCTGATATTGCAATTGTTGTAGACATAATAAAACACTAAACTATTTTTCCAACACCATATTATTATATAGAAATTGAATAGACAGCTGTCCGCAATTATAAGAATTTTCTTTTTGTTTTACATCATAATTATAATATATTTTTATGTTTCCATTAGTATTAAAATAGTTCAACAATTCAAAAGGTGGTTTTAGATTACCATAACTATCGAAATATAGAACTTTATTTTTATTTTTGATATAAGCAACCCAGTGAGTACCCTTATTTTGTTGACTATCTAAATTAACTATACCACTTTCTTTTATTCTTATTTTAATTGGTAGATTATCTCTCATAAAAACACCTCTAAAATGTGGAATTCTTAAATTTTTAACAATATGAATTATATCCAAGTTTGTAAGAGCCCTAAGAGGAAATTTTATTTTTGGACTTTTTTTTTAGAGATTTTCTTTTAATAGATCCTCCTTTATATGGTTTAATGTACAACCCCCTTCCTTTCCCACTCTTATAGGGTTTAATAAATAATCCCTTCCCTTCCATTCCTTGGTTATGACGTTGAAGTTCTTCCAACTGTTGTTTAGATGTTTTAATATTGTTCACGGCGGTCGCGATTCCTGCTGCTCCCCCTCCTAGAGCTCCCAATGCTCCTAAAATAGGTAGCAAGAGGCGTAAGAAACCTCCTATTGTCTTGGGTGGTTTAACAATACGTTTTCTTCTTAGTTTTCCACCATTTTTTATTGCCATCATAATTTGTTTTTTTCTTAGTTTCCAACCCTTCTTTATACCCATTCCAAGCTTTCTTTTACCTTTCATAATTCCTGTTACTGTTAATGCAGCAAGTTTTTCTCCTAGTGAGGAATCTTTTGCCTTTACTCTTTGCCAAGCTTTCTCCTCGAGTATCTTGTCTGCGATGTGTCTCGTTGGTAACTGTTCTGATTTTGAATATGCTATATCGTGCACTCTGCAAGCAGCGTCCAACGGATTAATACCAATCTCACCTCTGTTTATTCGTTGCTCTAAACGCGTGCCCGGTCCACAAAATTGATATCCGGGAATATGGATTTCAAAAGGCAACTTATTAATAAGTTTGTTTAATAACCCCAATCCTTTCTTTTTGCAGTACTTGTTAGTTATAGTTGATTGTGATGGATGTAGAATAATTTTATAGTTTTTATATGAAGTTGAACTGTCTACTAATAGACATCTCTTATTTAGCTGCTATAAATAGTCTATCATATCACTTATTTTGTTATAACGAATCAAGATGAGAATTGTTAAACAATATTTTTCACTACCTATAACAAACCATGATGAAAGAAGTTTTACTAATCAATTTAGAAAACATGGTGATTTGTTTTGCGGAAGATCCAAAAGAAGTCTTATTGTGGGATGTAGTGGTAGCGGTAAAACCAACGTTATGTTTACTTTGCTGGACACGCCAATGGACTTAGATTCGAGAATGTATATCTTTATTCAAAATCACTACAACAACCCAAGTATGAATATCTTAGAAATTTACTGAAACCATTAAAGAAGATTGGATACTATGAATACGATAACGATGAAAATATACCTCCTAATGAGATTAAACCCAATTCTGTTATAATATTTGATGATATACCATGTCAAAATCAGAGTATTATAAGAGATTATTTTACCCTTGGCCGTCATAAAAATACTGATTGCTTTCTTTCAAGGTTACTCTTCAATACTTAAAAGACTAATTCGAGAAAATACAAATCTTTTGATTCTATTTAAACAGAATAACATGAATATAAAACACATATATGATGATCATTGTATGATGGATATGTCATTCGATCAGTTCAAAAATATATGTTCTTATTGTTGGAAAGAACCATTTGGTTTTCTCGTTATTGATAAAGATTGTGAATTAAACGCGGGTAGATATAGAAAACAATTTGATTTTTTATTTATATATAAATATATGAAATTTAGTTTTCTTGAACATTTTTCAAGTATCAGCTATGAACAAACGTTTAGCAAGAGAGCTTATTAAATCAAGAAAAGCGGTTAAAGAAAAATTTCAGAAATTAAAATTAGC
Organism: Polydrusus pterygomalis; assembly: GCA_963969555.1. Taxonomy (NCBI): domain Eukaryota; kingdom Metazoa; phylum Arthropoda; class Insecta; order Coleoptera; family Curculionidae; genus Polydrusus; species Polydrusus pterygomalis. Next base: position 87,201,596 of record OZ018379.1, read on the forward strand.
TGCAACTACTACACAATCTCAACTGGAACAAACTTATAAACCATTAACACAACCATTAAACCAATTAATTTCGACAATTGGTAAAAGTGAATTGATCGACTTTAAACAAGAACCTATAAATTTCAAAGAGGAATTGTTTACTTCAAGACCGTATCAGACTTCAACACCAACAAAATTAAAATCCAGAAGAAAAACAGGAAAAACACCTGTATTACCAGCTGAACAACCATCATTTTTTGATACATCAATAGGGTCCCTCAGTGAACTACCAAACGTTAGTCAGCTTCCATATTTTCATGAAACTAGTGTTATAGCTGAAACTTCACCAACTTCTGATTCGAATGAAACAATTGAAAATGAGAATATTTCAGATATCCTAGAACAGACAAGATAAACAATTATGACCTACGTGGACACACCAGGGTACGAACAGTGGCTAGAAAACTTTGATAAATTACCTCGAATGTATATTGATGAAGGTGTGAAAGATACGGAACACGCGTTTGATCATAACTATGGTATTGTTCACGACATAGAACGGGATAATTTTTTTTTAGGTTTAACTCTAAACCTGTTCAGATATAAAGGTTGAGAATAAATTATATTCAGGTACTGTAGGTTTATATGAGTTGCTCTTTAAGAAAAACCCTATGGGTTATAAAAAAGAAGATTTAGATAATTATATGGATATCTTAAAGATAACTAATGCATATCGCAGAAATTTTAATCCCGACGAGCAGGTTCAAGGAAGTTCATCAAACAAATATGTAACAATAATTGGTCCATATCTACAAAAAAATGGAATTACAAAATCTAAACTTACCACTCCCGCAAAACGTCTTGTTCAAGCGTTTAGTAAACCTATTGCTCCTTATCGACAAACCCGACAACGAAGTGGAAAAGGTCTTAAAATGAAAGTTAACAAAGCGAATACTGACTATGTTTATTGGGATAATATAAATGAGCTTGTTGATAGATTGCGTCTTCTATTGGCATCCACATCTGCTGGACATACAGGTCATAATAATGAAATAATTTCTATAGTTGAAGAATTAAAGGAAGCTAAAGTTATACTATAAAAGGATAGTAAATGTAATTATGTTCATTTTTAAAATGACTGTGGACAAATTTGCTAGACATATCTCGAAACGTTACAAAATAACTGATATAGATATTAAAGATCTTGTCAAAAAAGTTAAAAATGAAGTATCCAATAATATTTCAAATAATTTAAACTATATTGAAAACAAAGTAGTTGAACACTATAAATATGAATTGGAAAAATATCAATTAGGGATTTCCAATTTCGAAAAAGAATTAATAAATCAAAATAAGCGTGTACTTGAAAATGCTGAGAATATTCAAAATATAACGAAAAAACTAAAATTTTGTGAAGATGAACTTACAACAGTAGATCAAAAATTTAAACAGGAAGCAAACAATAGAATAGTAACTATAAAAAATATCGACGTGAAAATATTAAATTCAGAATTAAAATTGGCTGATGTAGAAAAACAGACGGGCGACATCACCATTTTACAACAAGAAACGCAAAAGGTGTTACTTAAATTACAAACTGATATATCTGATACGTCAAAAATCGATGACATTGAAAAAAAGCTTACAAATGATCTTATTTCAAAGTTTAAAACGTTTTCAACTACAATTTATGATAGAATTAAAATGGAAGTAGATCATTTTAAACACACACATGATAAGATGGATAAGAATACAAAAAAAAATAGAAAAGAATTTAAATGTACATCTAATGCTTCACAAAAAAAATATTGATGGATATGAAGCATTAAAAGAACAACTTAACATAATTTTACCACAAATTTCGGAATTAAAATCTATAGAAAATTTAAATAAAGAAGAAATGGAAAAGATTAAAACAACTTTACAAAGACATAACAATATTTCATTAAACATTTTAGATTTTGAAAAAAAAGTTGATGAAATTAAGAATCTGAAAACCTTGGATTTAAATATTAATGCAAATATTGATAAAATTATCAAGGATATTAAATCATTGCAAGACTTTGTTAAAATTGAAAATTTAATTTTAAGACCTAATATTGAAAAAATAAACGAAATAATGGAAACAAAAATTAAGGAAGTAGTATTCTTTAATGCTAAAGAAAAAATTAAAAGATTTAAAAAATATGTTGAAACTTTAATAACAACGAAAAAAGAAATAGTCGATAGTCTTCTTAATGGGCGACAAATACATGAACTACCATTAATAGAAAGACAAATTATTACTGGTATTCATTCTTCCATACAAAGTATTGCTAAGAAATTAAATGATGAATTAAATAAAATAGATAATGGAATGGGTGAACTAGATACTATAATAAATCCAACATCGTTGAAATATTTGAATACAAAAGTTAAAGATAATCTTGATGATGTAGGAAAAAAAATTGTTAAAATTGAGGGATACTTAAAAGAAGGGACAAAGAAATTTTATCTCAAAAGCTTAAGGAATGGAATGATGCGTATAAAAGCTACTGGGACAATTATTTTTCTTAAATCATTTGATTAATTGTAATGTCTTTCATTAAGGAAACGGTTAATAACGAGTTACATAAACCTGCAAGAAAGAATTATCAAAGGAGTAGGGTTATTATTAAAGGACTAAATGACTTATGGCAAGCTGATCTGGTTGAAATGCAACCATATGCAAAATTTAACAGAAAGTATAGATATATTTTGGTTGTTATAACCACATTTTCAAAATTTGTATGGGCATTACCTGTAAAATTAAAAAACTGGTAAAGATGTAACCTCAACAATGAAAAATATTTTAAATGATGCAAAAACTCCCCCTAAAAATTTGTGTGAATGTGGAGAAAATTTAGCATGCAAGGTAACTATAAGTGGTTAAATATATTACCTGAGATAGTTTCAGAATATAATCACAGAAAACATAGGACAACAGGATTAAAACCCATTGATATAAGTAAAAGTAATGAAAAAGATGTACTTAAATCATCTTACACACATATCAAAACTGTTAATCCTGCTACTCCTAAATTTAAGAAGGGTGACTTTGTAAGAATAAGTAAAGATAGGGAAATGTAGGATACACACCAAACTGGAGTTCGGAGATCTTCGTTGTTGAACGAGTTAATTTAACTAATCCTACAACATACTAAAAGATGATAAAAAAGAAGATATTTTAGGACGTTTTTATAAGGAGGAGCTCCAAATGGTAGCACATCCAAATGTATTTCTGGTGGAGAAAGTTTTGAGAAAAAAAGGAAACAAAGTCTACGTTAAATGGTTGGGGATGGATAATTCAAATAATTCTTTGGATATTAAAAAAAAAGATATTCTGTAGTTTATTAATTTATTTAAAAAATAAAAATGTACATAAAACGTTCACTGTATACTTTATTTCTATTTTGTTCTTCTATCACATCATTTAAAAGGTTTTCTACATATTTAATTCTATTTTGAAAACGGTATCTATTCAATATATTTTGCTCATAATCACTTTCCCTTGCTTTTCTATAGGCAAATTTCCATACAAACAGTATATGTGTTTTATTATTTCCCTCATTAAACGTAACAGTTTTCTTTATTTCCTCCATTTATTCTATTGCGTATTAGCTAATATACTAACTTGATTTAATTAAACAAAGTATTCTTCAAATCATTTATTTATAATACAAATATGCTTTAAACAATACATATCCCAACAAATACATAAACAATATAAAAAATATGATTACAAATATTATACATGTACGTAAATTACATTCATCCATAAGTACTTTGTTATACAATTTATTCCATTTCTCTGTTACTGCATGCAATCCATTGGAATAATAGATCCTTAATTTATACTCTACAGTGGAAGAGTTATTTATTATATGATCATTTATTTTATAAGTAAATAATCCACTTTTTATATCCATCCTTTTCCATGTTGATGGCCAACTATCATTTCCTTCCTTATTTATCGATAAACAAATAAACGTATCTTGAACATTAGGATCCACTTTTATGAACAGAGTATTGTTAATGAATGATGAGAGAAATAAAAGTCCTACTGGTAGCATTAACATTTTGAAATTGAAATATATTTTCTTAGTTCCTAAGTTTTATACACACCATGAACTAATTTTCTTAAGATATTTATAACATTATTAACATCCTTATCATCAGTCTTGGATTTATCTTCCAAAATATCAATGTGTTTGTGCCCCCAAGCTAGGGTTCTAAAAGAATCTTCAATAATGTAGCGTTTATTATCTTTTGGAGACAATGCAACCTTATTTTTTAATTGTGTAAACATTTCATGCAATATTGATCGAAATACATTCATTTTCCTAAACTTAATTTCTGAGTTTTCCACTACATCTTTATAATCTTGTTTTGTAATAGAATTTTGAATAACATACTTTTTTACACCCTTTGCTTTCTTTTCGGATTTATCCTCCAAATTAACACAGTAAGCTTTGGCACCTGTTCCATAAAAACTTAATATTGGTTGACCAGAAAACTCATCTTTCATACGTCCTATTACGGATATATTCTTAGTTATATGATGTAAATTGTTTTCATTGTAATTAGAGGTGTCAAATTTATCTAAATTTTCTTGAATATCTTGATAGAAGTTTTCTGTTTTAACTTGCAATATTAAGCTATCCGTACCTGTATATAATAATATTGCTTTGTCTCCATATTTGATTTTAATATAATTATAATAAAAATCATAAATAACAGTTTTTGATAGTTCCAAGACTGAAAATCCAACATAAACAGGTTTATTATAGGTAATTTTTACTTTTTCCATCTGTTTTGCAACAAAGTTTTCATTACGATTCTTAAAATTTGGTTTAGCAATGAACGTTTGTGCTCCCTGCTTCTTTCCAATATTTTCCCAATGTGTAATTAATCTGATATCAACACGTTTATCGATATTCTCTAATGATTTACCATATATAGCATTATTATATAATTTATAACAATTTTTTCCAGCTTACTTTTAGATTTATTTCCCATATTGGTATTTAAGTCAATATATGGTTTAAGAAATGGTGATTGTTTAAATTTAATTACTCTATGAATTTTAGTTTATTTTAACCCATTTTTAATTGCTTGTTTAAGATTTTGATAATGAATCACATACTTTTCCTTATTGTTTAATTTACATATTAGTTTCGTTTGTTTTGAATCTGGCGGACAAATATTTTCTGCTAAAAATGGTAGTTCATTATGTTGTTCATGTAAATCTTGAGGGTATTTTATATCTACTTCTAAAACATACCCATAATATGCATTATCATGGATTGTCATCACATCAAGACTTTCTATTTCTTCCATTGGCATCCAAGAAAAATCACTTATTAGGAGATATTGACTCATACTATGTCCATACAAGTTAGTTGCATCTAAATACATAATAAACGATGATGGTGTTAAAATTAATTTTCTATTTAATCGGTTTATGGGAAATAAAACGCGAGTATAATTCTTATGGATCTGTATTCTTTACCAGCTAAGCTTAGACTAAAAATACAAAATTACACAAGAGGTGGACACACTACAAAAAGTGCCTTTCCTTAATTTTAAAGGGATACATAAATCAAACTATAACTGTTGACATAACATGACCCAGATGTGAACCTTTATGCTGGTATATAAAATTGGATTCATTTAGATTTTGTTTCCTGGGAATTTTTAAGACACACAACTGCGTTTCGTAAACTTAATACCTATAAGATTTATGTTCTGTTTTTCGGAATCTGGTTTATCGGTTTTTGTATTAATTTAAATTTCAATACTCCCACTCAAAAAACAGATTCAACCAGTGTAACACAATGTATATTCCTATATTCCTAAAATCTTAAAAATATGTCATTTACTGTAAATTAATCTCAGATCTTATCTTGAGGAACTTTACAGCTGGGAGTGGCTTCGTAAACGCATCAGCCAACTGCTCACCTGTTGAAATATATTTTAATACTATGGTTTTCTGTAAGATTTGTTCTCGTGTAAAATGATATTTTATGTCAATATGTTTGGTTCTTTTATGATTTATAGGGTTCTTTGCTATATTTATGCAACCATTATTATCTTCGAAAATAATTATTGGTGATTGTATTTTGAAATTAATACTCTGTAATAAATTTCTTAGCCAAATAGCTTCCCTAACACATTCAAATAGAGCCATATATTCTGCTTCCGTAGAAGAAGCAGCTACTGAGGATTGTTGTTTTGAGTTCCAGGAAATTGTACAATTTTCAAAGACTTTAAATAAATACCCTGTTGTACTTTTCCTGTTTAACTGATTATTTCCCCAATCTGCATCAACATAGCTCTCAATCATATTGACATAATTATCATTTCGTTTATATGCTAATTTAAGATCTAGAGATCCTTTTACATATCTTAATACTCTTTTCAAGCATACCCAAAGCTCTTTATTGCTTTTACTTTGAAATCGACTTAGAATGCTTATTGCAATACAAAGATCTGGTCTCGTACAAAGCATGGCGTACATAAGACACCCAATTAAATTTCTACAAGGAACATCTAAATTTTCATCTTTATTCAATTCCCAATAATTTAGTTTAATTTCCAGTGGTGTGCTTACTGATTTGCAATCGGACATGTTAAATTTATTTAAAACTGTTTTTAAATAATCAGACTGATCTAAAGTTATACTATTTTCTGTTCTCGTGATTCGTATTCCCAAGAAAAACTTAACCTCTTGTAAATCTTTCATTTGAAATTCGCTCATGAGATAATTTTTAAACGCTAACATTGTATTCCTTTTAGCTGTACAGATTAAAATGTCATCGACATATAAAATTACATACATATTATTACTTATGTCTCCTTTATCTAAAAAATATAAACATGGATCAACTGTTGAGCTTTTAAAATTACGTTTTTTAATTGTTTGATCAAAATGTTCGTACCAGCATCTGGAAGATTGTTTTAGGCCATAAATTGATTTATTTAATTTGCAAACTTTATTAACGTCTGCATCAAGACCTTCAGGAATTTTCATGTAAATTTCCTCGTCTAAACTACCGTGTGAAAATGCTGTTTTCACATCCATATGATGAACAAGTAAATTATGCTGATTTGAAAAAGCCAGCATCACTCTGAAAGTTGTAATGCGGGCGACTGGTGCAAAAGTTTCATTAAAATCGATTAAATATTTCTGACTAAATCCTTTGGCTACCAATCTTGCTTTATACTTTGTGGGGTTTCCTTGCTCATCAATTTTGACAGAAAATACCCATTTACAGTCTACAATATTTTTTCCTATGGGTTTATTTACAAAAGTCCAAGTATTATTTAAATTAAGTGAATTAATTTCATCCTTGATAGCATCCTCCCACTGACAACGATCATCCCTTGTTTTAATTTCATGGTAAAAGTTTGGAATTGATTTTACAAGGGTTTGGGCGCTCAATATGTGACTGTTATAAATGTCATTGTTTATGTCTTGATCGTTGTCATCTTTGTAGAGAGGTAATGGATGATTTTTAATTCTTTCGCTTTTTCTTAGGTTAGAAGCTGATTCACTTGATGTTTGATGGTCCGTTTGGATATTTTTATGTTCAGAATCTACTAATTTTTCCGAGTTTAATTCGATTTTATTAGTTTTAGGTAGGGATATCGATTCGGTGTCACTTTTAATGGGTCTAGTGACTTTATAATTTACCTCATCAATTATTACATCGCGAGCTACAATAAAGTTTTCCTTATTAACATCCCAAACTTTATACCCGTTAGGAACATACCCCATTAAAATACCTTTCATTGATTTCTCTTCAAACTTTGTTTTTCGATTTTTAACATGTACAAAAACAGTGGAGCCGAAAATTTTTAAGTTGTCCAACCTGGGCTTTTTACTATGCCACAGTTCATATGGTGTTTTATTTACATGCAGAGCGGCGGTCGGCAAAATATTTATTAGGTAGCTAGCTGTCAAGACAGCTTCACCCCAAAAAGATTTGTCCAACCCCGATGTATAAATCATCGTTCTCGCCTTTTCAGTAATAGTGCGATTCATCCGCTCTGCTACACCATTTTGTTGGGGAGTATGAGGTACTGTAAGATGATAAGAAATACCTTTCTGAACACAATACCCTTTCATCTCATTAGATAAATATTCTCCTCCATTGTCGCAATAGATGTTCACAACTTTATAATTGCAGTGTGTTTCGGCTTTTGCAACAAAATCTTTAAAGACTTTAATGAGATCCGATTTTAATTCAATTAAATATACTACATTATAATGCGTGTAATCATCTATAAATGTTACAAAATAATTTTTGTTATCGACAGTAGGAGGAGTTATTGGGCCACAAACATCAGAATGAATAATAAACAACTGTCTTTGGATGTGTGATTTTGGCTTGAACTTTGCAAACGGTAGTCTAGTTTGTTTTCCATTTATGCATGCTTCACATAATATATTATTTACAGGGAGAATATTATTTATATGAGTGACATCTTCTACCATTTTAAAACGTTTTAATTTTAAAAATGATTGAGCACTTGGGTGCCCTAAACGTTCGTGCCATTTTTGGTAGTTTTTGTTGTCAATCATATTAATTTTATTCCCATGATTTTTAGATATTTTAAATTTTATACCTATTAAATCATTAATGGGCTCACCTGTAGCTATTGTTTCACCATTGCGTTTAATCTTTACACCATATTTGTCGAAAATAACCACCATTCCTTTGTTCTGGAGGCGCGGCACAGAAATCAAGTTGTAGGGCACTTCAGGTATAAATAAGACGTTTTCCAGAGTCCCCTTGATTCCAAGATTTGTTAACACTTCAATGGATCCTCCCATTTTGGCAACGACTGTAGTATCATTTTTAGCTACTGCTATTGGAATTGGTCTTGGTAATTCATATTTCGTTGAAAGTAAGTCTTCTTGGTTGACAATATGATCTGTTGCACCAGAGTCAAGCAGGAAACATAAATCCTCAGTCTGCTTCGATGTTGTTGCAAAATCATTTCTGAGCATAAAAGCAAAACCATTTCCTTCTGATGTTGTGCGTGCAACAGTTTGAACAGTACGTTGTTTTTCTAGCATTTGTTTGTAAAAGTAGCAATCTTTTATCAAATGGTTTGTTCTTCCACAATGATCGCATTTGATATTTGATAATTTAGAGGCATGTTTTACTATGCCCTTTCTAAAATTACCTTTTTGTTTACTTTGAAAGAATTTCTTCTTTTTGTGACGCTTTTGTCCATATACAGAGGAATCATGGCTGGTTGAGGAGCCTCTAAATGTGTTAAGTACTTTGAGACTTGTGGTAGTCGTGTCATTTTTGAGCTTTACTTCTTGATCTAGTAGTCGAGTTTTCACAAATGACAAATTTAAATTGTCCTCTCCTAAGGTCTCCAATGCAGTGATTACACCTTCGTAAGCAGACGGCATTGTTAGAAGGAGATGAGAAATTTTATCCATCTCGTCTAATTTAGCTCCCGCTGCTAGTAGTTCTGTGATAATGTCATCAAAAATTGTAAAGTGTTGTAGCAGCTGCTTATCTCCTTGAAACTTAAGGCTGAGAAGTTTTTTACGTAATGCCAATTGTGTAGCTAAACTTCTCCTTTCATAAATTGCATCCATATCGGCGAAAACATCTCGGGCAGTCGGTTTATCCTTAACAAAGTTCAAGAAGGAATCACTTAAATATTCTGTTATGATTCCCTTTGCATACACATCATGTCTTTTCCATCTGGCGTCGGGGTCAGCAGGTAGTGCTTCGTCAACTACATAAAGTACTTGTGCCTCCGCTAGTAGTAACTTAACGCGGAATTTCCGAACACTATATTTTTCCCCGTTAAACGGTTGAACATTCCTCGGTTTTGTTTTCTCCATAATAAATGTTAAACGGCACTTGGAGAAAACACACGTTCGCGGCACTGTTGTAAGAACAACCCACGGCACTGGCTACTAAGTTAATTAAAAATAACAAAGTTAAACGAACGTGTACAGTTCACTATTTACTATACGCGAATTCTGGGCCCATAACCTGTTAAAATTAATTTTCTATTTAATCGGTTTATGGGAAATAAAACGCGAGTATAATTCTTATGGATCTGTATTCTTTACCAGCTAAGCTTAGACTAAAAATACAAAATTACACAAGAGGTGGACACGCTACAAAAAGTGTCTTTCCTTAATTTTAAAGGGATACATAAATCAAACTATAACTGTTGACATAACATGACCCAGATGTGAACCTTTATGCTGGTATATAAAATTGGATTCATTTAGATTTTGTTTCCTGGGAATTTTTAAGACACACAACTGCGTTTCGTAAACTTAATACCTATAAGATTTATGTTCTGTTTTTCGGAATCTGGTTTATCGGTTTTTGTATTAATTTAAATTTCAATAGATGGTTTATCAGAATCATAATTTTCAAGATGGGGGTTATTTGCTTCAGCTTTTCGAACGCTGCAATGACAAATACCACCTCTTATACTATTCTTAAAAAAATGCAACATATCTATATCGGTTAACAATTCTAATTTGATATTGGTCATTTTTAACATTGCATCCCAACTCAAACTGGGTAATGTGTAATATTGTGCAGGATCCAACTTAAAATTATTTATAGATACATTTCGAAATGTTTCAAAAAAATCTGTTAATATGAGAACATCTGATAGTAAATAAATTTTTGTATAATCCATTAAACTTTGACAATCAAATAAATTCCAAATATTAACGGCTCTCTTATAACCTGAAGGATTTATGGATTCATCTCTTTGTGTATCATAAAAGTGTTCAATTCTTCAATGCATTGATTTGATTCTAGACTTTCACCAAGTGTTTCTAATGAGCTTGCAACAAATCGAAATGAATCCAAAAATCTCATTTTGATAAACAGATTCCTTTCTTTATCATCTTTGTCTTTATATTTATCCACCAAAATGGATTTTGAAAATGAAATGTATTTCTCTTTGTTTTGTGCAAGTACATCAATATTATCTTCTTCACAACACAATTGCTTAACAAATAGGTGACTATCATAACCAGTTAAATTATGAAAAAATATAGGTATGAAATTGGGTATTTTGAAATTTAAGTTGCATATGCTGTGAGCTGCATTTTGAAACTCTCCAGTTAAATGATCATGATCTCTAACTTTTTCATTTTCTTCAACTTTTTCGTTACATATATGACATTTGTGGCAATTTTTATAAGACAATTTCTGTTCGTCGGATAAGGGGATCATTTTCACAATAGGTTTAAGATAGTTATTATAAATTCTGTGAACATGACCTTCAATTCGTTTACAAAATTCTTCAGCTGCATCTAAACCAAAATAAGAATCCAATAGTGATAAAGAATTATCATATGAACATTTAATAAAATATGAAAAGGCAAATGGTTCGTGTTTAAACGTGTTTCGTGTATATGAATCCAAATCATTTTCTGGTTGTTCAAGATGTAAAGGTTTTAAAAAACACTCAAAATCCGCATATATTACAAATGGAACTTTAAGCTGTCTTTGAAAATTTTCAAACTGTAGTATATTTTCTGGTATATGTTGTCCGTATTTATTAATTTTGATATGATTGTATACAAATGATTACAATCGTTTTTTTGATGAACTTCTAGTATTTGCATTGAACTAAAATAAATTAAACAACCATCACAAAAATACTTTTTATAAGTTGTTTTATTGATTTGAGATGATAGTAATCTTGACATATCTTTAATCCAACAGTAATGATTGTTTTCACCCTCACTTATCCACAATAAATTTATGTGTGTTGGAAGTTTTTTATTAGTGTAATGCATGGGACCAACAACCTCATATTTAAATTTATTATCCTCACACATACTCTCTAAACCATAAACATTCACAGAAATTTGGTTAAGTGATTCAAATTTAGATACATCTTTTAACTTTACAGGAAATTCTATTCCTTCAAAATTTAAAAAGTCAAAAAAATTCGGATATGAATGGGTTCTCGCAGAATTAATTTTTGCTGGAAATAATGCACTTATCACACTCCAACCGAAACAATATGAGTCATTATTTTTAACGTTAATTATACCTTGCTTATTTGAAATTTGTTTTAGTAGAGGTATATATGAGGATGCTCTAATTGGATTATATTTGTTAACATTAAGTTCTAAATGCAATATTTTTTCTAAAGCCCAACCAGATCCATTTTCTGCAAATATTGAAACTTTCTCTTTGATTTCTGATAAAAACTCCTTATAAATTACACTTAAATTGGATGATGATGTTATGATCTTATTTTTAGTATTAAATGATTTAGTTTCTAGTGTCTCTTTAGTTTGTAACAAATATTGTCCAAATAATTCTACATTTATTTTTACACATTTATGCTTAACTAATTGTTCTAATACTTTAACTTATGAACTTTTGTTTTACCTCATCAAAAAATTCATCAATGTCTACATACTTTTTGGATGGAAGTAACATATACGACACAATTCTGCTTTTAAACGCGGAAGTAATTATTTTCACATTATCATCACTTTTAAATCCGCTTTTATGTTGGTTTGAGCGTAAATGGACAACAAGTTTATTTTTCACATACCAAGTATCACAATCTTTACAACGTGTTAGAATAAGTTTGGGAATTGGTGGTTGTATTACACTTTGTCTCTTGGTTTCTTCTATTTTAATTTTTTTTGTAGGTACATCACATAACTTAGTAATAGTTTTTCTTTTTTGATGTGAACAAGATGGTTTATTAGGACAGGATTCTCTTTGATGTCTATAAACATTTGGTTGTTGTTTAAAACTTTTGTTGCAATCACTGCATTGGTACATCTTGTATAATTAAAGGAGCACTGAAGGAAAAGGATAAAAACCTGATAATTATTCCTCTGCAATTAATATGTTTTCTCTCATATGGTCTAACCAAACATATGCATCCAATCCTAATATTATATTCTCCATATGATCGTAAAAAAATTTGGCTCTAACGGGTTCTGTAAGAACTTTATCACATAAAATTTTACCTTCTTCAATAATCATCATTAAATCAACATCGTAGTCTTTTTGTAGTAAAAGTCTATAATGTGAAATAAGGAAATGTTTTTTTATTCTCATCACTTTTAATTTATGCTTTGATTTTAACATCTTTTAATTCTTTCATAAAATTTCGCATGTTCGTCCGCTGTTTTCACTGGTCTTATCTAACAACAATTTACACAATACTGTAAACAACTAGCACTACTATTAAATATTTACTGTCTGCACACTAAACGATGATACTGTAAAATAATCCCAAAGCTTAATGTAATGTAATATGAAACCACTCGGGATACATAACTAACTGCAAGATAATTCGGTATTTGGGTTTAAATATTGTTTAAGAGTGGAGGGAATAATAGTATGACTAGGAGTGGAGGTGGGAGTAGGGATGGGAGTGGGGGTAGGAGTGGGGAATGTTGGTGGGGAGGAGAGGGGGGATTTTCGGTTCGTTGGTGTGTTGTGGTGGGGGGATTCGGATCCATGGAATATTCCATGTTCTGGTAGCTGTACAAATACACTACTGTGAGCCGTTGGAATCAACAAATCCGAAACTGATATATGATTCATCATACTTCATTTTTTTCGTCTTTGAAACCGTCGAGCTTGACGTCGTGGCATCATCGTCTGGATCGATGATTGCTATATTCTCCGCGCGTACTGCTTTTGAACATTCAGCGTCATTAGAAGATGTTGTTGCAACACGTTTAACACCTTTAAGCCAACGTTCCATTCTTCTTTATTTATAATGTTACACGTCAGGATGGTTGGGTCTAAATAATGCACAATCGTTACTGCGTATAAGAGACTAAGTTTAGTACAATGAAGAAATGTATAAAACTGAGACAACAGAATACAGCAGGCAGTAGAACAATGAACACTAGTTTCTCGCTAGCGAGCTTGTAAGGGTAGGTAGGAACTTATCGCTCCGAACGCTAATCGTCAACTGACTGACGAGGCGCGACGCGCGATCGCCGCTTTTATACTTAGTCCTAGACTCGATCTCGAATATTCTCGAAAATACTCGAGTCGGCGCCTTTGATAAACAAAAAGCAAAAATAAAAAGAGAAATATAAAAATTGCGTTGTAAACAATTCAGAGGCGGCCTTTATCAAAGGGACTGCGCGCTCACAAGTATACAAGTATACATGTTGATACCAAACTTATGAGATATTGTACCAGCTATTGTAACACATGTTTATACAAATACAAATAAATAAATAAATAAATATACCTACGCGCGGCCGCGGAGTCAAAACGTTCGACCAGAGAGAGGTGTTTTGATTTTTTTTCTAAATTCTTGAGGAACCCCTACAGAGGTATCGCGGAACCCACTTAGAGTATAGCTGGTTTAGAGGACTGGGAGTAAAATGAAAGTTAAATTTAAGACCTGATTGTAAAATATTAAGTTCATCTAGAGAGAAATTGAAGTTACTAAGGTTCAGAACTCTGTCGACGAAAACAAAATCAGAAAATTTACCCTCAGGGGGTTGAAAGTTGTCATATTCTCTGTGAAAATCGGAGTTATTGAAAAATTCAGATTGAAAGTTTTGGTGTGAAACAGAAGAGACATTAAGAGTGGAATTGAAAGGTTGGGAGTTATTGTGAATGCCGCGATGAAGATATAGGTTATTCATTTTATTGCGGATACGGTAGAATTTAAGCTTACCCTTGTCCTCTACAAAATCAAGAAATTGAGAGTACATAGCGTCAAATTCAATTGGGTGTATCAAAGTGGAAAGTTTCAAATGCAGTTGTTTGAGCTTTTGTTCAATGAGGGCTAATCTAAAGAAGAGTTTCTTGATTTCATCTTTTAGCCACAATTTCTTTGCCAAATAGACTGCTTTCTTAGCAGAGGGATGGTTCTGTCCTGAACGTATAGATATCTAATTGGGGAAGGTATTCCTTCTTAAGCACTCAGAATTGAACCATATGTTGGTGAATTTTCTCTTTAACAGGTTGTTCTTAAATTCTCGGACTATAAAAACCTGACCGACTGTTTCAATTTTACGGAAGTAGTCTATGATCTCAGAGTGGAGCCGTGAAGATATGGGAAAAAAATACACAGTCGTCTCAACAAATAATTTATAAGAAGTCAATTTATACAGGTGGACATGTTTCGGCACTAGAAAGTGCCATCATCAGCACCGAAAGGCTAAAATAAATTGAGAATAGAAAATGAATGACAAATCAGATCAATGTATGTACTTACCCCAACTGCCACTTACCCGAATGATTGTAAACAAATTTTAAAAACATGAAAAGGACAAAAACATGTATAATTGGACGAAAACAAAGTTAAAATATTTAAAAAGTGTTAAAAAATTAAAAATCGACTTTAAAAAATCGAAAGGAGTTTCCTCCTCTTTTCTTTCCCGTACATAGCAAACAACTTGATTAATCGACGATGACAAGACAAAAAGGAAGATAAGTAGTGACATCTGACAAAGTAACGCAAAAGCAGAAAGTTCCCAATATAAATGGGAACTGGCGTGAAATCGTGGTTCTCGGGGCAAGAAACGGACATCTAGTTGTACAGTGTGTAAAGTAACAAATAACAGTTATCGGCAAGAAGGCGAGTAACCCGCCGGGACAAAGGTAAGGCGAAAGCCCGCAAGATGGATGGTCATCTAGAACAAGTAAAGTAGGAAACCATCTAGTCATCTCAACATTCATCAATAAAAGGAATGGGAAGGAAAGTACACGTAAATATGAACAACCTGTTGAATAGAAAATTCACCAAGCTGGACATATGATTCAATTCTGAGTGCTTAAGAAGGAATAACTTCCCCAATTACATCTCTATACGTTCAGGACAGAACCATCCCTCTGCTAAGAGAGCAGTCTATTTTTTAAAGAAATTGTGACTTAAAGATGAAATCAAGAAACTCTTCTTTAGATTAGCCCTCATTGAACAATAGCTCAAACAACTGCATTTGAAACTTTCCACTTTGATACACCCAATTGAATTTGACGCTATGTACTCTCAATTTCTTGATTTTGTAGAGGACAAGGGTAAGCTTAAATTCTACCGTATCCGCAATAAAATGAATAACCTATCTCATCATCGCGGCATTCACAATAACTCCCAACCTTTCAATTCCACTCTTAATGTCTCTTCTGTTTCATACCAAAACTTTCAATCTGATTTTTTCAATAACTCCTATTTTCACAGAGAATATGACAACTTTCAACCCCCAGAGGGTAAATTTTCTGATTTTGTTTTCCACGACAGACTTCTGAACCTTTAATTTCTCTCTAGCTGAACCTAATATTTTACAATCAGGTCTTAAATTTAACTTTCATTTTACTCCCAGTCCTCTAAACCTACAAATTTTGGCTGTTGATTGCGAAAGAGCCATAGAACGCTCAAGGGTTGATAACGCCAATGTTATACGTAGTGAACTGGCCACATCCTTCAATAAGTACCACAATCTTCTTCTCTCCGGCATCCCGCTTTCCCACCACTCCCCTAACCTCAAAACCCTTAAAACCCGCAATTACCGAGGACGACTTGATAGTTTCCAAAGCTGACAAGGGTAATTGTGTTGTAGTTCTTCACAAGAACCAATATATCGAAAAGGTCAACGATTTCCTTCTTTCAGAAGATTTCACTGAATTAAATTACAATCCCACTACCTCCATTAACACTAGGGTCAATAAAGTCATCAAGGATTTCAGTAACACACTAATTTCTCTTAATGGTAATGTAAAGTCTCTTTCTGTCATGAACCCCTCTACTCCCCGTTTATATGGCTTCCCCAAAATTCATAAACCTAACTGCCCCATTAGACCTGTGGTTTCATTCATCAACTACCCCGTTTCTAAACTTTCTGCTTGGCTAAATAATATCCTTCCAGATCTTACTTCTTTTCAGAACACTTTTGCAATAAAGAACTCCAAGTCTCTTACTGATAAAATCAAGGACGTTTTTGTTCCTAACTCCGCCCTGTTAATTTCATTTGACGTCAAAAATGTATTCCCTAGTATTCCCCCTACATTGCTTAAACCTAGTTGAAAACCACTTGTCTTATAATTCGAATTTGAACCCCTCACAGATAATAGATTTATGTAGACCAACTGACATTGTTCTGAAACAGAACTTTTTTATGTTTAACAACAAACACTATAACCAAAAGTCCGGTCTAGCCATGGGATCGAACCTCTCCCCGCTCATGGCTGAGTTCTTTATGGCTTCCCTAGAATCTAAATTAAAACAACACCGCCTCTTTCCTAAAATTATATTCTATTACAGATATGTCGATGACATTTTACTACTCTTTGATGGCTCCCTTGGTGATATCCACCTATTGTTTTCTTTTTTGAATTCTTTACACCCCTCCATCAAATTTACTTTGGAAATTGAACAAACTAAGTTTATCAACTTCCTTGATTTATCAATACATAAAGTCAATAACAGCCTTCAGTTCTCATTTTTTCATAAGCCCACTACCACTGGCTCTATCATTCCCTTTAATTCAAACCACCCTCCTCAACACAAATTTGCTTTTTTCAATACAGCTTTCCATAGACTTTTCTCTTTGCCATTAACCCACCATCATTTTCAAAACGAATTAAACTACATTAGACAAGTTGCATTTAATAACCAATTTCCCATCAGGATCATTAATAAAATTTATTACAAATTCACTATAAAATTTGTTAACAAAAATTTATTGACTCCAACCCCTAAAGAACCAAAAAGTTTTGCATTTTACCTTTCTTGGGTAACATTTCTTTCACAGCCAAAAATATTCTAAATAAGTTCAATATTTCTATTGCTTTCCAAACCAACCACAATGTTGGTCAATTTTTGATAAACTCTAAAGATAAAACTTCCCTATTAGATAAGTCAGGTGTTTATAAACTTTCTTGTGGGGCTCAGAACTGTAATGTTTGTTATATTGGCCAAACAGGGTGTAAACTTTCAGCCCGAGTCAACGAGCATTGTAAGGAAATAAATAAATTCCAGGGCACTTATTTCTCTAATCACAACTTCAAATCTAATTTTGCTTCTCATGTTCTCTGTGATAATCACACCTTTGACCCCTTGACTAACACTAAACTCCTTCATTCCTGTAATAAGGGCGGCAAACTAAATCTCCTCGAAATAATGGAAATCCATAAGGCTCTTCTTAATAGTAACCTTACCTGTGTGAACGGCCAAATTAACTTCGCTTGCATACCGTTTTTTGAATTTTTGCTTGTAATTAATTACTCCACATTCAACCCTTACTCATTCTCCATCTACCATGACCACTATAAAGCTTTTACTTTTCACCAACGCATGTACTTATCTAACAACCGTTACCTTCCTTTTTTCGACCTTTGATTTTTACACTGTCTACTAGGTGGCCATATTTACGTGTACTTTCCTTCCCCTTCCTTTTATTGCTGAATGTTGAGATGACTAGATGGTTTCCTACTTTACTTGTTCTAGATAACCATCCATCTTGCGGGCTTTCGCCTTACCTTTGTCCCGGCGGGTTACTCGCCTTCTTGCCGATAACTGTTATTTGTTACTTTACACACTGTACAACTAGATGTCCGTTTTTTGCCCCGAGAACCACGTTGTCACGCCAGTTCCCATTTATATTGGGAACTTTCTGCTTTTGCGTTACTTTGTCAGATGTTGTTACGGAATTGCATTATTTCCGCGCTATCTGTTAGATGTCGATAGTAATAATAAGTAGGTTAAGGACTTCCATAAAATTTGACAAAAGCGGAGCAATTTTATTGTTAAAATGACTCCGAGCAGACTGGCCATCGCGGGCCGCGCCGGGCACTTTCAGATTGTCATGCTTTTGCCAAAAATTATTCAAATATTAAAAATTATCAGGGATTAAAAGTTAAAATTTGCATTTTAATCTGCCAAAAAAGTTTATGGTAAATTTTCCTATTTTTGGATCCGATTTGTCAGGGCGATAGTGTTAATTTTGTGGGTTTTTACTGACGTTTGATTTAAACGATTTCTGAGATCCGGGGATATTGCAAAAAGTGTTTTTTAAGGGAAAAGTTAGGTTCTGGGGGACAAGGGCGTGTGACGCGGTACCCAGGGGTGCCCAGGGGTACATTGTCACCCTAATACCTAAAGTTCCTAGTACTAAAGTCATAAATTACCTTTTAACATCACGAATATCCGTACATTCCTTTCCCAGGGTTGTTACACCAAGATTTATGGCGCATGATTCTCAGAGAGCCGCGATGACACATTTTTCAAGTGGCAGTTTTTCGTTCTCACGCTAGGGTGATCTTATTTTCGGGACCACTAAAGCGCAGACAGTTAGTCGGCATAAATCCTGTGAGAACAAGTTTTTGAGCGATTTGATTAGTTAAACACAAGTCGAGAGGAGGGACTTAACGGTCCGAAGTTTATTCAAGCTTGATTCGCTTTCATTTCTCGTGTGTTGTCGTTACTATAAACTGTATGGTAAGTCTTTGAGTTTTTGATCGTTTGATCTTTTGACTTAGAACTGTTCGGTTTTAATTCAATTTAACATATGAGCTTTCAATAATAGTTTTGCTGCCTGATCTATTTTATAGAAATACTTTTACTAGTAGTAAATAACTTTGATTTTTCTAATAACCTTGTATTCTTGTGCGATAGTACTTTATCATTTACTATTTAAATTTATTTAAATATTTTTGTTTAATTTCAAACTTGACTTTTTAATTATTTTATTTAATATACTTTTCAAACTTTACTTTTAATAGTTTAAGCTTCTACTAACCGGAGCGGTTGACTTATAGTTGGTTATCGACTAACGTGATTGTTTACATAAAATATTTATTTTTATTTTCTTTTTAACTTTGTCTAATAAAATATGCTAGCTTATTTTAATTGGCTGGGTCACTACATTCCTCCTTTTCCCGTAAAAGAAATTTTGTCCAAGGTGATAAAATTTCTTTAAAGTTTCTGAATTAATTCAGATGCACCCGTAATTTTTTTAATATTCTCCCATGTGAACTTCCTTAAAATTGTGTTTAGGTCGGCTCAATTTAGGACCTTATTACGTGATAATAACAAAAGCAATTTAACAGCTAAACTGTTACGGTATAACATTACATATTACATGGCTCTGCGAGCTTTTTATTATCGATTAATTTAATCGCTTAACAAAGGGCTAAAAATACTTTAAAATATTGTTATACTCCCAAACTCTTTTGTAGACAACTGCAGTTTAAAAAAACTACTCATAAAATACAATAAATGTTAAAACTTTGTCAATTTGTCATTTTACTATTATAACACCTTTCCTATTGCTAATTATGGGTGATGGGATTGCAATAAAATATCTTAAAATTACATACTTAATATTAACCTTATAGTAAATATGGTTTGGGCGTCTTCCTTAGAGTTAATCATTCATCCAGTCCATGGCGAGCTCGCCGACCCTTACTAGGTAATCTTCCTCCACTTCGTCCTGCGGGGGAACAACGGCTTGTGGAACAGCTGCCTGGGGCTGTGCATAAACCCGCAATACTTCTGGTCTAAGGTCATACCGTTCCACTGGCGGAAACACGCGGTCCGTAGGAGAGCAAAACACGCAGTCGCATGGACGCACGTTCGCCTCGCCATGATAGATGGATAGGTATGTATCCACCCTCCGGAGGTCTTCGTGTACCCGCATCATGAAAAGTCTATTCATGGTCCGTAGATGATACAGCCGGGGATGACAGGGAGCATCTGCCCCTAATAGGTAAAACTCCACCCGAAGGTCGGAGATGGTGGCCCACAGAAGCGGCCGTTGTTCGTCAAACGAGAGATGGTAAACGTACCTCAAGAAAGATTCAAAACCCATATTCGCACTAACTTCTTCTTTTGTTACTATTATTATTATTATTGTCACAACACGCATGGTACTTTTCGAAGGCAACTAAAAAGTTTTGTCTTTTTCCCGCCCCTTTTATGGTAATTTTTTTGTCGAGTGTTCACTTATCCCTTTTTAATCAGTATAATTCAGCACTGTTACTTTCTCATGAGTCTTTTTCCCACGAGATTATGACAACTTATTCTTTTCCTCTACGAAGTATACTCCGTCCATAAAGTCACGTTTTAAGTTCATTCAATCCATTAACCAATTTTAATTGGTTCGCACTTTTCAAAATTTCGAGCCTCGATTATTTAAATTTAATTATCACGACGTTCCCACAGGGTTAATATACCCGATACCGATTAAAAGTCTGGTTGCGACAAGTATTGCCATCTAAATGTCATTGAATTAACACACGTGTCTGAGAAGTAGAATCTTCATATCATTTTAATTAAATATACATTTTGCTTTATAGGTGGCACCTGTTGCCTGTCGAGGTGTCTGGATACTTTGTCCTAATCGTGGTGACAATTTCAGATTTCCCGCTGAGTAGGGGTACTGGTATGAGTAATGGTGCTTAATTGGCGATTTAATGCCGGGAACGTCCAAACTGGTCTCATTTCTGCGTGTACTATTTTATGTGTTGTTTTGTCGGGAATCGTTTGCGACTGAAGTATTCGCGTCTATTACTGGGTTTCTTAATAGTTCTGGACAGCTTTGTCGTACGTTATCCATAGTCGGAGCTTCTTCAAAAGGCGTATTTATTGTGTTTCGAGGGATTTCTTGCGTAGCTTTTCTTAGTATTTTATTCTGTCTATGATGCAGTATAAAAGGGAATCCCAAAATAGATTCAGTAGGTAAAATAAACAAACATTTACCTTGTGTATAGACACGGCATTCAACAATGCTTCTATAAAAAATTTTATTATTCTGAATGTAAAATAACATCCTATAATACTGCTCGTCCATTGTCCCAAAATAATGAAATAACTATACATTGTCTTGTTGGCGGATTCGCCATTTCTTCCAATTCTTTGGAGTCAACTTTGAAGTATGCGTAAGTTCTTGACTGGGAGCTCTAAATATGTCTATATTATACTCTAAAATAAGCTTGTTCAGCGTTTCCTGGTCTCCAGTAAGTTCCTGATTTAATTCTAGTTGTGTAAGTATCTCTGTAGTATCACCTTTACTAATGGATTTTATTGAAGGTCCATGAGCGTCTCTTTTTGTTTCTATCGTTGCCTCATAAGCCGTGGCAATAACACTTTGACACCTTAGAGGGGATTCCCCTCCTTTAAAATCCCTCTGGGCGTCAACTCTGTCTCTCAGGGCCGGTCGCACTATATTCTTAGCCGACAGTGCCTTTCTCGGAGGGTCGACTTTGTACTTATACAAAGAACATGTTGGCACGGGATCATACTCGTGGTTCTGAGATTCTGTATTTAATTTGACAAAATTTTCAGGTTTCAAGATGTCCAAAATGCGGGCTTTACGTGCCCTTGCCCTATCGTCCAAAGTTAATAATACCGGGGCGGCTTGCATTTGCGCGCCGTCGCGCCATAAATTCAAAAATTCCCCATTCGCCTGCGGCTCTTCCACCAACGGAATTTCGGGATGAGGAACCTTCTCCAGGCCCTCCCCTACCGTTACAGCCTTGGTAGAGTCCAAAAGAGGGTTGGTGAAAGAAGTTACAGACGAATTTCCCTTAATCAAATTTTCGTCGGAAAAATCACCCTGAGCCACCCTTAATGCCCTTTCGAGGCCCTCCTTCGTATAATACCCTGTATTCAACGGCACACTTGCCAACCTTTTCCGTTCGTCATTTAGCTTGCGTTGGTGACGCCTAACCTGACTCTTACTAAACTTTCTTGGTTTAACACCCCTAACATTGTTGTTAACCTTGTCGCTTTCTACCTCATTGTCAGAGCGGCACGGCCGGTTAAGGCCGGTGCCAGCCCCAGGCAATGTTGTCGTCCCCCCTAGTGCTGTTTCGGCTCTACTGCCGAGCTCCATTTCTCGGAAATAAAAGTTAGTTTAAAAAACAAAACAATTTTATTTTCAAATCTTGATTTAAAGCAGTTTACAAACAGTTCAAAAGTTATAAATCAACACCTCTTGCACATAAAAAAATCTAAAAAATCTTTACTGAAAATGACAAAACTTTTAATGACTCGCGCTGAAAATAGGCTGCCTTTCTTATTTTATTTTTCTATACAGAAAAATAAAATCCCCAAAAAATTCCCTGAATTCCCGCTTCTTCCTGGTCCCTGATTCCCGATTCCTATTACAAACTCTGAAACCCGTTACTGAACCCAGACGCCCTGTACCCAACCACGGTCAAACTTGCTTGGCGATTTTACCAAAAAACCCCACAACAACGACTTGCCCCGCCCTGACGTCCCAGTCCCTGAATTCCCGTGACACGATTCCCTCTTTGCAACAAGCAACCCTTAATCCCTTGACCCCTGAAGCATTAAAACCGATCTATCAAAAAATAAAAATTAAAAAATATACCCCGAATATTTTTGATCAAAATGATCCAAAACCCCTGACAAATAAATCCAAAATTCGCCCCGACAGCCGAGATCCAAAAAATCTTTAAAAATTATAAAGTCGAATCAAAAATAAAAAGTAATGGTAACTGACATGAGTTTACATTTGAAATTCGTGAGCGTTGGCAGTGGAACCGTCCCGGCACGGCTTTTCCGAAAAGCCTGTGTACCCTGGGAGCGCTTGATCTGCCAACGATTTGTGCTCCAGTTTTAAGAAATATTTTCGCAATAAAACGATAAGATACATCCTGCTCCTCCATCTGACAAAATTCATCTGTACTAGATTCCGTAACACTCCCCCACTTAGATTGAGACTCCAGAAAAATGGCAGGAGTTGAAAATCGATAACAAAAAATCGGAATCTAGTTCATATTAATTTTTCACCTTCCTACAACTTATTCTTAATATTACATCTTAATACTAAACTTGCATGTTACGCCACTGTCTTCACAGCCCTTTTTAAACTTTTGTACTATACAAAATACTGAAAAAACACTTATTATTTCTTATTATATAAACATTGTTTTATAATAACCATGACACCTTATCATCATAATAAATATAACATCTTACTTTATAATCTAACGTAATGGAAAAATCACAGATACAGATTAGACTAATCAGTTCTTTATAAAATTTACCCCGTCTGGGTATTTTATACTAAAATCAACAACCTTTTGGTACTTAGGTACTTGGTTACAACATAAAAAGTAATACTAACTTGGGAAAACACCACGCTATTTTCCAAAACACAAACATAAAATTGGTACAACAATAAAGAAAAATGCGTCATACGCACGCATTGTTAAACATAAAGACATAACGCTTTATATGGTTTTACCATAAAAGCTAACAAAACGTAAAAACTTAAACAATAACTGGAAAAATCAATTTTCCAGTTAGCGAAAATGATTGCTCTTAGCAATGTAACATAAAATAAACGTCACGACTTGTGTTGCGTTCTGAACGCTTAAAACGATACAAAATAAAAGCGGTTTTCCCGCAAAACATAAACAGTAATATCCCCCTAACGTTATACGAAGGAAAAACCACGATTTCCCGCGCTAAAAATTAAGTCAAAACTCAGACTTCCTTATGCTCGTTAAATAATCGGGGATAGCCTGTCAATAACTTGAAAGGTGCTTCCTGCACACTGGTCTTCTTATTTCTCGTCTCCGTTAACCAAACGCTGAGCGCTTCTGGCCACTCTTGGTTATAGTTTCTCAGTTTTTCTCCTAAGCTCTGCATAATGTCCCAAATACCTATTCGTAAGCAGTTGCTTTGCTTATGAAATTTGGTAAATGGCATTATTGTTTCAAAATCCGGTAAAAATTCCTGTAACTCATCAGAAATTATTAAAATTCTAGGTTTTCCCCAGCGGCTAAGCATATTCCTCTTTAGGAAATGCAAAATCTTCCTGGCATTGATGCTAGTTACTTCCTCGCATTCGGGCCAATTCGAGTAGACATCCACAAACCATAACATCGCTGCAAACTTCTCATGCCGTGTTTTGGGCAGGTTTTGTGTCGTCCCCATTACAATAATTTCCATTGGTGCTAGAGCAGGTATAGGTAATTGATTACTAGCCTGCTCAAGCTGACGTCGCGTTCGGCATACTGCACATTGATCTACAATGAACTTCGCCTCTTGGCCCATATTTCTCCAATAAAATAAATGTTGAAGTATGGTGATGATAGCACTGAGCTCCAAATGGGCGCTCCCATGTATGTCGAAAATGAGTTTTGCTCGCGCCGGTTCTGGTACCATCATCCTCCAAGATCCAAATTCTTCTTCAGCTTGTCTGAACAAGACACTATCAAAAATCTGCCAATTCTCCTTCTTAATACGAGGTTCGTCTTGGTATCGGTCATACATTTCTGCAAAATTATTCTTTTGCTGTTGCAAAATAACAGTCTGTGCTATTTTGATCATCGTCAATTTATCTGGCCCTTGGCCTCGTATCCTCTCTGGTTGTTCGTCCATTTTATTTTCCAACCATGCGGCTATCCCTACTTTGAGTATGCCCATCCAATCCGTTCTTGTTTGAATTTCTCTATCGAAACACACTGGTGTGTCCGTGCTAGTTGCGGCACTAGTTTTCTCCATCATTCTTTGGCAATCTTCCTGGAAGACTTGCCCCGTTAGTTGGGCGCCATGACACCTTAGAGGGGATTCCCCTCCTTTAAAATCCCTCTGGGCGTCAACTCTGTCTCTCAGGGCCGGTCGCACTATATTCTTAGCCGACAGTGCCTTTCTCGGAGGGTCGATTTTGTACTTATACAAAGAACATGTTGGCACGGGATCATACTCGTGGTTCTGAGATTCTGTATTTAATTTGACAAAATTTTCAGGTTTCAAGATGTCCAAAATGCGGGCTTTACGTGCCCTTGCCCTATCGTCCAAAGTTAATAATACCGGGGCGGCTTGCATTTGCGCGCAGTCGCGCCGTAAATTCAAAAATTCCCCATTCGCCTGCGGCTCTTCCACCAACGGAATTTCGGGATGAGGAACCTTCTCCAGGCCCTCCCCTACCGTTACAGCCTTGGTAGAGTCCAAAAGAGGGTTGGTGAAAGAAGTTACAGACGAATTTCCCTTAATCAAATTTTCGTCGGAAAAATCACCCTGAGCCACCCTTAATGCACTTTCGAGGCCCTCCTTCGTATAATACCCTGTATTCAACGGCACACTTGCCAACCTTTTCCGTTCGTCATTTAGCTTGCGTTGGTGACGCCTAACCTGACTCTTACTAAACTTTCTTGGTTTAACACCCCTAACATTGTTGTTAACCTTGTCGCTTTCTACCTCATTGTCAGAGCGGCACGGCCGGTTAAGGCCGGTGCCAGCCCCAGGCAATGTTGTCGTCCCCCCTAGTGCTGTTTCGGCTCTACTGCCGAGCTCCATTTCTCGGAAATAAAAGTTAGTTTAAAAAACAAAACAATTTTATTTTCAAATCTTGATTTAAAGCAGTTTACAAACAGTTTAAAAACTTACAGTTAAGTTATAAACTAACACCTCTTGCACATGAAAAAATCTAAAAAATCTTTACTGAAAATGACAAAACTTTTAATGACTCGCGCTGAAAATAGGCTGCCTTTCTTATTTTATTTTTCTATACAGAAAAATAAAATCCCAAAAAAATTCCCTGAATTCCCGCTTCTTTCTGGTCCCTGATTCCCGATTCCTATTACAAACCCTGAAACCCGTTACTGAACCCAGACGCCCTGTACCCAACCACGGTCAAACTTGCTTGGCGATTTTACCAAAAAACCCCACAACAACGTCTTGCCCCGCCCTGACGTCCCAGTCCCTGAATTCCCGTGACGCGATTCCCTCTTTGCAACAAGCAACCCTTAATCCCTTGACCCCTGAAGCATTAAAACCAATCTATCAAAAAATAAAAATTAAAAAATATTCCCCGAATATTTTTGATCAAAATGATCCAAAACCTCTGACAAATAAATCCAAAATTCGCCCCGACAGCCGAGATCCAAAAAATCTTTAAAAATTATTCTAAGTCGAATCAAAAATAGAAAGTAATGGTAACTGACATGAGTTTACATTTGAAATTCGTGAGCGTTGGCAGTGGAACCGTCCCGGCACGGCTTTTCCGAAAAGCCTGTGTACCCTGGGAGCGCTTGATCTGCCAACGATTTGTGCTGTAGCATAAAGTGCTATTTTATTTAAATTTTTTTTATATTTTTCAATTTTTTTGGAAAATAATTTTTAATTTTTCAAAAGTCAAAATCAGCGTCCGGGAACTGCTTCGAGACTCCACGTAAAACTGAGCTCTGCGAAATTTTGCGCCGAGTTTTGTTAAGAAATTTTAAGCTCCGCCCTAAAATCGCGTTTGAGCCAATCAGTAAAATCGCCATCACTTTATTCTTGCAAAACGTTGATTTTGATTATTTTTAACACAAACCTCTTAATAACTTTTTTATTAATTGAGTTAGCAAAAATCTGAAAGCGCCATTCGACGCAGACGGATGAATTACATAAGAAACCGTTGTCAGAAAATTTAAGTTAATTAATAAAGTTTTAATTTAAAAAATAATATTAAAAATGCAAGTGCATTTCGCCAAGCCGAGGGCCCGCGGAAAAAACTGGTCGAACCGCGGTGCTTGACGTCAGAACCGCGGCCTATAAATCTGCGGCACGCAGTATAACGTAAACAGAACATCTTCAGCCGTCGCAGCTATCATCCGCGAATCGCTTTAAAAAGTAATATACACTTGCACAAAGTATATGAAATTTGAAGGGATTGCTAGTCTAAGCATTACTCACGTGGGATTCTCACTAGTGATGGGAAAAATCGAGTTATTTCAAGAATCGATTACCGAGCATTCGAGTGATTTAAAAAACCGAATGATAATCGATTGTTCACTCAAATACTATATGAGGGGGCAAAAAAAAAAAAAAAGGTCGCCAGTTCCATAAACTAACTACTTTCTAAAGCCCCACAATGAGTGATCGGTTATTTTTTAACTCGAGTGATCCCATCACTATCAAAAACCATTATGTTCATCACTCATTTCGTCACTCGAATTATTTCCGAAGATAATCGAATAATTCGAGTAATTGAAAAAACCGAGTGAACGGTCATTTTTCACTCGAGTTATCCCATCACTAATTCTCACCTCGAAATCCCGAAGGTATGGCTTAGTGACCAAGTCTCTGTTTTAAAATTAAAATTAAAACTTCAGTCGTCACGGGCTAGGGAAAGTATTAAAAAAGTTAGCTTTTTGTGTGGTCTCAAAGGTTGAAGCAGCGAGTACAGTGTGCATTGAGTACACACTTTAAAAAATTACTCTTTTTTAAGAAATTCGATCAGGCCACACAATTAGTTTCGAGTAAAACCGCAGATCCGAAAAGAGTAGTTAAGTCAATCATGGCATTGCTTTTTGCTCCCAGTAAGATATAGATTTGCTTTAAATTTGAGAACTTTCAAACTAACAAATTCTGGATAAAAAGTAACACTGTTTACATTTTGAAAAAACATTCAGTTAAAGTTTGCTCCTTGAAGAAGCTCGTGATAATTGTTCAAAATTTTTATAATTTACGTTCTGTTCAAAAAACTTTAATCAGGACATTCTCAATTGTGACATTTTTTCAATATCATAACTTTATAAAGTAGGAAAGACATTTTTGCGAAAGTGCTTCTGAATAAGTTATTTTTAAAAGACACTAAAAGTGCGTTCTACAAGTGGTAGCTAGAAGTTTGACCACAAAAACATTTCACTCTGCTTAATTTTAATATTTTTAAAAGCTTGTAATATTTTTGGATTAGCAACGAAGTTTAACAAAAAATAATAACTTTCCTTGTCAAAAATTCGCAGCCGAATTAAATTCAAACCAAAAAGTTTCATTAATATTTTTACGTGTTACATACACAAACTGTTGAGCTTCGAACTTTTCCTTAAATAATAGAAAAAGTTAATATTTTTAAAAGACGTTATACCGGGTGCGACACTACGTGTCGAAAGATATAAAGTTTAAATTTTTAAATTTGTAAAAATTTTAAGTGTTTCAAAAAATCAGTTATTTTAGGACTTTCTAAAAGCAATAGCTGATACATAGGTGTTCTGTTCATGTCAAAAAATCACCCGCTAAATGGTATAACGTTCTCATTACTAATTTTAGTTTAAAGTTACTTTTTTAATCAATAATTCTATCGCAATGTTTTGAACCCCGTTTGCACAACACCTTTACTTCCCAGGGTCATCTGAGAAATTGGTCTCGTCATAGTTTACTATATTGGCGGGACTAATATTTTCCAAAGAATTTTTAAGTTCCTCAAAATATTCTGTTAAAGAGGTTGCTGTTGACTTGAGCCCGATTTCTTTTTATATTTTGTGTAAATCTTAATATTAGTTCCTTATGGCGATTTAAAAATGCTTTGCTCCAGTCACGTCCAGGAAGGTTATCAGAAAACTTTTGTAAGTTGACACCGAATTTGTTTAAATATTGTTGCGCTAGTAGTCTAACATCGTATTCAGTAAGTGGAAACCCCCAAGCGGCAGCCGTACTTACAGCTAAGACAATTCTTTCTTCTTCAACTAATGAAATTATTGATTGTCCTCCAGCGGTTTTGCAATGCCTGCCAGCGATGGTATCGCTAATCGTTAATTTCGGCACCCAATTAAACTCCGCAGCCTGGCGAAGTGTTTTTTTCTTTGTTTTAACTTGTCGAACGAAATTCTCCAGTGCGGCCTGGGTGTAATTTTGGTAGCTGCGGCCGCCCAGGATTTTTACATATCGACGACCCATGTCCGAATTCACCCCCTAAAATACAGATTTCACCCTGTATAAAAAAAAACGAATTGAGATATTTAAAAACATCCAAGGAAAATATAATGTTAAGACATATACTCTTCAAGAAAAAAATATGGAAAAAGTAAAAATAACATGGTGTACTTTGTGCATCAGTAACTGTTTCATAATTTCCTAAATGCATAAAATATGGTTATTACAAAAAATGTGAATAAAACGTAAATACTTACCAGCAACTGTAACACTTCTCCACGAACGTCTTAAACAAACTGTCTCGTCCGAACTTGTCAGCGAGTAAACCGCCAGACGACGCGTCATTTGCCCATGAAAGCGCGAGAAGGGGCAAAATGTCGGTTTGTCCAAAGTCACCCGCGGTGTCCGAAGTCACCCCGTATGACGGTATCCTATCTTTCCCAATTCTTGGAGCTTCAGACTCCATAACAATTTTGGTAGTATTGCTGTGAGATTGTGTTGGTTTGTTTTAAGTCGACCAGGCGACTAAGGATCACCTGCTCTTCTAAATTCTCCATTGTCCTTAGTAATGAAGAATTCTTCACAAGCGTTGCTTCCAAATTGGCTTCCAATATTTTAATCATTTCTCTAAGATTCTTTAGTTCCTCTAAAAGTTCTCTCTCTGTTTCTCCTTGGTTTCTAACTCTTAACCAACTTGCTCTAGATACTTTCTCGTTTTCTTCAAATAATGCTACAACGTCCTTCAATACATACATCCATCCATTTCCCCAATCTACTTTAACTCCAAACTTATGTAAAAAATCTAGGCCTAGTAGTATATCTGCCTGAAAGCTTAACGGTGAGTCCACAATCATAAACTCGTGTCTAATAATTTTTCTTGCCGCCAACTCGAGGGGTAACACAACTTTTCCTGTATTATACCATTTCCTTGAACATCAATTAGGTTACTTTCAAACTTATGGTTAATTTGAAACCCCGCGACAATGCCGGGTTTTGCTAGAGATACAGCAGCTCCAGAGTCTATTAATGCTGAACATCTTCTGTTTCCTATAGTTACCTTAGCTATATTATGCGGGCGTAAGGTTTCTGTAGAGCTCTGTACCATGACCTCTTGTACATCTAACGACGGTTTTCATCTTGCTGCGCAGCCTGGCTTCGGGGTCGAAATGTGGCTGCCCTGGCGTTTAAATTCCTTTGATAATCAGATCGTCATTGCTGGTTATTTGAGCAGTTTCTTTGTAAATGCCCCACCTTGTTGCAGTTGAAAGAAGTCCGTAGTTCTCGTAGATTTTGCACTCGACATGCACTTTGTCCAATCTTGTTACACTTGAAG
Source organism: Polydrusus pterygomalis (assembly GCA_963969555.1). Lineage (NCBI taxonomy): Eukaryota > Metazoa > Arthropoda > Insecta > Coleoptera > Curculionidae > Polydrusus > Polydrusus pterygomalis. The sequence goes on from OZ018379.1 coordinate 87,232,557, forward strand.
CATGTTACTTCCGTAGATTTTCTTAAACGACTGTCTTTAGCAAATTGACCAGCTTTTTGACATTGGTAACATCGCATGGCATTATTACCTTGGGTCCTTTCTGGCTCACGCGCCGGTTGATGCATGCCCCTGACGTATCCTCGATGAGATGTTGAAGCCTTTATCATGCTTTCGATGGCTTCTTCTCTCTCCGTTAATTCTAACGCGTTGCTTAATATCTTTGGTGCCTATAACAAAATTCTAGCTCTTATAGGCATCATTAGCCCCATCATAAACTGGATGACTAATTCTTCTTCATAACGAACTTTTAAAACATCGTCCACGTCTTTAATCCCAGTATATGAAACAGTCTTGTTTCCTAGTGACTTTAGCCTCGTCAAAAATTGTTTTCAAGTCTCCTCGCTCCTTTCTTTACATTCCATAAACTTCCTTCGAGATTCTCCATTAATTTTCGCTCGTCGAAACTGTTTCTTTAAAGCACTGGATAAGGTATTCCAACTTGGAGTCGTTTTAAGCTCTTCCTCTGATTTCACAAACTCTTTAGCTTCATCTATAAGTTTTAGCCTAGTTATGGCAATCTTTTGAGCTTCTGTCCAATTTGCAAGGGTGGCGGTTTCTTTAATGATCGTAATGAACTCATCTATATTACTTAATCCATCGTAAGTCGGGACTGAATCTAGTCCAATAACCACGTTATTCAAAACCAACAATACTATCCTGGGGGAGTCTTTCGACGTCCACAGTCTGAAAGTCCAAAATTCTAGCTGCTACTTCCACTTAAGTTTTGTAATGGCCGACCCATGTAGTCAGATACGTAACCCTCTTATTGTTACTTTACGTTGGCCTAATAATCACTTTTTAAACACATGGGCGACAATATTTATTTGTTAGTTCGTGGACTTTGGGTATTAATTGCTTGGCAGGTTCGACGTCTTATCTTTATAAACACCATTAAATTTAATCTCTGTCAGATAAGGCATCATTTTCCTTGCAATGACGACCTACGACGGCCCTGTCTTTACGGAAGTCGTTTCAAAAGTAAATATCAGAAATTTTACTAAAGTTACTTATTAAAATTAGAATAGTCTACTAATGTTCATGTTTTAGAGATTCTCAGTTTCACATCCAAAATTACAGTGGTTAAAATTTCTTATCATCGTCAAATTTGGAAATGTCTAGGTAATAACAATTATTTGGCACTAACCTATTTGTTGAATTTGCAACCCCATTGTATTTCTTGCACAAAATCACTTATTTGGTAACACTTCGTGATTCTAACATCTAACAACTTTTTATAAACAAGTATTTATAAAATCACTAACTTGCCCTGGTTGAGAGCTTGCTAAGTCACAACTTGACTTCTTAACTGCTGAAGACTGAATTACTTTTCCAGCGTTATGCGCCGGTTTATATAATAAAATATATGCAGAGAGGGGCAGTTTTCACAAGTTCCCACACATACCAATGAACTCGTTGTCAGCAATTTGACAAGAACTTTCCCGCAGAATATTAACCGTAATTACAACAAGCTTCCCACACTTAAAATACTAAGAATAATAACATCTAACAGGTGTAGACCTGCGCTAAGTGGTTCTCACCGCATACCTTCACGTACCAGACTTCTGTGAACCGTTTACATTGTCACCCTAATACCTAAAGTTCCTAGTACTAAAGTCATAAATTACCTTTTAACATCACGAATATCCGTATATTCCTTTCCCAGGGTTGTTACACCAAGATTTATGGCGCATGATTCTCAGAGACCCGCGATGACACATTTTTCAAGTGGCAGCTTTTCGTTCTCACGCTAGGGTGATCTCCTTTTCGGGACCACTAACGCGCAGACAGTTAGTCGGCATAAATCCTGTGAGAACTAGTTTTTGAGCGATTTGATTGGTTAAACACAAGTCGAGAGGAGGGACTTAACGGTCCGAAGTTTATTCAAGCTTGGTTCGCTTTCATTTCTTGTGTGTTGTCGTGACTATAAACTGTAAGGTAAGTCTTTGAGTTTTTGATCGTTTAATTGACTTAGAACTGTTCGCTTTTTAATTCAATTTAACATATGAGCTTTCAATAATAGTTTTGCTGCCTGATCTATTTATAGAAATACTTTTACTAGTAGTAAATAACTTTGACTCTTATAATAACTTTGTATTCTCGTGCGATAGTACTTAATCATTTAATAATTATTTAGCTGTACCTATCGCGTTCATAGTTTAAGGTATTATCATTTACTATTTAAATTTATTTATATATTTTTGTTTTATTTCAAACTTGACTTTTTAATTATTTTATTTACTATACTTTTCAAACTTTACTTTTAATAGTTTAAGTTTCTACTAACCGGAGCGGTTGACTTATAGTTGGTTATCGACTAACGTGATTGTTTACATAAAATATTTATTTTTATTTTCTTGTTAACTTCGTCTAATACAATATGCTAGCTTATTTTAATTGGCTGGGTCACTACATAATTAAACAGATATGTCGCCATAAAAATGATTCAAATACCTAGGTAAAAGCCATACACCATCTAACGAATAAGAAAATTAAAGGCTACATTAAAAAATTATAAAGCAGAGACAAAATGGTACACGAAAATTAGAGTTTTTCATAAATTTAGGACAATTTTCAAATTAGTTAGCACAGGAGCTTCACCTTTACATTGCTATAAATGTTTTTAAGTAAAGATATATGTAAGCTAACTTGTCACTTAAAAAGAAATATTATTTTTCCAATGTTTCTTAAGAAAATTATGACAAATGTCGACGTTACGGACGTGACAAGTTTGTCACGGAAGTGACTAAAAGTAAACTCTTGTTTAACATTAAGGTATTTTTTATTTTAAAGCAAACTAAATATTAACTAACATTCATAAAACTTGCTTCAACAAATTTAAAAGCAATGATCACTAAAATATAAATTTACAGAATCTGTTCGTACAACGAATTAACATAGTCTTCATCGGGGATAATATATAAATCAGGTCTAGATTTTGACACACTAGTAGGGGAGTTTGGTAAAATACAAAGAATTTCTTGGAATTTTATTTTCTGTACATCTTCCTTTGTCGGCCATATATAATTTTTTATTTTCCTTGTGAGAAACTCTACAGTTATATAAACACCTTCGACCGATATAATCATTCCTAAAAAAAAAAGTTGGTTGATAATTTTAAAACTTAAAATTTAAGTACTTTTCTTACCGGGATACAATGATCACCATGTATTGTTGCTACCCACGAACCAATAGCGGGAACGTCAATGTGGGCTTCGGTGTCACAGGAGATTTCGTTATTCAATTCTATATTTTTTAAGATATCTGTGTCTTGAGAAGTTAAAAAAAATTTTTTTAATGTATTGAAACTTTAAAAAGTGCAAAGTTTTGTTAGCAAAAAGGATACTAATAATTTCAGTAATCCCTGCCGAAAAAACCTCATAAAGACTTATGAAAAAGAAAACAATAGAAACTTATAAGAACTAAGTCGGTTATTGAAACAGTAATTCCTAATAATTTATGGGTCTGTAGAAGCTCATTTTCTATAAGAACTGATACATACCAATCAGGAAAGCCTCTTTAAAGCGTATCAACGATGCAAATTTCCTTTTATCTTTTTTGATCCATTTTTATGAGGACTTATAAGTGCTCATAAGGAATACCATTTATAATTAACGGATTTCCGGATATTCTATAAGTCTGTGAATTTTATTGAAAAAGCAATTCCTAATATTTTATCGGTCTTTAGAAGGTCTTTTTCTATGAGAACTTATACGAACCAATCAGGAAAACCTCTTTAAAGAGCATAAATGATGAAAATTTCCTATTATATTTTTGATCTATTTTATGAGGACTTATAAGTGCTCATGAGGAATACCATTTATAATTAAGCTATTTCCGGATATTCTATAAGCCTGTATGAATTTTATGAAACAGTAATTCCCAATATTTTATAAGTCTTTAGAAGCTCTTTTTCTATGAGAACTTATACGTACCAATCTGGAAAACCTCTTTAAAGCGCATAAGTGATGGGCATTTCCCATTATCTTTTTGATTCATTTTTATGAGAACATATGAGGAAGACCATTTATAATCTGATAAGACCTTATAAGTATTTTTGAGGTTTTAATAATATTTCCTTATTCATACCAACAAGGTTGAAAGTGTAAAATTACACTCCTGGTGGGGAGGGGAGAAAAAAAATCCCACGTAATGGTAAAAGTAATTGTACACTTCGATCAGTGTACTGATATAATTAACATAGTAAATATAATGTTGATGTGAACAGACTGTCATCAAAATGTACAACTATTTTATTTACAGGTGTACATTCAGATCACAGTCTATCAACATCCACACACATTGTGTTGATGGTGCCAATAACTGCGATTGGAAAGCACAATTATTTTTTCCACAAATGTACATATCGATGGCTAGTAGCAATACCACATAATATCAACTTTTTGCAATGTTTTAGGAAAAAGTAAAAAATACCTCGTATTGACTTTATTCAGTAAATACAATACCACGTTTTAAATATCACCGGTTTGTGAAATCATTTAAAAACAAAACAACCTATTTCTATTGGCTGGATTGTAAAATAAGTTTATGCACCGTTGCCACACGGTAACAGGATAAAAAAGCTGTAGAAATATCATTTTGGCAAAAAGTGATGATACATGGTATCGCCAATTGCCGTTAGGCCATCGATATACAAGGTTCATTCGATTTTATACTAAAAATTGGAGTTAAAAGGGAGCGTAACATAGTAACTCGATAAAAAGTAAATTCGTGAAAAAATGGCCGAATATTGGATACAATTTGCAAGATGAGTTTTGATAAATTTATTTTTTATATTTATATTGTATATATACTTTGTTTTGCGTAGAAAGGTGGTTTCTTTCGTTTACCAAACAGAGCCGTTATCTCAATTTCTGTTTTATGCCCTAAAAAAAACAGGTAAACCTAGGCGTCCTTTATACAGAGTGTCCCAGAATATGTAGGCAATCTCCCGGATTCGGATAGAATATAAAAAAAATAATATGACAAGTTCCCATAAAAAAATTTCCTCAGGCTCTCCCTACTGAGATATAAGCCCCTGAAGGACGCCTCTGGAAATCGGTTTATCTTAAATAATTCTTAAAGTACTTGGTGTAATTTAATAATTTTTCAGTATGATGGTTGCTAGGTAAGTCTCCTCAAAATGAACCATTTTAATTTTATTCGGCTTATTTAGTTTTCCAGGGACGGACTAGCTTTAACAGAATAATGCTTATTTTTTTTACACCCTGTATGATAGAGGCATATCAATAATACTATTGAACAGCTGAAACCTAAAACTAAAAAAAAGGTCTCATCGACATCGATAAAGTAAACCATTTACGAGAAAAAATTGTTTGTTCCATATGCCTTTTTTTTATAAAATAATCGATAAATACCATATTTTTACTGATTCATTTTGTACGTCGGTTCAACATGAGCTCCTTCTACTGCAATGCATTTCCTACATATTTTAATTGTAGATTGTTGGATCCTACACAATGCGCCAACATTATTCCTTATTTCGCGACAATGGAAGTTAATCAGTTCCAATAAGTGTTCCCGATTTTGTATTGGATTGGCGTATACTAAACATTTTAGATAGCCCCACAAAAAAAAATCTAATGGATTTAGGTCTGGTGATCGAGGAGGCCAAGCCACTGGTCCTCCCCTTCCTATCCATTGATTTTCGAAGACCCTGTTTAGGTGTTCTCGAACTACTATACTAAAATGTGGCGGAGCCCCATCATGCATGTACTACATATTAAGTCGTAGTTGCAGAGGTAGATCTTCTAAAAGGTCTGGCAGATTGTTTTGAAGAAATTCAAAATACCTTTCTCCATTTAACCTTATTGGCAATACAAATGGTCCAATTAAGTGTTGTCTGATAATTCCGGCCCACACGTTGATGTTTTCAAATTGGTGCTGATGATGCGTTACAATAGAAGCATGAGGATTTTCCTCTGCCCATAAATGTAAATTATGAGAATTTATGATGCAGTTTTTGGAAAATTCAGCTTCTTCCGTGAAGAGAACTGAACCAATGAAATTTGCATCGTTTCTGTGCCGATCTAAAACCCTGTTACAAAATTCCATCCTTCGCGGAAAGTCTTCAGGAAGAAGCGCGTGGACTTTTTGAAGGTGGTATGGATGTAACTGTTGCTCTCTAAGGATTCTAAAGACCATTGATTTTGAACAATCAAATTCGGCAGCCAATTTTCGAACACTTGCTGCAGGATCTACTTCTACGGCATTAAGGATGTTTTCTTCAAGACCATCAACGCGATGGTTTTGATTTCCACAATTGTGACTGGCTTTGTCAAACTTTCCTAAAATTATTTACGACCTAAATACTTTAAATCAAATCTTAATCATCCGATAAGTACAAACTAAAAATAAAACAACCTAGTTTTTACCTGTCTCTCTTAAACGACGATCTACTCTTTCAAAAGGTTTTCTGCCAGGAATTCTTCTGTTTGGAAATAGTTCTTCATAAAGCCTTCAGGCTTCTAAGGCATTACATGATGCAAGCCCATACATTAAATGCATGTCGGCATATTCCTCAAACGTAAATTCCATACCAAAAAGAAGCAGAAGAAATAAGATCAAAAACTTAAACACACTCAATTTCCAACTGACACTTCAGTAATTATTGTTTATTTTAACTGGTCAACTAAACCATACCAACAAAATAAGGTATTTATCGAATATTTTATAAAAAAAGGCATATCGTCGGCCTAATGTGAAAATTGCACAAGTCCCAAAACCTAAATTTTACAGGAGAGCAAAAAAACTATTTTATTTCTTTAAAAATAATGTAATTTGGGTGAAAGTGGAATTTGGATTAAAAAAACATTAGGGAACTGCTATCAAGTATTGTTTTTTTTTTATAATAGTTACCTGTTGAAAAATAAAGGAGTTATGCAAAATTAATTCTTATATCCAGTACAAAGATGGACTTATGCAAATTTCACATAATAAAACAACGCTAGTATTTACCTACCTAAGGCATTATTTTTATTAAATCGAAAATAACTACTAATAAAACAACATTAAAGAACTTGGAAGATAATAGTACATAACTTATAATATTAAAAAATATTCAAATGGTTAAGTCTTATGGTTAGTAAGTTATTCAAGTCTTAGATTGTCATAAAAATCATGATCATAATCTTTGGCAAGAGATTTTTTCAAAAACTTAAGATGTTCAAACTTTTCTTTTTTAATTTTCAATTGTTCTTTGTACAATAAGGGATATGATTGATATATAATTTAAATTTGGTTTTAATCTCATAGGCATATCTTGAAACTCCTCGGAATGTTTAATCTTAAACTCGATTTTACCATCTGGATTATACTTCAGATTGTTGACAGTTGGATCACCAACTTTAAATCCAGGTCTAATTGATTTTATTAAATTAAGTTTACTAAAGACTTTAAAAAAAGTATAATCCAAATAGCTCACCTCATACGGTCTAGGATTTTTTCGAGCCAATTTACATAGGGAGACATAATCAGCTGGCAAATTAATGGTTCTACCTTTTAATTGCCTCTCTATGGTAGAGTGCATCGAGTCACACTCCATTTGGGTGTGACCCTTTTCTAAATATTTCTGGATGATACAAACATGTTTTTCGAGAGCAAGATTCAACAAGGCGTTGCTTAAAGTGCAATTTTGAGCGCTACAACCGTCACTATATAATATTATTTGTTGCATTGGCTCAAGCTGGGGAATTACATTATTAATCAAGAAGTTACAAATTATTGATGAAAAACAGTGTGCACTGAGCTCCCCTTGACCTTCGTACCAGAGAAAACAATAGCCATCTTTAGAATGCAAATCAAAGACTGTAAAATTGTGTACAATAAGCTTCGTGCAATAGTACAGAGCTGATACGTTCAATTTCGGGCACAACAGTACTGACTGGAGGTCCATCGTAAATACCCTATTTTTGGAATTTTTGTCTTCTGCTTTTGCTTCCCGTGCTTCTTCTTTCTTGATAATGTGTTCCCTGTAGACAGATTCCTCTACGTTTTTGGTCTTGTAGCCTACGCAGACATCGCATTCGTCTTTCTTTGGCAAAAACAATGCAAGATTCAGATCTTCAAACATGTTTGAGAATGTGGTTATGGATAAGGGAGCTACATTATGTTCTACATACCAATTATCTTTATAAATTAAATAAACCTCCGATTTGGTTTTGAACGTTGGCTCTACATATAATTTTGTTGACGATTTGCGACAATAGTGTGATTCAAGTTTAGGCAGTTCTTCAAAGAATTTTTTCAAATTTATCCTTTCTTCATCAAAACGTAAAGTTTTTTTTTAAATATTTTTGTCACTATTCTGTTCTTCACTTTTGGCTGGGCTAGACATTTCATCTTTTATCCACGCTGATATGGTCCTCATAGAAAGTCCTAACGTATTGCAAAACATCAGCTTACAAACCCTAATTTCTTCGCTTTTCTTTTTAAGAAAATACTTATACGAAGTTGTCCTTTGGCTAACTTCCGGATCCTTTCTGTGCCTTGACCTTTCCGTTTTATTCTTCAAGATTTTTGCAGAAATGTAGATCTTCTTTTCAGGCCACGACAGGGACCAAAACTTCGCGAAAATTAACTTTCGCTCTTCATCCGTCAACTTGTAACACTGAATTGCTATTTCTTTTCCGGTTTTCAATGGTTTATTTGAACACAGGCATCTCGTTTTCATTACTCTCTTAGTCTTCTTTCTGTCGAATTTTTTATTTTTTCTACCCATATACTCAACCCCTTTCTCTCTATTTATCTTATTAGTATTATATTTCCATTCTGCAGGATTAGAAAATCTTTTCTTTTTCCTTTTTTGTGTAACTTCTTCACTGGAATCATTATTTTCTTCATCAGAATGTTGTTCCCCATCATCGTCGATTTGATATGTAGGGTCATTGTTTTCATTATCTACTTCTTCTGGATGATTTGTTGCATCTTCTTCATCATTATCTTCATTTCTAATATTTTCTTCTCGTTGGTTTTTATTGAAATCCAAAGGAGTTTCTGTTTGCGCGGCAATGTCGTTTGTTGTATTGGCATTGAGCATCTCATCGGAAAAAATGAAACAATCATAGTTTGTAATAATATCCGTTGTTTGCTCTATGCCGGATATTATTGCATTGTTGAGAAAGCTGGATGATAAGTAATTGTTTTCCCCTATGTCTAAAATGTTTTCTGTCTTATGAATTTCTTTTTATAATTCTGTTAGAGCTGACTGCAGTTCCTCGTTTTCTTCTGCAAAACACTTTTCATTTTCCGCACTCTTTGTATCAGTATGATTGTCTTGATCTTTTTCTTTGAACAGTTTTATTGTCTTGTTTAATTCTACAGAATCACTAGTTAATGTTCCAGAGCTATCGTTAGTTATGTCCTTCAAAGCGTTGGCCGGATGTTTTGTTAAACTCAACAGTTTGAAACCCCTGCTTCTACTTGTTTATTCCTACCTTTAGCCACAAAGTGTAAAGCCTCCGGTAAAAACGACCCCGGTATTGTTCGGATGTTTGACTTACAAAAAAATATGTTTTTATTATTATGAGGGGGCTTTTTTTGGAATGAATTTTTCACTGGGGGCTTTTAACGGGGGCTTTTTCACTGGAACACCTGGTACCAATATTTCTAGCCAAATTTGTTTCTTTTTTATACCAAAAGGAGGGTTTTCTAATACCTCAAGATTTGACAAGAATTTCCATCTACGCGAACTGTTCAAAGCTTGTAGGTAAGGAAAAAAATGTGAATTTCTCATCATTCTTTGCAGTAATTGGTATTCAAAATGCTTTGAAACATGCATAACTCCCGTGAGTTCTAAATATATTAACAGTGTGAAAAATGCACAACTCCTTAAGTTTACAAAAATGGCATTAATCCCGTCTAATGTATGATAACACATTTAAAAAGCTTAAATTTACATAGTATGTACTTACCTAAATGATATTGAAGCTCGGTCTGATAAAATAACGGCCAATTTTAAGCCTGACAAACTAAAAAGCATGACACCAAACATAGACAGAACACCAATGTACACCTTGCTAGGACTTATGCAACTTTCTTACTGATGTAGAACGAGTTTGACTTACGCGCATTTCATACTGTTGTTTCTAGCGCCATCTAAATACTTTTTGCGTAGTTTTTTTATTTGGATGTATAGATAGGCTACTTTTCTAACAGATGGAGGTAAAAACCAATTTTGTGAAAAATTGGACTTATGCAATTTTCACATTAGGCCGACGATATGGAACAAAATTTTTTTCTCGTAAACGGTTTACTTTATCGATGTCGATAAAGAGTACCTTTTTTTTAGTTTAAGGTTGCAGCTGTTCAATAGTATTATTGATATGGCTCTATCATACAGGGTGTAAAAAAAATAATCATTATTCTGTTAAAGCTAGTCCGTCCCTGGAAAACTAAATAAGCCGAATAAAATTAAAATGGTTTATTTTGAGGAGACTTAGCAACCATCATACTGAAAAATTATTAAATTACACCAAGTACTTTAAGAATTATTCAAGATAAACCGATTTCCAGAGGCGTCCTTCAGGGGCTTATATCTCAGTAGGGATAGCCTGTAGGAAATTTTTTTATGGGAACTTCGTCATATTATTTTTTCATATTCTATCCGAATCCGGGAGATTGCCCACATATTCTGGGACACCCTGTATAGTACGTTAGGCACATAAACAATATAGCTTTAAATTTGTATGAATTTATGATTTTTGATTTATTTATTATAAATAAATTTTTGTAGGTGTACATTTTTTTAAAATAATATAATTTATTGTTTTAGAGGTTTTACGGTCGATGAGGCATTAGCAATGCTTGAGGAAGAAGACTTTACTGGAGAAGCGACCATCACAATAATACCACCAGAAGACGGTACAGATACAGACGAGGATTCTGGGGATGAAGAAAATCCAACTCCTGACAATCTGCCCTCATCTTTGCTAAGAGCCGAGGCAACGACAACGTGTGGAAACCAAGAGTTCCCTAAAAATTGGTCCCTGCAAATGGGAAACCTGCGATTTGCCCCCTTTATCAGAAGCAAATTGGAGAAATACTAATACTGAAGATGTAAATGCCCCTTAGATATTTTCAATAAATTTTTTACTAATGAGGTAATAGCACTTATTACCACTCAAACAAATCGTTATTTGCAACAAAAGAATAGAGTAAAAAAACCTGTAACTTCATCCGAAATATGGGCAGTTGTGGGTGTACTAATATTCTCTGGCTATGTACCTTATCCTAGAAAATGGTTATACTGGGAAAAAGAGATAGATGTTCATAGAGAACTTGTTTCAAATGCAATTGCTCATATAATGGGTAGTATTCAGTTGGCAAATAATAACACACATAACACACATAACAAAATATAAGTGACAGATTTGCTAAACTTAGGTCACTATTCGATTTGCTCAATCAAAGTTTTATGGAGATGGCCCCTCTAAGCGAGAACCATAGTGTAGATGAGGCTATGGTTCCTTACCATGGCCGGCATGGCAGTTCATTAGAGGCAAACCCATTCGATATGGGTTCAAGCTATGGGTTGGCACTAATAAAACTGGATACATCAACTGGTATCAACCATACCAGGGAGCAAATACGCACTTATCGGAAAAATATAAAGAATACGGAGTAGGTGCAGGAATTGTGCTAAACTATGTCGACGCATTGAGGCAAAAGTGGAAAAACGACCAGTTTCACATATTCTTTGATAACTTTTTTTACAGCATGACTTTGTGATACATCAACTGGTTTCGACCATACCAGGGAGCAAATACGCACTTATCGAAAAAATATAAAGAATACGGAGTAGGTGCAGGAGTTGTGCTAAACTTCACGACGCATTGAGGCAAAAGTGGAAAAACGACCAGTTTCACATATTCTTTGATAACTTTTTTCCAGCATGACTTTGTTGCAATTACTTACCGATAAAAACATTCGAGGTACGGGAACAATGAAAAGTAATAGGATACCTAAAGAAATTCTAAAAGAACCCAATGAAGTGAAAAAAACTGACAGAGGTGATTACGATTACAAAATTGATAAACAAAAAAAAATATTTTTTTTATGATCGAGCACAAGCACTATAGGAAAAATCCTTTAAGGCGCTCTGGGAGCGGTGCGTGTGCGAAGAAAGCGATTCACGTTTTTCTTGAATCGTTGGAGGTTATATTCGGTTGGAAACACGGTCTCAGAAAGGCCGTTCCACAAAGATGACGTCCTCCAAATGAAAGAGTTCTGAAACAATGCTGTTCGGGGTGTACTAAGTTGAACCACATAGGGACGGGCGGCAGTGGTTCGTCGTGTGTTTCTGCTATGCATTACTCTAGGTGGAATCGAGCGGGCAATATCTGTCGAACACTTGCCATGGAAATATCTGTAGAAGAGAGTCAAATCACCAACCTGTCTTCGATGTTCTAAGCTGTCGAGGTTCTTAGTCAGCTCGTGGTCGCCGATTAGACGAACGGCTCTCCTTTGGATGGAATCCAATAGCCGAAGGGTATGCTTCGGTGCAGAACTCCAGATATGAGAGCAGTATTCCAGTGATGGTCGAATCTGGGCTTTATAGAGTGTCAAAAGTTGTTGAGTTGTATAAAACTTTTTGGTACGGAAAAGTATACCGAGCTTCTGAGAAGCTGCCCTGGCGATTGCCACAACGTGATTATGGCAAGACATATTTCCTCCCAGGTTGACACCCAGCAAATTAGTAGACGAAGTTAGTGGAATTGCGTGTCCTGCCATAACGATATCGGGTTCTGCAATGTTAACCTTCTCAGAGAAAACTGCTGCCTGGGTTTTTTTAGCGTTAAATTCGACTTGGTTACTGTCACCCCAAGACAAAATTTCTTCCAGGTCTTTATTGAGGCGTGATACCTCATGTCGTCTGCGAAGATTTGCGTCAGCAGCCGATGTTTGAGATTTCAAAGTAAAAGATGAGATAAGTGTGCTGTCGTCAGCAAAGCTATATATTAGATTTTCTGTTTTCGCTAGAAGGTCGTTAATGTACAGTAAGAAGAGAGTGGGGGATACCAGCATTGATGGTGAAGCTGTCTGAGAGAAACCCGTCAATCGCCACTTGCAGAGAACGGTCCTTGAGGAAGCTAGACAACCATGAACAAAATCGACCGGGCATACCATAGGAACGCAGTTTACTTAGGAGCCCCTCGTGCCAGACACGGTCAAAGGCTTTAGAGATGTCCAGTGCAATAGGCCGGGACTCCCCATGATGTTCAATTGCGTTGCTCCAAAGATGAGTGACATAGGCTAGAAGGTCTCCAGTTGATCTGGACTTGCGAAAACCATACTGATAGTCGCTGATAATTTTAAGGCCTTCTAGTTATTTTAGAAGTTGTTGGTTAATAGCTTTCTCCATCACCTTTGATATAACTGAAAGCAATGCGACTGGTCGATAGTTGTTTGGCAGGGTTTTCTTGCCTTTCTTTGGTATAGGCTGGACTCGCGCCCTTTTCCAGCAAGATGGAAATATTCCTTTTTTGTAGGATAGGTTAAAAAGTCTACAAAATACTGGTGTGAGTTCATCGGCGCATTTCTTGAGCACTATAATAGGAATTTCATCTGGACCAGAAGCTTTTTTGGCATCGAGCCCTTTCAGAATTCGTTTGACAGGAAGCTGACGGAATACGATATCAGTCATTTCCGATCGAACTGCTGGAATGTTCGGGGGTGTTTTTCCCTGAAAGTCCACCGTGGAGTGTAAAGCAAATAGTTCTGCGAGTAAGTTCGCTTTATCTTCAGCCGTGGTTGCTATTGTGCCGTCAGAACGTGTTAGCGGTGGAATATTTGATTTGGTAAAATTTTGACTGACGGCCTTAGCGACTGACCAAAAGGACCTAGATCCGTTAGGACTGGCGAAAAGTTTATTTTTGATCCTCATGTTATGAGACTCTTTGTTTTGATCTATCGTTTGCTTACACTGGTTTCGAGCGGTAACAAAGATGGTGCGATTCACATCGGTAGGATTTTTACGCCATTGTCGGTAAGCTAGATTTTTAGCTCTAACAGCACGCTCGCAGTTCTTGCTAAACCATGGCTTGCCATTAGAAGGGCGCTTCTTGGATAAAGGAATAAAGGCTTCCATGCCAGTAAGAATGACATCGGAGACCTATTGAGCACAAGCGGATGGATCATCTGAAGAGAAACATACTTCCAGCCAAGAAAAAGTGCGAAAATGGTCCCTTAGGTCTTCCCAACTAGCTGATGTGTAGTGCCAAATTTTACGAGGTTTAGGAGGATGTTCAGAACAAATTAGCAGCTCGCTTAGAGTTGAAATAAGTTTGTGATCGGAAGATCCTAATGGAGGATGAACGGTGACTGTGTATAGGTCAGGGATGGATGTCAAAAAGAGATTTAAAAGACTAGCAATATCTCCATCTCGGTCTGGAATTCGCGTTGGTTCTTCCACGAGTTGAGTTAGACCAGAACTGATCGCAAAAGATTCCGCCTCACGACCCTGTTCATCGTTGGTATTTGAGTATTTGAGCCAGTTGATATTGTGGACGTTAATGTCACCAAAGATAGCGACTTCGGCATTAGGATGGTTGGTTTGCAAGAAGTCAATTGTGTTTGCTAGTGACGAGAAGAGTGCTCTGTAATCGGTGTCACTTGGAGGACGGTAAAGGCAGCAGATATACTTGGTGATTTTCTGCGTTGATATTTTAAACTACATTACATCAAACTCTACTGGTTCAAGTGTGTCCTCTCGTTGGCAGCAAAGATCATCTCGGATAAAGAGACAGACCCCAAAATTGCGTCTAAATCGGAAATGAAAATCGTATCCAGGATATAAATAGCTGACGGTGTTCGTTGACGATCTGACCTTTGTCTCGGTCAGTGCGAGCACATGGGGCTTGGATGATTGTAAGTGCTGGTGGACTGAATTGATGTTGGTATTAAGCCCTCTGATATTGCAGAAATCAATTTTAAAGCTGCTGTTTTTGGATGTGTCAGCAACTGTAGGTGCCACACTATTTCTCCGTTGAGTGTTGTTAGGGGAACCCAGTATATTGTCGGATACAGTGGATGTTCGGTTAATATCGCTTGATGAGGCCACAGGATCAGCCCCCACCCGGAGATCCGATCGGGGGGCGAGTCTACCTCCGGAGTATTTTGGTCCTGGAGCTTCCATCATGCTTTTTCTTCCCACTCTAGCTTACTTACATGGAACGATAATAGTGTCGTGACAATATGTTCTAATGCAGTAGGTGTAGAACCCATCCATTCTGCAAAGCGTTATTCACAAAAAGAAAAGAAAATAGTTTTGGTCAACCAGCCCCATATGATTTTTTTGTACAATCAAAATATGGGAGGGGTCGATAGGTCAGACCAAAATATCAGCCTTTACAGAACTGCCATAAGAGGGAAGAAATGGTATTTCTCACTGCTTAGCCATTGTATTGATATGGCTCTACACAATGCTTGGCAGCTTTATAGAGTGCACAATAAAGATATGGATCTGCTTGGCTTTAGAAGACGAGTGGCGGTGGCAATTCTATCACAGGAGCAAAAGAAATTTAGAAATTCGTGCACAGGAAGGCCCAGTGTCAGAGATAATATTGCCATCAGATATAACAGAATGGACCATTTAGTAATTCCACAAGTAAAACAAACAAAGTGCAGGCATTGTCATATGAAAACAACGACCAGATGCCAAAAATGTGATGTTGGCCTACATGTTAAGTATTTTGTGTTATACCATTGAACATAAGACATATACGCCTAACGTCCTATACATTTATAGGCTGGCAAGTTTTTTTCTACGTAAGATTGACTTCGGATTGATATTTTTTGTAATAGTTTGTTCACAATTAAATGTTTTTGTAAGAATTTTCTTTTATTTTTGATTTTTTACTAGGTCAGGCTTATCTGGGTTAAGAGGAAGTAACCCCTTTACCACAATGAAAATTGCCGAATGTTTTGCTGGTCAAACGAAAAGAAAAAATAAAAATTGGTATTTAGAAAATAAATTCTACTTTAAATACCCCATCCAGAAAAGTAAATGACGATCGAAAATATTCCCAAAATTTTTTTTAGAATTTTTTTTTATTTTTAGTAATTTTGTAATATCTTAAACAATTCTTTATTGGTCAAAAGCAAAATGACTTTCCCGGGTGTAGAATGTTGTACCAAATAATTTTTCTTAAAGCCATTTTTCAATATCGGCCTTACTTTTTTCTCAAAAACTTTGGGCGCGTAAAGTGAATTTAAGCGTGTAAAGTGGGTTTACGCGCCCAAAGTTTTTGAGAAAAAAGTAAGACCGATATTGAAAAATGGCTTTAAGAAAAATTGTTTGGTACAACATTCTACACCCGGGAAAGTCATATTTTCGATCGTCATTTACTTTTCTGGATGGGGTATTTAAAGTAGAATTTATTTTCTAAATATCAATTTTTATTTTTTCTTTTCGTTTGACCAGCAAAACGTTCGGCAAATTTCATTGTGGTAAAGGGGGTTACTGCTCTTAAATATGTCTAAAAATAGAGTTACAATAAATCCATTAATTCTATTTGATAGCATTCTTCTTCAAAACTTCTTGATGTTAATAAGTTAGTTACTTACCATAAATTGCTCTAATTTTGGTGGCATCCAATGCTGGCCTTTGTTGATCTTTCTTATGGTAGTTGCTCACTTTTCCTGTACATGATGACTTTTTTAATACAGAGGCACCAAAAACTGCCAAAGCCATATTTTTTACAAACTGAGCTCCAGATCTTGCAGTTACTTTTGCCGAGTCAAAAGTTACTTTTTTTAAAAAAATGTTCGGTCCAAGATGTAACTAAAATTACATATTATAATGGACATGAGGATTATTAATAATGACAAGAGGACTATAAAATAATTTATAATTACATCTAATGATTTTTGTTCGCTTTTCTTGTATGTTTGTGTGCGTATTTATCACACTCTATGATTATTATTATAAAATTCGACAAAAAAGCCGAACAAACGCCGTAAAATCTAAAATGAATACCAGGTATATTATTCTTTACACCATGCAAATATATAAATACATGCAATATACCTCATCCTCTATCTCAACACCAATATCCAAACTTTTAATGGAAGCAGTTTTCCCACTAAATTTGTTGATTAATTGTAAAAAAATTAATTATACTTTACAAATTTAGTTATTAAGGTAGGTACTATGAATTTTATGCTATGGTAAATTCAAAGTTAAACTGGCTAAACACATCACTGAATAACTTATTGATATACTTCAGACAGTTTTTACTACTTTTAAGAATATATTATTATCAAACTTTCTAAAACATACCTATATACACTGTTATACCAATTTGTTAGCCGTTTTAATGCAATCAGGTATTTAACAAAGACCAAGGAAAAACTATGAACAATGTATTCTTTGGACAATAAAATATTTTAAAGTAAAAAAAACTGGTAATAATGGCAATTTTAAAACCAATTCCAATAATTTAACCTAGTTATTGCTATGAAAATTGATTTATACAGACAAATACAAATAAATACAAAATTAACATACCTTTAATAATATTTATGACATCCCTTTCCAATTCAATATTTAACTTTGATAGTTCTTTTATAATTTCTTCTTTATTTTCTAATGTCTGTCTCAGTGTCGCAACTTTGTTTTGAAGTTTATCAATCTTCTATTCTGATTAGTCGATACTACTTGCCTTATAATTGCATTTTATTCTTTTACCACAATAAAATTTTCTTGTACATTGTGTATCCTTTTCAAAACATGGGCATTTTTTTGTGAAGCATGCCCCTGCACAGGCGCAAATTACGTCTGAAAGAAGAAAAAATATATCTTTATTTGTCATCAAATATTGAACAGAGTGAGAGAATTGCGCCAGTTGTATTTGGGAGGTCATAATCTTACCATACCGAATGTTAATCCTCTGACCGGGTTACGTAAAGATTTGAGTTGAAGAAGCTGGTAATCAATGGAAAGAAAGCAAGTTGAACTTGAAAAAGGTTCGGAAATATTTGAAGTTATTACTTTTATAAAAGTTCCTTGCCTGGATTTCGTTTTCTCGGATGGTTTTTCTGAGTAAGTTTGAAATATTATTTTAAGTAACTGTCATCAAATCACTGCTAATTTAATATATTTTGTAAAAAACTATTTACCTTTTTTTCTATATTTTCTTTAAAAGCTTTAAATATGTCACCTTGTAAGGTTCTTTCCCCCTGAAAGCAATTTGAATTATTCTTAAATTATCAAAACTAATGCTAACACTAACAAAATTGCTCACAAAATAGTCAATAAATAATCATTTCCGTCGACCGTGTATTTACAACCTTAATTAATGTATAAAAAATCATACATTAATGGCCCCTATTAATGCATGATTTTTTTTTATTAATAAACGATTTTAGGCAACCAAACATACTACAAAGCACGCACTGCCGCGTACATACTGGCGTTGCCATAGTTTCTGTCGATGTCAATAAGTTTGATATTCAAAAATTTGTTGGTACAACGCTTATAATATGTAGTTTGGTTCTAAATAAAAAAAAATATAATCTATTAACAATACAATCGACGGAAAAATATTGTAACTAACGCGTATATTAAATAGCGATTAATAATCTCAACAAATTAACGTGCTCGCTGCGCTCACACGTTAAAATTGTCTCGATTATTAATCGCCCTTATTAATACACTAGTTTGTTAAATCATGCTTACTTGCACCGTAAGGTTAACAGTGGTTTAGAATTTAACAGTAGCTTAAAATTGATTTTTGGCTTGCACCGCAAGTTAAGCCAAGTTTAAGTGAGTTTGAACTACTGTTAAATTAAACCATCAATTTCGGCGGATTAAATGCACGTAAACTATAGTTTATTCAGTTCTAACCTAAAAAAGAATTATTTTGGGTTTGTTTTTTGTGAACGTCATGGATATTTTCGACGAAATATTGCTGGAAGATGATCTAGATATTTTAGATGTAATAGATATAGGATTTCCAAGGCGGATCTATGATAGAGCATACCATTTTAATGGATTTTACATCTTCAGTTTTTTTAAGAGATTCCGTCTGTTAAAGCCTACAGTGCTCAACATTCTTGAGCTTATTGAGGAGGATCTTGAATTTCCTAATGATTTGTAAGTAATTACCAATACCTATTATGTTGAAAAAAATAGCCAGAGTTATAAGGTTGATTTATGTTTACTGATTTACTGATTACCAAAAAATTTTTGGGTATCTTACAATTATGCAATTGTTATGTCACTGTTTAAGGTGGCGACGATCCAGAAGTTTTCCGTAACAGGAATGGTTATTTTTCTGTAAACACTCAAGCTGTGACAGACTCAAACCTTAAGTTTATAAATGTAGTAGCAAGATGGACCAGGATCAAGCCACGATAATACAATTTTTCTCAACAGTAGAATCAGACGAAAATTTGAAACAAATCATTTTCCCAATTCCATCTTGCTAGGTAAGTAATTTAAAGGTTAGCCCTGTTCATGTAGAAGAGAAATTAATTTCTTAAAAATTAATCAACATAACATACCTAGATTTTTGTAATTTATACAAGCATTTCAAAGATTGAAGATACCACATTGGTGTTGTGGCTTGTGCCCTATTAGGAATCTGATAATAGATACAGCTATGATCAATACATTTTGTCCTTTTTTGCGTCAAGTATGACAATAATGAGTAAACTAAACGTTCATTTTTGACGCAAAGGGGGCAGAATTTATTGATAGTTGCTGTTCCTAATACATAAAAAATCATGCTAATTTATCATAGTCGTCAAACTGTCAGCAAATGTCTTATTTCTAAGGATTGTACCTATTTAAATTTTTTTTAGGAGATCGTGGTTATGCCCAGAGAAATTATTTGTTAACTCCATTGGCTAGGCCTGTTCACCGAGCTGAAGCATTGTATAATGAATCTCTAATAAGGACACGAAACTCTGTTGAAAGAGTTTTCGGAATATGGAAACGACGATTTCCTGTCTTAGCTTCTGGGCTAAGACTAAAATTGGATACCGTTTTATCCATTATACCTGCAGCAGCAGTATTGCACAACATTGCGAGGGAGATGCATGAGCCCGAGCCGCCCATACCAGGTGATATAAACGAAGATGAGCTAGACTACCTAATTGAAGAGGGCCAAATGCCTGATGTCCCTATTGCACAATGGCCTTTGGTTTTTCAAAACCAACCCATTGAAAAGTATTTTGCCAACTTATGAATAATTTTTATTCCTAGAGTTACAGCGCTTTATGATATGATAAATGATAAAAAAGTTGGATACATTTCTGTTAATTTACCTACAGTCCATGTTCCCAATTTTTAACAGTAACGTCACCGATTTTGAGTATAGGGAAAAACATGGAAGACTGACGACATCACTGACAAAAATTGTGAACCTTAACTGTAGATGCATGTGGAGATATTTAATAAAAATACTTTCTGACCACAAACTCTTTTTATTAATATTACCTATTTAATTATGTATCTAAAAAAAATTACAAAATAGATACCACAGATAGGTATATGCTAATAATGAAACCAACCAAGTCAAAAATTGAAGAGAGAAAAAAATAAAACTACCTACCAAGTGTTTCTAGGTGTCTTATTTATTGCCCACAGATTTTTTGAATTTTATTGGTTTATGCTCTGAGAGTGAAACCGCGAAGAAGTAAATCACAAAATAGTAACAGTTTAATTGTGAGACCTACCTTAAAACCTTAAACAGTATTACCTAAATTAAATGTCATTTCTTTCGACAAATTGACACCAATCTTTTCAAAAACTTTGTACGTAAACATTCTACCATATAATTTATTCCTAAATCCAATCTTTGCTGACATTTTCCTTCAAACAGAAAAATTGTATTTCAGTTCTTGGTGCCACTTTTCAAGTGACATATTCGTATTTTTTTGAAAATTTTTTCTATAGCAATGTGCCCATTGGGTTGAACGTTGTGCATAATATGTAGCAAAATATTGTCCGTATTTTTCTGTTACTGGATCTTCAAGTAAATTTTTTACAAACCTGCTACACTTTATTAAAAATGTATTTTCATCCAACTCGTTTATGATTAGTTTAAGTTGTTTCTTAACTTATTTCCTTTTTTCATGATCCACAATTTTGGACAGATTTTCAAACAATTTTTTTTTTACATGCCAATCACAAATAATTTTTACGGGATATTTATTATATTCCTTACAAAATGCAATACACAGACAATAATATATACTTTGTATTTTTAATCTCGTGCAGGCGTGACAAACGACCGTTACACAAAGAAAAATATTATAATTTTAAAATATGCGTTTTAACACCCTATATATTAATTTATGTTTATGAAACTTTTGTAGTACACAGACACTAATATATACTTTGAATTTTTAAACTCGTGAAGGCGTGACAAAATACCGTTACACAAAGAAAAATATTATTTTAAAATATGCGTATTAACACCCTATATATTAATTTATGTTTACGAAACTTTTGTAGTACACAGACAATAATATATACTTTGTATTTTTAATCCCGTAAAGGCGTGACAAAAGATCGTTACACAAAAAAAATATTATTATTTTAAAATATGCGTTTTAACACCCTGTATATTAATTTATGTTTACGAAACTTTTGTAGTACATAGATAATAATATATACTTTGTATTTTTAATCTCGTGAAGGCGTGACAAACGACCGTTACACAAAGAAAAATATTATTATTTTAAAATATGCGTTTTAACACCCTATATCGTTTGTACGAGCAGATGCACTATTTTTATCAACTTTTCTACGTTTTAGCTCAAGATATTGCACATTCTTGACAATAAAGTATTTTTGCCGTTGATTACTTTTAAGGCCCCAGTAAGCTTTACATATCTCGGTGCGATCTTGTATTTTTAATCTCGTGAAGGCGTGACAAAAGACCGTTACACAAAGAAAAATATTATTATTTTAAAATATGCGTTTTAACACCCTATATCGTTTGTACGAGCAGATGCACTATTTTTATCAACTTTTCTACGTTTAGGCTCAAGATATTGCACATTCTTTTAAGGCCCCAGTAAGCTTTACATATCTCGGTGCGATCTTGTTCAGTGAAATTACTACCGCACTTGAACCTGCATGTGTTGCAATTTACATGTTGTGAAATTTTAGCATTACAAAGTTTTTTTCTGTTTTCATACGGTAAGCTCATTGATCTTTTTAGTTTCGTTAGGTATGATTTCCATTTTGATGGATCCCGTTTTCTCCAGCGTGTTGGTGTCTGTATTGCATCTTCTTGTTGATCATCAGAATCAGTAATTTCGTTGCATTCTGTCACTTGATTAATTTGGAATGTAAAATCTTGAATCGAATCGTCTGAAGAAAAATCGTCTTCACTATTGGAATAGTCTACTAAGCGAAGTGAAGACTCAACTTTGTTTCTGTTTCTCTTCTTGCTACTTACTCTCGATGGTCCGCTGGAGTCTGCGATATCTAGGCCTCTGTCCACTTGTTCTGTAGTGTCCAAAGCATTACCGTTATCAGAGAACGCCTGTAATAAAAATAAACGGGGTAAAGCAGTTTCAATTAGAGAAACCACCCTTTACCTTGTACGAGTTAAAAATATATATTTATAATAAAATTAAACAGAATACAGGAGACACGACGTACTATTACATGAACGTGTAGTCAACCTAACAATGTTTTATTTATTTACTGCACCTATCAAAATACTCTACTTACATTTTGTAGTTCTAACAACTCAGGACTCTCCCTATATTGCGTTACATCTAGGAACTGTAACAGAGCAGAGCTAGGTGCCCTTATTTGAAATTTTTTTCACTATTTTTGTTAATTTATTTATTTGGTAAACTTATTCTTTTCCCCATGTTACGCCCTGAGGTTTAATTATTTTACTCTATTATTTATATACAGTATGTCTCCGTAAGTTTGCATCATATGGAAAACTTTTTTATTATTCATTTTACGAAAAAAAATTATTCTTCATAAAAAGCTCTGCATGGTCTAAAACCTAAAATGCAACCATCAAATATCGAAATTTTCCAGTCATATACGAGGTTTGTAAAAAAATGTGAATTTTTCCCAAGAATGTAAATTTTTCCCAAGAGTAAAGTACCTTTATTTTTGACATTATCAAAAATTGTTATTAAAAAAAGTTGATCAGAACTAAAAACCACGTCTAAATATGAAATTATACGCATTTATGTTGAAAAATTATTGTATTAATTTATTATTAATTATTTAATTTTTTAATTATTTAATTAATTTATTGCGTGTGATTGCATATTTAGACGTAGTTTTTAGTTCTGATCAACTTTTTTTAATAAGAATTTTTGATAACGTCAAAAATAAAGGTACTTTACTCTTGGGAAAAATTCACATTCTTGTGAAAAATTCACATTTTTTGACAAACCTCGTAGATGACTGGAAAATTTCGATATTTGATGGTTGCTTTTTAGGTTTTAGACCATGCAGAACTTTTTATGAAGAATAACTTTTTTTCGTAAAATGAATAATAAAAAAGTTTTCCATATGATGCAAACTTACAGAGACATACTGTATAATTTAAATTATATTTTGATTTTAATTTACCCTGCAATACCGGTAAATTTTTTATTAAAAGTGTAATACCTTTTCATTTCCAAATATAGTCCCTGAAAAATCTATTTAGGTAGCCAATCTTGAAAATCCTCAGTATATTTCCGATGATATTTAGGAGGACGCGTGAACTTTGGACCGTTCACATCTTTGCCGCAATTATTGATTTTTTATAGCCGCCAACGTCGTACTTCGTATTACAAACGACGCAGGGTGTTAAAACGCACAAACGAAGACTTTGGTGGGGGAGAAGAGTGGTTAGCTGCTAAACAGAGAATTTCTAAAGAGACACTTATTAACTTCGATAGGTACGGTAAGCACCTAAATTCAAGAGTCATCATAAGTTTATTTTCTGCAGATTTTCTTTAAAATTAATTTTTCTAAATACATAAATTCAAATCGCAAAACAAATGGTATTGGGTTAAATAAGTTTAATTTTATTTGTGTGGATTTAATTTGTGTAACAATTTAAAATTCAGGGGATGTTTCTTAAAAAAGGGTGTTAAGTTCTTAAAGACCAAGTTTATTTTCTTTAGTTTTTTATTTTGTTTGGTTACTCTAATTTGGGAATGCTGGTTGGTTTTTTTTATATACAGGGCAAAATATATTTTTTCAGACTGTAGTTATGATAAACAACAAAGTTTATTTTAATGATATAGGAATATAATTTTAAATTACTAATTTTTCTTTATTAAATAAATAAATCTCATATTTTCTTACCAGACATCTGCTCGGTAATCCCGTTTGTCTTGGATATCACCGCTTATGTCTTTAAATAAACAAAATATAAATTAATCTCATATTTTCTTACATGACATCTGCTCGGTAATCCCGTTTGTCTTGGATATCACCGCTTATGTCTTTAAATAAACAAAATATAAATAAATCTCATATTTTCTTACATGACATCTGCTCGGTAATCCCGTTTGTCTTGGATATCACCGCTTATGTCTTTAAATAAACAAAATATAAATAAATTTCATATTTTCTTACCAGACATCTGCTCGGTAATCCCGTTTGTCTTGGATATCACCGCTTATGTCTTTAAATAAACAAAATATAAATAAATCTCATATTTTCTTACCAGACATCTGCTCGGTAATCCCGTTTGTCTTGGATATCACCGCTTATGTCTTTAAATAAACAAAATATAAATTAATCTCATATTTTCTTACATGACATCTCGAGGGTTTAGAGCCATAGTGACGTAACTACGAAATTGTTAATGTTCAGGAAAGCCAAAACTATGTTCTGACATCGGTATTAATGGTGGTAGCTCTATAGTTTATAACGATATATTAAATATATACGGTTTTCATTAGCAATTAACATAATCCGAGATGGAATATCCAATCAGATTTTTATTTTTTTTTAGATTTGTGAAAATAAAATTCGATTTTAAACATTTTTGTTGTAGTTACGTCTTTGTTGCACTAAAAAGTGTAGATACGTTTTTAATAAAAGTATTGAATAATATCCAGGTTTTGATGAAAAATATACTATATTATGGAAAAATATTATCTTCACAAGGTTAAAACTAAAAGTAAGTAATTAATTATCTTCTTCATCGGTGCTGTCTCCTTCTGTGGCATGGGAGTTATTAAGGGATGCGTAGAACGGGTGATAAGTGGTAGGAATGACGCCCTGGCAGAGCTCCATTAAATTTTTATGCTTTTCTGAGGAAATAGCAATAGTACTAGTATACAGTCTTGCAAGCTTAACTTCTTCTTTTTTCTGTGCTTTTCTTAAACCTTTTCGTACAGACGTTTGTGAAGATCTGATATCAAATTCTAGAAAGATTTCCGAATCCATTTCGTATTTAAAAAACACTGTGTGGGGGCTATCCTTTCTGAATTGAAACCATACGACTTTCAACCAATTTATTTTGTTTCCATTCTTATCTACTGTCCTGTTATGTATCATTTTTTCTGCCACACTCTTAAAATCCAAAAATAACAGGTGATCCATTTCAATTACTTTATATTTTGACTTTTTGGAGGCTGCTCTGATAATGGCGTACCATCCAGAAGGATCAAATATATCTACATTTTTGCTTTGTTTTTCAATTTGAGCATGAACAGAGGCGCATTCCATCATGGAATGACCCGGCTCAAAAAAGAATTGATTGATAACATGAATATTTTCCACATTCTTGACGGAATAAATAAACATTCCCACCATATTAATATTGCGGTTTTGACCACTGCATGTGTCTGAAAAAAAATTAAGCTCTGTATGCTGTTGGTTTTCCGATAAATATTTCCAAATACACGAAGCAATCTCTGCCGAACCACGCTTGGCCATTCCTTCATGCCAAACATAATTGTTAGCCTCCCGAGACGCAACATTAAAAACAGTTAAATTGTAGATTGCCAATCTGCGCTTATAAAATATTTTCTTTGCGTTACTTTTTGGGCAATAGCGTACAGCTTCAAGATCAAATTCGGCCAACAAACATTCACCAGCAATTGCATTCTCTTTTACAGAACTTTTCATATTTCTTGCTAATGTTTTTCTTTTTAAATGGTCATTGTGTTCACTCTGTTTCATAGCCTTCTCGTTATTGTCCATTTGATCAAATGCATAGCATTTATCGCACATGTCCTTCCTAGGAGTATGAAATGATAAGTTAAATTCAGTTTGAAAAATTTTTCTATAATACCAAAGCTTTTCTGGTTGAACGTTAATTCTTAAGCACTCTGCTTTATAGGGATCATACATAATTTGCACATTGAGATCAGCAGCAAGATATTCTTTACTAGTGTCTTTGCGGCAATAATGAGACAATACGCGTGGAAATAAATTTATGTGATCAATTATATTCTGTTTAACATGTTCAGGTCGTTTGTTTGCAGGTATGTGGTGACCGCGTTGGTCAGTTTGTATAATATTTTCTTCAGTTCGTTTAAATAAAAGCTTTCTTATAAATGTTTCAGAAGTATCTAATGTTCTAAGAAAAAATCCTTGACATACTGGAATTCTGTTACCGCCTCTAACCAAATTATAGTTGTTAGTATTATTTCTTCTAGATATTTCTGATTGAGTTCTTTTGGATTTTTTTGGAATAACATCAATCAGTGAGCTAATGTACTGACGCTGCTTTTCAATATCTCCAATATCCCAAAAAGCTTTATGAATTATCTGTTGTTCTTCATGGCTAAAGTTTGTATTGCATTTTTTAGGGCATTTACTGCAGTCTTTTTCCCTCGCTTGTTTTGGGGGCACTTCTTTCCCTCCAACTGAAATATAGGCTTCGCCTTTTTGACGCTTAGTTTTCCTTATATTTTTTTTCCACATGGCTGGTTCTGCAACCTTTCTTCTTTTTTTTTCGAGGGCATTAATTGTTTCCGTTGGCTCCTCATTATTATTTTCAGTTTCTCTTTCAACTTCTGAAATAAAATCGTATTTTAAATATTCATGCTTGCAAATTATAAATTTTATTTTACCTGAGTCTGAACTATTATTGGGTTCAAAATCTGGATCCGCGATAGAGTTATCTGAATCTGGATGTAGCTCCGCATGATCTGCCACAATGAATAATATGGAAAAAAAGATATACATAATTAGAAAGAACCATAAAATAATAACAAAACATAATAATTACCAACATAACTTGCCGCTTCATTTTCAATTATTATATTACCATCCGTTGTCAAATACTGTTCCACTTCTGCTGTTACATGGAGCCTTTCTGTACTCGCATAATTTGATGCACTTACTAAAAAACATTTATTTGCCGGTAATATAAAATGTATTTATTTAAATTCAATGTAGTACCTACCTATAGGAACCTTAAGATGTTCACAATGCACCATATCCACAATTTTTTTTCCTCTAGACATGCTTAATATGTATCTTGCAATAATAAACTAAAATAATTTATAATCACTCACTATTAGTAACACCACTTGACCAGAATAATAATTACTTTATAGCGTCGATTGAACAACTTTTGCTTTAATAAACGTTTACTTTATAGGTTAGAATTCCCGCGTAACGTGTATATTTCGCAGGGGACAACGCGGTTAGTTAGTGCCAGAAGAACGTATCGCCGCTTACGTACGCGCTGGTAAACCTTTTATTAGAGCGAAGTCGCGTAACCGCTCTTACTATACTATTGCACTAAACAGACATGTATTTTTGTAGTTACGGATTTTGGTAACTTGTTTAATAGTAAAACTAGCACTTCCGTTCGTTTGGCACAACATTCTTAGCATCTTTATGAGTAAGGTGGTTCGCGTAACTCAAAAACGTTAATTTTGTAGTTACGTCACTATGGCTCTAAACCCTCGATCTGCTCGGTAATCCCGTTTGTCTTGGATATCACCGCTTATGTCTTTAAATAAACAAAATATAAATAAATCTTATATTTTCTTACCAGACATCTGCTCGGTAATCCCGTTTGTCTTGGATATCACCGCTTATGTCTTTAAATAAACAATAAAGAAATCTAATATTTTCTCTCACTCTTAAAGGAGAAAAATAGTCAAGCTATAGCAACAAAATTCTTAATCAATTTTACGTTGTTTACTATATCAACCTAAATTAAATTAAATAAAAGGGGAGGAAAAGATTAAATATAATACCATAATAAAAGTTTGATACTAATTATCTATTTCACAACTATTTTAAAATGTATATCTTAATTTTTAGAGAGTAACAAAAATTTAAGTTATTAAAATGACATCAGAAGGTGAAAGGGAGCTAAACAGTTTTACTGACCTTCCAGGTTAGCAATTTTAAATGACAATTAAGATTATAGTTACTATCCTTTATTTCTACCCAAAACTAATTATGGCTTTAAAACAGTAACAAAGTTTTTTTTTTTTTTTTTTGGTATCTGTTGTTAAGACCAAATGAAATAAAACTTAACAAACCTCACGATTAACAAACCAAAAGAACCTTAATTGTTTTTTTCATAACTGAGTTTATGTGAGTTTTCCTAAATGATTTAAGTTCAGGGTTATCCTATTACCATGCTCTCCCTTCGCGCTGTTACGGAGCCGACAGCCTCACGCTGGACGTAGCAACGAGATTAATCTCGTGGGGATGTGGGGATTTTTATCAGGCAGGAAAAAGCCCTCTCATTTTTTTATGTTATGTGCTAGTCTGAAGCAACGATACCAGCGTTCTGATGTTTAAACAAAAGGTGGCAGTTTTTGCTTCTTTTATAAGTAACTTTAAAAACTAAAACTTAACCTTAAATTCTGTTGGAGGTTGTACAGGGAACAGTGAATGACTCGTTCTTTTGATACAGACTTGTCGGTTCACAATGTTTCCTTCAACGTGGGACAGCCCGCCGACAGCCGGGACCAGCAACTGTATGAGGGGAACCTATAGAGAAGGGCTACTGCCCTGGGCGACAGCCCCATAGTCTCGTCCGGTGCACAGGGTAGGGAAACCTTTGGAAACGTGGTCGAGAGTGCGTTACAGGAGCTTTCTTTTGCACAACTGACAACTTTTGTTTTAAATTTTCTTTTATTTTTTTTTTAATAGCGAAGAATTCTGCCTTCCTGTCGTGTTTCAAAGTTTTCTTTTAAATAGTGTTTATTCAACTAACAGCCATAATAGATTTTGGTTAAAATTTTGTCCACTCAGTATAATACTTCAATTAGTATTTTTCAGCGAACCTGACGAACACAACGTAGGGTCGGCCATAAATTCTTGCCCGAATCTAGACGGTCACGTCCGAGCCTATTTCTCTATTGTATGTGAGACATGCTAATGCATTATTTTATGTATTTGAATGTCACATGTGGAATTCTGGAATAGGTGAATAGACTCAATACCATGAGTCGTGCAAATAACACTTTTGTGTTAAATCAGACCTCCAAGGGCACAATTTTTTTTTGTCGTAATAATAATAATAATAAAAACTAATTTTATTTTTCAGCTTTGCAGGTTATTATTAATTTAATTAACCTATTTTCATAACCCACTAATTAATATTTCTTTCAGCTTTTTACTCCGGTCATATGAGCCGGGGGCCGTAAGGTTACAGAACCCATATACGATTAAGTCTTGCATGTAGTTTACAACTGATATATCATCAAACAGGCCATGTAAACAGGTTTTTTTCGTTTAACTGCAAAAGTTTTAAATAAAATAATTTAACTTAAATAATTTATTGGCAAAGCGAAGACTCAAATTTGTTTATTTTACAACTCACTCTCGATTGTCCGCTGGGATCTGCAACGTCTAGGAATTTCTCAGCTAATTCATTCGTTAAAGTATTAACATCACTATAATGATACACCTGCAATAAAAATAAATGCTGTATAAGCTATCTCAAAATAAGAAAGCACCCTATACATTATCTGATTAAAAAACTTAATAATAATTGTGTTATAATTTAACGAAACACAGGACACACGACGCGACGCCGATATACTGTTACATGAATGTGTACTAAACGTGAAAAGTTTGTATTTATTTGCTGTACCTATCAGAAAATCTCTACTTACATTTTGTAGTTGCACCAGCTCAGTACTCTTTCTATGTTGCCCGCTGAATTATGTAACATCTGGAGTACCGTTCGTGATGGGGACTGTACTGTAGTTAACATCTGGTATCTCGTCAAAGAGGTCCCGTAAAGAGTTTCTTACATCATCCTGCGAAAGCTTTTAATAAAATTAGGGGGAACCACCCAAGTATATTCTTGAATTTAATTGATAAATTATTTTGTGTGAGATGTTTCTTTATAATTTTGCGAACGTACTAGAGCCTTTAGTTTTAGGAATACAGAGAAACTTATATTTTTTAAATATAACACCCTGTTTCTTTTTGCATGTCAGGACAAAGCTTTAGAGAGCTTCCAAAAAGAACAATTTAATACCTGTTGCTTAAGTCGCATTTAAAATATTTTCAAATTCTTTTTCTAAGATATTATTGCTCCTTCTGGTTTACTTTTTTCAAAAGAATGTATCAAATATAATAGGTTTGTTGGATAGATCTTGATTCACATTATGAAAAAAGAGACAAAGTGTCTCGTTTTAAAAAGACAAATTTATCTTTCTTTGCTATAAAGTAAGGTTATAAATAAGTACTTACATGTGTTTGTTCCACCCGCTCTCGTTCGTTTCGTTCCAGAGCCCTATTAAGCAATAATCTACTCTTCTTTTACTCATTGTTACAAAGTTTAAAATAAATAATACTGCTTTAAGTCAACAACAACAACACCAACTCGTGGAAAACACTAACAAATTATCAATGACCGGCGCTATCGACAGCGGAAAGTACACGAACTGTTGCAGATGTCACAGAGGTAAAACTGCATAAGTACATTAGGATTTTTGTCTTCGGCGTTTTCTCGCTCAGACATTTGTTTTAAATGTTGTACTTATCGAATTCCATCATAAAAAACTATGAAGCCACTTGAAAAATACACTTGATGATTTTTCCTTCTTATAGACGTTAAAACGGCGAGTATACCTATACAAAAAAAGTAATAAATGCTCAAAATGTCACTTAGTGAGTTTTACCTTTAAAGTGTCGATATAAATCTAAAAGAAAACACATGAATTAACTTGAAAAAAAAAGGAACTACATTTAAACAAAGGTGTATTTGTATACACACAGAGCTCACTCTTCCATGTAGCCCTAGAATCTATACCTAAAACAATATGAACCCTAACATCTAATTTACTATTTTAGCAAGGGGAGAGATGGGCAAGTTGACATAGGTGGGCAA
Organism: Polydrusus pterygomalis; assembly: GCA_963969555.1. NCBI lineage: Eukaryota > Metazoa > Arthropoda > Insecta > Coleoptera > Curculionidae > Polydrusus > Polydrusus pterygomalis. Next base: position 87,263,891 of record OZ018379.1, read on the forward strand.
GATGACGCAGTACCCAGGGCCGATCCTAGGGTGTCAGCCGCCCGCGTGCAAAGACCTATTATGCCGCCCCTCTAAAGAATTTTTGCTATTTTGAGTAATACTTAACGTTGACGTTATAAACTCATCTACATGTACATAAGAGTAAAAAGTTAAACATTAATAAAAATGCAAACTACAGATAAAGTTTTACGAGAAAGACTTTATTTTTGGGCCAGCTAATATGTTATATTAGCGACACCTTTTTTTCTTTTTAATTTAACAAAATAATAAACCAACAAAAATATTACTTTTGAAACAAAAATAGACATTTTATAATTAGAAATGTAAAACAACAGTATTTACCAGAAAATACAAAATAACAAGAAGTACTAAAGCATAAATCTCGCGAAACGAAAAGTATATATGAATCAGTCCTTCTTCGAAGACTACCTAATAATTTATAAAATAATTTTTCTGGCTTTCTGAGAAGGAAATTTGTCAATAATTGCGGTGAGATCAATTTTTTCAGAGATTTCGGATTCAATAGAGATGATGGCCAAATCTGAAAGTCTTTCTTGTGTCATATTATTTCTCAAGTAATTTTTAATAATTTTTAATTTACTGAAACTTCTTTCACCTGAAGCCACAGAAACAGGTAAGGTTAAACAAATCCTTATTGCTAGGGCAAAATTTGGAAAACAGGGAATGAGATCATTTTTGACTAAAATTTCTAATATCTTAATTGAATGTCTTTTACCTGAAAAAATATCTTTAAATGAAGTTATTTCATTAAAGAGTTGTATACCGTCTATATCTTTCACAATAGTTCCTTCCTCCTGTACCTGTAACTTAATAACTAAGTCCATGCAGGCTTTCATAAGGTCATCATTAGAAATGGTGTGAAACTCATACAGAAAGCAGAATATTGAATAGCACTCAGATAATAAGGTAAATCTTTGACTTATCGAAGAGATCGCGTAATCAAGAACTGCAAAATAGAAAGCAATCTTGAATTGCAGGAAGGGATTTAAAACTGGTTCATCACTGTCCTCGTAATCAAATAAACGAACTTTTTTTCTGAGCTTCGAGATGGGAAATTCGGGATCAAAATCAAAATTTCTAGCAAGTGTTGTTGCTGAATCGACAAATATTTTAAAATTATCGTCAGATCTTTGGGAAACTAAATATTTTTTAAGATTATCTAAGCCTTTAATGCATTCCGCGATGTTTAATTTAGGATTTTGAAGCATTTTACTCAATACGTCAATTCTTGATAATAAATCATGCCAAATTAAAATTGAACACAAATACTTAAATGTTTCAAGACTTTTAATTATTGATTTAGCACCCATTTTTGTTTTCGTGTATCTGGTGGTATCTTCAATTAATGCCTTTAATGCGGTAATAATGTTTTTTAGCTCTAATTTTAGAGGTCTAATAGCATTGATACGACTTTCCCATTGTAACGGTTCAAATTCATAGTGCCTTTATAAGTTGTTCTGTCTATTAATTATGTAAATATTTTGTGTATTATCAGGGAGTTTGCCATTAATTAATAGAATATTTTATTGAATTACAATATTTAAAATTAGCATGGGAAATTAGCCAGTTCATATAGGCTGCATCTGAGCGCATTTTTAAAAATACGATTTACGCGGTACCGGCTTCCGCTGCACTCTAGGACGGCGTTCCGCCGGAAGATGGGTAGATGACTGAATCCGAGAACCGAGATCCTTTGGTCGGTATTCAGGTACCACCTGATAAGAGTCCTGCGTCTCAGGTTTTTGGTTTCGAAACGAAAAGTAGTTCCCGGTCTAGTTAAAGATTCGTTGTTAATTTCATGTTTTAAGGTCAAAATAATTTTTCGTTGAATGTGAAATTTGGGATTTTGCGGGTTGTAGTTTCGTTAAAATGGTGAAATAGGTTTAGTGTTGGATTCTTTTACGAGTAGAAAATGTGTCTTCCTACGCCTACGCCATTCGGCTGTCAAAGGAAAAATTGACAGGTGTGCGGGATTTTCGCTCCCTTTTTCTTGTGATCCCTTGAAGAAGTCGGTCGTTTCCAACTCGTGGCAAGTTTTGTAGTCATATAGACTTTCCCTAACCGTTAGGGGATGTAATTTGCCTTCGGGGTTAAAAATAATTGTCGCCTGTTTTGGTTGTGCCGTATTTGGTTGATACACAGTGTCAAGCAGCAACTTTGAAGTTGGATTGGTAATGGTACGTACCGAAGCTTAGTCGAGCTAATAGAAAAGTAAGTTTTATCGAATCATTTCTTTCATTTTGTAACAGAATTGTTCAATTAATAGTATTCTCGTTCTTTTGTGAGTAATTTATGAAACCAATTAATGGAGGATGTTCCTCTATTCCAGATTTTATTGGGAATTGTCCTAGTCAAACCCTCAAAGAAACGGCTAAAGGTTTATTGAAGTTACCTGGCCATTGTACATCATAATATGCCACATTCCACCACATAAGTGTAAGTAGTTCTTTACTTAAGCCCATTTTATACAGTAAGCTAGAGAGAAAACTGATCAGTCCCATTAATTTATTTACAGACAACCTAATTTAGTATTTTTTTTTCACATTTATGAAAGTGAATTATTTTTTTTTCATGCTCATAAGATTTCCTATAACTCTACTTTCAAAATAGCTTAAATTTGTCTAGTATCGTTTTGTCAAGAGCTCAATGATTTTCCATTGCCGTAGAGCAGGGTAATATATTAAAGTTTCCTAAATAAATGAATTAAAATTAAACACTCGGTATATTAAAATTGAAATGCCGATAAAACTAACATTTTCTTTTCAACTACAAAATTAAGCCTATTCTGAGAAATTTAATTTCTTTATAGGGCAAGTCCCTGCAGGCAGGTTTCCACGGACGCCTCAGTGACGTCATAGTTCGACTGGATCACGGTTAAAAGCCCTGCAGTTTTAAGGACTAATATTTGGACAATAATTTGGGATAACAGGTTTACCCCACAGGGTAACCTAACAAGTAATACGTTTAAAGTTTAAATTTATTTGTTCTTGGACTAATTATATTAGTAACGGTGACTAATTTTGACGTCATCTTTATATTTTTTTTTGCTTTTCTTACCTTTCACTTTGATAATTTTCTTTGCATTAAGATTAGTGCCTAACATATGTGCCCGGACGTATCTAGTTAAACATATTTAAAAGACCAGTGATATTTAGTTACACATGCAAACCCATTGTAAACCCATTGTGATCACGCGGTAATGAGTCTTTTTTTTATTGCGTACGATACAGGTAAAAATTAAATAGATATTTAAAATAAAATATTATATTATTTTTTTAATAAACCGTGGCATTTTATGTGGATTATTTTCTTTTTTTTTTCTTGCATTACTCACATCTAAATAAAATAATGATTCCATTTTGCTGAAGCTCTTGTGGTAAGTTTTGATATTTTGTAGCCGAATATTAAATACTGTCTGAGGAACAAAAGGCGTAACAAAAGGTTACTGGCGCCCTTATAATTTTGCTCATTTTAATAAAAACCGCACGACCACTCCCGACTGCAGCTGCCGAGTGTTCCTTACTTCCATCTCTTACCCTATATATAGAGCGTGGCACCATCTTGTTTCACTTAACGGTTTTAAAGTAAGAGTTTTCACGTGTTTTTTGAGTAAATCCCATCGATATGGGGACGCAGAAAAGTAATTATATACCTCTTGTACTACATCAAAAAAACTAGAAATTTCACCACTGGCGCTGGCTGGTTTGATTGAAAATCTTTAATAAATTAATCCATTTAAAATAATTCACAAAAATATTGTTTTCTTCTTCGACGTTAATTTAAAGTTATCTTTTATAGTTTGATAAATGTCACTTTATTTTTATTTCGAGAAATTCGTAAAAAGTTTTGCTTGATTGACAAAACTATTTGCGCCCCTTGTTTTGGTCGCCCGCGTGCGGTGCACACCTGCTAGGATCGGCCCTGGCAGTACCCCTTCCATGGAAACTACAGCTTCATCCGAGCATTTAGCATGCTGAAACAAGTTCGCGCGTTGGGAGTGTCCACTTAGAGGTGTTAGTGGGTAGAAGTTTTTCGCGGTGTTAGAAATATTAACGATTTTAAGTAATTTACGATTTCGTTTAAATGTAAGTGTACTATTATAAAGATTATAAAAAAATGACTTTACTGTTTTTTTTATATTTTTTAATTTTGTTTAATAAATTTAGTTTTCAACTATTCATTTCGCGATCAATCTTTTTTAGATTTCAGTTTAGAACCTATTTTTAAATTAACGTTCATTGTGTTGATACTTAGCTTACTCCCCAGTAAACACACATACGTTGACTAAACGTTGTTTTAAACAATAACACCATTTCATTTTTGCGTTATTTTTTTACGTACAATCAACTTTAAAATGTCGCGGTTTTTCACCTTAAATATCACCAATAAATACACGTTTAATTTTGCCGTTAAAAAAACCATCATTATACGTTTTAAAATGTTCGATTTAAAACCCTTTTTGGTAACGTTTAATAGTCGTGTATTTGAAACGTAAATTAAAATATTTTGTTTGCCTCATTTCAAACGTTATTATAGACGTTATATTTAAATCCTTATTAATATCGCTTATAACGTTAGAGTATATAATAAATAAAATGTTACAAATGTTTGTTTTTTTAACGTATTTATTATAACTAAGAGGTATTTAAATCGTTCGTTAAACTTGAACTACAAATTCAAAAAACATATGTATAAAATACAAAACACTAAATACTGAGTGAGGCTACTATTTAGTTTTATTTCCTTGGTTCATACGTGTTGATGAATGTTTTAACCATTCTTTTACCGCCCAGGCAACTTTTAAATCATTTCTTTCGTTTGCTGGAAAATTTAGCTTTGCTGCTTCTGAAATACAAACAAGTAAAAAAGAGATATCGATCAAAAATTGTTCTTACCCAACACAATAATCCAGGTTGAGGTATTTTCAAAGCCAATTTTATTAAAGTGACCTTTCCAGTTAAAATGTAAACTTAACTGATTCGCCAGTAGAAATTTCATCATTCTTCTCATGACGCCCTCAACGCCTGATCCCCCCAACGCTGCCAATCTCCGCACCTGTAAAGTATATTCATATTAGTAGATATAAAACACCAACACAAATTATTATTATTATTATATTTTATGATTATGATATGTAAGAACTAACCATATATTGATTAACAATAGGGTCCTCTTTGCCAACAATTCAGAACTTAAAAATTCTTCATATGTTTTGAGGGGAAAAGTTGGTAAATTTTCCGGTGCGATTAACTTTTCCAGTGCGATTTTCTTGTTGTATCGTAAAATTTCTTGCATTGTTATTAAAATTTGGTCATTGGTTGTTTGCAATTTTGCCAAAGATGTTAGTACTGTGTCTTTAAAATCTGTAAAAAAAATAAGATAATAAGTTTTCTTAAACGACGCCTATATTGATAATGGAATATCAAGTCAACCTGAGTCATGATTCGCTCCTTTAGAAATTTCTTTCACCGTAGATGGGGCCACATATTATGCAAAACAGTTATTTACATTCTTCTAAAACAAAAACGAAAAATTATTACTTAATGTTTATTGAGACGAATGAGGTTTTTATCTATTATTATATCATGATTCAGCGCCTTTTCTGCTGATGTGAGGTTGCTAAACTGCGTCATCGTCGAGGTAGATGAAGGTCCTGGCGTCTCGGGTAAAGAAACATATTGAGCAGGAAAAGAAACTGCATTTATTACTTCCTTAAGATCAGCATTTCCAACAGGTACATCGCTTCTATGCAAGGTTAGAGGTAAACCTGTCGTAAAATTAAACGTAAGAACATAGATTTTATTACAAAAGTACATTCACAACAAATTACGAAAGTACGTATGTATGTTTTATGAATACAAATATTAATTATATATATATATATATATATTATGCCTTTACCTTCACATATTTTTTGTTTTTTAAATTGTACAAGCGGTTCACTGTCATCGTTACTTGAATCACTTGATTCGGATGGTACATATTTCCTTCCCACCACACTGTGGTTACTGGCCTCCGAAAGACTATTTTTTTTCATATTCCTGAATAATGCGGGTGGTCTCCTTTTCAGCTAAATTATAGTCAACTAAAAATAGTGGAAATTTAACTTTCATAATTAAATTCAGTTAAAAAAAATTCTTACGTGTTTTGAAATGAACTTTGTACAATGCAAAATGACGCCAACTCTTATTAGGCGAAGGACATTGTTTAACAAAAGACTCTAGTGGAAGTTTGTTTGTCCCAGTACGCCAATAACATCTTCTTTCATTTTTAACTAATCATGTAAGTGGTACTATGGCAAGTTCTTGCAATTCTGGTCTCTTGGATTTAAATTCCACTACCCCGTAATACATCGTGTGAATGGTAGGAATATGTCTAGCACAAAGAAGGGAATAAATAGGTTATCTTAATAATTACAAACAAAGATTAAGAAAAAAATTGTGAGAATTAAGTAACTTTAGCAATGGAGTAGTGGAAAAAAAGCATAACCTCCATTATGATGCATCAGAAACCCTTTGCAGTATATTTGTTCGTAAGATAAATTGACAGCATTTTGTTCGTTAAAACCTTGACAGAAAAAAATATATAAATTTGAGGAAGGCATGGGTACCGAATAGAAATCGTCAGTTTGAGAACTAATAAGACCCTCAAAATTTATTTTGTTGGCCGTTACACAAATCTCTTTTACAATGAATACTTTTTTGGACTTGGTAAGAACACAATTATTACGTAGGGCTGTAGAGAGAATATATTGACTGAAACATATTTTTCTGCAGTTATAGGAAATGATTTTGCTATTGGTAATGTCATAAACTTCGTTAAAAATATGTTTCGGTTCAAATGTCTGCAATCCAATAGATTTTTTTTGAGGTGCATTAAAATAATTTCTTGACTGATTCTCTTCCAGAACTCTGTTATGTACTTGTTGAAGTACATGTTTCTTAGAACGTACCTTTCTCTTTAAAGATGACAAATAATTTTCAAAAGGAAAACACGAGAATTTTGTAATCGGTCCATATTGGCGAACGTCTTCAACTAGGTGTATGAGACTATGGACATTATAAACGATAAACTCGTCGCGGAATATATTTGATGCTGTTATAACAAATTGCTTTAAAAATTAGTCAGCCATATCAATATATTTGGCAATAAGGTGTTCACTAGAAAGAATAGTTACTGAGCAATGCAATAGTAAAAAGTGCTCGAATTGTTCATTTCGTAGACCCTCATGTAATACTACCACGCCATGATATAATAAAAAACTGCGAAATTCGGTTGCTTTCCATCGTTTTAGTTCAGAAAAGGATCTACATTTTCGTGCAAATTCGATTGGTTGATATAACCTATTTGTTTGAATTTTAGAATGCATTACGTCAAGTAGTGTTCGCGATAGCTTATAAGGACGCTTACCTTCAACGTAACAATTTAAAAGAATTCGTTTTACCACTCCTAGAAAAACAAGATGCATGGGATCCAGAGGAACTGTGTAACCAATTTTATACCAATGTTTAATAGGGGTGATTTTGTTTTTATAAAAGTTTTGTTTCCTCTTATAAAATCATCATCTGAAATAAGCGAATAATTATCGTGCACCAAAATTATACGATGATTTTGATACCGACCAACAACTGTGCATTTTTCGCACCCATGTTTACTAGTATGTCCTAGGATGCCCTTTAAGTAGGCCCTAGCTGGTGCATCACAAATTAAAAAGTTGATATCAAAATTATAATGTTTATTATTGAAATCAAATCCAGCGGACTGTAGTGTCTTAAATTCCGCCATGAATGGTTGCAAAATTGTTTCTAATGGATCAGGCTTACCTGTACCTGCAAAACAGGTTATTATAAATGGCGTGTCATTTATAAAATCGTAGCACATGCCTAGAATAGGGTATAATTCTGTGTTTGCACTTTTGAATAAAGGTAAGTCGTCTATATTTATTTGAAGCAGAACTTTCGTTAGATTTGTTTTTAAACCGTCAACCATTTGTATCAGTAGTTGATTGAGGATCCCGAAATGAAACATTTCTCCATTGATGAGACTAGCGACAGCAGTACTACGTGGTGTTTCAAGCAAGCTACGATAATCACAGGGTAGAAATTTTAATTGAGGTCTTAAAATTTTTAATAGTTTATTTACTGCTGTCCCGGTTATATTGTTCTCACAAACCCAAAGTCTTAAATCCTCTTTAAGAGATGTTGGGGAATTTCCGGAATCAGAATCAATCCCTGAAGTACTAGAGCTATTATTACTAGTATCATCCGAAGCCATAAATTGTAACAATTTATCGTCATAATCGAATGGATCAGTTACTGTTGCACTTGGAAGTATGCCATTTACAGAATAATTAGTGTCAAAACTAGTTTCTTTTTGGACATTTGTAAGAGGCGTAATTTGTGCACTCGAACTATCTATTGCGTACGATTGTTGCTCTGATTTGCTAAATTTAAATTATTTGTCACTCGGTATTCAGCGACATCATCAAAATTGATAAGTTCTTCAGAGTAACTATCTTGCACAATGGGGTTAGTCATATTTAATGGTTTAGGCGGTATATTTTGAAACTCAACACTATTTGTAGTGCTGGAATAATCGTCAAAGTTTAAATTGGTTTTTAAATTATTGTTACAGGGGTGCATGTTATCCCACTGCAACTGTGGCGTGTCGATGTCAAAGATCAGGGTTTTATTATGATTAACCGACAAACTTGTGTTTGTCAGGGGCAGACCCACCTCCTCTACCGTTTGACGGGAATTGTCAAACGCTGCAAAAAAGTTGTTAAATGACATATTTGTGAGATGGGAGTTGTTGTGTTAAATAACAATGTACTTAACGAGTGGTTCGAATTGCGAACTCTGAATTTTTATTTTTGTGCACTTTTATTATTTTAAGTAGAGTAAAATAATTTTTTTTAGCAAGATGAAATTATGAACTCACGGGGGGCGGGGCTAAAAAATTGTCTGTCTTTAAACACGGCTAAGAAAAAGTCCTTTGTCTGAGCTCTTTTTGTTTTACCTTTTTTTAAGTAAAAACTAACTTTAAACTAAAATTAGTAGTTAAAACTACTAAATTTCTATATTATAACAAAAACAACTACCAATATAACGAACATCTTTATTGAAACTAAAATACAAAGAAACAGGTAATTATTAGTTCAAAAAATACGGTTTATAACTGTATACCTACAGGTTTTTGAAATCAACAAATAAAATATAATTCTCGAAAATATACTTTGCTATGTATTTTTGGAGCAAAGCTTTAGAGAGCTTCCAAAAAGAACAATTTAATACCTGTTGCTTAAGTCGCATTTAAAATATTTTCAAATTCTTTTTCTAAGATATTATTGCTCCTTCTGGTTTACTTTTTTCAAAAGAATGTATCAAATATAATAGGTTTGTTGGATAGATCTTGATTCACATTATGAAAAAAGAGACAAAGTGTCTCGTTTTAAAAAGACAAATTTATCTTTCTTTGCTATAAAGTAAGGTTATAAATAAGTACTTACATGTGTTTGTTCCACCCGCTCTCGTTCGTTTCGTTCCAGAGCCCTATTAAGCAATAATCTACTCTTCTTTTACTCATTGTTACAAAGTTTAAAATAAATAATACTGCTTTAAGTCAACAACAACAACACCAACTCGTGGAAAACACTAACAAATTATCAATGACCGGCGCTATCGACAGCGGAAAGTACACGAACTGTTGCAGATGTCACAGAGGTAAAACTGCATAAGTACATTAGGATTTTTGTCTTCGGCGTTTTCTCGCTCAGACATTTGTTTTAAATGTTGTACTTATCGAATTCCATCATAAAAAACTATGAAGCCACTTGAAAAATACACTTGATGATTTTTCCTTCTTATAGACGTTAAAACGGCGAGTATACCTATACAAAAAAAGTAATAAATGCTCAAAATGTCACTTAGTGAATTTTACCTTTAAAGTGTCGATATAAATCTAAAAGAAAACACATGAATTAACTTGAAAAAAAAAGGAACTACATTTAAACAAAGGTGTATTTGTATACACACAGAGCTCACTCTTTCATGTAGCCCTAGAATCTATACCTAAAACAATATGAACCCTAACATCTAATTTACTATTTTAGCAAGGGGAGAGATGGGCAAGTTGACATAGGTGGGCAAGATGACGTAGTACCCAGGGCCGATCCTAGGGTGTCAGCCGCCCGCGTGCAAAGACCTATTATGCCGCCCCTCTAAAGAATTTTTGCTATTTTGAGTAATACTTAACGTTGACGTTATAAACTCATCTACATGTACATAAGAGTAAAAAGTTAAACATTAATAAAAATGCAAACTACAGATAAAGTTTTACGAGAAAGACTTTATTTTTGGGCCAGCTAATATATTATATTAGCGACACCTTTTTTTCTTTTTAATTTAACAAAATAATAAACCAACAAAAATATTACTTTTGAAACAAAAATAGACATTTTATAATTAGAAATGTAAAACAACAGTATTTACCAGAAAATACAAAATAACAAGAAGTACTAAAGCATAAATCTCGCGAAACGAAAAGTATATATGAATCAGTCCTTCTTCGAAGACTACCTAATAATTTATAAAATAATTTTTCTGGCTTTCTGAGAAGGAAATTTGTCAATAATTGCGGTGAGATCAATTTTTTCAGAGATTTCGGATTCAATAGAGATGATGGCCAAATCTGAAAGTCTTTCTTGTGTCATATTATTTCTCAAGTAATTTTTAATAATTTTTAATTTACTGAAACTTCTTTCACCTGAAGCCACAGAAACAGGTAAGGTTAAACAAATCCTTATTGCTAGGGCAAAATTTGGAAAACAGGGAATGAGATCATTTTTGACTAAAATTTCTAATATCTTAATTGAATGTTTTTTACCTGAAAAAATATCTTTAAATGAAGTTATTTCATTAAAGAGTTGTATACCGTCTATATCTTTCACAATAGTTCCTTCCTCCTGTACCTGTAACTTAATAACTAAGTCCATGCAGGCTTTCATAAGGTCATCATTAGAAATGGTGTGAAACTCATACAGAAAGCAGAATATTGAATAGCACTCAGATAATAAGGTAAATCTTTGACTTATCGAAGAGATCGCGTAATCAAGAACTGCAAAATAGAAAGCAATCTTGAATTGCAGGAAGGGATTTAAAACTGGTTCATCACTGTCCTCGTAATCAAATAAACGAACTTTTTTCTGAGCTTCGAGATGGGAAATTCGGGATCAAAATCAAAATTTCTAGCAAGTGTTGTTGCTGAATCGACAAATATTTTAAAATTATCGTCAGATCTTTGGGAAACTAAATATTTTTTAAGATTATCTAAGCCTTTAATGCATTCCGCGATGTTTAATTTAGGATTTTGAAGCATTTTACTCAATACGTCAATTCTTGATAATAAATCATGCCAAATTAAAATTGAACACAAATACTTAAATGTTTCAAGACTTTTAATTATTGATTTAGCACCCATTTTTGTTTTCGTGTATCTGGTGGTATCTTCAATTAATGCCTTTAATGCGGTAATAATGTTTTTTAGCTCTAATTTTAGAGGTCTAATAGCATTGATACGACTTTCCCATTGTAACGGTTCAAATTCATAGTGCCTTTATAAGTTGTTCTGTCTATTAATTATGTAAATATTTTGTGTATTATCAGGGAGTTTGCCATTAATTAATAGAATATTTTATTGAATTACAATATTTAAAATTAGCATGGGAAATTAGCCAGTTCATATAGGCTGCATCTGAGCGCATTTTTAAAAATACGATTTACGCGGTACCGGCTTCCGCTGCACTCTAGGACGGCGTTCCGCCGGAAGATGGGTAGATGACTGAATCCGAGAACCGAGATCCTTTGGTCGGTATTCAGGTACCACCTGATAAGAGTCCTGCGTCTCAGGTTTTTGGTTTCGAAACGAAAAGTAGTTCCCGGTCTAGTTAAAGATTCGTTGTTAATTTCATGTTTTAAGGTCAAAATAATTTTTCGTTGAATGTGAAATTTGGGATTTTGCGGGTTGTAGTTTCGTTAAAATGGTGAAATAGGTTTAGTGTTGGATTCTTTTACGAGTAGAAAATGTGTCTTCCTACGCCTACGCCATTCGGCTGTCAAAGGAAAAATTGACAGGTGTGCGGGATTTTCGCTCCCTTTTTCTTGTGATCCCTTGAAGAAGTCGGTCGTTTCCAACTCGTGGCAAGTTTTGTAGTCATATAGACTTTCCCTAACCGTTAGGGGATGTAATTTGCCTTCGGGGTTAAAAATAATTGTCGCCTGTTTTGGTTGTGCCGTATTTGGTTGATACACAGTGTCAAGCAGCAACTTTGAAGTTGGATTGGTAATGGTACGTACCGAAGCTTAGTCGAGCTAATAGAAAAGTAAGTTTTATCGAATCATTTCTTTCATTTTGTAACAGAATTGTTCAATTAATAGTATTCTCGTTCTTTTGTGAGTAATTTATGAAACCAATTAATGGAGGATGTTCCTCTATTCCAGATTTTATTGGGAATTGTCCTAGTCAAACCCTCAAAGAAACGGCTAAAGGTTTATTGAAGTTACCTGGCCATTGTACATCATAATATGCCACATTCCACCACATAAGTGTAAGTAGTTCTTTACTTAAGCCCATTTTATACAGTAAGCTAGAGAGAAAACTGATCAGTCCCATTAATTTATTTACAGACAACCTAATTTAGTATTTTTTTTTCACATTTATGAAAGTGAATTATTTTTTTTTCATGCTCATAAGATTTCCTATAACTCTACTTTCAAAATAGCTTAAATTTGTCTAGTATCGTTTTGTCAAGAGCTCAATGATTTTCCATTGCCGTAGAGCAGGGTAATATATTAAAGTTTCCTAAATAAATGAATTAAAATTAAACACTCGGTATATTAAAATTGAAATGCCGATAAAACTAACATTTTCTTTTCAACTACAAAATTAAGCCTATTCTGAGAAATTTAATTTCTTTATAGGGCAAGTCCCTGCAGGCAGGTTTCCACGGACGCCTCAGTGACGTCATAGTTCGACTGGATCACGGTTAAAAGCCCTGCAGTTTTAAGGACTAATATTTGGACAATAATTTGGGATAACAGGTTTACCCCACAGGGTAACCTAACAAGTAATACGTTTAAAGTTTAAATTTATTTGTTCTTGGACTAATTATATTAGTAACGGTGACTAATTTTGACGTCATCTTTATATTTTTTTTTGCTTTTCTTACCTTTCACTTTGATAATTTTCTTTGCATTAAGATTAGTGCCTAACATATGTGCCCGGACGTATCTAGTTAAACATATTTAAAAGACCAGTGATATTTAGTTACACATGCAAACCCATTGTAAACCCATTGTGATCACGCGGTAATGAGTCTTTTTTTTATTGCGTACGATACAGGTAAAAATTAAATAGATATTTAAAATAAAATATTATATTATTTTTTTAATAAACCGTGGCATTTTATGTGGATTATTTTCTTTTTTTTTTCTTGCATTACTCACATCTAAATAAAATAATGATTCCATTTTGCTGAAGCTCTTGTGGTAAGTTTTGATATTTTGTAGCCGAATATTAAATACTGTCTGAGGAACAAAAGGCGTAACAAAAGGTTACTGGCGCCCTTATAATTTTGCTCATTTTAATAAAAACCGCACGACCACTCCCGACTGCAGCTGCCGAGTGTTCCTTACTTCCATCTCTTACCCTATATATAGAGCGTGGCACCATCTTGTTTCACTTAACGGTTTTAAAGTAAGAGTTTTCACGTGTTTTTTGAGTAAATCCCATCGATATGGGGACGCAGAAAAGTAATTATATACCTCTTGTACTACATCAAAAAAACTAGAAATTTCACCACTGGCGCTGGCTGGTTTGATTGAAAATCTTTAATAAATTAATCCATTTAAAATAATTCACAAAAATATTGTTTTCTTCTTCGACGTTAATTTAAAGTTATCTTTTATAGTTTGATAAATGTCACTTTATTTTTATTTCGAGAAATTCGTAAAAAGTTTTGCTTGATTGACAAAACTATTTGCGCCCCTTGTTTTGGTCGCCCGCGTGCGGTGCACACCTGCTAGGATCGGCCCTGGCAGTACCCCTTCCATGGAAACTACAGCTTCATCCGAGCATTTAGCATGCTGAAACAAGTTCGCGCGTTGGGAGTGTCCACTTAGAGGTGTTAGTGGGTAGAAGTTTTTCGCGGTGTTAGAAATATTAACGATTTTAAGTAATTTACGATTTCGTTTAAATGTAAGTGTACTATTATAAAGATTATAAAAAAATGACTTTACTGTTTTTTTTATATTTTTTAATTTTGTTTAATAAATTTAGTTTTCAACTATTCATTTCGCGATCAATCTTTTTTAGATTTCAGTTTAGAACCTATTTTTAAATTAACGTTCATTGTGTTGATACTTAGCTTACTCCCCAGTAAACACACATACGTTGACTAAACGTTGTTTTAAACAATAACACCATTTCATTTTTGCGTTATTTTTTTACGTACAATCAACTTTAAAATGTCGCGGTTTTTCACCTTAAATATCACCAATAAATACACGTTTAATTTTGCCGTTAAAAAAACCATCATTATACGTTTTAAAATGTTCGATTTAAAACCCTTTTTGGTAACGTTTAATAGTCGTGTATTTGAAACGTAAATTAAAATATTTTGTTTGCCTCATTTCAAACGTTATTATAGACGTTATATTTAAATCCTTATTAATATCGCTTATAACGTTAGAGTATATAATAAATAAAATGTTACAAATGTTTGTTTTTTTAACGTATTTATTATAACTAAGAGGTATTTAAATCGTTCGTTAAACTTGAACTACAAATTCAAAAAACATATGTATAAAATACAAAACACTAAATACTGAGTGAGGCTACTATTTAGTTTTATTTCCTTGGTTCATACGTGTTGATGAATGTTTTAACCATTCTTTTACCGCCCAGGCAACTTTTAAATCATTTCTTTCGTTTGCTGGAAAATTTAGCTTTGCTGCTTCTGAAATACAAACAAGTAAAAAAGAGATATCGATCAAAAATTGTTCTTACCCAACACAATAATCCAGGTTGAGGTATTTTCAAAGCCAATTTTATTAAAGTGACCTTTCCAGTTAAAATGTAAACTTAACTGATTCGCCAGTAGAAATTTCATCATTCTTCTCATGACGCCCTCAACGCCTGATCCCCCCAACGCTGCCAATCTCCGCACCTGTAAAGTATATTCATATTAGTAGATATAAAACACCAACACAAATTATTATTATTATTATATTTTATGATTATGATATGTAAGAACTAACCATATATTGATTAACAATAGGGTCCTCTTTGCCAACAATTCAGAACTTAAAAATTCTTCATATGTTTTGAGGGGAAAAGTTGGTAAATTTTCCGGTGCGATTAACTTTTCCAGTGCGATTTTCTTGTTGTATCGTAAAATTTCTTGCATTGTTATTAAAATTTGGTCATTGGTTGTTTGCAATTTTGCCAAAGATGTTAGTACTGTGTCTTTAAAATCTGTAAAAAAAATAAGATAATAAGTTTTCTTAAACGACGCCTATATTGATAATGGAATATCAAGTCAACCTGAGTCATGATTCGCTCCTTTAGAAATTTCTTTCACCGTAGATGGGGCCACATATTATGCAAAACAGTTATTTACATTATTCTAAAACAAAAACGAAAAATTATTACTTAATGTTTATTGAGACGAATGAGGTTTTTATCTATTATTATATCATGATTCAGCGCCTTTTCTGCTGATGTGAGGTTGCTAAACTGCGTCATCGTCGAGGTAGATGAAGGTCCTGGCGTCTCGGGTAAAGAAACATATTGAGCAGGAAAAGAAACTGCATTTATTACTTCCTTAAGATCAGCATTTCCAACAGGTACATCGCTTCTATGCAAGGTTAGAGGTAAACCTGTCGTAAAATTAAACGTAAGAACATAGATTTTATTACAAAAGTACATTCACAACAAATTACGAAAGTACGTATGTATGTTTTATGAATACAAATATTAATTATATATATATATATATATATTATGCCTTTACCTTCACATATTTTTTGTTTTTTAAATTGTACAAGCGGTTCACTGTCATCGTTACTTGAATCACTTGATTCGGATGGTACATATTTCCTTCCCACCACACTGTGGTTACTGGCCTCCGAAAGACTATTTTTTTTCATATTCCTGAATAATGCGGGTGGTCTCCTTTTCAGCTAAATTATAGTCAACTAAAAATAGTGGAAATTTAACTTTCATAATTAAATTCAGTTAAAAAAAATTCTTACGTGTTTTGAAATGAACTTTGTACAATGCAAAATGACGCCAACTCTTATTAGGCGAAGGACATTGTTTAACAAAAGACTCTAGTGGAAGTTTGTTTGTCCCAGTAGGCCAATAACATCTTCTTTCATTTTTAACTAATCATGTAAGTGGTACTATGGCAAGTTCTTGCAATTCTGGTCTCTTGGATTTAAATTCCACTACCCCGTAATACATCGTGTGAATGGTAGGAATATGTCTAGCACAAAGAAGGGAATAAATAGGTTATCTTAATAATTACAAACAAAAATTAAGAAAAAAATTTTGAGAATTAAGTAACTTTAGCAATGGAGTAGTGGAAAAAAAGCATAACCTCCATTATGATGCATCAGAAACCCTTTGCAGTATATTTGTTCGTAAGATAAATTGACAGCATTTTGTTCGTTAAAACCTTGACAGAAAAAAATATATAAATTTGAGGAAGGCATGGGTACCGAATACAAATCGTCAGTTTGAGAACTAAGAAGACCCTCAAAATTTATTTTGTTGGCCGTTACACAAATCTCTTTTACAATGAATACTTTTTTGGACTTGGTAAGAACACAATTATTACGTAGGGCTGTAGAGAGAATATATTGACTGAAACATATTTTTCTGCAGTTATAGGAAATGATTTTGCTATTGGTAATGTCATAAACTTCGTTAAAAATATGTTTCGGTTCAAATGTCTGCAATCCAATAGATTTTTTTTGAGGTGCATTAAAATAATTTCTTGACTGATTCTCTTCCAGAACTCTGTTATGTACTTGTTGAAGTACATGTTTCTTAGAACGTACCTTTCTCTTTAAAGATGACAAATAATTTTCAAAAGGAAAACACGAGAATTTTGTAATCGGTCCATATTGGCGAACGTCTTCAACTAGGTGTATGAGACTATGAACATTATAAACGATAAACTCGTCGCGGAATATATTTGATGCTGTTATAACAAATTGCTTTAAAAATTAGTCAGCCATATCAATATATTTGGCAATAAGGTGTTCACTAGAAAGAATAGTTACTGAGCAATGCAATAGTAAAAAGTGCTCGAATTGTTCATTTCGTAGACCCTCATGTAATACTACCACGCCATGATATAATAAAAAACTGCGAAATTCGGTTGCTTTCCATCGTTTTAGTTCAGAAAAGGATCTACATTTTCGTGCAAATTCGATTGGTTGATATAACCTATTTGTTTGAATTTTAGAATGCATTACGTCAAGTAGTGTTCGCGATAGCTTATAAGGACGCTTACCTTCAACGTAACAATTTAAAAGAATTCGTTTTACCACTCCTAGAAAAACAAGATGCATGGGATCCAGAGGAACTGTGTAACCAATTTTATACCAATGTTTAATAGGGGTGATTTTGTTTTTATAAAAGTTTTGTTTCCTCTTATAAAATCATCATCTGAAATAAGCGAATAATTATCGTGCACCAAAATTATACGATGATTTTGATACCGACCAACAACTGTGCATTTTTCGCACCCATGTTTACTAGTATGTCCTAGGATGCCCTTTAAGTAGGCCCTAGCTGGTGCATCACAAATGAAAAAGTTGATATCAAAATTATAATGTTTATTATTGAAATCAAATCCAGCGGACTGTAGTGTCTTAAATTCCGCCATGAATGGTTGCAAAATTGTTTCTAATGGATCAGGCTTACCTGTACCTGCAAAACAGGTTATTATAAATGGCGTGTCATTTATAAAATCGTAGCACATGCCTAGAATAGGGTATAATTCTGTGTTTGCACTTTTGAATAAAGGTAAGTCGTCTATATTTATTTGAAGCAGAACTTTCGTTAGATTTGTTTTTAAACCGTCAACCATTTGTATCAGTAGTTGATTGAGGATCCCGAAATGAAACATTTCTCCATTGATGAGACTAGCGACAGCAGTACTACGTGGTGTTTCAAGCAAGCTACGATAATCACAGGGTAGAAATTTTAATTGAGGTCTTAAAATTTTTAATAGTTTATTTACTGCTGTCCCGGTTATATTGTTCTCACAAACCCAAAGTCTTAAATCCTCTTTAAGAGATGTTGGGGAATTTCCGGAATCAGAATCAATCCCTGAAGTACTAGAGCTATTATTACTAGTATCATCCGAAGCCATAAATTGTAACAATTTATCGTCATAATCGAATGGATCAGTTACTGTTGCACTTGGAAGTATGCCATTTACAGAATAATTAGTGTCAAAACTAGTTTCTTTTTGGACATTTGTAAGAGGCGTAATTTGTGCACTCGAACTATCTATTGCGTACGATTGTTGCTCTGATTTGCTAAATTTAAATTATTTGTCACTCGGTATTCAGCGACATCATCAAAATTGATAAGTTCTTCAGAGTAACTATCTTGCACAATGGGGTTAGTCATATTTAATGGTTTAGGCGGTATATTTTGAAACTCAACACTATTTGTAGTGCTGGAATAATCGTCAAAGTTTAAATTGGTTTTTAAATTATTGTTACAGGGGTGCATGTTATCCCACTGCAACTGTGGCGTGTCGATGTCAAAGATCAGGGTTTTATTATGATTAACCGACAAACTTGTGTTTGTCAGGGGCAGACCCACCTCCTCTACCGTTTGACGGGAATTGTCAAACGCTGCAAAAAAGTTGTTAAATGACATATTTGTGAGATGGGAGTTGTTGTGTTAAATAACAATGTACTTAACGAGTGGTTCGAATTGCGAACTCTGAATTTTTATTTTTGTGCACTTTTATTATTTTAAGTAGAGTAAAATAATTTTTTTTTAGCAAGATGAAATTATGAACTCACGGGGGGCGGGGCTAAAAAATTGTCTGTCTTTAAACACGGCTAAGAAAAAGTCCTTTGTCTGAGCTCTTTTTGTTTTACCTTTTTTTAAGTAAAAACTAACTTTAAACTAAAATTAGTAGTTAAAACTACTAAAATTCTATATTATAACAAAAACAACTACCAATATAACGAACATCTTTATTGAAACTAAAATACAAAGAAACAGGTAATTATTAGTTCAAAAAATACGGTTTATAACTGTATACCTACAGGTTTTTGAAATCAACAAATAAAATATAATTCTCGAAAATATACTTTGCTATGTATTTTTGGAGCAAAAACCGTTTATAACAGTATAGATTTTTAATCTAGTTAAGTATTAACAAATAAAATATAATTCTTAAAAGTATGCTTCAACATATATTTGGCCGAGTTAAAAAAAAACAACGTTTATAAAAGTATATAAGTAGGCATTGCGGCACTTGAGCCACCCCCCACTCCTTTACCTCTGACGTTGCAGCCTAGGGCGCCAGTTACCATATATGGGCATTCTCTACTTGGGCATTAGCTGCTAGGGCCTTAACTACTACTGACACTAACTACCAATGGCACAAACTAAAATTGGGGCACTAGTCACCATTGGCCCACTCTTACTTGGCGCTAGTTACCAAGGGTACCATTGGTCAAACCACGATACGCCATCTATTACCTTAACCTCCAACTACTTAGATATTAATTTTGGGGACCAAACCTACAAGTCAGGGCTCCGCAAGACCTATCTTCAAGAACCGTTACAAATGGTACTCTAACCCCCACCTACTTTCTGAGGGGCTCAAAGTCTACAAGTCGGGGCTCTGCAAGCCCTATCTCCAAGAACTGGTACCCACAATAATAAGCGGGACTCCAACAGAAATTAAACACTTAAAAAAAGTTTTACCTGTGTGTGGATTCGATCCCGGGTCACTGGATTACAATTCTAACGTTTTACCATGGCGCCAACTGGACATATTAGATAAATCCGTTGCCTAGTTGATGATATTATCGCTACGTAGTTACTTACGGGGAAGCGGAGAGGATCATGAAGTCTTCAATATTATCCTAAAATTTGTTAATGTACAGTTTGATTATAGACATACAAAACCTCTATGAAATACCTGTATTATACAACAGAAATTACGAGCAGTCGATATAATATAGGCATATAAGATAAAAAAGGACGGCTATAATTAAATTCCATTGCAATTAATAGACAGAATAGTTACTCATAGTTAGAAGGTCATAATGTAATATTGACGACTGAAATTAAATTTGATAGGCTACCATACATACATGAGTATGTATTTCTCTATACTTGTATACCAAAAACATAATTTACCCCCAGGGGTAGGTTCAACCCTTATACTATTAGTGATTGCTATCAAATTAACAATAAAAATTTAAATAATTTAGATATATATATTATTTTTATAACCGGGTACAATTATTTAGCTTCCTTAAATTGAACAAATTTACAGTTTAAAACTAGTTTCTACGTTTATTGATAGAAATGCTGCATTAGGTAATAGCCGGTAGTCTGCTATAGGCACACACCTTTAAGATTCATGGTCACACCTGATGATAAGTTGTATAGGAGAAGTCGGGGTAATAATGATATTAAAATGTATTTGACCAAAATTTCTCTGATTTGTTCTTGAACGGTATAGAAATATACAGGAAACATCTAAAGGTACTTAAAAACAACCCTTAAACATATGATAACGCCTATTTACCAGCTCTTGAACTGATAAAAACGATTATAATTATGGATTAATGTTAGAAAACCGGTTAAAAATGTTACCCATTTAGCATTTATTTCAAGCTTTTTAACATACCGATAGGCCTTATTGCAAACAAACTATTAAATCCTCTAACGAACGAACAGGAATTAGTGTAACGATATAAGATAGATAAAAAATATCCATAATTAGATTCCAATACAATTAGTAGACTATCAAAACTTATTATGATAACTTAATGATTATACCCCAATTTCGGTAGTCTATCATACATTATTAATTTGCAGCTCCCGTATACTAATAAAAATAGACTAGGTTATTAACATTCCATGCATATTTGGCTACTAATTAAAAGAATAACAGGGGTACAATGATTATTTTTCTAACCTAACAATCATGTAAACTCCCTAAAATACTCAAATTTACGATTTAATAAGGGTACATATATGATATAAAACTACCCTAAGGACCCGAACGGGGCAGAGGCTCATTAAATTTTACGTTAGTAAAATTTTAGGAGGGGCCCAGTAGGGGCACTAAATACCAATAAGCAATAAGGATTAAAAAATTGCCATCCCAGATAGGTAGTAACTAATTTTAATATTGACAACAACAGGATTATATATTTATCTAGTGTACCTAGTTGACTCTTAATCCCCCTAAAATTAAAAAAAAATAATATTTATTAATCATTTGAAAATTAATCTAATAGAATATATTTTAAAGCACACCTAAGCTGTGTAATTCTAATTCATAGATTCATATTATAAAAAAGTTAAACGCTAGTAATAATTTATTAAGACAAACGGATCGATTTATTATACTTGAGATACATTGTTGCAAATAGGGAAATAGAAAAAAAGGTGCGGCAAAGATAAAAAATAAATCCCATCATGAATGATATATTTTATTGTTTTCCAAACATGCATTATAAGTTAATTAATTCTACAATTAAATATAGGTATGTATCAGATTTGCAATCAAACATTAAAATCAAAAACACCACTTAAAATATTGTTGTAGGAAATTAAAAATTGATGTTTATTTAGATCTATTTAAAACATTTATAAACATTGGTTTACTTAAAAATACTACCAAATATTTTTGTTTAATTGATTCCTAAAAAAGGAATTGACATCGAAATATAATCATACCTAATACAGTATAGTATTAAGGAGGTAATAAAAATAAATGGAAAGTTTGAAAAGTTCCTTAGAATGGCATAAGCAATAAAGGATTAAAATAGATAAATAATGTTATTGTGCATGAACTAAAAAACATTCACAGAACAAAAGTTGCCTTATTTAAACCTTAATAACGCCATTAAAAATCAGGAGATGTATTAAGGAACATTAATAACATTTTATATAGAAAAATTATTAACTCTAAAAGTGTTCAAAGTAAATAAATTACAAAAAAAGAATCCAACCTTAAATCTCTAAAAATTAGGATAGGTACAATAATAATCAATGAAGGTTAAAAAAGGACAAATAAGGACCACTGATAGGGTTAACAATACATTCGTAGGTTCAAATTTACCCTAGTTAAGCCCTTATAATACAGGCAAAAATCAATAATGTATTAGAAAAAATTGATAACATTTTAAGCATATGATTACCCCAAAGTGTTTCAAAAAAAGTACTAAAAGGAATGATGGGGAGATAAAAAATTAGAAACCAGAGAATAATAGTTTGAAATTAAAAAAGGACAAAATACTCTTCAAGGATCTCTAAACCCAAATCTCCAAAAATTAGGATACAACATTCTGTACAGTTAGGACATAGATCCTGACCTGAACAATTTTGAATGGATTAAGGATGCTGGGATAAAAAATATTCTCATGAAGTGGTCAAATCAGCCTGTTAAGATGAGTTTAGATTAGTAAAAATATTTTTAATCAAACGTAATATGTATAGCGTGGCACACTATTTTGCATAGTACAAGTTACATTTTCCATCAAACTATTAAGGTACGTTTCTATAGGAAATTACTTATTGGTTGGTTTCAGCACATCTAATAACTTAAAATAATAAAACTTAATGACTAGAAACATTCCCGTAAAAACTAAAATTAATAGGAACTAGTATACCTGAGGTAGAAAATTAGAAGCAGGATCTGGAGATATTTGATGAAAAATTATGCAATATTACATCAAACACTACGAATTTAGTTTCCCTGTTTTACACAGAATTAAAAAATTAAGATTATTTAATAAAATATTGCATTGAGGAGGGCGAAATTTCAAAGCAAAAACCAGGTATGTTACCCCTTTTTCCTGCAAATGAACTATTTTTAATGTTATGCAATAGTTAGTAAGTTATATGGTTGTATAGATATTCTTTAGTGTACTGGAGATTATTTTTCTTTATAAATGAAATGAATTTAAAATTACTTATAAAGCGGATAAAAACAACTAATGAATAGGGTTAAACAGCTACTGAACAGCTATCTAATCCTCTTGCATAAAGCAATTTTACGACACATCACACCAAGAACTTAAAACAGAACAACAAACAATTAAATTAACTGGAATAGAAATATAATGAAGACAGACAGACAGAATACCCTTTTTATACCCCTAAATAGCCCAGAGAACCCCCAAGTGGCACTATTTTTCATACGATAACACTATTTTAATAACGTCTCGTTAACAACAATTGTATAAGTTCCCCAATTAAGTTTCGTTTTAGATTAACGATCAGAGCTGACGTATAGAGGTTCATTTTATTTAATAATTTTATTAACTTCCAGAAAAACTAACAATTATTTATAACCGTTTCTGTTTGTATCTAATTAATATTCATCCAACTGGTCTCTTTATTAATTGCCTCAAGCGTCCACAACCGGGCGCTCGCTAAAAGCGACATGTCATGCATACCTAGTTCGGTAGACCTTCAGTCTTACTCTTGCCTGTTGATATTTTATGTGAACAGTTTTTAGTCCGATACAATAAGTCAGTTAGTAGGTCTAAATTGGCTTGTTTAATAGAGAATATTCTTAGTGTATATTAGGCCTATACTACTACTTGAAAAAAGGGCCGTAACTAGTGAAGGCGCTGTGTTATGATTCAGGTATGTTTTTATTTTATTTGTTTTGATGATTTTCATTTTCTATTTTCAACGGTATTTGGTTTAATTTGCCGATTTTTGTAGACTTGAACGTTAACTGTTGGAATGTTTTTATTGAGTTATCCGTATATCAACAGCTAATTATACAAAATTCCTCTTACCTACTTGCCTTAATATCTCGGAGCATGTACAGTAAAAACTTTTTAGAATAATAAAAACTCTAAAAATGGCATAGCATCTACAGAGTGTTTTTTAGATAATTTTGGTGGTTATTTAGGCAAATTTAATCGTTTTAATATATAATCGATAGTGGTTGCATCAGGAATGCGATTCGTTTTATAATTTTGAATGACATAATATGGGTTAGTGTTTTGAAAACGGTTTTTAATACAGGGAAACCATTTTAGATCAAACATTTACCACGACGATATATTGGGGATACTTTTAACGACAAACCGGGGGTCGAAATGTAGGTTGAAGGTTCGATAGATCCACGCAAATATTTTTAACCATTCACCGTGTAATTTTTTCATTTAAATCACTAAAAAGGGGAGGAAAAATTTTGAAATTTACAAAACAACTGATTTTGACGGTCATTTCTTACAAATTTTTCTCGTTTTAAGGGGAAAATTGTATCAAATCAAAAAAATTATCTCGTGATTAGATAAAAAAGTTATAATTTTTATTTTTCTTAATTTCGGCAAGTATCCATCTACCGTTAGCGTTCTAGAAAATTCAGTTTCTAACTTTTAAAAACCTTTAGGACTTATCTGAGAAATGAAAAATAGGACTTGATAAAAAACACTAAATGGTGCCTCCCATTTGATCTTCAAGCACTTAAAATAATTCATTTCCGTATTTTTTTATCGAAAATTTTATTAAACTGGTTTTAAAAAATGAACAAAACACTATTTTGAGGGTCAATTTAGGCTTTTCCTTTAGCCCTCCGTGTCCTTTACACAAATTATCCAAAATGGTTGAAAGTTTTTAATTCGTTTTAGAGATATAGGGCATTTTAGGTCGAAAAACATAGCAGTTTGGACCGGCGAATCGTAGTTTGATTTACAGCGAAACAAAAGTGACTGAAACGCACTTGTAGCATTTCAGTTTGCCGTTTTCTGCGTTCCAAACTAGGAGAAACATTTTATACCTGGCTAAAAATATTTATTTACGCTTTGTTGTGCGTTTTTCTGCAATATTGCCCATAATAGGGGAAAATAGTTTATTGTTTAAAGTTAAGATACAAAAAAATATACAGGTTGTCTCGAAAATCAACTATATTCGTTCTAGCTAATATGTATACCCTATTAAGTAGTAACCTAACGTTTCTAGCTAAAATTATCCTTTTTAAAAAAGATAGTTACTGTGAAAAAGGCAAACTTTAAGATACAAAAAAAATATTATACCTACAGGTTGTCAATTTTAGATGTGTATTTTCAGTATTTTCGAATAGGATCTTTAGAAATGATATTTAAACATACAAGGCAACATACCAGTCATTTATATAGGGGTGTTTATGTATACAGGGGAACATTTATACAGAGTGGGTGGATATTTATATGGTCCGGATATTTATAACATTTATACAGGGTATCCAAAAAAAAAAAAATACAGAACCGAAGTATAATTTGGACTATAATAAAAAAATTAATACGGTTTAACTTGTAGATATACAGGGTTGCCAAAAAATATTTTAGGATATTGTGAGACTTGAATATTAATTTGTTAGGACACTATCATACCAAGTATCTGGACCGCCTATATTTTCTTTTAACTAAGCTTTTAAGAACAACCTGAAAGGGAAAGGGATAAATAAAATACTATTTTATATTTATTGGTTAAATACATGTATTATGATACAATATTATTTACATTAATTTTATTAAACATTTTCATCTTCTCTCTCTTGTACATTCCAAAAAATGAATGATCCATCGGAGCTGAACGTCTTATAGTGTTTCTGGCTACGTACTGGTAAAAGTTTATTACAATTCACATGGGAATAGAAGGGCTTCGTTTGTTGGTTCAGATCCAGAAATCTCTGTTGTATCTGTTTTTGTAGGAATCTTGGTGGTTTTGGTCGTAGTAAGGGTTATTTAGTCGTCTATTCTTGTTCTTGAGGGTGGTTCCACAGGATTTGTTGGGGGTCTCTGCGTATATTTTTCTAGGATGAATTTTGGTATTTTTTCATACTGTTTATTGGGAAGGGGGTAAAGATACTGTATTGCTAAAATATCGTCCTCGGATAATCTGTTTATTTGATGATAGGCGGGGTACATCATAGAGTGATTCAGTGCGGAGTGGGATAGCCCTAATGTGTGGCCGATCTCATGGATAAGAACCGTGAATAAAGTTGTTTTATTGGACGTATAGCCCAAAGAAAGATCCCAATCGACGTTTAAATTTATGTGTATTTCAACTTGGGTGACGTTTGCACTCGGTAAATAACCGTGCCCTAAAATACCTATATTAGAAAAGTTTAATGAACAAGGTGTAATAGAATCGCTAAAAGTGTGATTATATTTATTAAAAGTTATTGTAATATTAGCCGTACTATTTGGGCTATAGGTGAACTTAAGAGAAGATTCTTTTGCCCATACGTCAAAAGCTCTTTCAGCTAGTGCTGTATACGGATAATAAGTAGGTGGAAATATATTCCACGTTAAATTTGTAGAAGCCCATTTACCACTGCCTATAGTGTAAAACCCTACGTCGGGGACGCCACACCTAGGACGTCGCATTAGGTTTAAAGTTTCGGTATTTACTGTTAATCCTTCTGCAATATTTGCAAAACTACCCCCAACTAATAAAAAAACAAAAAGTAACACGTCCATCCTGCTTAAAGGCTCGAGGTCAACTAACGACAATAGTACAGGGTATAGTATATAGTACCGTACAAAAATTTTAGGGGTCCATAAAACAGATTGGATAAAAATCTTTAACTGTAGATTGTCTAAAAAAGTTATTTTAAAAAAATCTGGGATAACAACTAATATTGGCGTACCTTAGATGGTACTTATAAATATTTATCTAGGTAATTCTTCTAGTAAATTTCAGGGGATTAATACAAATTGTTGCTTTATAGATCCATTCACAGAAAAGAAAACAAAATATTTTTAATAATAACATCTTTATTTATAAAATTCTATAATGCCAAGGCTTTCAAGCTCTTTGAGAATTGCATTAATCTCCTCCTTATTTTGGTTGCTGTCTGATCCAAATTCCTCTAGGCTTTTGAAACGTTCCACTAGTTGGTTGATGCTGTTATATACTATCGGTATGTCATCAGTCCCAGCTTCGCTGAAATTAGAAAGCTCCTCTTCTACAAGTTCTTCAAGTTCTTCCCCACATAGTTGAGTTTTAGGAGTTTCTACTTGCACTCTGTCAAACATTTCATCATTATTTCTGTTATAAGGCTTCGGACCATAGCGTCTTTTTGGCGGAAAAAGCTTAGAAATTATATTTGTATACTTCCAGCTAGAACTCGATTTTATATGTTCGTTTTGTTCAAAATTTCTCTTATGTAAATTCGTAAGTAATATTAACTCTTTGTACAACTTCATATCTTTCTGAGAATATCCTTTGGGGTGCATACTTGTTAATAAATCCAACAAACCATCAGTTAGCGTGTATGATTTATTATCGAGCACCAATTGCTCATTTTCAAGTTTAACAGGGGTATTTCCAAGAAACCAGGTAACCCCATTGGTTCTAAGTCCAAATACATTTTCCGTTGGTATGTCTAAGAGTTTAAGTTTTATTCTTATACTTGCCATCTTACTCCTTTAACATATGAGACACTAATGAAGTATTCGATCCAGTGTTTAACTATTTAAACACAACGTCAACACAACGTCAACACAACGTCAACACAACGTCAACACAACATTAACACAACACCAACAAGACACTAACATATTGTTTTTTTTTTTCATTAAATTACACCTGTTTGATACATATATATTAAAGGTTATCTTCTTTGTTTATTAGGTTATATGCAGTCCTCCTTTAGGCATCATCCAGACACCCTCCAGACATCTACCCTACCTCAAGAACCGATCCTATGAATTTATAACGATATCTATAATTCAGAATTCATAGCTAATTATTATGCCATTTAATAATATTTTAAGAGAATCACCTGCATAACAAAAAAAAAGTTACTTTCTTTATAGTTACCTTTTAACGTTCTGTTAACCCATTAGCAAAGCTTTTTTTTAAAGGAAGACTTTGTTCTCCTAAACTTTCAAACTCTACTTTTAAGCGTGTAGTATTCAATGTTTTATTAGTTTAAAATCGGGTTTTGAAGTTTTTAAAATTTATTTATTAATCAAAGTTGTAAAATTTTAACTCTATAAATACGTTAAGATGCAATAAATATTGGTTTAAGTATTATGTATAAAAACATTAGCTCTGGCTTCTAATGCATTTAATTTATACATCTGTTTACCTTAATTATAATTAAAATATTTTACTATAGCAGTAACAGGGGTGATTTAAGCATTTTTTTGTTACAGAGCAAACATGTCCTGTGCGAGTAATTATGTAAAGTCAATTAGGGTTCAGGTGGAGGGGAATAATTTAACTCTTGAAACTTGTAGTAAGATTTTAAAAGAATGTACTCGTGCAATTCACAATTTAAATCGTCTGCTAAAACGTGCCAAATCAGTTTCTGAGAAGTCGCATATTTCATCTTGTTTAGGTCAAATTAAGGGCTTTCAACACATTTTAAAAGACAAAAAGGTGGGGCGTGGAACTGGTAATCGGAGCATAGGTTGTGTGGTGTAATTTTATTTGTTAGAAGTTGGAAATAAAAGCCATTAAAATATTTTTAAATTGTATTTAATAAGCATACACATAATACGTACTAAAAATTTTTATTTTAAACACCTAGCTACATTTCTATGAACAATTTTTCTCATATATTTTAGTTTACTTGGAGCCTCTGTAAAATAAAATGCAGTTGTCTTGATCATAAATTTGTCCTTCAAATACATTCCAAAAATGAATATTGCTATCAATTGCATCATAGGCAAGACTTCCAAATTTTGGTTCTACATTGACGTTATATTTGTTAGCCAATTCCCATACTATTAAAGTTGCAGGTAAACAGGATGCGTAATATTTGTTCTGTATAACAATCAACATTGTTGATAATAGTTTGTAATTTATTGGCCATGTTTCTTATTTGATGCTTGACAGCGAAATGCCTCGCTTCAACAAATCAACTAAGACTAATTGTTTAGGGATAATAATATAATAATATAGTAGTTTGAGAGGGTTAAAAGTGGAGGGGGTAAAATTATAGCGACTGTCTATTTTGTTACAGGTTTTTATGATAACAGGTGGTATTACTTTCGACTAGTAAAATATTATTGTTCTCGGTAAGTAATATATCCTAAAAATAATTAAGTCCGAAACTGTGTGTACATCTACTGCATACTAATCTTTGAATTGCAGATTTTCTACACACTACTAATTTTTCTGAACGCACCCTTAGTTCCTAAACTTTTGGCGAACCGAGGTTATAAATAGAGGTGCCACAGAGCGGTTCAGTCATTCTAGTTTTGTCAGTTGTAGAGTACAGACGTGTCAGTAGGAGCTCTTGCAATTATGGAAAAATTTATAATAGTTAAAGATGCTGTTAGAAAAATTCGAGGGTACCGGTATACAGGCCGTACTATTGAATTTAAGCTGAAATCAATACCTAATAACACCGACCCTATTGAATGGGTCAAAGACGGAATTAATCAAATTATTCAAAAAGGAGTAGAGGGGATTCAACCAATGGATCTGGTGGGCTTTAGTTTTTGCTCAAAGGACTTTGCCCGAGGTGAAGGATGGCTTGCCTTTAAGTCAGCAAAGGACATAAGTTATGATGATGTGTGGAAGGTTATCAGTAATGTGTATCAATCGAATTCATCCGGTTTAAACACGGAATATTTTTGCCTAAAAGTAACCAGTATACGGTTACCTACAGGCCAAGGGAGGGGTACCAAATATAACAGTTTTGAAGAAGAATGTGACGGAAGAAGGGGCCTAATAGCCATTAAAAATATGGACAATCTGTGCCTGCCTCGTGCTTTAGTGGTTGCCATTGCTAATGTCAACAAAGACGGCGAATTTAATAAAGTCAGAAAAGATACAGATAAGATTCAAACGAAAAGAGCTCATTCTTTGTTAGAAGATGCTCAAGTTACCATTCCTTCGGAAGGAGCCGGTATTCCCGAACTACAGAAATTCCAAGCCTTTCTGCATGAATATCGGATCGTTGTATACAGCTATGGATCAAAGGGGAGAGATGTTATCTTTGAAGGAGCTACCGAGAGCGCCAAGAGGCTTAATCTGCTTCATCATGAGGGGCATTACAACGTGATAACATCACTAACTGCTGCTTTCGGTTGTTCTTATTACTGCGAGGAGTGCCATGTACCATATGACCATAAACAGCATCACAGGTGTGGTGGAACATGTCCCGGATGTCAGCAGTCTCCAAAATGCGTAGATGATCAAATTAAGGTTATATGTGATAACTGTCATAGAAGTTTTAGGGGAAAGCTGTGTTTCGAAAACCATCTAAAGGAGGGTTCGTGGGAAAAGAGTACTGTTTGTGTCGAGATTAGGAGTTGCAAGACTTGTTTTAAAACTGTAAAGGGGAGTAGAAATCACATTTGTGGGGAAATATTTTGTAAGAGTTGTAATTCTCACATGCCAGAGAATCATCTATGTTTCATTCAGCCCGATACAGGGAAACCCAAAATTAAAGATGTACTCTACGTTTTCTATGATCTCGAAACTCAACAAGAAGAGTTATTGGCAGATGGATCGCTTGTTCACCACCCTAATCTTTGCGTATTTAAACAATGTTGCGATGAGTGTATAAATCTGTCAATTGAAATTTGTAAAAAGTGTGGAGTCTGTTTACAAAAATTAAAAGGATCGGATCCGATTGGTTCATTTACGCAACATTTATTAACCCTAAGAAAGAAGTTTAAGACCATTGTTGTAATTGCACACAATGGTCAGGCTTTCGATCATCAGTTTATTTTAAATCACATATTGACCAAAACAGATTTAACACCAGAACTTATTATGAGGGGGACTAAAATCCTTATGATGAAGGTGGGAAATGTTAAATTCATAGACTCCCTAAATTATTTCCCAATGGCTCTAGCAAAATTGCCCAAGGCTTTTGGTCTTGGAGATAATTTTAAAAAGGGTTATTTTCCACACCTGTTCAACACAAAGGCAAACGAGAATTATGTGGGTCTTTTACCGCCTATTGAATATTACTCCCCAGACACCATGAAAGACGAGGAACGTACCAAGTTTTTGAAGTGGTACGAAGAACATAAAAACGACCAATTCAATATGCAGGTGGACCTCGTTGATTACTGTGTGTCAGATGTAGAAATTCTTACACGTGCTTGCTTGAAATTTAGAGAACAATTGATGAGCACTACCAACGTTTGTCCCTTTACGGAAGCTGTTACCATTGCCTCAGCCTGTAATAAAGTTTTTAGACGAAACTTTTTAGAGCCCAACACTATTGGCATTATACCGAAAAATGGTTATAGATGGGCTGATAATCAGAGCAAAATAGCAGTTGAGTGGCTACTCTGGGAAGAAAATCAGAGGCAAATAAACATCTTACATGCTGCAAAGGGCAAAGAGGTTGTGTTACAGGGTTTAAAGGTAGATGGATACTGCTCCGAAACAAATGAGATTTTCGAATTTCAAGGATGTTACTTCCATGGATGCCCCTCATGCTACCATTTCGGTAGAAATGATCCGCTGTTGGAGGATCCCACAGCAACCCTTAATTTAAGAAATGAGGCAACACAGGCTAAAATAGCTAAATTACAAGAACTTGGCTATACAGTCAAAGAAATGAGGGAATGTGAATTTAGGAGAATTTTAAAAGACAATCCAGAGATTGGCACTTACACTAAAACACACCCTCTAGTGTCATTAACCCCTTTAAACCCTAGGGATAGTTTTTACGGAGGAAGAACGGGCAACGTTTGGGAATATTATGAAGCCAAATGTAATGAGAAAATCAAGTATGTCGACGTATGTTCTTTATACCCGTGGGTGTGTAAATATGGGAAATTTCCCGTGGGTCATCCTGAGGTAATTGTAGGGGAAAAATGTGCAAAAATAAATTTAAAAGAAACAGAGGGTCTAATAAAGTGTAAAATTTTGCCCCCGACCGACTTATATCATCCTGTATTGCCTGTTAAGATGAATAATAAATTAATGTTTATACTGTGTAAAAAATGTGGGGAAAGTATGAATTATGGGGTATGCGATCATAATGTGGAACAAAGAGCTCTGACAGGTACGTGGGTTGTTGATGAAGTTTTAAAAGCGTTGGAAATGGGGTATAGCATTTTAGAGGTTTACGAAATTTGGCGTTATCAGGTAGAGCAGTACAACGTTGAAACTAAAGAGGGTGGGTTATTTACAGGCATGATGAACAAATTCATCAAAATTAAGCAGGAGGCTTCGGGGTGGCCAAAATCATGCCACAGTGACGAGGAAAAGAATAAGTATATAGAGGAATTTTTTGAAAGGGAAGATGTAAAGCTCGAATATGCCCTCATTTTGGAAAACCCCGGGTTAAGATCTCTGGCAAAACTCATATTAAATAGTTTCTGGGGAAAATTTGGTCAACGAGAAAATCAGCCTAAAACAAAAATAATTAATGAACCTTCGGAATTTTTTTCAATGATGGTTAACCCTGGATTACATATTAATGGTATACTTCCTATTAATGAAAAAACCTTGGTTGTCAACTATGAACACACAGATGAAGCCTATGATCCCCTACCTACTGTTAATGTAGCTATTGCGGCCTATGTAACGGCACAAGCCCGTCTTAAATTATATTCATACCTTGAGCTGCTTGGTGACAAAGTTCTGTACTACGACACTGACTCTGTAGTTTATGTTTCAAAAAATGATGGTGTGGATATACCAACTGGTGAGTTTATCGGCGATATGACTGACGAACTGGAAGGATATGGACCAGGAAGCTACATTACTGATTTTGTTTCTGGAGGACCCAAGAACTATGCCTACAAGCTATTTTCGACAACAGAACAGGTGGAGAAAGTAGTGTGCAAGGTGAAGGGAATCTCACTTACCTATGAAGCCTCCAAATTGATTAATTTCGACTCCATTAAACAAATGGTTCTACAAAAATCAGATCCTGTTCCAATTGTCTCGAAGAACATTCGGCGCACGAAGGACCACATTGTGACGACCTGTACAGAAACCAAGCTTTACAGCCCCAATTCCACCAAAAGAAAATTTCTCCCTGATGGAGGCTCTGAACCTTATGGATATAAGAAACAAAAAACCATATAATGTATATATATATATAGTATTAATAAATGAGATTTACAAATATTTTGTTTTTGATTTATAAATTTTCATTCAAGGTTTTGCTTTTGAAACTTTCGTTTTACCCTAAAAATCGAAATGGGGTGCGCCTGGGGGACTCAGTTCACGTTCTGGCACCCTGTTGCGACCTTATTTAGCTAATTTATTAACTCATTAATACAGTTTCTAGATACCATAAGATTAATTATTAACTTTAGGTAAATAAGGTCAACCGGAAGTCCCCTAAATTCTTATACTATTCGTTCTAGTGCTACATTTTTATATGTTTTAGACGGGCCAATATATTCAAGACATTTAAAGCAGGAATTAGGACTATACTATTATTATTTATGCACCTGGATGTAAGTACTTGATAAGCTTTTCTATTTATTTTCCCCTGTAAACGTTTATTTTTAGAGGGTTTAAGACTCTGACTAAATATATTGTTGGCTATATTAAAAATAGTTACCACCTATATGGTATGTCAATTTTTTAATCCTTATTGCTTATTGGTATTTAGTGCCCCTATACGGGCCCCTCCTAAAATTTTACTAACGTAAAATTTAATGAGCCTCTGCCCGTTCGGGTCCTTAGGGTAGTTTTATATCATATATGTACCCTTGTTATTCTTTTAATTAGTAGCCAAATATACATGGAATGTTAATAACCTAGTCTATTTTTATTAGTATACGGGAGCTGCAAATTAATAATGTATGATAGACTACCGAAATTGGGGTATAATCATTAAGTTATCATAATAAGTTTTGATAGTCTACTAATTGTATTGGAATCTAATTATGGATATTTTTTATCTATCTTATATCGTTACACTAATTCCTGTTCGTTCGTTAGAGGATTTAATAGTTTGTTTGCAATAAGGCCTATCGGTATGTTAAAAAGCTTGAAATAAATGCTAAATGGGTAACATTTTTAACCGGTTTTCTAACATTAATCCATAATTATAATCGTTTTTATCAGTTCAAGAGCTGGTAAATAGGCGTTATCATATGTTTAAGGGTTGTTTTTAAGTACCTTTAGATGTTTCCTGTATATTTCTATACCGTTCAAGAACAAATCAGAGAAATTTTGGTCAAATACATTTTAATATCATTATTACCCCGACTTCTCCTATACAACTTATCATCAGGTGTGACCATGAATCTTAAAGGTGTGTGCCTATAGCAGACTACCGGCTATTACCTAATGCAGCATTTCTATCAATAAACGTAGAAACTAGTTTTAAACTGTAAATTTGTTCAATTTAAGGAAGCTAAATAATTGTACCCGGTTATAAAAATAATATATATATCTAAATTATTTAAATTTTTATTGTTAATTTGATAGCAATCACTAATAGTATAAGGGTTGAACCTACCCCTGGGGGTAAATTATGTTTTTGGTATACAAGTATAGAGAAATACATACTCATGTATGTATGGTAGCCTATCAAATTTAATTTCAGTCGTCAATATTACATTATGACCTTCTAACTATGAGTAACTATTCTGTCTATTAATTGCAATGGAATTTAATTATAGCCGTCCTTTTTTATCTTATATGCCTATATTATATCGACTGCTCGTAATTTCTGTTGTATAATACAGGTATTTCATAGAGGTTTTGTATGTCTATAATCAAACTGTACATTAACAAATTTTAGGATAATATTGAAGACTTCATGATCCTCTCCGCTTCCCCGTAAGTAACTACGTAGCGATAATATCATCAACTAGGCAACGGATTTATCTAATATGTCCAGTTGGCGCCATGGTAAAACGTTAGAATTGTAATCCAGTGACCCGGGATCGAATCCACACACAGGTAAAACTTTTTTTAAGTGTTTAATTTCTGTTGGAGTCCCGCTTATTATTGTGGGTACCAGTTCTTGGAGATAGGGCTTGCAGAGCCCCGACTTGTAGACTTTGAGCCCCTCAGAAAGTAGGTGGGGGTTAGAGTACCATTTGTAACGGTTCTTGAAGATAGGTCTTGCGGAGCCCTGACTTGTAGGTTTGGTCCCCAAAATTAATATCTAAGTAGTTGGAGGTTAAGGTAATAGATGGCGTATCGTGGTTTGACCAATGGTACCCTTGGTAACTAGCGCCAAGTAAGAGTGGGCCAATGGTGACTAGTGCCCCAATTTTAGTTTGTGCCATTGGTAGTTAGTGTCAGTAGTAGTTAAGGCCCTAGCAGCTAATGCCCAAGTAGAGAATGCCCATATATGGTAACTGGCGCCCTAGGCTGCAACGTCAGAGGTAAAGGAGTGGGGGGTGGCTCAAGTGCCGCAATGCCTACTTATATAGAATTTAAAGCTACATATTAGCAAATTAAAGTATTTGAAAATATACTCAGTTATAAAAGCTTTTAAACAAAAACTACCCTTTAAAGGAATGACTCTAATTTTTACAGAAATAAAACTTCTAAAAAACACAACTATAAGTTTTTGAAGAAATAGATTCTGTACGTTAGAAAAACTATAGTTTTTTGAAACTAGATAAGAAATAAAATATTTTTCAGAATAAAAACTTAGCTATACCGGGTGACAACGAATGTTGTTACCCCCCCTATTTTTTCCGTAGTTTTATTAATATAATATTTAAAGTTTTAGGAGATTCTAAGTGTATATTTTGATAGTTTTTAGTAAAGTCATAATTTTAAAATCACTTCCGGTTTGACCGGAAGTGGTATCAACTCTTTTATTTTAAATTTTTAAATAGAAACCTATTATTTTTTTTCGATATTTGAATTAAACGGCAAATTTCCTTTAAAATGACATATCACACATTATCATTTGTTTTTAAAATGGCTTCCAGGAAAAATTTTCAAGGAAATACTTAGATGGCCATGGACTCGCTAATATAACATGACTTTTTGAGAGTGGGCCATGGAAGTTTTAAAGTGGTCTATTTTAACCAGTTTTATGTTAAACAATAACATTCTTTGCGAAAGATGCTTCTGTCAAAAATATTTTAGATATGTCATATTTTTTTAAACAATGAGAAAGAATTACTCAATATTTTTAAATGGCAATAAGCCATTCATTTAGGGCCAACAAATAGCTTATTAAATTATCTTTTTAAAAATGTTTCATAAGGATGGTTTTATAATTAAAGGAGTGGCTAAAATTGAAAAAAAATCGAGAAATGTCATATTTCAAAAAAAAAAAAAAATTGAGTTCTTCAATTTTTGTCATTTCACAGAATATTTCATAGCCTACTTTAAAACTTCCATAGCCCACTCTCAAAAAGTCATGTAATATTAGCGATTCCATGGCCATCTAAGGATTTACTTAAAAAAATTCCTGGAAGCCATTTTAAAAACAAATGATCTGTGTGATATGTCATTTTAAAGGAAATTTGCCGTAGAATTCAAATATCGAATAAAAATAATAGGTTTCTATTTTTCTATTTTACTGTTTTTATACAGTTTTTTAAAGCTACGTAAAAAATATATATAATTCTTTTAGTTAGAGCTGTGTAGGCAAACATAGTGGTTTCCGTTAGGCAAAACAGTATTTAAAACAGGTTGGTACTCGTGCAACTCGTTTTGCATTACCAGATATGATTTTGACTGAGAATAATTTTCATCTAATCGATATGCTTGCACATGATTATCGTACCCAATTACTTTAGCAAATGTACATAAAAATAATATATTCCAAACACAGGCATCATCAATTCATCAATGTCTATGTATATTGTATTCAATACTTTATATACAGTACTGTTAAATTCAATTCGTTTAACGCTTGTCACATTATTTTTAAATTGCTCGTAAACTCGTACCTCTTGAGGCTTATAAAAGATTTCATTGAAATTTGCTACGACGCTAAAAATATTATCTATATACGATCCAGTGCCTGTTTTAATTGAGAGTTCAAGTCCACTATTACTAATAAATCTATTACACAATTTAAGTTGATTTTTGATTGCGAGGGTTTTAGCTATATCAACTCGTGATGCCACTACGTTAGCACACATTTTTGACAATCGATGCTTTGATTCAAAGCGCATACACCACATATTTACTAGAGGTCCTACCGTTTTCATTATTTCAGGATAATGGATCATATGATGATGCTTAGGCTTTAATGGTTGTTTAAAAATATTAATAACTATTGCATGATGTTCTGCTATCAAGGTAGCAAGCAAGATGTGGTCTGTAGATGTTACCTGTTTTGACAAAATTATTAACACAATTTCTCTTAACTTTACATAGAGTTGCCAATGTATATTTCCTTCAGGAATTAAATCCCCGACTATTACACCGAAATATAAAATAAAATATTTCATTTCTGAAGCTGTCATCTTTAAGTTGTTGTTTTTTAAGTTTTCGAAAGAAATTAATGGGGGTTTATTTTTGATTTCAAACCCATATTTAAAGTATTTTATTCGATAATTTAAAGTACTTAAAGAAAAAAATTTATCGATATTTATGAATTGGTTTAATAGGAGAATAAAATCAAAATTGCCCGCTCCTTCAAACACATCATGCATAATGTCAACAGCTTTATTTTCTGTGGCATGAAACGTATTCAGTTTGTTCCACACACAGTATTGTTTTATTCCTGTCAAGCGAATGTCATTAACTTCTAAGTCTTCGTCGTAATTTTGAGAATTTCTCATTAAGTTATTACATTCTGAAATCTGCCCTTGTGTTTCGGTGCGAAAACATTTACAAAATCTACAAAAGAAATTGGCTCTAAAACTTTCAGAAAATCCTAGAAGTGTATGAAGTCCCAAATTATCCCCTAAAATTAACGCAACTTTAAAATGCAATCTAACTTTATTTTCTTCAAGCTTTATTTCTATTCCTTTATTTTCCAAGTTATTTAATTCGTCTATTAATTTTGAAAATACTAAATTGTTCCCAAACTGTGATAAATCTGAACTATGAAATAGCATTACTAGAAATATATTATCAACAGTTCCCTGTGCTATAGGGGGAAGACAAGGAATAGAACAATACACTGCTCCCAGCTTGTGTATAGTTGTGTGTGCCCCTAAAGGATTTCCAGTTTCATACTCATCAAAATATAAATATAATAGTAGTACAGGATTATCGGATTTTGTCAAATTATTAGTCATCTTATTTTTCCAAAACTCACTTTGAATAATATTGCTTATTACAAAGATTTCCGAAGCCAATAATGTATTAACATAAGAAATAGTTTTTACGTATACGTCGGATATTTCAAAAAAACGTTTTAAAGTTGTGGAGACTGATATATACTGAAGACTCACATTTTTTTGAATTGTTCTAGAACCCACTTGCTCCATTCTCTGTCCGATTATTACATTTTCAGGTTCAACAAATTTCCCTGTTTCTTTTAATACTTTAAATCTTTTATGTTCAGTTTTGAAATGATCAAATAGGTTTTCTAAAACGGCTAACATCGACATAATGTCTGCTCTAGTTATATTTGAATTAATGCTTTCATCCAAAAAGCTTAATAAAATATCTTTAAATGCCTGAACGGAAACTGAAAATAAAGAATTAAATTCTACGATAAGATACTGAATTTGTTTTCGAGTCAATGTCACTTCATCATACATTTTGCAAACCATTTTTAAGGCCAGTGAAAACAACAAATCTGTGAATGACTTTATCTTAGAATCTCTGCTTTCGCTATTAGGAGTAGAAGTATCAGCTTGACAAAATGTATTATCTAAGTTAGCATCTAAATCTTTTTTGTATAACTTGGCATCTTTAGTTTTACTACTTGATTTATTCACAAATTTTCTATTTACACAATGAAATTTTAATACATGTTTTCGAAATGAGTTAAGTGCAGAAAAGGATCTGCTGCAATTTCTATTTTCCGAACATCTATATAAACTTTTTTCATTTAAATCGTGACGAATTTTAAAATGACATATTAATTTATGCATTGATGAAGCCTGTGTTTTGCATATGTAACAAATGGGCATCTTTAACAAACCTACTTAGTTTTTAATTAATTTACTTAAAAGGATGTTTCCTTCTTAACAGGGAACTTTTAACCCTAAACTAAAAGGCTTTCAAGAATACTTTTTAATTACTATGTAACTGGTTTTTAATATCCGAAATTAGTGCCATTGTAGAACTATTCGTAGTGTCATAAGGAGTTACCAGTTCGAAGATAAGTCGTTGTATAAACATCCATACATGCGCCGATTCTGCTGGATACTTTGCATTCATAGTATGAAAGCTCTTAAATGTTATGTCCAGGGCCTTTATAACGCTGTCAACTTTGTATTTCACGTCATTTATTATAACGTAGTATTCTAAACTCCTTTCTTCCACTCCCACACAAAGAATAAACGGTTGAAGAGTAAGGTTTTTTTCAAATAAATTACTTTTTCTTCTCTCCAGGTTTTCTTCCAAAAAACCAATGTTCTGAAAATTAAATAAATAATATAAGTATACCAATGTTACTAAAATGAAGTACCGCTTACTCAACAAATGCGCACCTTTTTATAAAAACTAGAAATTTAATTCAAATAATTTTGATGCAAAACTTATAAGACTATTAATATGTAATAATTTTTAGTACACATTTTATATGTACACTTTCCATTTAAAGTGTTCACTGATCAGTATTAACTTTGTTGTTTTAAATGTAATACCCTATATTTCTTAGCATTTTTGAGTTTTGCACAAAGTTCAAAGCAAAATATTATATAGGGTATCACTACTTACTCGAAAGTTTTTAAACATACCAACAGCTAAATATAATAATAACCTGTCTATGGGATAGGTTGAACTTAATATAACTTACTGTAATGTGGAAGATCACGCTTTCTTGCACTTCCAATTTGGAAGGTCGCCAATTTTTTTTCTTCTTATTGCCGACTGTAATTGGTGCAAACAAATATGGCAGGTAAAAGAGTCCCAGAACAGTAGGATCGGTGATAACTAAAACGTACAAAAATATACATTATAATAAAATATACTTAAGATTTTATCGTAATGGTAACACTACTAAAAGTTGATTCTTCTATCATGACTTAATTACTTTAATAGGCTCAAATCCTAGTTAGCATTGACAGTTAAATTAATACAAATTAAACATGGTAAATTACCTTTTTCTTTATTAATGGTAAGGGGCGACTTTAAATTTCTTTTTTCCACTTCATAAATAATAGCTTTGGCTATTTTGGGCCATTCGGTATAAATAAGGTTTTCCTTTTCTACATAAAGCTGTTTGAAATCCAGTTCAATCTAAAAATATAATATTTTATAATTTAGGTATTTGAACAAATAAACCAAATATTTACTAGCCATATTGTCCAGTAAAAGTAGGTAAAGGAGTATATCCCTTATAATAAAGATTACGTTTCTAACTCACAATGGACGCCGGCAGGTGAAGGGGCAGTAATTGAATTTGAAATACTCCCACCCCCCGCCAGTAAACACGAATTAACATTTTAGCGCGAAACTTTCAGTAAAATAAATAAAATTTTCACTTATAATACTAATATAGTGAGAAAATAATTCCGGAAGAAAATTTGTAACCGAAATTTAAAATGTTAAAACCTAAAAACTTGAATTAAAACCTGCAAGGGAAAAAATTTCGCAGTGTTTTTCTTTGTCATGGCCAACGTTTCAAAATAGGAGCATTTAAATTGCTTTAAAAGTGAGTGTAAAATATTTAGTAGAAATATAAAAAAAATTTATTAAACTGTAAAGCTGATAAAAAAATCAATTCCTGTAGAAATTTATTTTCATAAATTTCCGATTTATAATTTCCTCAGTTGCCGTATCAAATTTCCAGCTTAATTTTTATATAACAGAAATTCTCGCGAAAGTTTTAGTAAGCCCTTTAAGAGTTTCAATAGTAAAAGTTTGGCGTCAACATTGGCACATGGCACATCCCTACCCAGTCAGTCAGAAGATGACAATATCATTTGATATACCTATAAATTTTCAAACTTACTAAATTATATCCATCATTCTGTTTTAAGGCAGGGTATTTTTCAAAAACCTCCGCTATTGTCAATTCTTTGTCACTCTTTCGGCTTTCTACTGACAAACTCCAATAATGTAATACTCGATGCCAAGGTTCAACGTTTATTTTTAAGAAGTTCAGAGCAGTACTAATCTCATTGGGCATGGGATCTACCACCTGGGGTTCATCAACTGGCTGTGCTATTGGGTTTCCTATATTTGCAGCGGTTTTGATAGCTGATAATGTATTGACATACTAAGAATATAATTTCCCCTTGGGTGATATTTTGGGCGAAGTCGCTGTTCTTGATCGGTATGGTATATAGTATGTTTCACTGTGTTCTTGGCTAAACAGTTGCGCTATTTCTTCGGAAATGCGAATAAAATAATTTGGTGGAATACTAAAATAAATACCAAAATGTATTAATATTTCATCTAATAAAAAGTAAAATATCGAACAAAAACAAATTAAACTTAATTTTTCGACGACTATAGTACTGAAAATCAGATAAAGTAAAAGTAACCAGAGAATTCTTAAAAATATTTTTGATTTGCTTAATGGTTTGTATTAAATAAAAGCAATGACCGGCACAAATTTGTAAATATAAAATACGCATCACGATCTCGGACAATTTAAGAAACCTCGAACGTTAAAAAGTAAATTACTTGAAGGGTTGTTTTATGGTAATCGTGAAAAACACATATGTAACACGTGCCGAACGACTACCAAAACTTATTAATTTTTAAATTTTCACACTCGTTGTAAAAGCCTGATTCGCCACTTGTTATACAATTTACTATTTTAAACTTACTTTTTTTCTATATTAACAAAATAATTTATTATGAGTCTGCATAATTTATTTCTCAGAACATTATCAAGGAGGCCTTCAGATGTCCTTGACAATATTATCCGCCCATCTACATATTGTTTTAAAAATTCATCCAAGCTGTCTGGAAAGATCGATTTTTTTTTTTGGGACAATTTCTTCCTCTTCAGATGCTTTTCTTTTCAAAGTTTCACATACAGAAGACTGATCGGAAGGAGGAGGGGGCATTAATAAAACAGAATTATCTTCCGTAACCGTATCTAATAAAATTATATTTGGCAGCCCTGCGTAATTCTCATCGAAGCTAAGGTTGGCAGTAGCATCAGAACTGCTCAGAGTTTGGGTGGAGGCCGATGCATCAGAGTGAAGAACCCAGCTCTCCACGTTATACTGCTTATACCTAGCTCTGAATTTTATTCGTAGGCCAGTTTTTACAATGGTACTATCTATGGAGGTCTGGTCTAGAATATTAAAAGCCTCCTCGTCTATTGCTTCGTCCCTAAAAATGGGGATTAGATCCTCGAGATTCCATTCTTTTAATTTTTTTTCCACAAGTTCGTCAGCCATTTTGCATACAATCTACAAAACAAGTAATGCTTCCTAAGGCTTTTCCTACGAGTATGTGGAAATAAAGGCACTTGTTATTTATTTATTTAAATATTTGTGTCACAAATTTAAAATTCTTACACACGTCAGTCTTAGGCAAGTAGGTACCTAACTATTTTATATCCATCAGAAAAGATTTTTTGTTTGATTTTGTAAAAAAATTAAAAAAAAAATTTTTTGTCCTAAAAATTTGCATACGAACCTTAAATTTACTTGTGAACAACTTTTTACAGTAAATTTTTTTTCGAGTATACCGACGAGCTTGCATTAGAACTTTTGAGGAAACTACTGAAAATATTTTTTTTGAAAATCGATAGGTTTACGTTTATCGATATGCTCTCTTAAACTAAAATAATAACATGTTTCTGTCACTTCCGGTTATACCGGAAGTAGCTTCAACTTTCATTTTTTAAATACAATATAGCATTTTTTATTATATTTTTGGGTTTTGTATTAAATTTTATGGAACACGTTTTCACCTAAGTCTACCAATTTCTGAGATATCTGCATATTTTGTAATTATTTTGTAACGGCATAGCGATTAAATTATCCATATATATATTTTACTTTAGCTCCTGGACTACATTTTTTTTGTTATTGTATAGTTAAAGGATCAACAAATCTCAAATATCACTATGGAGTATCCATGTACATTTGTTTTCATGGCAAACTTGAAAAAATCGTATTTAAAAAGAAAACTTGATATTATTAGGTTTAGTGAGGAAGCCTAGCTTCAACTACGCCTTATGTAATTTTCTTAATTACAATAAAGACATTTATAATTATTATTATTTATTATTATTATTATTATATTCTAAAAAAACCCGTTGATATAGGTAT
The DNA here is from genome assembly GCA_963969555.1 of Polydrusus pterygomalis. Classification (NCBI taxonomy): domain Eukaryota; kingdom Metazoa; phylum Arthropoda; class Insecta; order Coleoptera; family Curculionidae; genus Polydrusus; species Polydrusus pterygomalis. Next base: position 87,307,429 of record OZ018379.1, read on the forward strand.
AGAAAAGTAGCACTTTTAAGGAGCAGTTAATTTATCATCATATAAAAAAATATACATATTAAAATAAGAAAGTTTTTAATGTTTAATGTTTTTTACAATGATCCCTTAATTGTGACCTCCCTATATATTTTATGCCAAGTTTAATTATTTTTTGATTCTTTAACTATACAATAACAAAAAAAATTTAGTCCAGGAGATAAGGTAAAAAATATATATGGATAATTTCATCGCTATGCATTTACGAAATAATTACAAAATATGCAGATATATGAGAATTTATAGTGAAAGAAACATGTTAAAATTTTAGTTTAAGAGAGCATATCGATAAACTTAAACCTACAGATTTTCAAAAAAATATTTTTAGTAGTTTCCTCAAAAGTTCTAATGCAAGCTCGTCGTGAATCACCCGGTATAAAATAAAGGCATGCAATTGGCCGAGGTTTCAGACCTATTTATTACCAAAATCTTAGCAGAAGAGGTCCTTAAAATTTTTTTTTTTTTAATACAATAAGGACGCTGTCAAATCAATGCCAATGCACGTGTTTACAAAAAACATTTTTTAAGCACAAATAGAATCATCTGTTGCCATTAAATTAACATTTAAATTTTGGTAAAGAACACGTCTTTACACTTTACCCTGAATATAATCTTTGTAATCGTGGTTATGTGACAATTTAACGTTTAACCTACTCAAAATGACAGCTTAAGAATGGAAAAAAAAGATTTACTTAAATGCTACCTTTAATAAGTTTAACCAAGGTCTTCTAAAATCAAGGGCCAACAACTCCAAAAATGTACATGTATTTTGGGAAAACATGGATTTCCTTGAAATCACATAACATCACACTGCCATTGCCGGGCAGTTATAATAGATTTCGGTCGATTTTTCGAAATCACATAAGATTTTGGACAATTTTCCGAAATTACAAAGGATTTGGTATGATTTTTCGAAATCATAGGATTTCTAATATTTTTATAGACATACAATATACCGAGAAAAACTTGAATTTATTTCAAATGTGTCCCTAAAAACTAAGATTGCGCTTTTCCGAGGTTTATCGTTTAAGCTGACATTTATGTAAATCTCTGTTTCGTTTTCATTGGCTCATCCTGTACAGTTAAATTTAAGATTAAATTTAAACGTCAAATAAGTCTTTAAATTTATCAAAATATCTAAAAAATTACGTTAAATAAACGATGGAATTTAAAAATCGACGGTCTATATCAATTTCCGATAGCTTTCAAAAATCGCCTCCTAAAGTTTCATATATATAGAATAGAATATAGCAGAGCAAATATTTTTTTAGTGGACAAGAAAGCCTATGTATTATATTAAATAATTTAATTATAAGGTTAGGTTAGGTAAGGGTGGCAGACCTTTGGTTTTGACCAAACAGTCTCACGTAGTATTATTAGGTCCGTTGTGATACCACACGTGTTCTGTAGAACCCACCTTCATCATTTTAAGTATAAAGTTGATTTGAATTACTTATATTCATTTAACTTAACAATGTCAAATTATTCCCAACCAACAAAATGATTTCGGGATGATTCTACGACTACCGTTGTGATTTCTATGATTTTGAACACGGACTTCGGGATATCGAGAGATTTCCCGACAATTTATACACCTATTTCGTAGAGTGGTTGGCCTCTCGACAAACATGCTTTAAGATAAATTATTGTAAAATGTATTATAATATACATACTTACTATTATTGTACACAGTGTCAGTTTTATCACTTGTTAAACACAGAATGCACAATGCACAATCATGTCCCGACGCGACGATGGCGGCATTCGAGAGCATAATGACTAATGACGATGACCAGGTGGCGTTGGGGTGAAGTATATCAACCCGGTTATTTGGGAATATAAGATTTCTAATAACACGCAATTAACAGGTCGCTGCGAGTATTATGCTGTCTTTTAATAATGCCTGTATTATAAGCGCGGGAAACTGATTCGCTAAACGTATAAGCATGACTTTTAGAGAGTATAAGAAAAGTTTAAATAAGCGAGATTGTTATGGATAGAGATTTTTTTTTATAACTGTTATGATTACTCTAATAGTGGTAAGCGAAAATATTGTTGTCGGTGCAAATTAGGGACTTACAAACTTTCTAATGGGTTAATTATTCTCAGTGTATGTTCATATCTATACCTCTGATTATGATATTTAAGAGTTTTTGGTCTGGGAGTAGGTACGTGTGGTACTGAATTTTGTTTGCTAGAAGCATTTTAGTGGCGGCTCTATGGCCGTCTGGAGTTTTAGGCGTGAAGGTGATGCCTGAATAGGTTGATTTGACATTTTCGATTTCGATATGCATTGCTTTTAGAGTTTCGAGTATTTTTGACCATTGAGCGGTCGTATGGGCAATTATTGGAACAACGTCTGGATTTTTGTTTGGGAAAGAACGAGGGTTTTGGGAGGTCGACGAAGATTCCTCATCGTCCTAAGGACGGTGAGGTTCCCCATTACCAAAAATCGGTGTTTGGGGAGCCAGATTTTGCGCATTTTTTTGGCCCAACAGGGGTCTGTTTACAATAAAGTTTTTAACAGCAGGATTGCTTGAAGTAGGTATGTTTGGTGGAACGTATGAGTTAGTATTGCTTTTTAGTGCCGGAAAATCGGCCGCCGAATATTCGGCGGCCGGATGATTTTGGTTTTCAGCCGAATGCTCGGCAGGTGAGTATTCAGTGTCTACCATTTCGATGTTGTGATCAATGGCTATTTGATTTGGAGATGTTTGTGTGTTTGAGGAGTTTTGAATATGGTTAGAGAGAGCGTTGATTTGCTCTACTAAGTGTTTGTTTTGTTCTCGCATCTCTTCAATGAGGGAGATTAGCTTTTGGATTTGCTGCTTTTGATTTTGGTTTTGCTGCTTTTGTTCGGCCAATTGTTTGTTCATCTCTTTGTGTCTGAGTTTAAGTTCACAGTATTTGGTTTCTGTGTTTTTGATGTTGGATTTAGCCATTTTTGAGGGCGGCATTGTGTGGCCCGCCGAAAACAGCAAGTGCTGCTTTGGGGGCTGGTTTTTGTGCTGGTGCTACTGCAGAGTGAGATTTTTGTGTTCTTGCTTGTGTGAATAAAGTCGAACAGACTTACTCAGTTCGGCCTGTTCTTTAGACTTTAAAACACTCTGGATTGTGTCGCCGGCCTGGGTAGTTTTTTCTTGATGTTTGTTGCTTCGATATTGTCAAGAAAAGTCGGACAAGCCTACTTAGTTCAGCCTGCCCTTGTGACTTTTTCGACGTTGGTATTTGCGTGGCTTTGATAATTGAGCTGTGTAGATGATGATTTATGGAACCAAGTTGACGCACACGAGAGTCGATTTTGGGAGTAGGAGCCCTGTAATGGGGCACAGGGACAGGCACCCTGTGTTAAAAATAACACAGTTAGCTGATGTCCCCCCTTGCTTCCTACTCTCAATTCGAAACAATGGGCTAATCAAGCGATGCTCCTGACGGTTAGCTCAAAATGTAGACAAATAACTAGATTTGTAGATTTTGAGATTTTGAATTGGCACTTTGGAAAGTTTCGACTTGACACAACGGATGCTAGCGATCGACTGAACTTAACTGAACTGAACTAGCTAATTTCTGTTACTGTTTTAGTGTATGCATCAAATTTATAGTCCGCGGACCTGACGTCAAACGCCGCGGCTCGACCAGTTTTTTTCCGCGGGCCCTCGACTTGCCGAAATGCACTTGCATTTTTAATATTGTTTTTTGAATTAAAAGTTTATTAATTAACTTAAAAATATTTTGACAACGGTGTCTTGTGTATTTTATCCATCTGCGTCGAATGGCGCATTCAGATTTTTGCTAACTCAAATAATAACAAAGTTATTAAGAGGTTTGTGTGAAAAATAATCAAAATCAACGTTTTGCAAGTATAAAGTGATGGCGATTTTACTGATTGGCTCAAACGCGATTTTAAGGCGGAGCTTAAAAATTCTTAACAAAACTCGGCCCATATTGCGAAGGTAGTTTTACACACACACACACACATTCTTGAGCGAGCGTGACAGCAAGGTGGATAGAGTAGCTTTGCCTAACGTTCATAAGTTCAAGTCATTTTGTGTTTCTCCAAGTCTTCAAGTGCGATTTTCTAAATGTCCAGTAGCCAACAAGCAGTATAGCAGCAGTCAAAACAAGCAACAAAATCCCAGCCGGTCGTGCTTTTTAGCCGAACCGCGCTGGTTTTTCCGGCCTATGCCAAGCCATACATAAACATCGTTATTCAACTAAGTACTCTCGATCGCCCGTGGTACCATTGCTACGATCCAAGTGCAGGAAGTAAGGGGGGACATATCTAACCGTGCTTGCACGGGGTGACTGTCCCTGTGCCCCATTACAGGGCTCCTGCACTTGAAATCGGCTCTGCGCGTACGCGGCTTGCGAGTGTTACTCTACATAAAACAAGGCATCTAAAATGGCGGACCAAATAAACATGGAACAACTGAATCTTCAGTTCCAACAACAGCTCCAACAAACAAAAATTGAGCTAGAACAGAATCTAAAATCTCAATTCAGGTCACTGCTTGATCGAAAAATTGCTGAATTCAACAAGCAAATCGATGACTTTACTCATCAAATCCAAACAAAAGATGAGGAAATAAAAACCCTCAAGCTACTACTATCGGAAAAAGCTGAAAAAGCTCAACAAAATCAATCTGCTATACAAAATATGGACGATGATGAAACCCCTTTCGTTCTGCCGAAAGGGCGCAACCAAACCAAGAAACGCTCAAACAAATCAGAGGCTCAACAACCTGCAATAAAAACTCAAAAACAAAATGGCGGCAAAACAGGCGCTACCAGCACCGAAACTAAAGCACCACCCTCTGCGGTGAATAACACCACGCCCTCTGTGGCGAATCCTACACCTCAAGCGCAGTCGCACTCCGACTCAACACAACAACAAACAAAATCAAAAATACCACCAATTGTCCTCAGAGACAAGAACAAATACAATGCCGTTACTGCACATTTTAACAGCAGCGGTATAGGCTACGGCCATTCTACTACTGTCCCGGAGGGTGTGAAAATTCACCCCTCAACTGTAGATGACTACAGAAAAATTGTCAGCTTTTTCGATACTGAAAGTATCCCCTACCATTCCTATCAATTAGAAGAAGAAAAATATCTTCACATAGTCATCCGTGGTATCCTCGAAACTATTTCTGAGGAGAAAATAAAAACCGAAATCGAGTCCCTCGGCTTTCATCCCAAGTCTGTAACCAGATGGTTACGTAAAGACAAAACCCCCATGCCACTGGTTCAGGTCTTAGTACCAAAAACAGAAAAATCGATTTTCAATTTAACAGGGTTACTCAATATGAGGATCAGAATAGAGTCGCAGAGAGCAAAAAGTAGTAACACTCAGTGTTATAATTGTCAATTATTTGGCCACTCGTCAAACAGGTGCAAGGCCCCACCCAAATGTGTCAAATGTGCAGATAATCATCCCACAAAAATATGCAGCAAAACAAAAGATACACCAGCTAAATGTGTTAATTGTCAAGGCCCTTATCCTGCCTCCTTTAGCGGGTGCCCTAAACACCCCCTTAAAATGAAGGAAACAAGACAGGAAAATAACTTCAAATGGGGTACCCAAAATAACAACAATCTGGCCACTCAAGCCAGCACCACACAACAAGCTCCTCAGGTTTTCAAAGCCATTTCGGCCTTACACCAAGCTATGGAACAATTCATGCAAAACATCCAAACACAACTTAAGAACACTCTACTTCCATTAGTACAAAACACAGGCCTAACACACACCCAACAAACAAAATTAATATACAACATAATCCAGCATATCTAAAAATTTGCTCATGGAACTGCAACAGTATTAAACGTAAAAAATTAGAAACACAAAAATTTCTGGAAGATAACGAAATAGACGTCCTGCTTCTACAAGAAACATTCCTTAAGCCTGCAGACAGATTCAACATAGCAAACTATGTCTGCCATAGAACAGACAGACTAAATGGTGCAGGAGGCGGCACCGCGATACTTATCAAAAAAGGCATTAACCATCATCAGGCTACTATCATACCACCAGTTACTATCGAAGCCACTGCAATATCAATACAGTGGCACCAAAACAAAAACCTGAGGCTAATATCAACCTACATACGCCCTGACAGTATAGTAGATCCGATTGAACTTAATAACCTTCTAACAGAAGAACCTGTAATATTAGGCGGCGACCTAAATGCAAAGACCAGAGAATGGGGCAACAGAATCAACAACCAAAAAGGCAAAACCATTAAACACGCTGCAGAAATATTTCTGTTCAACGTCATAATCCCCGATGCACCTACTCATTTTCACAACGCTAACCCTCAAGCTCTGCCCGAAATTCTGGACATTTTCATTAACAGAAACTGCCCTCAAACCTCCATACCAACAGTCATTCATGATCTCACCTCCGACCACCTTCCGGTCATCATGGAAGTAGGAGACCCAAATTTAAAAAGCCGTAAATACAAACAAACTAAAATCACAAATTGGCACCACCTTAAACAACTGCTGAACAACGCTCCAAGTCAAAACCTAAACATCAATAACACAAACGACATAGAAACTGCAGTCCTGGAACTCACCAAAACCATACAAGATTCTGTTAACCAAGCCACACACACCAAACAAACTGAATACTCTAAATACGGCCACATCCCGGCAGCAATCAAAAACAACATTAACATAAAAAACCGACTATTGAGAAGGGCATACAGAACTGGTGACCCAGCCATAAAACAACAAGCAAATGCTATGTCAAGACAAATAAAACTTGACCTAGAAGAGCTATACAACAACAGATTTAACGACGCCCTAGAAGACCTCAACCTAGAGGAGGGCACTCTGTGGCAAAAAACCAAACTAATAACGAAAGGCCAAAGGAAACCAATCCCCCCCCTGTTATACAACAATACAACTATAATAAACCCCATGGATAAATGCAATGCCTTTGCCGAATCCCTGGAAAACCAATTCACTCAAAACACTACCACCAATCACCAGCAAGAACAAAGAATCAACAACACTATTCAAATTTACAACTCTCTACATATACCAACACATAAAATTCCAACAATTAGTACCAACACAATTAAAAGCATTATTCAATCAATACCAGCCAAAAAAGCCCCAGGCCACGATGGCATAAGCAACAAAGTCCTAAAGGCATTGCCAGATACACAAATAGAAGCCTTAACAAAAATCATAAACGCCATCCTGAAATTTCAACACTACCCAACTACCTGGAAACATGCTCACATCATCCTAATCCACAAACCCGGTACAAACAACACTATATCAACAAACTACAGGCCAATCAGTCTCCTGCCAAGTCTTAGCAAAGTTGCCGAAAAAGCAATCCTGGAGAAAATCCGTGAAAAAACGGAGGAACTCAGGATCCTACCAAATGAACAATTTGGCTTTAGACCATCCCACTCTACAGTCCACCAGACAACAAGACTGGCAACAAACATTATAAAAGCATATAATAGAAAACAACATACAGCAGCAGTTTTCCTAGACATCTCAAAGGCCTTCGACCGTGTCTGGCACGAAGCACTAATTATTAAAATGATCAGATCCGGCTATCCAAATTACCTCATAAAAACAGTTCAATCCTTCATCACTGGCAGAACTTTCCAAGTAAAACTGGAAGGACTCCTATCAAGACTTGCAAACATAAAAGCAGGGGTCCCCCATGGATCACCGCTTTCCCCCCACCTGTTCAATATATTCATGGCAGACATTCCGAAAGATATTCTCACGATACTAGCCCTCTTTGCTGACGATACAGCACTATTAACCTCTTCAAAAAACCTGGACTACGTCATAAGGAAAATCCAAAGACATCTCGATGCTATCTGCACATGGATGGCCAAGTGGAAAATCAAAATAAACCCGGACAAAACCCAAGCAATACTATTCACTAGATCAAGAAAAATCCCACCTCGAAACATTACAATAAACCAAACTAACATTCAATGGAAAAACCAGGTAAAATACCTACGTCTTACTCTTGACAAAAAACTCACCTGGCAAAAACACTTATCAACCACTCTTTCAAACTCCAACAGGCTACTGCATGTTTACTACCCATTCCTTCATAAAAACAGCAAACTAAACTTAAGAAATAAAACAACATTATACAAAACCTGCATCCGGCCAGCCATGCTATACGCTTTTCCAACGTGGTCAACACTCAGTAGAACAGGAAAAACAAAACTCCAGAGGTTCCAAAACAAAATATTAAGAATCATAACAGGCGCACCATGGTATGTTAGAAATACAACTATACACAGAGACCTAAACATGGAAACAGTCGAAACGTTCATCGAAGAAACAAAAAACAAATTTCTACAAAAGGCAGGCATCAACGAAAACCCACTAATCAGGGACTCACACACCCATAACCAAAACGAAGACGGTGTCTACAGACTACCAATATAAAAAACGAACCAGCCAGACTATTGGTTCACACAACTCTTTCAACACATGTATCAGCTAAGCTGCAAAAAACGTAACACATAAAAGAAGTCAAAGGTGTAAAACCTAACTTAAAAATACGAAGAAGATCCATGGGGGGAAGGTAGTTTTGCGTAATGATGTTTTCTCGCGGTTTAAATAAAATATTTTTGGGTGAATTGACTACCGCGTTTGTATTAAAATCCTCGATACAATTGGAAAAATCATCATTAGCAAAGTTAGCATTTTTATGCATGATTGAATCTAGCAATGGTTTCACGGGTTTACTCAATTGAAAGGTGACGCTATGTGAAAGCTCATCTTCCTCGTCACTACTATCCGAAATAATATTATTTTGTCTATTGGGACCCATGTGGTCCCAACAATAACTTGGACTGTCTACATTAATTAATTTTGTAACTTGTGTAAGACCCACAGGGGGTGTGTGTTGAGGTTCCCCTTCTCCACCCGTTGGTTTTGAATTTCCCAACGCCTCAATACGCTGTGACATTTTAAGCTCTAAAGCCTTTGACCGTGTCTGGCACGAGGGGCTCCTAAGCAAACTGCCTTCTTATGGTATGCCCGGTCGATTTTGTTCATGGTTGTCTAGCTTCCTCAAGGACCGCTCTCTGGAAGTGGCGATTGACGGGTTTCTCTCAGACACCTTTACCATCAATGCTGGTGTTCCTCAAGGGTCCATATTATCTCCCACTCTCTTCTTACTGTACATTAACGACCTTCTAGCGAAAACAGAAAATCCATTATATTGCTTTGCTGACGACAGCACACTTATCTCATCTTTTACTTTGAAACCTCAAACATCGGCTACTGACGCACATCTTCGCAGACAACATGAGGTATCACGCCTCAATAAAGACCTGGAAGAAATTTTGTCTTGGGGTGACAGTAACCAAGTCGAATTTAACGCTCAAAAAACCCAGGCTGCAGTTTTCTCTAAGAAGGTCAACATTGCAGAACCCGATATCGTTATGGCAGGACACGCAATTCCACTGACTTCGTCTATTAATTTGCTGGGTGTCAACCTGGGAGGAAATATGTCTTGGCATAATCACGTAGTGGCAATCGCCAGGGCAGCTTCTCAGAAGCTCGGTATACTTTTCCGTACCAAAAAGTTGTATACACCTCAACAACTTTTGACACTCTATAAAGCCCAGATTCGACCATCACTGGAATACTGCTCTCATATCTGGAGTTCTGCGCCGAAGCATACCCTTCGGTTGTTGGATTCCATCCAAAGGAGAGCCGTTCATCTAATCGGCGACCACGAGCTGACTAAGAACCTCGACAGCTTAGAACATCGAAGACAGGTTGGTGATTTGGCTCTCTTCTACAGATATTTTCATGGCAAGTGTTCGACAGATATTGCCCGCTCGATTCCACCTAGAGTAATGCATAGCAGAAACACACGACGAACCACTGCCGCCCATCCCTATGTGGTTCAACTTAGTACACCCCGAACATCATTGTTTCAGAACTCTTTCATTTGGAGGACGTCATCTTTGTGGAACGGCCTTTCTGAGACCGTGTTTCCAACCGAATATAACCTCCAACGATTCAAGAAAAACGTAAATTGCTTTCTTCGCACACGCACCGCTCCCAGAGCGCCTTAAAGGATTTTCCTATAGTGCTTGTGCTCGATTATAAAAAAAAAAAAAAAAAAAAAAAGGGATTTAAATTTAAAGTTGGTCAAAAAATGACTCTGAAGGGGGCACACTTTTAAAATAACGAAACGTCGTATTTGTACAACGTGGCAAGAAATATATATTTAATTTTCACGGAGGGCTTTAGAGTGATTAATTTACAGGGTTAGTGTTTTAATGTGGTGTGTAAGAGCTCGGCCTTTATTTACATAAACCTCTTGTAGTTTAAGCTGTTTTGGTATACCAAGTTTACTTATTACCTAACTCTTAATAATTTATAAATAGCATTTGTAAAAGTCCTATATTGCTAAGCTAGTATTGTTTATTATAAATTATCCGCGGTTAGAAGGACGCACTAAAAAGTGTTCACTGGACGCATTTATGACGCACTAAACAGTGTTTTTGATTGGGCACATGTATAAAAACTAAAATCTTAAAATTAAGCTTTATAAGTTGTAGCGAACGAAACTTCAAAAATAATTAAAGAACTGAAACTCAAACTCTTGTGGTATAAGAAAATAAAAGCATATTCGAATATTAGCTACAACTTATATTACAACGAGAACTGGAAATAATGCTTACTAATACTAACTTATATGTTAGATTTAACAAGAATAACTAATTATCACTCTATGGTGATTTTCACTAATTACCATTACTTTTTGCTATGAAAATAAGTAATGGAAACAAAAAGATTAATAATTAGTAATGGAAACAAATAAAATATTAGTTACCCATACTTTTAATATGAAAAATATGTAATGGTAACAGAAGTCTTGAAAATAAGTAATGGGAACAAAAAATGTTAGTTACCCATACTTTTTGAACGTTATAATATGTAATAGTAACAAAAATGAGATTTTTTGAGCTGTTAGTAACCGTTACTTTTTATAGTGCAAAAAATGTAATGGTAACAAGATTAAATTTTGCTTGCAGCTACCGTTACTTTTTATAATCGAAAATATGTAACGATAACAAAGTTTTTAATATTAAATAAACTGTTTTAATTAGTTCTGTAATGAGTTCATTGTACAATGTTTTTGAGTCCTTTGACACGGTTTTTGACGCGAGATTGTCGCACTATGGTCTTTGAATAATATTGTTGAAAGTCTTAATTTGGTTTAGTTTTCTTGATACAGTAATACTTGCGTCGACACTTTTAGGTCTTAAAATTGTTTATGAGAGTTGAGTTAGCTTTTGATACAATTTTTTAGGAAGTTTATACAGACTACTTTTGAGTGCTGCCAAAAATCTATGGACAACAAACAATTTCGAACTGTCTACGGAACCTTTCTAGCTTGTCGACTGCGTGGCATGAATTTCTTTTTAAAATTGGATTTTGATGTCTGGATCCTGAAACCAGAAACTTACTAAGACGCTTCGTAAGCAGATAGCAGTCTTTTTCCTTAACCTTTTGCCACGCAATCTAAAACACTGGGCCCTAACTAGCACCGAAACGTAAATCTGTTTGTTTAAACTTCTTCTCGCTTAATTATTGCCGAACGGTATGCTTATTGTCGACAATAAAAAAGCTTGCCTTAAATCCTCGATAATGTTAGAATTTAAGTTTTTCGAGCTCCCGAGGGCGCACCTAACTCTTCTGGAATGAGAATAGCTCTGAGATCCAAATATATATTCGATCAGTGTTTTTATGTTAGGTTGCCCTTTTACATCTTTTGATTAGTCGTGTGCTTTTTTCAGCGAACCTACGTTGCGACATGGATTGGAAAGGAAACTATTGTTGAGTAGAATGGCCCTGAGTGCAGGTGAGAGTATTAAGATAATTATCGAAAAATTCGTCTAGTAACGAAAAATTTTTAGTTGGCAAAGACTGAGTAAGTTGAATTTGTTTTATTATTTTTTATTTTTTTTTTTTGAGAAAAAGTACAGTGGGGAGAGGGGCGGCTCGTGCTGCGTGGTAAGCGCTGACCGAGCCGCCACTGACCTTCTTACTGCGGTAGCCAGTCTCTTGGTAGTCTGTAGGTGCGGGGACGGGGGGAGCGGATATGTGTGGATTGTATGTGGATGTTTGTGGATAAATCGGTTGTCCCATAATACTTAGAGATCAATTTTATTAAATGATTATGAATTGTTTCTATACCTAATTCTCGGCGTAGAAGGCGGGTTAGTGTAAATCTTGGGGCATCGGTAATAATCCTCATTACTTTGTTTTGTACAATTTGTAGTTTGCTGTGGTTACTTTTGCACATGGTAGCCCAAGCGGGGGCACCGTAGAGCAAGACTGGTCTTATCATTATTTTATATAGATTAATTTTTGTTGCAATATTTAATTTACTGTTTCTGTTGAGCAGGGGGTAAAGTGCCGCAACCTGTCCCTGGGCTTTATGTATACGATTTTGGAGGTTATGTTTCCAGGTCAGCTTCTTATCAAAGTCCAGACCAAGATACTTGGCGTTATTTTGCCAATTTATTGGAATATTATTAATTCTTGGGCGCATGGGTGCAGGTAGTCTTGATTTTGAAAAGAAGACAGCCTGAGTTTTAGCCTCGTTGGGGCGAATCCTCCAATCATGCATCCATTCTTCAATAAGATTAATATGATTTTGAATTTTTGCTAATATCCAATCAGTTCGCCTTGAGGAGGCAGTTATCGCAGTATCATCCGCAAACAGATAAGTTTTTGTGTATCTATATTTAGGAAAGTCCGCTGTGTAAAAAGTATACAGTGGCGGCGCTAGGGGGGATCCCTGTGGGACCCCCGCCTTAATATTACGTGTGGTAGAAGTACCGTTTTCGTATGATACTGCGAATGTTCTGCCCTCAAGGTACGAGGCAATAAATTTGATAATGTAATGCGGGAAGCGTGCCTTGATTAGTTTAAGGAGAAGCCCGTCGTGCCAGACTCCGTCGAAAGCTTTACTTATGTCTAAGAAGATTGCGCTAGTTTTATGGCGAAAATTAAAGCCGGTCGTGATATCGGCCGTGAGTCTGGTGGCTTGGCGCACCGTGCAATGCGCAGCTCGCAAACCGAACTGTTCTGGTGGTAAAAGGTTGTGTTCTATGATGAAATTATTAAAGCGTTCAAGCATAATAGATTCTACAACCTTGCCAAGACACGGAAGTAGACTAATGGGTCTATAGCTCGCGGCCGATGTCAGTGGTTGAAGCGGTTTTGGTATTAAAATCAATTTGGCATGCTTTCATGCTGCTGGAAAGTGACCCAATTTAAAAATGGCTTGTATGATACATGTGAAGCCGGCAACTGCACCGTCCGGCAAACATTTGATGGCAATATTGCGCACCGCGTCGGGACCGGAAGCTTTTTTAATTTTTAATTTGGCTATAAAATTGGCGACTACCTCCGCGGAGACTGCTTCAGCATTTTGGTCATTAAATAAGTTTCTGGGCATTTGTTTATAGAGTTCAACCACTCTGGAGATCCTTGCATCTCTAGCCGGATTATGCGAAAATTCGTTGGTGAATTGTTTTTCCATGTGGTCCGCAAACATTTCGATTTTTATCTGTGGGTCAGAGACAATGCTATTATCTAGTGGGTTTATTAGCACCGATTGCGGTTTTTTGCCACCCCTAGTTAGCGATCTCGTGAATTTGAACACAGAATTATCTACTAGTTCGAGACCACATGTTTTTTCCTCCGACCTTTTTGATTCGTGGTTGGAAATAAGAATTTTTATTTCTTGTGATAGCCTATTGGCTTTGGCTTTGATGCGTGGATCCCCAGTAGCGTACGCTTGTCTCAGTTTTTTGTTTTTTATTTTAATTTTTGCAATTATCTCCGCAGGGAAGGCGCCAAATTTAGAGTATTCCAGTGTTTTTATGTTAGAAGCTTCTTCAACGGCCTTGTTGATGTTAGCTGTAAGCCTGTGGACATTTCTGTCGATGTCCTCGGGGGTAACGATAGGAGGGAGAGGAACATGTTTATTCATGTTAATTTTAAACAAGGACCAATTTGTTATATTTTTTGTATAGGTTCCTCTTCCTCGATCGCGGGGGTCACCGTACTTGATAATCACAGGCAGGTGATCCGAGGACAGGTCAGAAATGGTCACAGGTTGAGAAAGTTTATTTATATTTTTGATAACAAATATATCAAGAATTTCTGGCAGGCCATGAGATGAAAAATGAGGGTGCGATTCCGGCTGGAGAATAAAATAATTTACATCAAGTGAGAATTGGAAAAGTTTGAGCCCGCGCGTGTTTTGGCCACGACAGCCCCAAATCTTATGTTTGGCGTTAAGATCGCCCCCTATTATAGTTTCATGATTGTTGTCAAATATCTTTTCTAGGCAGTTGCCATCAAAGTTGACCGACGGTCTACAGTATGCCGAACCCACATGCAGCCACTTATTATTTTTGATTTTAATTTTGACAAGAGTGTACTCCAAATGTTCGCAGTCAATGGGACCTGGCACGTGAAGAGCATAGACGTTCCTCTTAACCAGCACCATGGTGCCCCCTTTGGGTCTTGTTGGTCTGTCATTACGGAAAACGGTAAAATTGGGGAACGTGAAGCGATCCCCTTTAGCCATGTTTCTTGGATAAGAAGAACGTCTATGTTGTGGTTTTCGATAAAATTAAGAATCTCCGGCTTTTTGCCTTTGATTCCATTTATATTTATAGTTGCAATTTTTAGATACGCTGCCTCGAATATTTTAGCCATTCAGTGGCCCTTGTTTGAAAGATGGTAACATGTTGGAGACCTGAGAATTCATGACTGGTAAATTCACTCAGGAATGATTGCATTGTCTTCTTGAGTGCATTCTCCAGGAGATCAGAAATTTGATTATTTTGGGACAAGTTGTTGTCATTACTATTGCTGGAGAGATTACTGTTATTCTGCTTACCTCACTGGAAACTATTTTGCATGTTTAATTTGACATTATTTTGTGGTTTTGCCATGCTGTTAGCCGGATGTTTTTGACAATCTCGAGAGTTGGCGGAATGATTCGCGCCGCAGTTAGCACAAAGCAGTGCCCCGGGGTTACCCCTTTCTGGGCATTCAGAGGAAAAGTGACTTTTTGAGCATCTAAAACATTTGAGAGGTGCAGTGCATTTAAATTGGGAATGCCCAAAAAGTTGGCACCTGTGGCACAGCGTAGTGCGAGTTTTAGATTTTTGCGCCTCTACGCGTATGCGCATATAGTCCAGTGAGGTAAGGTTGAAAATATGTTTCTGATCTTTGGGGAGTATTACCAACGCTAATGGCAGTTTTTCCCCTGATTTTTTACACCAGCGGATTACCCTGCTAGGCGTGAAACCCTGATCCTCCAGATCCCTCTTTATTTTATCTTCCTCCCAAGTTTCAAGGACTCCTCTTAAAACTACATGCAGATCTTTTTCGTCTGCAAATCTGAATGAATGGTATGGAATATTATTTGTGTCCAGAAACTTGAGTATGTGTTGATAATCTAAGGGGGTTGGAGGATGAAGCCTCACGCCCTCAGGGACTGTTATGGCATTACCAAAATTAATTTTTTTAAGATTAAAATGGCTTGTAATTTGGTTATATTTGGATTTATCTCTAAGTATTATGGGGGGGACCTTAGGTTTTTTCTGGTGGGAGCCACTGTCATTATCGATACTTATTTGGTTTGAAACAGCGTTAGTAGAATTTTGAATTAGGTTGACTTGTGAATTTTGGTGATTGTTTTTATTTGATTAATTTCTTTATTTTGTGTTTTTAAATTTTTGTTGATGTTGAGATTATTTTTATTGTTTGCGATTTTTTGTACTTTGGGGAGCGCAGAGTCCGACTCGGGATTGGAGTCGGAATGATTTTTAGCTTTACGATTTTTACGTTCACGTCTATTTACTGTTTGGAATTCCGAGTCGGTCCCGTCAGTCTCCATATCGGTGTTATGTGGAGTATTAATTATGACATTGGCTTCCACCGGGTTGGGGGGCACCACCTGACTAACAAAAGACTGACTTACCCTTAATTCTATTTCCTTCTATACAGTATCGTTCTCAGCTTTGAGGTTATTAATCATTTCTTTGAACGCGTTCTCCTGTTGGGCCATTCTAGTTCTGAAGGCAGTTTCTTGCTCTTCTAGCAATACTTTCCATTTAAGATCTCTTTTTTCTAACTCTGCTTTGAAAGCTTCCAAAGGGAGGTAGTCCCCGCTGTCGGAAGGCGGGTGTAGAGGAATAGAAATGGCAGACACTACACTGTTCACTTTTAGTTTACCCGGATAGTTTTCGCCGTCGGAGCCCGACGTGGACTCGTTGTCGACCATCGTGGCTAGGCACGAGGTCTAAAGTTTTAAGCGCAAGACGGCACTTACTGCACTATACTTCACTTAACACACTTAGGCACGTTAAAAATCTCCTCTCTAGTACTCGACGCAGGGGCATTACTTGCCTTGAAAAAGACAAGCTTTGCCCAGCGAATTTCTTTAGAAGAGAGCACCAGAGGCAGGAGATGTTACCACGACCGAAGCACGAACTGAACTGAGGTCCAAAGTCCAAATGGCCAGCTTTTATACCAAAAAAGCACGTGTTTTTGGCCTTTTTTAGCGATTTACGCCTTGTGATTGGTTGAAGATTTTGAATATTATTTTCTTTAGATTATTTAAACAATTGATGATTGTTTATGTTTACCTATACTGTAAAAGTTGTGATACGTATTATTATATGATTTTATAAAAGATTTTCTAGTTAAAATTAAAAAGTTATGGAAATAAATTATTTTTAGGGGCGGGGCTTAATAACATGTAAATACGACACCCCCCCTCTCTAGACGGTCAAACAGTCCTAAATTTTCATTAAACTATTAGAAAAATTTGAATTAAAAAATACTCGAGTTGGAATATCTGATTTTGAACTAGTAGATTCTGATTTATTTATTAATACTTCCTGCGAACTATTATTATTATTTATTAACTTAGTTTCTAAGTCTTGAATAGTTTGTTCAATTTCATTAATGACTATTTTTCTAGCGGTGCGAATGCGACTTTGGTTTAGCGTATCCACTTCGTCAACTTTCAAAAGTTGTCGCGTTAACATTTCTTCGATAAATTTGTAATTTTTATCTTTGGGTTTTCCCGGAAAATTTTTTGCTTGTCTGACTAAATTTTCCATCTGGGTTTTTATTAATCCAATTTGATTTAGCTTAGCCGCAATTTGATCATCGGAAACTATGTTTTCCATTTGCTGCTCAAAATCAATTAACAATTGGTTTTGATCTTGATCGATGCGTGCATCTTCAGGAATATTCATAACAGGTTCAATATCTATTGGTTCTCGACGTTTCGTAACCCCTGTTAACGTTATCCTCAGGTATCTCGGGCTGATCTATATTTAATGAACCTTCCTCGTCGTCTGAGTCTCCGGATTCTGACTCGACTCTCCTTAGATCATCCGGAAAGTTATAATCTAAACTTTCGCTGTCATGCTCCGGATCTTCGTCTGACTCAAAGTTCACTTGATTGCCTGGCGGCGCAGGTCTTAAATCATTTAAATGAATTTCTGTTTGCTTCCCGTCTACAAGTACTTCGTAAACTACGTCGCTTAGTTTTCCCACCACTTCGTGTGGACCTGTCCACGGTTGATGAAAAGGCCCTTTTCTCCTTGCATGCGTTCTTGTATTTACCATATCGCCAACTTGGAACTCTTTTCTAGGTTCCGATTCATCATGGTATTCATACCTTGTATACCATTTTAATTTTTTGGCTAAATTTTTATTTGTTTTTCGTCGGTCTTCCGCGCTAATTACTTCTCTGTTTGCTCTCAGAGTTTCATCCCATTCCCCGGGATGAGTTAATTCATATCCAAGAAGTATGGATGCGGGCGTCCGGCCTGTTGCTCGGCAAGTCCGGCTTCTTAAAATTTGCAACGCTTTTGGTAAATAGGATTCCCACAAGTCATATTTTTTATTGTATAATAATACCTTTAATATTTTTTTCAATTCCTGAATTTTACGTTCCACAGGATTCGCTTGTTGATGATACACTGGAGAAAAGTTATGATTAATATTATGAATTTCGCATAATTGTCTGAGTTGATTACTCTTAAATATAGTTCCTTGATCGGTTATTAAGGTTTCTGGATTTCCGTATCTTGCTATTATTTCATTCTGCAGGAAATTAGTCACGTCCTCTTTGGTTACAGTGACAAAACTTTTGGCTTCCACCCATTTGGAGAAAATATCTTCGCAAATTAGTATATATTGAGCGCCAGTCTTTCTGGCTGCCGGTGTATACGGCCCCAATAGATCCATGGAGATGACCTCAAATGGAAATTTTGGACTGTTTGCCCGTATTGGTGCTCTATCCTGTTTCTGCTGTGTTTTACAAACAGAGCATATAATACATTTTTTAATATACTCGGCTATCTTAGTTCGCTGGTACCCCCAGTAATATATATTTTTAACTTGATTAAACATTTCATCAATGCCTGGATGTGCTCTTTCATCTGTATCGTGATATGAGTATATAACTTGATTTATTAGTTTATGGGGTACTATTATCCTGTCATTTGGCTCTCCTCTTTTATATAGAACGTCGTTTTTGAGTACTAGAGTTCTGTCTATTCTTCGCTCATGCGGCGTTACCGGTTCTCGGCCCTCTAACCTCTCCGCCTCTATATGTTTTAAAATTCGGATTGCCAAAGCCGTATATCTGGTTTTTTTCTGTTCTTGTTGAATTTTTTCTTTTAATTGGCGTACGTTGATGTGATTAAGTTTAGCGGTGAAACTGGGTACTAATGGCCTTTCATCTTCTAATTGCTCATCATAATTAGCCTCCGCCGGATTTCTGCTAAGATAATCACAAAGTTGATTTTCACGTCCAGGAATATGTTCTATTTTAAAAGTAAATTCTTGTAAAAGTAGCGACCAACGCATTAGCTTTGATTTTTGATCTTTGAATTTATGGAGCCATGTCAATGCTTGACTATCGGTCCTGACTAAAAATGGTTTTTCTTCAAGATAGCCTCTAAACATCTTAACAGCCCACACGATAGCTAAACATTCTTGTTCATTTATATGATATTTTTGTGTCGTCTTACTGAACTTGACACTGGCGTGAGCTATTATATGTTTTTTTGTCTTCAACCTCCTGGTATAATACAGCCGACATACCTATGCCGCTGGAATCTGTCTGCAATATAAATTGTTTCGCAAAGTCCGGCCTATGCAAAGGCACGCAATTATTAACGGCTTTTTTGGTATTCTCAAATGCCTCTATCTGCTCGGTTTTCATTTGAAATTTAGTCGATTTCTTTAGTAAATCGGAAAGAGATGCCGTTAATTGTGCCAAATTTGGCACGTATTTGCGCAACCAGTTGCAAATTCCAAGAAATGTTTGGATCTGTTTTTTGCTGTTTGGTTGCGGAAAATTTTGCACTTGAATTTTATGTTTTTCCATAGGTTTAATATTTTCACCCTGAATCCTATGTCCCAGGTATTCAAGGTCCTGCTTGAAAAATGAGCATTTTTCTCCCGATACTTTAAGATTATGCATCGTAAGTCTCTCAAAAATTAAGTTTATATGTTTTATATGCTCTTCCTTCGTGTTGCTGTAGATTATAATGTCGTCTAAGTACACAATGGTAAACTTTTGGATATAACCTACAAGAACTTCCGTGGACATAAGCTTCTGGAACGTCGACGGGGCATTTCGCAACCCGAAGGGCATAACGTTGTAGTGATATGCCGATCCGTCCGGCGTTGTAAAAGCAGTGTATTGTTTAGAGCTTGTTTCCATGGGTATTTGCCAGTATCCGCTTTTTAGATCTAAGGTGGTGAAGTACTTAGCTTGTGCCAAATCTTTTAGTGCATCCTGAATTCTAGGTAGCGTTACCGACTCTTCCATTGTTATGTCATTTAAACTCTTGTAGTTCATGCAAAGCCTGGGTTTCTTATCGGGCCTTTCCACCAACAATGGCGACGTAGCATACGGCGAGTAGGAGGGCTCAATAACTCCGGTGGCCAACATATCATCGATCAATTCGTATAAAATTTGCTTTTTTCGGGGATTCATGGGAAAACATTTTTCCTTTATAATTTTATCTTGTTTTAACACAATTTTATGCTGGGTAGCACGTGTAGTGGGCTGAACCGGCCCTGTTTGAAATAAATGTTTAAAATTGTGAATCAGATCAATTACTTTTTGCGGCATGTCCTGATTAATCGTAGGCAGCTCTATCTTGCCTTCGGGTAACTTCTTGGCTTGTGCCCAGAAAATGGTATGTCGTTCCCTGTTACCCAAGTAAATACAGCTTTGTGGATAATCTATAATGACCTTTTGCCTCGCTAAAAAGGGGGTGCCTAGAATAATTGACGCGTCCAAATTTTTCACTACCCAACAATCTATGTCATACGGTTTGTCTCCAATATACACTTCTATTGTGCATGAGCCTAATACTTTGGCTTTTACATCTTTACATGCCAATTGTAAAGGTGGTATATTATTTAAAGCTAATTTTTTCGGTGCTATTAAATCGGAGATTATATTAAAGTCCGCTCCTGTATCGAATAAAATATCACAAATTTTGTTTTTATAAATACCTTTAATTAAAGGTTGCGATTTCCGGTTATTTGTGAATTGTTGTATTTTTGGTAGGTCGACAAAATGGTTTTTTTGGGGGGCCTCTTCTATGGCTAACATTGGGGGCTCCTCATCGACTTCGTCGTCGGTGGTTTCTGCATAATTCTGCAAAGCAGAAACTCTTGATTGATTTCTTTGTTGATTTTGTCCGGCATTAAATCTTGTTGAATTATTCTGATTTTGATTTAAATTTCCGGTTGATTGATTTTTATTATTACTACATTGATTATCAAAGTGGTTTCCATTACAGTGCCGGCAAGGTCGCATTATTATCGCTCTAGGCGCGCCATCATTATTATTATTATTATTGGAATTATTTCCTCGATTAGAATTATTATTGTTGTTATTATTGAAATTATTTCCACGATTAGAATTGTTATTATTATTATTATTATTGAAATTGTTTCCACGATTTGAATTGTTATTATTATTATTGGAATTGTTTCCACGATTAAAATTATTATTTCTATTTGACTGCTGTAAAGCTAAACTTTTCTCTTGATTCTTATTATTTGTCAGGGATGCCAGGTCCGGTTTCCGGGCCAAATTTTCTTGTTTCAAGTCAGCTTCAATATGTGACGCCAAAAATAAAAGCCTGTCAATATCTGCAATAAATGCGGTTCTCAATCGCGATCGTATTTCAGGTTTTAACTGATTGATTACCATCTGAATAAATTCCGCAACATTGCCGTCTGGGCAAAGTCGCGCGTACAAAGCTTGTTTTTTTTAAATAAACTCATCGGCTATTTCTGAATTATTTTGCGCTTGGCCATATAAGACCGTTTTCAAGTCAATATGATGTTCAAAATTATCAAACTTTTGTTGCAGTTTAACCGCAAAATCAGAAAACGTTTTAACGTAGTTTCGGTAGGGTTCGAACCATTTTTTGGCTGCGCCAATCAGTTGCTCCCTAGCGTAATATATTTTGTCAGAATTATCAATTTTATTTTTGTCAAAATAATGGTGGAGTTCCTCCAGAAAAATAACAGGATCCTCATGATCGAGTCCTGCGAATGTGGCTTTAAGTGGCGCTCTGGACCTGATGTCGCGTGATTCTACGCTACTGGCTAAAAGCCTTAGAGTTTTTGCTAATTCGAGTTGGGTCACCAATTCGGTGCTTTTTTGGAAATTAGATTTTTCATTTTTAATACTAATTTGTTGGTCTTGATCCAATGGTACATTTTCGCGGTTCAAGTAATGTTTAGTCTCTTTTCTAAATGGATTATTTTTGTTTTCACCCTGATTTTGCGCTTCGGTACTAGTTAAGAATCGCGGTGGTTCCCTACTAAACCTAGCACTTGATATGTCCCTATCAGTATTAGAAAACTCCCCACCAGGGATGCCATTTTGCGTAATGATGTTTTCTCGCGGTTTAAATAAAATATTTTTGGGTGAATTGACTACCGCGTTTGTATTAAAATCGTCGATACAATTGGAAAAATCATCATTAGCATTTTTATGCATGATTGAATCTAGCAATGGTTTTACGGGTTTACTCAATTGAAAGGTGACGCTATGTGAAAGCTCATCTTCCTCGTCACTACTATCCGAAATAATATTATTTTGTCTATTGGGACCCATGTGGTCCCAACAATAACTTGGACTGTCTACATAAATTAATTTTGTTACTTGTGTAAGACCCACAGGGGGTGTGTGTTGAGGTTCCCCTTCTCCACCCGTTGGTTTTGAATTTCCCAACGCCTCAATACGCTGTGACATTTTTAAGGGATTTAAATTTAAAGTTGGTCAAAAAATGACTCTGAAGGGGGCCCACTTTTAAAATAACGAAACGTCGTATTTGTACAACGTGGCAAGAAATATATATTTAATTTTCACGGAGTGCTTTAGAGTGATTAATTTACAGGGTTAGTGTTTTAATAGTGGTCCGTCCCTACAAACGTGTGTCGTCCAAGTCAATGTTTTTAATTTAATTGCATTTTTTTTCTATAATCAATTTACATTTTTTTCTAATCAAACATCACCGCTTTCATATTCAAGTTCAAGTATAATATCTCCGCGTGTATGGTTGCCTTTAAGAGTTCTGGTACCGCCCGTTCTGCGGCGTATCTGGACGAAGAGTCGGGTACTACCTGTGAACCCGATATCAAGTGCTCGTTCGCGTCCGAAATTAGTGACTAACTTTTTTTGACTATTATCACCCGCAACCCTCTATCGAAGGAGCCCTGAGAAGCAGTCTTCATAGAAGCAGGCCTGCTAAGGAAGTCATCAACCTAGACAAGGTAAGGACTTTTAAAGGCTCGTTTTTCTTGGCTTTTTTAAACTTGGATTAAACCATTCTCTCACCACGTGAATATCGAAGGATTTTATTACACCCGCAGATACCATTTGGTCACTTTCGAGACCGGATATGACTATTTTCTTTTGGTGTTAAGGGTTTTTTGTTCAATAACCCCATAACTAAATTTTCTAAAAATATATATTTTCTAAAACTAATAATTTTAAAAAATTTTAATTCAAATCAATCATTAATCAATTTCAATTTTAAGAAAAATTAATTTATAATGGTAATTTAAAATCAAATATTGCATTTTCACGCATTAAAATTAGGCTTGGCTACGACGACGTACCGGTTTCTTATCAAATTCCTTATGCCTTTTTTTATAGGTTTGTAGGAGACAGAGTAAAAAAGGTGTTCATATACGTACATATTTTGGCACGTGTTTTAGTTGATAAAATTGGGTTTAGTTGATAGACGATTTTCGTTATTTATAATTTAAATATTATTTCAATATGTCCGATAAACTTAAAAAATATCAAGCTTTACGCAAAACTGAACTATCGCAAATAAAGGAAATGCACGATGTTGCAAAGAAGGTCGAAGGAGGTGATACCACTCAGGTTGAACGTTTTAAATGTATGCTGGAGAATATAGAAAAACGACATTCTGGCTTTTATGAAAGTCACCAGTGCATTATTTGCCTAGTGGCCGATGACGAGAAGATGTTTGATGCTGAAGATGTGATTCGAAAAGAATTTGATTTGTTGTACTATGGTATTAAAGCCATTAAATTTAAATTACCGCCTGATTCAGCATCAATTGTTCAATCGTCAGCTGGTACTTCGCAGTCTGGTGGCAACATAACCTCCAATCAATTACCTAAAATTAATTTGCCTAGTTTTACAGGCGAGATTACTTTATTTCAATCTTTTATTGACATGTATGATGCGTTAATACATAATAATGCCACTTTGGCAAATTGTGAGAAGTTTACTTATCTGCTTTCCACACTTAAAGGCTCAGCTTTATCTGTTATTCAACATTTACCGGTAACTTCTACAAATTATATTATTGCTTATGATACGCTTTGCAAACGCTATAAAAATATTCGTTTAATGGCTTCTACGCTTTGGAATAATTTGGAAAATGCTCCCAAAGTATCCTGTGACAATTCAAATGACCTCCGCAATTTATTAGACATTTTTGCAGAAAACATAGCCGCATTAAGAAATTTAGGACTACCAACTGATCATTGGGATTTTATTTTGGTTCAAATGATACTTAAACGTTTAGATATTTCAATTGTCACAAGATTTGAACTTTTCTATGATGATTCCACAACGTTGCCGACTTATAAAATATTATCAGAATTTTTGATGAAGAATTGTATGGCTCTTGATAATATTAATTTGCCTCTTATTAAATACAAGCCTACGTTTCGAAAGCCTGTGCCTCACAAACCCCAATCACCGTATCATACGGCGTTATTAGTTCAAACACTAAATTCTGATCCTCAATGCCCAGGATGCAATAAAACTGATCATAAAATTTTCAAATGCACCAATTTTTTAGGTAAAACTCCGTATGATCGGTATCAATTTGCAAAAACTCATAAAATTTGTATAAATTGCTTAAGCCATACCCATCGCTTTGCTACTTGTCATTCCGAAACTACTTGCCATACATGTGGTCAGAGACATCACACTTTATTACATTTTTCAAAAAATATTTCTCCACCGCACCCACCAGCTTTATCGCCAACACCGAATAATGTTCCAACCATTCCCAAGGGAACTTCTACAACCGCACCACGTTCTATTCAAGGTGGTTTTACTTCCTCAAAATCCAGTGTTTTACTTTCCACCGCCCGCATAGAACTTTTAGATAACCGAGGTACTTATCAACCCGTCCGTTGTCTTCTAGATTCCGGGAGTATGACCTCTTTTATAACTTCAAAATGTGTCAAACGCCTCGGACTGCACCCAGTACAAAGTCTAGTCAATTTAAATGGCTTAGGTCCCATGAATACCTTGGTAAATCAAGGAGTAACCATTTCGTTTCGTCCATTTAGACAAACAACCCCCACATTCTCAATTGATGCGCTTATCCTTAGTAAAATATGCGATAATTTACCGACTTATAAACTTCCAATTGAAAGTTGGCCCCATGTTTCAAACATTCGCCTGGCCGATGATCAGGTTCATGTGCCTGGTTCTGTCGACTTATTACTTGGCGCTGATATATTTTCTAAGGTTTTGCTAGATGGGCGTATTCCAGGAGGCGTAGGAGCCCCTGATGCTCTAAATACCATTTTTGGATATATACTAATGGGAACTATTCAAAAGCCCTCTCCCACTCCCTCAATCACTACTATGTTTTGTCATATTGAAGATTCTGTCTCTTTGGAGAATCAAGTTAAATTGTTTTGGGAGTTAGAAGAAGTTCCGCGAGTTAAATGCTTGTCTCCTGAAGAAATTCAATGTGAAAAACATTTTGTGGACACTTTTAGGCGTGATAAGTCTGGACGATTTATTTTAAATCTTCCGTTTAAAGAAGACAATCCGTCTTTTCCAGAAATTCGAGCTCTTGCACTTCATCGGTTTTATGCATTAGAGCGCAGGCTCATTAAAAACCCGCAAACGTACGATCAATATCGTGAGTTTATTCAAGAATATCTTGATCTTGGCCATATGGAACCCGCCTCTGGTTTTTCTACCAATTCATTTTATCTTCCACATCACTGTGTTATAAAACCAGACAGTTTGACCACTAAGCTGAGGGTAGTTTTCAACGGTTCAGCTCATTTACCCAATCAACCCTCTCTCAATGATCAACTTTACATTGGCCCAAAACTTCAAAATGACATTTTTACCATTTTGCTTAATTTCCGCATCCATAAAGTTGTTTTAACCGCGGACATCACCAAAATGTACCGTCAGATTGTTATCACTCCTGAGCATCAGGACTATCAACGCATTTTATGGCGTTTTTCTCCCTCTGACCCTGTTCAAGAATTTCGCATAAACCGCCTTGTCTATGGCCTTACTTGTTCACCTTATCTTGCTATCCGCACTCTTCTTCAATTAGCTGAGGAAGATGGAACTTCCCACCCAATGGCTGCTGAAGCTTTACGTAACAGTACATACGTTGACGATATAGTCACGGGTACCTCCTCACTTGAGCATGCTTTACTTCTTCAAAGTGAACTAATTTCTTTGCTACAGAAGGGGGGTTTTGACCTTCAGAAATGGTCAATTAACCACCCCAAACTTTTAAGTCACTTACCCTCTACCCTTGTAGCCATAGATCCAGTAAGTTTTGATTCTTCTTCCAATGAAACATCCTTAAAAGTGTTGGGCTTAGAATGGAATGCTTCTTCTGATAGTTTCCGCTTTTGTGTGAAGTTTCCAGACCGATCATGCACTAAAAGGAATCTCTTATCTAATCTTGCTCGCATATTCGATCCTTTAGGACTTGCCTCACCGATAACGTTTTTAATTAAACATCTGATTCAACGACTCTGGACGTTAAAGGTAGATTGGGATGAGGCACCCCCTGATGAAATTGTAAGGCTTTGGGACCGATATCTTAACGATATTTCCAGTTTTAGTTCTTTTAATCTGCCCCGCCTTATTTTTCCTGAGGGAACGTCTCATTATGAACTGCATTGTTTTGGCGATGCGAGTGAGAAAGGATTTTGTAGTTGTGTATACATTCGATGTTTTTCATCCTCCAATAACATTTCCGCGCACTTTGTTTGCTCTAAAACAAAGATAGCCCCTCTTAAGCGAGTCTCGTTGCCTAGACTTGAGCTTTGTGCTGCAGTTCTAGCGGCCCGTTTGGTTTATTTTGTTTTAAATGCTTTTGAAGGTAAATTACAATTTCAAAAGGTTTACTGTTATTCGGATTCCACTGTTGCTCTCAGTTGGATCAAATCTTCCCCGCACAAATGGCGTACCTTTGTCGGCAATAGAATTTCTGCTATTCACGAGAAGGTATCCCCTTCCAGTTGGTTTTATGTTTCATCTTCGGACAACCCTGCTGATGTGGGATCCCGAGGAATGTTACCCTCCGAGTTGCTTAACTGTTCCTTATGGTGGGCGGCACCCGTTCTTTTAAACTCTAACTTCCCCAACATGGAATACCATGACTTTCCTCTTTCACCCGAAGTCACTTTGGAAGAGCGTCCATTAGTTTGTTCTACCTTTATTTCCCCCAACCTTCTGGATTCCTTAGTGGAATCTCATTCGTCGGTTAAGTATTCATCCCGTATCTTAGCATACGTACTCCGTTTTACTCACAATTGCCAAATTAAAATCCGCAATCATTTCCCTTGTACAGGCTCCCTTACTACCCTTGAAATCCACAAGGCACTGCTGTTATTTGTCAAACGCATTCAGGAACTAAAGTTTTCCCTTGAAATTCAGGCTCTCCGCCAAGGAAAACCCCTTCCTAAAGTTTTTAGTAAACTTTTACCCTTCCTTGACGATCAAGGTATTTTAAGAGTAGGTGGTCGACTTAGACACGCCCCTATTGACTATGATCGCAAATTTCCCGCCCTCCTTCCTAGTCGAAGTATTTTAACCGACTTAATTATAGAATCTATACATTTGCAGTACCTCCATGCTGGGGTACAAACTGTTCATTTTCTACTTTTACAAAAGTTTTGGATTTTGTCTGCTAAACGCTCGATCAGACGTGTTTTGTCCCGTTGCGTAAGATGTTTTAAAACTCACCCTACGGCTCATGCTCCTCCAATGGGAGATTTACCTTTAGCACGGGTTTCCCGTTGTAAGCCCTTTCTTCACGTTGGTATTGACTATGCAGGCCCTTTCACCATAACCATGTCCAAAACCCGCGGCCATAAAACCCTAAAAGCTTACCGTTGTATTTTTATTTGTTTATCCGTTAAGGCGGTTCATCTTGAACTTGTTTCCGATTTATCCGCCGACGCATTTCTTGCTGCATTTAAGCGATTTATTGGTCGTCGTGGTCGCTGTGCTCATGTCTATTCCGATAACGGAACCAATTTTGTCAAGGCTCGTAAGCTGCTTGATCAATATGCTAAGGCAGCTGCCGTGAAAGAGACTATTAGTTGGTACTTTAACCCACCTTCTTCTCCCCATTTTGGAGGCCTTTGGGAGGCCAATATAAAATCTATAAAAACGCATTTACTCCGTGTAGTCGGAGACCATATTCTAACTTTTGAGGAGCTTTCAACAGTTTTTATTCAAGTTGAAGCTATTATGAATTCGCGACCGCTAACCCCTATTAGTAATGACCCAAACGATTTAAGCGCCCTTACTCCTGGGCATTTTTTGACCTTGGAGCCTTTGACTGCCCCTCCGGAACCTGATCTTCTCGATGTTCCCATAAATAGGCTTTCGAGATGGCAATTTCTTACCCGCATCCATCAGAATATTTGGACTCGATGGTCTAATGAGTACCTACATACGTTGCATCAAAGGGCCAAGTGGAATTCACCTTCTTTTAACCTTCAACCAGGTACTCTTGTTGTTATTAAACAGGATACGACTTCACCACTTCACTGGCCTTTAGGGCGTATAGTGGCAACATATCCTGGCCCTGACGGAATTGTCAGAGTTGCTAAGGTTCAGACGGCTAATGGTAGTTTTAAACGACCGGCCCTAAAACTCTGTCCTCTACCTACTTAAATAAAATACTACGTATTTTGGTGGGCGGTAATGGTCCGTCCCTACAAACGTGTGTCGTCCAAGTCAATGTTTTTAATTTAATTGCATTTTTTTTCTATAATCAATTTACATTTTTTTCTAATGAAACATCACCGCGCTTCCATATTCAAGTTCAAGTATAATATCTCCGCGTGTATGGTTGCCTTTAAGAGTTCTGGTACCGCCCGTTCTGCGGCGTATCTGGACGAAGAGTCGGGTACTACCTGTGAACCCGATATCAAGTGCTCGTTCGCGTCCGAAATTAGTGACTAACTTTTTTTGACTATTATCACCCGCAACCCTCTATCGAAGGAGCCCTGAGAAGCAGTCTTCATAGAAGCAGGCCTGCTAAGGAAGTCATCAACCTAGACAAGGTAAGGACTTTTAAAGGCTCGTTTTTCTTGGCTTTTTTAAACTTGGATTAAACCATTCTCTCACCACGTGAATATCGAAGGATTTTATTACACCCGCAGATACCAAATAGGGTGTGTAAGAGCTCGGCCTTTATTTACATAAACCTCTTATAGTTTAAGCTGTTTTGGTATACCAAGTTTACTTATTACCTAACTCTTAATAATTTATAAATAGCATTTGTGAAAGTCCTATCTTGCTAAGCTAGTATTGTTTATTATAAATTATCCGCCGTTAGAAGGACGCACTAAAAAGTGTTCACTGGACGCATTTATGACGCACTAAACAGTGTTTTTGATTGGGCACTTGTATAAAAACTAAAATCTTAAAATTAAGCTTTATAAGTTGTAGCGAACGAAACTTCAAAAATAACTAAAGAACTGAAACTTAAACTCTTGTGGTATAAGAAAATAAAAGCATATTCGAATATCAAAATTAAAACGTTATTCTTTTTTAGCTACAACTTATATTACAACGAGAACTGGAAATAATGCTTACTAATACTAACTTGAATGTTAGATTTAACGAGAATAACTAATTATCACTCTATGGTGATTTTCACTAATTACCATTACTTTTTGCTATGAAAATAAGTAATGGAAACAAAAAGATTAATAATAAGTAATGGAAACAAATAAAATATTAGTTACCCATACTTTTAATATGAAAAATATGTAATGGTAACAGAAATCTTGAAAATAAGTAATGGGAACAAAAATGTTAGTTACCCATACTTTTTGAACGTTATAATATGTAATAGTAACAAAAATGAGATTTTTTGAGCTGTTAGTGACCGTTACTTTTTATAGTGCAAAAAATTTAATGGTAACTAGATTAAATTTTGCTTGCAGCTACCGTTACTTTTTATAATCGAAAATATGTAACGATAACAAAGTTTTTAGTATTAAATAAACTGTTTTAATTAGTTCTGTAATGAGTTTATTGTACAATGTTTTTGAGTCCTTTGACACGGGTTTTGACGCGAGATTGACGCACTATGGTCTTTGAATAATATTGTTGAAAGTCTTAATTTGGTTTAGTTTTCTTGATACAGTAATACTTGCGTCGACACTTTTAGGTCTTGAAATTGTTTATGAGAGTTGAGTTAGCTTTTGATACAATTTTCTAGGAAGTTTATACACACTACTTTTGAGTGCTGCCAAAAATCTATGGACAACAAACAATTTCGAACTGTCTACGGAACCTTTCTAGCTTGTCGACTGCGTGGCATGAATTTCTTTTTAAAATTGGATTTTGATGTCTGGATCCTGAAACCAGAAACTTACTAAGACGCTTCGTAAACAGATAGCCGTCTTTTTCCTTAACCTTTTGCCACGCAATCTAGAACACTGGGCCCTAACTAGCACCGAAACGTAAATTTGTTTGTTTAAACTTCTTCTCGCTTAATTATTGCCGAACGGTATGCTTATTGTCGACAATAAAAAAGCTTGCCTTAAATCCTCGATAATGTTAGAATTTAAGTTTTTCGAGCTCCCGAGGGCGCACCTAACTCTTCTGGAATGAGAATAGCTCTGAGGTCCAATTTTTTTTTTTTGCGGCTTACGAGGAGAATCTGCATACAGACACCTTGTACTTCACTTTCCGGGTTCGGCCAGAGCAAAGGGCCCTCTACCGGAGGAAGCACAGAGGTAGTGTCGGGTTGAACATTTGCCCTGAGGGGGCAACTGCCGACCGACTAAACTCCCCGCGTTAGAGATATGTGGGTTCGGGCTGTATAGCCTATTAACCACGTATCGCTATGGTTTTAAACGCTCGTTTGGCCCGGTTCCATACTCAGTTGGTTTTAAAACCCTCCCATATTTTCGCATACAAATATGGGGGTTGACTCTGACCTAAATGTGGAAGAAAGGTTTTGGTTAGTATATCTCTATAAACTATTGCTCTTCACATGTTAGTCATGTGTTACTTAAATATTTTATTTTGCATGTTAAGCATGCAATACTTAAATATTTTATCTCTTAGTTATTACTATGCGTTTTGTCATAATCGGGTTTTGTCATAATCGGTTTAATTGTCATCATCGGAATTTTTGTCGCTATCTGGTTTGTAGTTTTCAGGTTATTTGATCTCTTGGTCTTCGTTTGTACCTTCTTTGGAGTCTTGCTGCATCTTCTACGGGGTTGTAGTCGATGAGTTCCCTCAGTTCTTCGTTAGGGTGCTCCTGTGCTTTTTGGAAAAACCTCTGCGTTTTCTTTTTCATGAATTCTGTTATTGCTTCCCATTTTAAATCTTGATGGATATTCGTATTTCTTATATACCATGGTGCATCAATTGCAATACGTAGGTATCTGTTTTCAGTTGATGCTATCTTCTTGATATGTGTTTTTGCTGCAAAGCCCCATGCTGTTGAGCCGTAGGTTAATTGAGGTCTAGCTAGGGATCTTATTATAGTTAGCTTAGTTTGCCTGTTCATCGGGCTTTTTCTACCTATTATTGGATATAGTCGGCTCATGGCGGCTTTTGTTTTTGCTATAATATATTCAGTGTGTTTTTGCCACGTTAATCCTTTATCCAGGATTACTCCTAGATACTTGGCTTCGTTTGTCCATGGTATATTTGTATCGTCTATATTGAGGTTGGTGTTCGTAGTTTTCCTTTTTTTTTGCAGGAGTATTGCTTGGCTTTTATCTCCGTTTACTTTTATTTTCCACTTAACACACCATTGGTGGAAATTGTCCAGGCAATTTTGTAGTCTTCTACATATTATATTGACGTTTCTGTGCCTTGTTAGATACGTGGTGTCATCTGCATATAGCCCTAGCATGCATTGTGCTAATCTGGGTACGTCGTATATATAGATGTTGTAAAGGAGAGGTCCAAGTACTGATCCTTGAGGTACTCCTGCTTCGATGTCTCTGGTTGTTGAGAACTCGCCGTTTACTTTTACGCTAAAAGTCCTATTTCTTAGGTAATTTCTGATGCTTCTGCTGATTTTTAGTGAATATCCTGCAGATATCATCTTATGTGCTAGTCCTTCATGCCATACTCTGTCGAAGGCCCGTGCTACGTCTAAGAAGACGGCTCCGGTCGCCTCTCGATTTTGGAAACCTTGTGTTACATATTCTGTGATTCTTAGTAGTTGTAGCTCTGTAGAGTGGTCTGCTCTGAATCCAAACTGTTCCTTTGGCATGATGTTTAGCGCTTCTGTCTCTTCTTGTAATCTTCTGGCTATTACTCTCTCAGCTACTTTCCCTAATCCTGCAAGCAGGCTTATGGGTCTGTAGTTTTGTGGGTATTTTTTCTCTTTGCCAGGCTTATTGCATACTATTACTTGTGCATGTTTCCACTGCTGCGGGTAGTATTCAGCTCTCATTATCCCATTTATGATATTAGTCAGAGATGCTATGCCTTTTCTGGGTAGCTTTTTAATCATCTGATTTGTTATTCCGTCTATTCCTGGTGCTTTCCTGATTTTTAGTCTTCTTATTAATATTTTAATTTCTCCTGGAGATGTTGGCTTTGTTATTTGGTCATTTTCCGGTCTTTCTTGCATTAATTCTTCGTTTTCTTCGACTAGTTCTTCCAGTTCTTCATAGTCATCGTCCTCTGGATGTACATTAAGTCTTGCTTCTCTTTCTATGGAGTCGGCGAGTGCATTTGCTTTTTCCGTGCTGGTATACGCCATCCCGTTTATTCCATGCAGTGGTAGTATAGTTGTATTTTCCCGTCTTAGGGTTTTTTGCATTTCCCATGCCGAATTATCTTCTATTTTTAGTTCTTGCACTCTTTTACTCCAGTTTTCTTGCCTGTGTTCTTGCAGTGCATGTCTTAGCTCCTGGCTATGCCTGTTTAGTTCTCTTTTGTCTTCTTGTTGCCTGTAGTTTTTAAACCTCTTTCTGAGTCTACGATTTTCTGTGACGAGTGTTTTTATCTCCCTGGATATATTTTCATAGGGATGTATGTTTGGTCTTATTTGTCTTGTCACTGAGTTTTCTTGGTAGGCTTCTAGTTTTTTGTAGAGTTTCTACTGCAAGTTCTACTTCATCTGGTGTTGTTATCGGTGTTATTTCGCTTATCTTCTCTTGTATTCCTCTTGAGAATGCTTCCCAGTCTGTGTTTGTATTTGTTATTAGGTCCGCGTTATTTGGTTCATGCCCCAGTAATAGTTCTATCGGATTATGATCCGATGTGCAGTCTTCCAGCGTTTCTAGTTGGAACTCTTGAGTTATATTTCTCATGACAACTATATCTAGTACGTCAGGTAGTCCAGTACCACCTATAAACGTCGGAACCTCAGGACCTATTACTATGGCATTCACCTCATCCGCGAATCTAGTGAGTCTTCTACCATTTGTATTTTCAACTCTTTTGTTCCACTCTTTTGATTTACAGTTCATATCTCCTATTATGATCTTTGGATATCTACCGTTTATTAGATCATTGAACTCATTCTGTTGTAAATCAGCTTGTGGTCTTTTATATACTGAGGTGACTTGCATAGGGCCTTGTTGTGTGTTTATAATAATGGAGACCGCTTCTAGATCTGCATCTCCATTTTCTCCAATATAGGTGTGGTCCAAATTGTTCTTTACTAGGAGTGCTACGCTTCCTGCATGTTGGTCTCTATCGTTCCTGTATATCTCATAGTTCATAAATGAGATATTTTTATCTTCCTGGATCTTGGTTTCCTGCAGGGCTACGATGTCTGGTTGCCTTGCAATAAGTTCTATGACTTCGGGTTTTCGAAGTCTGATGCCATTTATATTCCAGGAAACGATTTTGAGACTTTTTGGTTTTATTTTTCTTAACATTTTGGCACCTTAAAAAGCTGTCCAATGCTGTTAAGCATTTGTTTTTGGAAATCCTGCATAAATTTATTCATGGCAGCTTCTACTGCCTTATTAAAATCTAAGCTTCCGGTTTGGGTTTGTTGTTGTGATTTTGTTTGTCTTGGTGTTGTTGTGATGGTCTTGTTTGCGCTTGTTGTTGTTGTCTTTGTTGTTGTTGTGGCACTCTTTTGTTTAGCATTTTCTTATATTCTTCACATCCTTTATAGCTCGCCGGGTGGTTTCCTTTGCATAACGCGCATATGGCATTCCTTTGATCTTTTTCTGCGGGTTTTTGCAGTTTGCAATCTTTTGTTGGGTGGTTTCCGGCACATTTTACACATCTGTGTGGATATGTGCATTTGGATTGTGCATGGCCATTCACCTCTGGCATCTGTGGCATTGTCCAGGTACCGGTGATCGATTTTTTCTTTCTACAGCTACGCTTAGGTTGTATACACTATTTATTTTAAAGATGTTTTCGTTTTGGGTTTTCACCAAAAAGAGGGGTAGCATTTCTTTAGTCCTGAAAGACTTCATTTGAGTAATCTCTGCGTCATTTATACCGTATTCTACGGTTAGCTCTTCTTTCATGATTGTTATGTCGGCTGTTGCTGGTAAATGTTTTATAACTGCATGGTGCAGTTTATCTTCTTGGGCGGTATACGTGTATTTGCTGATGTTTTCCGTCTCTAGGTATTTTATTAGATTCCTGTAGTCATCAGTAGTGCTTGGGAATACTCTAATGCCATTTTTCGTATTTTGAGCTTTATTATAGTTGATCCTCTTTGCTCCTAATGTTCTGGATATTGTATGCCAGTCTTTGGCACAGTCTATCGTGACAGGAGGGATTTTTGGCTCCTTGGTTTTTTCTAGTAATTTTTGGGCGTCTTCTTGGTTAGCAGCGTCGTGGCCAGATGCCTGGCGCCATATTCCAATTTTGGCTGTGTTTTTATCTCAAACCACATACGCGAATATACTTTTACTACAAACTCAGCTAGTATCTTCAAGTTTTCGCAAGGATCAGTTGTAGCTACGTATAGTCTAAGAATGCGGTTGGCTGTCGTTAACCAACGGGAGTGTGCCATCTTTCCTGGACTTTTCTCTGCCAAATTTTGAGAACACGTTCCATCTCCAATCGCTTTAGATAATTTATACAAATATTGTTGATCTGTACTTAGATCATGTTCATTTACAAGAGGAAGGCCAGCTTCTATGGGTTTAAATTTAATGACAGGCATTTTTTCGCAGTTGGGAAGGGATCCAATCGGCCCTGAATATGAATAAGGACCTTTTGTGTGGCCATCTAGTTTTTGCAGCAAATGTCGCAATGGAAGCTCATTAGCGTGTAACAGGCATACACTCCACTGTAATGGTTTATTTGCTCGCGTTTCTAGGATTCGAATTATACCCCATTTCCAGCCCGTATTGACATTTGTACCGTCACATCCTATAACAACTAGTTTGCTTAAATCTATATTATGACTTTGTAAGTAGCCTATTATTCCTTCGGCAATATCTATGGCGCGAGACTGGTTAACAGCTAAGTGCCCGAAATATAAACTACTTGGTTCTTCAATTAAAGCTATATGCTCTTCAGTTTTTATGATTCGCCTCGCGTTTTCGATGACCATGGTTTGATCTTTTCTTCCGTCAAAATAAAGACCTTTGATTGATTTCTTGAAATTCTTGTTCTCATGTTGAAGTCGGCGTCTGTTTTCCCTAACTCCTCTCCGAATCCTATTTTTGTCGATGACCAGTGCTGTATTATCCTTGGAAATTAAGTTCAGATCTTCTAAAACGGCATTCGCAATTTTTGCAGCAGCTCTATTAGACACGCCTGTCAAATCGGCAGCTTTGGAGGTGTGAGTAAGCTTAAGTCTTTTTTTGTTATCGACTGGATTATCTTTCGTTTGCTTGATAATAGAATAAGACCACACAAATTCTGCGTCATCTGAGTCGTCTCCTGAACTTTTGCTGCTATCACTATTATTTCTATTTGTATTTGTTGTTTCCGTTGACGGTGAGTTTATAACACAACAGAGACCACTTGGACCAGCTATAGGCTCTTCTAAAGACGCAGTTGAATTAACAGATTCCCTTTGGGACTCACACAATTTTCTGTAATTTTTCTTTGTTAACATATTTGTAACTTGCTTGTCAGTATTACCAATAACCATTTTTCTCAAATTTCTCTGGTCTTGCATAAAAGTCCATTCTAGATTTGGTATTTTCTTATTCTTGTCACACTTACACAAGTGTCTGTTTTCACATTTACAGGAGCAAATATCGAACAACCGACTGGCTTCATTTTTGAATGTTGCATTTTTTCTGTAAAAAAAGTAGTTTTTCTGCCTTTAAAAGGTTTGATGATCGTCTGATATTTATTGTTATATTGCAGTATCATATCTACCACTCTTTTGTGTACAACAGTAGGTAAAGAAGCTTTTTTCCAAACAGCTTCTATTTTTGTGGCGACAATATTTGCAACATCTCTTGACAATGGTTGCTTGCTTCCATTACCTTTCAGTTGTAAGCGAACACTTTGAAAACACCTTATTACATCTTCATACGTTGACAACACACTTGTTTGTTCCGGGAAAATATCTTTTGCACGGCCAAAAATATACATATAAAAGTCAGCACGCGTTTGCTTCGACATTGTTTTTACGGATCGAATAAATATAATCCAAAAATATTAAAATTTCACAAAACACAAATTTTACGAAATGCTTCAGATCGCTTGTTGTGATAACCACGAACTGATACTCTTAGCCGGACTTGCACAGAATACGTGTGTTAGACCGGTTTGTTTTGACCTGTAGTTTGCAGTTTGAGGAAGCGACCGCCCGCACCAAATGCACAGAAAATTCAATTTTAATAAAGGGGCCCGGTCTAACGTACAGATATGAGTACAATTTTTTTTTGCAGAGTAATAAGGCAGTTTACTAATAGTTTTTTACTAGCCCAAACATTTTTTATAAAAACCAAAAAAAAATTTTTTTGGGGGCCCGGTTAATTTTTTTTTAATCCGGCCCAAATTTGGTATAAGATTATTTTATTACTAGTCCCAACTTTTGGCAACTAGCCGGGTCGAGAAGTAAAAAAAAAATTTTTTCGGCCCGGGCTACTGCTGGGCTCAGGCCAGAGTCGATTTAGGGTGTAGGAGCCCTGTGATGGGGCACAAGGACAGGCACCCTGTGCAAAAGCACAGTTAGCTTGTGTCCTCCCTTGCTTCCTACACCTTAATCGCAACAATGGTACCTAACTGCTGATGTTCTTGAAGTTCTTTCTGTAAAATAAATTTGTATTATTTAATTTTTGCGCTAAAAAGCACAGTCATAATATGGCGAAATTTCTTTCATAAAATGCCTAAAAGGCGCTGAACATAATTCTGGGGAGTGGCCGGTCACAAGATTGCTCTTCTGCTGGCACCCAGGTCACAAAAATCTGCTACGGATCGCTCGGACTGAATCAACCGCTCTCTGCTGCTGCTGCTGCCGTCGAACTGAATATACGTACGTGACTGACTACGTTACTCTGAGGTCCAAAGTCCAAATGGCTGTTATCCAACCGACCCTCTCGACGCTCTCGGTCCGTATTACTACGCATCGCGCCCCTTTCGTTCTCACTAACATATTTCCGGATATCCCTCTGGACCCTCGCTAGCGCGGCTAGTGCTTGCTCGTCGGACCCTTCTGGCATTTGACTCTCATCTCTGGATATGTTAGTAAGGTCGGGTCTGAGGAAAACATCGGCCGTTCTGTCGTTGCCGGCATCAAAGATCAGCACGCCCGATCTTCCAGCCTCCATCTCTGGATCAGCTGGGCGCTCTTCCATATTACTGGCATTCAGGCTTCGTCGCTTCGGTGAATGCTCCACTCTTCCGAACATAGTTGTCGTGCCAAATTTCAGCTCTCCAATATCTACGTTCGGTAGTTCGATATCTGACTTTCTTGTTTTCCTATAGCTTTCCCAGTTCAGGAGCCAGGTTCTTTTGAGATAAAAGAAACCAAAACTTTAATCCTCGTCACAAATTTTCCAAGTCCAAAAGTTCGATACGCGTCGAACTTTTGAGGCCTAACAGTTATCAAAAAACTTTCTCTCTGAAAGTTGTTCAGAATGGTCCTCTGTATGCTTCTTATACGAAAAATCGCTGGGCGGAACGTCCTGTTCCACGTTATCAATTAACTTCACTTTTCGTCGAAAATTTTCTAAGTCCAAAACCACATTAAAAACCTCTCCTTAAATGTTCCTGAAAATTCTTGAGGGGCGGCTGCCACCTTTTTACAACGGCTGCCTGCCTACTCTCAGCGCAAAAATATTATTTCTTCGTAAAATAAAACAACTCCATTAATTTTCAATGACGTGTTCAGGTATCCAATTACTTTTTCCTTTTCCGGTAGCCCAACTTGGCTAAACTAATTTCGACCGATAAACATTAATTCCCGAATCTAGCGGCCCGCTGACCTGCCTGAGATTGAACTGATGACTAGTGAATTCAGCGGCTCGTAAGCCAGCCTAGAATTCGGTTGAAGACTGGTTGAATCCCGCGGCCCGTAGGCCCGCAGACGGACTTAATATTAAAAATTATTTATTTCTTAAGATAAAGAACCGACGAATTCGGACGATGGTGCTAGAAACACCATCGCCATCTGACAGCGCACTGCCAACTAACGATTCCGCATCATGGCCAGCTTTTATACTAAAAAAGCACGTGGTTTTTGGCCTTTTTAGCGATTTACGCCTTGTGATTGGTTGAAGATTTTGAATATTATTTTCTTTAGATTATTTAAACAATTGATGATTGTTTATCATTACCTATTCTGTAAAAGTTGTGATACGTATTATTATATGATTTTATAAAAGATTTTCTGATTTTTCAGTTAAAATTAAAAAGTTATGGAAATAAATTATTTTTAGGGGCGGGGCTTAATAACACGTAAACACGACAGTAGTTTTGCGTAATGATGTTTTCTCGCGGTTTAAATAAAATATTTTTGGGTGAATTGACTACCGCGTTTGTATTAAAATCGTCGATACAATTGGAAAAATCATCATTAGCAAAGTTAGCATTTTTATGCATGATTGAATCTAGCAATGGTTTTACGGGTTTACTCAATTGAAAGGTGACGCTATGTGAAAGCTCATCTTCCTCGTCACTACTATCCGAAATAATATTATTTTGTCTATTGGGACCCATGTGGTTCCAACAATAACTTGGACTGTCTACATTAATTAATTTTGTAACTTGTGTAAGACCCACAGGGGGTGTGTGTTGAGGTTCCCCTTCTCCACCCGTTGGTTTTGAATTTCCCAACGCCTCAATACGCTGTGACATTTTTAAGGGATTTAAATTTAAAGTTGGTCAAAAAATGACTCTGAAGGGGGCACACTTTTAAAATAACGAAACGTATTTGTACAACGTGGCAAGAAATGTATATTTAATTTTCACGGAGGGCTTTAGAGTGATTAATTTACAGGGTTAGTGTTTTAATGTGGTGTATAAGAGCTCGGCCTTTATTTACATAAACCTCTTATAATTTAAGCTGTTTTGGTATACCAAGTTTACTTATTACCTAACTCTTAATAATTTATAAATAGCATTTGTGAAAGTCCTATCTTGCTAAGCAAGTATTGTTTATTATAAATTATCCGCGGTTAGAAGGACGCACTAAAAAGTGTTCACTGGACGCATTTATGACGCACTAAACAGTGTTTTTGATTGGGCACTTGTATAAAAACTAAAATCTTAAAATTAAGCTTTATAAGTTGTAGCGAACGAAACTTCAAAAATAATTAAAGAACTGAAACTTAAACTCTTGTGGTATAAGAAAATAAAAGCATATTCGAATATCAAAATTAAAACGTTATTCTTTTTTAGCTACAACTTATATTACAACGAGAACTGGAAATAATGCTTATTAATACTAACCTCTATGTTAGATTTAACGAGAATAACTAATTATCACTCTATGGTGATTTTCACTAATTACCATTACTTTTTGCTATGAAAATAAGTAATGGAAACAAAAAGATTAATAATAAGTAATGGAAACAAATAAAATATTAGTTACCCATACTTTTAATATGAAAAATATGTAATGGTAACAGAAATCTTGAAAATAAGTAATGGGAACAAAAATGTTAGTTACCCATACTTTTTGAACGTTATAATATGTAATAGTAACAAAAATGAGATTTTTTGAACTGTTAGTGACCGTTACTTTTTATAGTGCAAAAAATGTAATGGTAACTAGATTAAATTTTGCTTGCAGCTACCGTTACTTTTTATAATCGAAAATATGTAACGATAACAAAGTTTTTAGTATTAAATAAACTGTTTTAATTAGTTCTGTAATGAGTTCATTGTACAATGTTTTTGAGTCCTTTGACACGTTTTTTGACGCGAGATTGACGCACTATGGTCTTTGAATAATATTGTTGAAAGTCTTAATTTGGTTTAGTTTTCTTGATACAGTAATACTTGCGTCGACACTTTTAGGTCTTGAAATTGTTTATGAGAGTTGAGTTAGCTTTTGATACAATTTTTTAGGAAGTTTATAGAGACTACTTTTGAGTGCTGCCAAAAATCTATGGACAACAAACAATTTCGAACTGTCTACGGAACCTTTCTAGCTTGTCGACTGCGTGGCATGAATTTCTTTTTAAAATTGGATTTTGATGTCTGGATCCTGAAACCAGAAACATACTAAGACGCTTCGTAAGCAGATAGCCGTCTTTTTCCTTAACCTTTTGCCACGCAATCTAGAACACTGGGCCCTAACTAGCACCGAAACGTAAATCTGTTTGTTTAAACTTCTTCTCGCTTAATTATTGCCGAACGGTATGCTTATTGTCGACAATAAAAAAGCTTGCCTTAAATCCTCGATAATGTTAGAATTTAAGTTTTTCGAGCTCCCGAGGGCGCACCTAACTCTTCTAGAATTAGAATAGCTCTGAGGTCCAAAGTCCAAATGGCTGTCCCCTAACGGGGCGCCCCCCCGTACTTACGCCCGCAAGTGGAACAAACTTTGATCCCAGGGTCGACCTACGCTTTCGTAATATTGGCAGTGTCGCAACGGGGCTTAGTCTATAATCAAACAATTGGCAGATTGGTACTGGATCTCGTGGTTCTTCAGGTACCTTCGTCACAGTCGTCGTTGAAAGATTTTTCGATCTAACTACCGCCAAGATGCGGCTTTTTCGCATTATCGCGCGATCCGCCAAATTCAGAGGAGCCGGCAACGCCGCTTGCGGATTTCCCTCTTCCCAAATATTGTCTAAATGACATCCTCCGCATTCGCCCTGAATATTTCCGTTAAAATCGAAAGGTGTATCTGAGTTACAATTAAATTTGCAATTCGCCTGCGGCGCGTCCGCCGACCCTAAATCTTCTTTAGTCCGGCCCAGAACACCCCCCTGAACAAATTCCCCCTTGGAAATTGATAATCCCGATTTAGCCTCAACAGCCGCAGGCGATTAACTTTTCAAAAAATTAAAATTTGAATTTTTACTCTTTAACCCCTGAATCGCGACTCGGGCACCCTCTGTTGTAAAATAACTTTTTACCCCTTGTTCATTTACAAGCGGCAACGCCTGTCTGCGCAATTCGTTTAAATCGCGCTGGCGGCGCCTCTTTTGTGCCTTACTGAAGTACTCTCTTGTCTCTAATACCTCATTATTACTAACCGCTAACCCGTAGAGATGCTCAGCCGGGCGGCGCGGCTCGCAAGCCAGCGTACTTGCCCCATCGAGCATCTGGACTCCCAGTTCTTCTATGCTTGTTTTCATTTTGAATAAAAAGAAAAAATTAAATTTCAACAATTTCCAAATTTTATTTCAATTTGGTGACAGTGTATTATAACAAGTGGAAAACACAACTTTTACAAAAAATCGACTTTTAGAAATAATGAAACATTCTTAATTATAAAGAAGTCTTGACGTCAATATTACAATTTACAAACTTTAGTGCGACGAACCTTGATTGCCAAAAGAAAAAACTACCCTTAATAAAACTACCCCTTCCAAGCATCCACGCTTCAAAACCCGAATTATTAAAAACTACCCCCAAATCAGATTTCCCAATTCCGAAAATTGAAATCACTCCACTGAAACAGTTTTATCCTCTATGTCACCCTTGAGCGCCCCTGTACTCCAGAATTCCCCGAATTCTCACCCTAAAAGGCAGCAAGCCACGCTGGTTCCCGGAACCACCCGCCCTTACTCCAAAAAACCCAAAACAACAGCTCCCAGAGCTGTGAATACAGTGCCCCTCAAATAAAATCTTAACAAAACTGTCAGTCAATAACCCATCTTTGCATTACTAAAACTCCTGACAAATAAGTCGCAATTTAACCCAGAGACTCGTGATAACTTTTCAATGCTAAAACCCCTGACAAATGAATAAAAATTTAACCCAGAATACCGTAAAACATTTGGCAAGCAAAATACGTATTTTTTACAACAAATTAATCCGACCCGTGAATTTAAAATACAAGCAGAGAGAGTTGTTGAGATC
The DNA here is from genome assembly GCA_963969555.1 of Polydrusus pterygomalis. Lineage (NCBI taxonomy): Eukaryota > Metazoa > Arthropoda > Insecta > Coleoptera > Curculionidae > Polydrusus > Polydrusus pterygomalis. Next base: position 87,349,763 of record OZ018379.1, read on the forward strand.
CCGGCGCGGCTTACTAGCCAGCGTACCTGGGAGTCAACGAATCTGAAAACCTGTTGTAGCATAAAGTGCTATTTTATTTAAATTTTTTTATATTTTTCAATTTTTTGGGAAAATAATTTTTAATTTTTCAAAAATCAAAATCAGCGTCCGGGAACTGCTTCGAGACTCCACGTAAAACTGGGCTCTGCGCCCCCCTTGGTTCTTCTTTGTATTATTAAGCTAGGTTTTACACCTTTGACTTCTTTTATATGATACGGTTTTTGCAGCTTAGCTGATACATGTGTTGGAAAGAAGTTTTATGAACCAAAAACCTGGCTGATTCGTTTTTTTATATTGGTAGTCTGTAGACTCCGTCTTCGTCTTGAGTAGGTGCATCGGGGATTATGACGTTGAACAGAAAAATTTCTGCAGCGTGTTTAATGGTTTTGCCTTTTTTGTTGTTGATTCTGTTGCCCCATTCCCTGGTTTTTGCATTTAGGTCGCCGCCTAGTATTACAGGTGCCTCTGTTAGTAGGTTATTTAGTTCTATTGGATCTACTACACTGTCGGGGCGTATGTAAGTTGATATCAGCCTCAGGTTTTTGTTTTGGTGCCACTGTATTGATATTGCAGTGGCTTCGATAGTAACTGGTGGTGTAGTAATAGCCTGATGATGGTTAATGCCTTTTTTAATTAGTATAGCGGTGCCACCTCCTGCCCCATTTCATCTGTCTGTTCTATGGCAGACATAATTTGCTATGTTGAATCTGTCTGCAGGTTTAAGGAATGTTTCCTGTAGGAGCAGGACGTCTATTTCGTTTTCTTTCAAAAATCTTTGTGTTTCCAGTTTTTTGCGTTTGATACTGTTGCAGTTCCATGTGCAAATTCTTAGGTATGCTGGATTATGTTGTACGTTCATTTTGGTTGTTGAGCGTGTGGTAGGCCTGTGTTTTGTACTAATGGCAACAGTGTATTTTTAAGTTGTGTTTGAATGTTTTGCATGAATAATTCCATAGATTGATGTAAAGCCGAAATGGCTTGAAAAACCTGAGGAGCTTGCTGTGTGTTGCTGGCTTGAGTGGCCAGGTTATTATTATTTTGGGTGCCCCATTTGAAAGTGTTATCCTGTCTTGTTTCTTTTAATTTGAGGGGGTGTTTGGGGCATCCGCTGAAGGAGGCAGGATGCGGGCCTTGGCAATTCACGCATTTGGCTGGTTTGTCTTTTGGTTTGACACAGGATTTGGTGGGGTGATTATCCGCGCATTTAACACACTTTGGTGGTGCTTTGCTTTTGTTTGACGAGTGACCAAATAATTGGCAATTGTAACATTGGGTGTTGCGACTTTTTGCCCTCTGCGACTCTATTCTGATCCTCATATTAAGTAACCCTGTTAAGTTAAAAATCGATTTTTCAGTTTTTGGTACTAAGACCTGAACCAGTGGCATGGGGGTTTTGTCTTTGCGTAACCATCTGATTACAGACTTGGGATGAAAGCCAAGATACTCGATTTCGGTTTTTATTTCCTCCTCAGAAATAGTTTCGAGGATACCACGGATAACTATGTGGAGATATTTTTCTTCTTCTAGTTGAAAGGAATGATAGGGGATACTATCAGTATCGAAAAAGTTGACGATTTTTCTGTAGTCGTCTATAGTTGAGGGGTGAATTTTCACACCATCTGGGATAGTTGTAGAATGGCCGTAGCCTATACCGATGCTGTTAAAGTGTGCAGTAACGGCGTTGTACTTATTTTTGTCTCTAAGGACAATTGGTGGTATTTTTGTTTTCGTTGGTTGCGTTGTTGCGTCAGAATGCGCCTGCGCTAACGGTGTAGGAATCGCCACAGAGGGCGCGATGTTGTTCACCGCAGAGGGTGGGGTTTTGGTTTCGGTGCTGATGATGCCCGTTTTGCCTCCATTTTGTTTCTGCGTTTTTGTTGCAGGTTGTTGAGCCTCTGTTTTGTTTGAGCGTTTTTTGACTTGGTTGCGCCCCTTCGGCAGAACGAATGGGGTTTCGTCATCGTCCATGTTGTTTCCAGCCGACTGGCTGGGGTTTTCTTTTTCTGACAGTAGCATTTTTAGTGTTTTTATTTCTTCGTCTCTACTTTTGATAAGCTGCATGAGTTCGGTTTCATGCTGTTTGTGTTCAGCATCTTTTTGTTGCAGTTGGGTGTTGAATTCTGCTATTTTTAGTTCTAGCAGAGACCTAAATTGAGTTTTTAGGCTTTTTTCCAATTCAATTTTTGTATCGTGAAGCTGTTGTTGGAATTGTTGGGTCAATTGATGTATGTCTGATTGTGACGCCATTTAAAAATGGCTTTGCTAGCAAGCACTCGCAAGCCGCGTACACGCAGAGCCGATTTCAAGTGCAGGAGCCCTGTAATGGGGCACAGGGACAGGCACCCCGTGCAAGCACGGTTAGCTTGTGTCCCCCCTTGCTTCCTGCACTTGGATCGTAGCAATGGTACCACGGACGATCGAGGATACTAGTTGAAAAACGATATTTGTGAAGATGTATGGCTTGGCATAGCCGGAAAAACCAGCGCGGCTCAGCTAACAGCACGACCGGCTGGGATTTTGTTGATGGTTTTTGGCTGCTGCTATACTGCTTGTTGGCTACTGGACATTTAGTAAAATCGTACTTGGAGACTTAGAACACAAAATGACTTGAACTCAATGAACGTTAGGCAAAGCTACTCTATCCACCTTGCTGTCACGCTCGCTCAAGAAGATGTGTGTGTGCGTGTGCGTGAGCTCTGTGAAATTTTGCGCCAAGTTTTGTTAAGAAATTTTAAGCTCCGCCCTAAAATTGCGTTTGAGCCAATCAGTAAAATCGCCATCACTTTATACTTGCAAAACGTTGATTTTGATTATTTTTCACACAAACCTCTTAATAACTTTGTTATTATTTGAGTTAGCAAAAATCTGAATGCGCCATTCGACGCAGACGGATGAAATACACAAGACACAGTTGTCAAATTATTTTAAAGTTAATTAATAAACTTTTAATTTAAAAAATAATATTAAAAATGCAAGTGCATTTCGCCAAGCCGAGGGCCCGCGGAAAAAACTGGTCGAGCCGCGGCGTTTGACGTCAGAACCGCGGACTATAAATCTGCTGCATGCAGTAAAACGTTAACAGAACATCTTCAGCCGTTGAACATCATCATCCGCGAATCGCTTTAAAAAGTAATATACACTAGCACAAAGTATATGAAATTTGAAGGGATTGCCAGTCTAAGTATTACTGACGTGGGATTCTCACCTCGAAATCCCGAAGGTATGACTTAGTGAACAAGTCTCTGTTGTAAATAAAAATTAAAACTTCAGTCGTCACGGGCTAGGGAAAGTTTTAAAAAGTTAGCTTCTTTGTGTGAGCCTACAAGGTTGGAGCAGCAAGTACAGTGTGCATTGAGTACACACTTTAAAAAATTACTCTTTTTAAGAAATTCGATCAGGCCACACAATTAAGTTTCGAGTTTGAGTAAAACCGCAGATCCGAAAAAAGTATTAAAGTCAATCATGGCATTGCTTTTTGCTTCCAGTAAGATATAAATTTGCTTTAAATTTGAGAACTTTTAAACAACCCATTTCTGGATAAAAAGTAACACTGTTTACCTTTTGAAAAACATTCAGTTAAAGTTTGCTCCCTGGAAAAACTCGTGATAACTTATTAAAAATTTTTATAATTACGTTCTGTTCAAAAAACTTTAATCAAGACATTCTCAATTGTGACATTTTTCAATATCATAACTTTATAAAGTAGGAAAGACATTTTCTCGAAAGTGCTTCTGAAGAAGTTATTTTAAAAGACACTAAAAGTGCGTTCTACAAGTGGTAGCTAAAAGTTTGACCACAAAAACATTTCAACCTGTCTAATTTTAATATTTTCAAGAAGCTTGTAATATTTTTGGATTAGCAACGAGGTTTAACAAAAAATAATAATTTTAGTAGTATTAAATCGCACTTCTGGCTCAGCACCGGGAGTTCTCGCATAACATAACGTTAACGTAAGAGTTTTTGCATGACTCAACGTTATTATTGATTTGTGTGTATTTTAGCTGAATACGTTAAAGTTATATTATTTTAGACTATGCAAAAACTGTTCTAGAACAATTTTGAGGTTATTGATCGGAAGTTCTAACATGACATACGTTATTATTGATTTATATGTATTTTAGCTGAATACGTTAACGTTATATTATTTTAGTCTATGCAAAAACTGTTTGTTTAATCCTAAACATTTGACGTATTAAACAGTTTTTACATGATTTAACGTTATTATTGTTTTATATGTATTTTAATCGAAAACCTTAACGTTATATTATTTTAGTTTATGCAAAAATTAATGTATAATGTACTTTATAATTTTTTATTAAATAAGACGGTAATTATTTACATAATACAATTTATTACTAATAATAGACATACAATGTTGTAAGTAGGTTACATAGTTTTATTTAAAAATATAAAATAGAAATTACATTGGTTGTTGTTGTGTTACCTTCTCAATATAAGGTCTCATTTCAGTTAAGAATTCTTGATTAATTCGTTGAAATTTAGTTATATATTCCCAATTAACACTTTGTTTATGTTGTCGAATGAAATCTTCTCATAGTGTTTGATAAGTACTAATATAGTCCCAATTTATCATTGTTTGAAATTCTGTAATGAAACCTTCTGACAATAATTGATATTGAGAAATATAATCCCAATTGACCTTGTTTAAGAAAGTTCTTATAAAATCTTCAGTTAACTTTTGTTTTTTAGATAAAATATTCCAATTTAAATATTCTTGAAAAAATATGATGAAAGTACTGTGAAGGTCGCTAAAGTTTGAAATATTATCCCAAACCTGAGAACAATTATTATTATTATTCATGATTGCTACTACTACTACGTTAATATTATAACTATAATATCTATTGTTTGTTATGATTTTTATATACAATTTATATAGGAGTAGGGATAGCTTATGACCCTGACGAACCGAAACCATTATCATTTCTAGATGTAGAATCTACCGTAACAATTTCCATCAAGTCTGGATAAATAACTTTTTCACAAATTAATTGAGCTATACGTGCCCCAGGTTTAATTATAACAGTACTTTCACCATGATTAAAAAGTAATACTTTCACTAAACCTCTATAATCTTGATCAATAACACCAGCACCTACATCAAGTCCTATATCAAGTGCCAATCCGGATCGTGGAGCTATACGACCATACGTGTTGGGAGGAAGTATGATTTTTAATCCTGTGTTAATTAATGCTCGTCCTCTTGATTTAAGTTCATGTGTCTCTATACTATAAAGATCATATCCTACACGTCCAATGCTTGCTCGTGTGGGTACAAATGCTAGGGGGTGATCTCTGCAAAACTTGAGGACAGACATATGAAATAATAATAAAGAAAAAAATTTAAATAAACATCATAAAATTAACAATTAATTAGTTATACATACGATTACATATCATCATCGGAGTCCCACATATTTAAATTCATTTCACAATCTGAATTATATTCTGAAGATGATGATACAAATGAATCTTCGAGACTTAGAGAGCAAGCGTAAAACGTTAAATTTGTATTACAAAATGGAGTTAATTTGCATATTCTACAATATTCATGTACTATTGCCTTTATGATTAAACTACCAGGCCAGTTGACTTTAACAAATTTATTGGAGCTTAAAAAGTCACACGTAATATTATTTTTATTTGCTCTTAACCATTTAAAACATGTATAACAGACAGACATAATTTTATTATTATTCAATAAAACTTCATATTTATGTTTTCTAAGTGTAAAGTTACCCAAAGAGGAACTACCAATTGTTTTAAAATTTTTTGACAAGGTTGCATTATATTACCCTCTAATAACTGTATATGGGACATACATTCAAAGTTATCGAATTCAAAATTAAACGTATTAGAATAAATTTTCCACATAATTTTTTTTTCTGAACCAATTTTTTTTGGATTTCAATAGGTAATATATCTAGTTTAGTTGTAAGTAATTTTGGAAAGCCATTTTCAATATTAAAAATTGGTTGAAAGCAATTAACTATGCATATGTCCAATAAAGATTTTACATTGTATATTTTTTTTTCAATATCATAATCTTGAGTAACAGCACAAACATATGAACTAAATGTATGAGACATTATTATTATTATAACTTACTCTCTAGAATCGAAGAACATTAAATTTCCTGTAGCAATAGTTGCTGTATTTATCTGAAATTTTCCGACTTTCAAACTTTCGATTCTCACTCCAGCCTTCAAACAAGTGCATTTTTATCATAATGCCACTAGTATAAATATCGATTAAATGCAACGAAGGATTATAGTAGAAATATTGCTATCGTATTGAACATTATCACACTACCGAGAAGAAACGAACTATTTTACAATCCAGTGGTTTAATATTTTGAAAATAAGATTTGGTAATTATTAATATTTATGTTTATATTTTTTTATTTTACAGATATTGTGCTATAAATTTGTTTTTTTATTTTACAGACTTAATTATTATTTTTTTATTTAAATGAATGAAAATTACAATTGTTTTAAAAAATTCTCCTAATTGAGTAATATTTATTTTTTATTTTAGATCATCAACTAGTTATAATATTCTATATTATAATACAGTGGGTTAATATATAATAATATTTAAAGAGATTTGGTAAGTAATTAAATTTATACTTTTTAATTGTTTTATATTATATAGGTATTTTTAAATTTACAGAGATTTAACTCAAATCAATCAATCAAACTACCACAAGGTTCATTTGTTGTTGTCATCGTCGTTGTCGCTTAAATTTCTAATTTCTGTAAGTATAGTATGAATAATTTTGATGATGATGATGATGTTGAAATGAATGAGAATTTTGAATTTATTTTAAAGAAAAATGTATTACCTTTAAAGAAACTTTCAAATGGGGTAATTTGTAATCGTTTAAAAAGCTCTCTTAGTTGTTTTTTGTTACCTTTACCGATTCAAACAAGGGTAGTAATTTTAAAGGATTATAAGAAATATTATTTTGAACAAAATTTGGGTTTACTCGATAATATATATATTGAATTTCATGCTTTTATTTCAAAGTATTACATTAAATTATTTGATAGAACTTACGGGTCAAACATTAGCTTGGAAAATTATGAAGAATTTACTGAAAAAATTGAAAACAAAATTTCATTGTATTATTTTACATTAAATTGGTATGAAAATTCATTTGGTTGCTGTTTTACCTGTTTAAAAAAAATTTATTGGTACATTTTCTGTTATTCAAATTTAAATTTAATTACGATTAACAAGGTAAATCTTAATGAAAATATTTCTTGTAATCAACTGTTTGAAAATATAAGAAATTTAAATTATTGGTGTTATATTTGTTGTGTGAAAGTACTATTTACAGTTTTTAATAGTCGTATAGAAATTGACTGTATGAAATTATTTATAAGTGAACGTATAAGTAATTATGAAATATTCCCTGAATTATAATTGTTTAACCTAATGTAGCAAAAATGATGAGATGGGATGATTTAACAAAGGAGTTAGAGAGGCTCCTTGATGATGACGAACCGCTATCAACAGGACCACCACCTCCGTTGATTGATGAAAGTTGGGATGAAGTAAAGATGAAGAAGCCATTATTTATCTATTCAATACTTGACGACGAAAATAATGCTGTATTTAATAAACGTCCAACAGAAACATTAAGGTACGATCCAAACTGGAAACAGTTTATGAAAATGGATCTATCGAAACCAGTACCTGTATCAGCAGTTCCAGTAGACGATTCGTGGGATGAGGTTCAACCAATAGAAAATTACAACCCATTACCCTACATTTTAAAAAATAATATTATTCGAAATCCACCGCCCAAAATGTCGAAAAAAATGAAAAGGGAATTTCGAATGTCGGAAAGGATTAGACTACAAGCTTATGCTATACAATGAGCATAGGTTTGTAAGCTATTTCTATACAGCTCCATGAAATTGTTTTTAATATTTCTTTATTTTTAGAATATGAATAAACTGGGGGTACTAAACTTTTTGGGCAAGCTTGACTATGAAGTTGTTAAATTGGCCGATATAGCAATTGACACAAAACATTCTATTTCACAATTCAGGGCAGTCGAGACCGTTTATGGTAGACGTATCCTGGCAGTGTTTGATAATGGTAAAGCAGTTTGGTTACCCGAACGATTCAAGGATCTCTCAGATGATTACTTAGAGGGAGCAAGTAAGGGAAAAAAGATATTATTTATTTACAAGGGTAAGAGGAAAATAGCCTCTGGGCGAGAAATAAACGATATAGAATTTGAATATTCTGAATAATGTCATTATCTAAAAAGTTAAGGGTGGAGTTAAATCCGGTTGTAATTGAAACTGCATTTAAATGTAGGTTATTAACTATAGAAATTAAAAATAATCTAGATATTTTAGATCCAATGGTATTTTTTAAAAGAAATTGGAATTATATTTCCTAGTTTAGTAAGAAGAATTCATTACTTTCCATGCAAAATTAGCGCAACGTTAGTGGGGAAGTTTATTATTCCAAAGGGGGATGATCAACCACTTATAGAGGGTATAACTGAAAATACATTATATTTGGGTACCAAAAATGAAATTTTATATGATTTAAATGATTATGAAGCTTTTTATAAAGAACATATTTATGATAAAATTTTAAGAAAACTTTCAGACTTTTCAGGTATGGGCTCAGGGTGGACTTTAAAGGAAATTATAAAATTAGATTTAAAATTTAATAAATGTTCATTAATTTCGGCGGGTGCTAGTTTTAGGGATTTACCTGAAGAAATTAAACGCAAAAAATGTTGTGTTAATATTCAAAATAACGACAGAGCTTGTTTTGCATGGGCGATAATTTCAGCTTTGGAACCTGTTAGAAAGAATGCTAATAGGATAACGTCTTATCGACATTACGCTGAGGTGCTTAATAGGAATATATTTTCCATTTTCTTTAAGACAACTTTCAAAATTTGAAACTTAAAATGAATTAAGTATCAACATTTATAGCTTTAAAAAAACGGGGTACAAGTAATGAATTTTATATTGGTAAATCTATCCCATTATTTAATGATAATGACGATTTGATTTATAGCAGTGATGAAAGTGACAATGAGGTTATAATAAAAAAAAAGAATAAGTTTGAAACTGTTCCAATTGTAATCTCTAAAAAAATAATAGCTAATAGACACGTTAATTTATTATTAATTCAAAAGGGAAATAATAATGAAGTTATCAATGAAGAGTCAATTTACCATTACTGTTGGATCAAAAATTTTAGTAGATTATTGGGAAACGGATTTAATAAAAATGGGGGTCAAAAATATATATGTTTTCGATGTTTATCATATTTTAAAAGTGAAGAAAAATTAAATGATCATAAGGTTTACTGTTTAGAACATGAAGGTGTAAAATGTGTAATGCCTACAGAAGAACATAAGTTTGTTTATTTTAAAAATTATTCTCATAAAGAACGGGTTCCTTTTACTTTATATTGTGATTTAGAAACGTTGCCAATGACAATGTCAACTGTAAACCCATCAACTGATTCGTCATTATCAGTATAATGCGAGAAACATGTACTCTATAATATAGGATACATGTTACATTGTTCGTATGATAAGTCCTTATGGAAGTATAATTCGTTTTCGGGTCCAAATTGCATAGATTGGTTTATAAATGAATTAAATGAAATTGCAAAATTTGTCTGTAATATACAGGGTGTTATTTAAGTACGGGGCCAAACTCCAAGGGGTGCTTTTTTAAGTGATTTTAAGAAGAAAAGTTCATATAAAGATGGGTACGAAAATGCATAGTTTTTACGATACAGGGTGTCAAATTTTTAAGAAAAAATTGGATGTTCGTAAATATCTCAAAACTCTTTTATTCGATTTTGTTGAAATTTGGCAATTCTGTTTGTAATAACAAGAGGACAATGTTGCCTCAATTATATTAAAATTATTAAGTCCAGTGGCGTCACGGAAGACAGTCTAACTAATATTTTTGACAAAAAAAATGCGCGCCACTGACTTTTTTTAAAATTATGTATTTTTCTAGAATTAAGCAACTACAAATACAACTCTTTTATCTCTTGAGTTTTTTTCATATCTGGCTTTGTTTTCGAGAAAAAAAAACCACTTGATTGCTTGTCCCCGGGAAAATAAGCATAAAAAATTTAAACTACTTACCAAACTATTAAGCAATTAAAATTACACGAGTCCTCTTTTGAAATTTTTTTGCACAGAATAAAACTGAGTTTGATAAAAGAAATAAACATAAACAACTGCCTAACGGTATTTATTACTGCGATGTTTACTTATGTATTTAACAGAAAACAAGACGAAACCTATAATACTTGATGAAAATGCCCTCCTTCAACTTCAATGCAAGCATTGGCTCATCTTAACATTGATTTCCGAACTCGTCGAACTATTGGCGGCGTATGTCTTATCTGATAACATGAATCCCGTATCCTTTGGGTTAGTTCTTCTTCAGTGTTGACTGGAGTTTTGTAAACGAGACACTTTAAATGCCCCCAAAGGAAAAAATCTAAAGGATTTAAATTCGGTGATCTGGGTGGACCTGCGCGACCTATCCACTTTTCTCCATAAGTTGCATCAAGAAATTGTCTTGCTACTATGCTAAAGTGGGGTGGAGCCCCATCGTGCATAAACCACATTGCTCTTCTTACTACCAGTGGGACATATTGTAAAAGTCCAGGTAAAATAAATTCCAAAAAATTACGATACTCTTGACCATTTAATCTCGTGGGTAAAAAATGAGGTCCAATGAGAAAATCACCTACAATACCAACATTCACGGAAAACTGGTGTTGATAATTAGTTTCTGTAACCGCATGGGGATTTTCTTCTGCCTAGACATGAATATTATGAAAGTTCATAATGGAATTTCGGGAAAAACACGCTTCATCGGTAAACAAAATACACAATAGAAATCTCGGAGATGCTACACGTTGTTGAAAAAGCCAAGTACAATAAACAACTCGTTGGAGATAATCGGCCGGTAATAACGCTTGAACACGTTGTATGTGATAAGGATACAGTTGATTTTCCCTTAAAATCTGCCATACAGTAAAGTGGGAAATGTTTAATTGTTCTGCAATTTTGCGTGTACTTGTATCAGGGCTACGTTCAACTTCATGTAGAACTGCTTCCTCCATCTCCACTGTTCTTATTGTGGCAGGTCTCCCAATTACAGCAGTCGACCTTTGAACAGTGTTGCCACCTTTAAACTTTTATGTGTAATAGATTTTTTATGAAATTGTACTAAATTGTACTACCATTGTAATAAATTTAGATTTTATAACATTATCTATAAGCAAAGACTTCTTGTTCTTGTTTTTTATTTAAATTTTTATATTTTTTAGTACTTGTAGTCGCGAATTTAAGGTTAAGGGATAACCACAGACCACAGGTTACGATTGACAGATAAACATACTGTTGACAAACCCTTTTCTCTTCTGTGACTTTTACTAGAGAAATATTAATTAATACTAGGTATTTATAAAAAAAAATATATGGTCCTTCATATTTTAATAAAGATAAACGAAAGTTTATTATAAACAAATGAAATTTTAAAAAATATCATTCTAAAAACAGTTTGGTCTTGCTCTGTGGTATCATACCTACAATTTAAAATCTCAAGTTTTCATCTCTGCTGACAGTGAAGCCCATTCCGATGACACTTGACAGTTTTGACTTTGACACAATAATTAGGCGTTTTCTATTGTTCGACCGGAACAAGTCGATCGAAATACTGCGATGTAGCCATAAAAATGTTTATGAAATTAAATTTTTTCAAATTGTAATAGAAATTATCAAGTCGTAATAGAAATTATCAAATCGTAATAGAAATGAAGTCGATTGTAATAGCGTAATAGAAAATGTTCGATTGTAATAGATCTATTACGATTGTAATAGGGGTGGCAACACTGCCTTTGAAAGGTGCCTGATTCGCAGAGCCTTTCATGTATTCTCACAAATGTTTTTCTATTTGGTACAATACGATGTGGATATCTTTCTTGATAAATGCGCACAGCCTCTGTGGAATTGCCTTGGGCCATTCCATAAACAAAATGCATATCGGCCATTTCTGAGTTGGTAAATTGGACCATTTTACAATAATTAATAATTTTATAATCTTAAAACTGTTAAAAACACTTCAAATAATTACTTGTCACTCTTTTAAGTTATGACATTTATGTAAAAATCAAATTAGCTTATTTTCCCTGGGACAAGCAATCAAGTGGTTTTTATTTTTTTTCTCGAAAACAAAGCCAGATATGAAAAAAACTCAAGAAATAAAAGAGTTGTATTTGTAGTTGCTTAATTCTAGAAAAATACATAATTTTAAAAAAAGTCAGTGGCGCGCATTTTTTTTGTCAAAAATATTAGTTAGACTGTCTTCCGTGACGCCACTGGACTTAATAATTTTAATATAATTGAGGCAACATTATCCTCTTGTTATTATAAACAGAATTGCCAAATTTCAACAAAATCGAATAAAAGAGTATTGAGATATTTACGAACATCCAATTTTTTCTTAAAAGTTTGACACCCTGTATCGTAAAAACTATGCATTTTCGTACCCATGTTTATATGAACTTTTCGTCTTAAAATCACTTAAAGAAGCACCCCTTGGAGTTTGGCCCCGTACTTAAATAACACCCTGTATATGCTAATATTCAAGAAATGAAAGAACTTACTGATGTAGAAAAAAATATCTATAATCAAGCTGTAATTTGTCACATTTGTGAAAAGGGCTTTAGCGAAACAGATATTAAAGTTCGTGATCATTCACACATAGGGGATGGGAAATTTCGAGGTGCCGCACATCAATCTTGTAATTTAAATTACAAATTACCAAATTTTATTCCAGTTTTGTTTCACAATTTGTCTAATTTTGATAGTAAATTTTTTATTCAAAAACTCTGTACTGATCTTGAGGGGCCCTTACACGTATTACCTTGTAACAAGGAAAAGTATAAGTGTATTACCAAGAGATTAAAAGTTAAATTGAAAAATGCAAATAATGAGGAATATTTTAAATCGATAAATTTAAAATTTATTGATTCTTTAAATTTTTTAATGTTTGGATTGGAAAAACTAGCTAGCCTATTAACGAATTATGAAATAAGTGAATCTATGCTTAATAACTATTCACCTAATCAAATTAAACTTTTGCTTAAAAAGGGTGTATTCCCCTATAGTTATATAAATTCATTTGACAAGTTGAAAGAAACGCGGTTGCCCTCTAAAGATACATTTTTAACAAAATTAAGGGGGAAAATATTTCTGACGAAGCGTATAGACACGCTCAAAATGTATGGGATACTTTTAACTGTAGTAATATATTAGAATATTCGAATATATATATGAAAACGGACATTTTACTTTTAGCGGATGTTTTCGAGTCATTTAGAGAACTTTCATTAAACACTTATAATATTGATGCAATTTATTATGTCAGTTTAGCAAGTTTATCTTGGGATTTAATGTTATATAAAACGGGTGTAAAAATTGAACTATTAACAGATATAGACATGTTATTATTTATAGAGAGGGGGATTAGGGGTGGTTTATCTAGTTGTATTCATAGACATGCTGTCGCTAACAATAAATATATGCAAAATTATGACAATAATAAACCAAGTTCTTTTCTTATGTATTTTGATGTAAATAATCTTTATGGTTTTGCTATGTCACAAACACTTCCATTGGGTGGGTTTCGATGGTTATCAGAGGAAGAAATTAAAAAGTTAGTTATTGAAAAAGTTGCACAAGATGCCTTACGTGGTTTTATATTAGAAGTTTCCTTACTAATACCGCAAGAACATCATGATTACTTTTCCGATTTACCGTTTTGTACAGAACATTTAGCTCCCGAAGGAACAAATCAAAAAAAAACTCTTGGCAACACTTAACGATAAAAATAATTATGTTATACATTACGTAGCTTTGCAACAATGTTTAAAACATGGTATTAAATTAAAACAAATTCACAAAGTTTTAACATTTAAACAATCTGCTTGGATGGCACCATATATGATTATTGAATACCAGATTGCGTGAACAAGCGTCAAACGAATTTTATGTATTTTTATATAAACAAATTAATAATTCTTCCTTTGGTAAATCCATACAAAATGTTAGAAAGTATAGGGATGTAAAAATAATTTCAAAGTATGAAGGTAGTTATGGGGTTAATTATTACATGTCTAAACCAAATTTTAAGGATAGGGTTATTTTTGATGAAAATTGTGTTGCTATTGAAATGAAAAGATGTAAAATATACCTTAATCAGCCAATATTTATCGGTTTTACCGTTTTAGAATTGGCTAAGGTACAATTGTATAAGTTTCACTATGAATATATGAAGGTAAAGTACCCCAATGCTGATACCTTAAAGCTATGCTATACTGACACAGATTCGGGTATTTATCACATTAAAACGGATGATGTATACATGGATATTAAAGGTGATTTAAATGAATGGTTTAATACATCCGACTATGCTCTTGACAACCCTTATGGTATACCAAAAGTAAATAAAAAGGTAATGGGGGTAATGAAAGATGAGTTGAAGGGTAAAATTTTATTAGAATTTGTAGGATTAAGATCAAAAATGTACGCTTTTCGTATTAATTCGACAGATAAATGTGTAGCAAAAGGGATCCCTTCACCAACAAAAAATAAACTGACGTTAGAATTTTATAAAGAATGTTTGTTTAGTGGTACTCAATTATATAGACAACAATATGAAATACGTTCTTCTAGGCAAAATGTATACACCATCAATACTAATAAGTTAACCTTAGATCGAAAAGATGATAAAAGGAAAATTTTGGAATGTAATATAAAAACTCTACCCTATGGACATTATTCCATAGAACAAATGTAATTACTAATACTAGGTTTTAAGACATTGTATGTGTAAACTAACAACCATTATTTAATCAATTAAAATAATCTTACTAACACATTATATTTTTAAGTAAATATTGTAAACTAACAACTAACCATATGAATTAATAAAATTGTATTGTATTTAAAATATATTGTTTTTTTTTGTTTTAATTATGATTACATACAATTAAACCAAGTATCGATGCTTAGCCTAGAGAAATTCGCGGCGCACAGGTGCGGAGACTGCCGCGGGCGCTTCGAATCCTGAACCGGTGCAATTGAACATCCATTCAGAATAATTAAAATTAGCCTTGACCACATTTCCGTTATTAAAAAATCGAATCTTATGCACTTATTGCGCAACAATAGGTACATTAAATAGAACATGACGTTAACCTGGAATCTATTAATGCATAAAACAAGTTTGTTAGTAGTAGTAGTTTTTTAAAGAAAAAAAAAATGTGTTTAGAAAGTTTTGATTTGCAACAAAAATATTTATTAAACTTTGAAGAACGATTAATGACATTTAACGAAGCGTGGACGGGGCTATTAATCCTAATAAGTTGGCAAAAACAGGATTTTATTTTACGCAAGAACTAGACGTTTGTCGGTGTGTTTGTTGTTCCGTTGAAATATTTAAATGGGAAAAAAATGACTGTCCTATTGAAGAACATTATAAATATGCTAAACATTGTAGATTGGCTAGTGCATTGTGGTTATGTAAACAATTTAAGAAAACTGACGAACGACGACGACGACATTCAACATTTCCTTTATTGTTATTAATTTTTTTATTGGATGTAACCTTGTTCAAATTAAATCCCTTTCCATTTTATTAATAATATAAATGAAAATTGCACGACTACAAAATAATTAGTTGAACGTAAAGTCTATTTATCTTACACATAGACTAAACCAAAACAATAAAAAAACAATGCTAGACGCGTGATCACCGATCTGCAGGTGGATAGCACAGTCCTTATTGGTTAACGCGGTGGAGGCGGCTCGAGCTCGGCGCTACCGAAATTTGACAGGGTTGCATTTAGTCGTAACATACGAATTGTTAGATTGTTGCATTTCGGACGTTTATTTACATGATTTTGACGCTTTTATCTGTTGTTATTTATGTGTGGTTGGCTATTGTTGTTACCGTACTATAGATTAATCGAATTTATCGGTATTATTTTGTTGTTGCGAGTTATTAACAAACGCGATGTCTAGTACAGATACAGCAGAAGAAGTTGTGGATTTTGTTGAACTTTGTACTGTAACAACTTTTTTTGGATTTTCTTTTAATTTGTAAAGAAAAGGGTATTTACGTACGCGCTGTTGTCTTTAATAGAACCAAACATGTTTTTGTAATTAGATCCCGGTGAAAATATTGACATGTTAAATAAATTAAGACCAAAAATATGAAATCAAACCGAAAACGTCATACAGCATAAACGAAAACATAATTGGTCGACTAGAAGATCTAAATATTTTGATGGCCTCAATTTAAACCTCTTTAGTAAATAAGGCGGTAAAACATTAAATAGCCAATAATTTAACTAATTACGCGGCGTCTAATATAGAAACTAGTAAAGTTAGGGCTACAGGTATAAGATTATTGTTTACATTTTGATTCGGCCAGTGCTATAGTCGCTTCCTTTGTTATATTTTTTTGTTCGAATTTTTATATAGAGAACACAAATGTCAACAATAATCCTAACTATAAATAATATAACATCATAACAATAATCTATAAACTTTATAGATACCCTGTATATTTGGAGTTTATTACATCTGTATTATGAAGTCAATTTAACAACTAATTATTTTAAATATATTGTGATACCTACTTAAATTATTTGTCAATTAGGTATTGTACCTTTAAATACGGCCCTGTTCACTGTTTCAAATTTCGACAATCACGTGCATTATGCGTGATTGTATTTACGTTTAGTCTATATGTGAAATAAATTGACTTTAGTGTGTCATATTGTACAAGATGAATATTCAACAAGGGTGTGTGGTTAATGGAAAACTTTATTTTTTGAATAACTCTCATACAAAACATGTGAACGTGGGCCTTAATGTGGATCATAATTTTACACCGTGCATTGAATTAGGCAATAAAAATGGCGCTAGTGTTATCTTGAGTGAGGAGGATTGGACTTGTTTACAAGAACATCAAGGTGTTATAACTAGTTACTTCTTTTCTAATGGATATTTTGATGTGCCCATTCGATTTAACAATTTAACTGTGTTTTTTGATAAAATTGATGATTTTAACGTCATAAAAATCAAACATGACGACAATCGTTACATTTATTTTGGATGTGAAAGTATTTGTAGACTATGGGATATCATACCTTAAATTGATTATCGATTGAATATGTTGAAACGATAAGCATTTGTTGGATATTTTAATGAAATTAAAAAGTGTGTACTGTCACAACAGGGGGACTTATTGGCCTTGGTACATAATATAATTACACCAAAATCACAAATCAACTGTGAAAATGTCAGTACTATGATGGAATTACTCACGCTATATCCTAATATGCTGGAATATAAAATTAATTTTCCAAGAAGAAGAAGATATTATAATAAAATCTGTAACGTTTGATGAATCTAAAAATAAAATTCATCCTATGGTTGTGTGGACGTATGCCTATCGAAAATCAAGACAACGCAATCTTGAAGACTATTCCAATAGGATGCATTTTCAAAGAAGAATCGAAAAAATGTCAAAAATACTGCAAAATGTTTTGTTTGAAAGTTTTAGAAATAAAATATATATAGAAAGATTTAAATAAAATTGTGTGTTTTATTAAATTTAAACTAAACTATTATATAAAGTATATACATTAGTTAAGGCACAAATACAATTTTCACCCTTATGATAAAAACATTTTGGACTATCCTTCTTAATGACAGGTTGATCCTCTAGTTCATTGATGACCTTATCAGTGTACTTTCTAACAAAATCAGCTTTCTCCCTTCCTTTAATATAAATTAGATCAGCCTTGTTGGTTAATTCTTGAATTATCTTTGGAACTTTAGATACGTGAACGTTGCCGCTGTGCCAGTCAATATTGTGATGGTTATGCATTAGCCATAGCCATTAGCTATTCGTTAAATACATTGTTATTTAACACAAAAACTCCCATCCCACAAATATGTCATTTAACAACTTTTTTGCAGCGTTTGACAATTCCCGTCAAACGGTAGAGGAGGTGGGTCTGCCCCTGACAAACACAAGTTTGTCGGTTAATCTTAATAAAACCCTGATATTTGACATAGACACGCCACAGTTGCAGTGGGATAATATGCACCCACGTAACAATAATTTAAAAACAAATATAAATTTTGACGATTCTTCCAGCACTACCAATAGTGTTGAATTTCAAAAAATACCACCTAAACCATTAAATATGACTAATACCATTGTGGAAGATAGTTACTCTGAGGACCTTATCAATTTTGATGATGTCGCTGAATACCGAGTGACAAGTAATTTAAATTTAGCAGATCAGAGCAACAATCGTACACTGGGATCTTCTCTGGTCTTCTTAAGTTAGGCTTTGCCTTTGACTTCTTTTAGTTTTGCTGGGAATCTTCAGATTTTACTGGTTAATGATTGATGTGTGTGTGAGGGTTCGAACCTGGGGCCCTCAGTGTCACGGTAGCTTGTATGTAATTCTGATGTTGGGTGGGTGGGCTTGGTGTGATTGTCTTATGAGTTGGTTCTGGTTCGTGTCTGCTTTCCTGAAGTAGTTTGCTGCTGTTTCTTGAATGTATTCGTGGATAGTTGGAATTTGTAGGTCTCTGTGGATCGTGGTGTTTCTCACGTACCAGGGGGCGTTGACCATTATTCTTAAGATTTTGTTCTGGAATCGTTGGATTTTGTTCTTGCTGGTTTTGCACAGTGTTGACCAAGTTGGGGCTGCATAGAGTAGTGCTGGGCGTAGGCAGACTTTGTAGATTGTGGTTTTGTCTTTAAGGAGAGCTGGCTTTTTCTATTTATGAGCGGGTAGTAAATGTGGAGGAGTATGTTGGCTTTGGTGAGGATCTGGTCCAGTTGGTCTTTTCAGATGAGTTTAGCGTCGAAGTGGAGGCCTAGGTATTTTACTTGTCTTTTCCAGTGGATTTGGGTGTTTTTCATTGTGATGTTTCTGTCTGGGGGTTTCTTTGATTTCGTGAATATTATGCCTTGTGTTTTTTCGGGGTTTGGTCTGATTTTCCATTTGTCCATCCACGTTGTTATTGAGTTGAGGTGTTCTTGCAGTTGGGTGATGATTCTATCCAGGTTTTTTGCAGTGGCAGCGATAGTTGTGTCGTCGGCGAAGGTGAAGTTTTCGTTGCCTGGGTGTTCTGGTATGTCGGCCATACAGATGTTATAGAGGTGTGGCGATAGTGGTGAGCCTTGCGGTACTCCTGCCATGATTTTGTGTATTGCTGAGGTTTGGTTTCCTGTCTTGACTTGGAAGGTTCGGTTGGTCAGAAAGGATTGTACGGTTCTGATAAGGTAGTTTGGGTATCCTGCTCTTATCATCTTTAGAATTAGTGCCTCGTGCCACATTTTATCAAATGCTTTTGAGATATCTAGTAGTATTGCTCCTGTGTGGCGTTTTCTGTTAAATCCTTGGATGATTTTAGTTGCTAGTCTTGTTGTTTGATGAGTTGTGGAATGCGCATGTCTGAAACCGAATTGGCTGGCTGGCGGGATGTTGAGTTCTTCTGTTTTTCTTTGCAGGAGTTCGAGGATGGCTTTTTTGATGGTTTTTCCTATGTGTGAAAGCAAGCTGATTGGCCTATAACTTGTTGTGGTTTTTGGATCTGTTCCTTTTTTGTGAATGAGGATTACTGCTGCGTGTTTCCATATGGTTGGGAAGTGTTGGAGTTTTAGTGTGGCACTGGCTATTTTTGCTATTTCCTTGATTTGTTTTTCTGGGAGAGCTTTCAGTGTTTTGTTTGTGATGCTGTCGAAACCTGGTGCTTTTCTTGGTGGTGCTGCATTTATGATACTTTGAATGGTTTGCTGGCTGATTTCTGGTGTGTTTGGGTCCTGCGGTAGGTTCATGGCTGTGTATATTTTTATTGTTTGCTTTATGTTTTGTTCTTGTTCTGGATTTTGGGTTGGGTTTTCTGTGAATTGTTTGGCCAGGGATTCTACGAAGATTTCTGTTTTTCGTTGTGGATCGGATATAGTGTTGTTTTCATGAATGATGAATGGCAGCGGTTTGCGTGGGCCTTTGAGGAAATAATGCGCTTTTTTCCATAGGGTGCCGTCTTCGGTGTTCAGGTCTTGCAGTGTTCTTTCCCATTGTGCGTTGTAGTTTTCTTTAAGTCGATTTCTAATTTGTTCTGATAGGTGATTTGCTTGTGTTTTGATTCTGGGATTTGCTGTTCTATATGCTTTTCTCAAAAGTTGGTTTTTTGTTTTGATGAGGTTGCGGATGTCTGCAGGAATGTGGCCGTACTTTGAGGTGGAGACTTCTTTTTCTGTAGTGGATAATGTCGTGGCAGTTTGGATGTCTTCGGTTAGCTTTAGTGCTGCTGCTTCTAGGTCGTTTTTTGTGTTGATTTTCGGTTGTGTTGTGGTTGAGTTTGCTAGGTGTTCTTTGAATCGTTCCCAGTTGGTGACTTTTTTGGTGATGAAGTTTTTGTGTTTGTTTCCTGGGTCACCGATCTCTATTAGTACTGGCACGTGGTCTGAGGTGAGGTCGTGGATTACTGTTGGGAGTGATAGTGGTGGAGTGTCTTTGGATAGGAAGATGTCTAAAGTGGTTGGCCTGCTGTTTGGGTTGCTTTTGTGGAAGTGTGTTGGTTCAAAGAGAACTGTGATGTTGAAGAGGTAGTCGAGCGCACCTGAGGCTATGGCTGTTCCTGTTGCGTTTGTTGTTGTGCTTCCCCAGGTTCTGTTTTTTGCGTTTAGGTCTCCAATTATTGTGGGTTTTTTCGTTATGAGGTTTTTCAGTTCGACGGGGTCCAGGTTTATAGTGGGTTTGATGTAAGCTAAGATTAGTCTCATTTTTCGGTTTTGGTTGAGTCTGATTTCTATGGCTGTGGATTCTATTGCCTGTGCTTCTGGTGTGGGGATCTGGTGGTGGTTTATGTTCTTTTTGATGAGTATAAGTGTGCCGCCTCTGGGTCCGTTGGCTCTGTATGTTCTGTGGCAGGTGTAATTTGGGATAGCGAATTTGTCAGCTGTTTTCAGAAAGGTTTCTTGTAGCAGGGCCACGTCGATTTGGTGTTTTTCGAGAAAGTTGGTTATTTCTGTTTTCTTTGCTTTGATTCCGTTGCTATTCCACGTCATGATTTTCAGGTGTGCCGGACAGATTTGGTTTTGTGTCTTCATTTTTGGGTTTGGTGGGTATTTGGGCCTGATTGGTTGAGCAGTGGCAGAAGTGTTTGCTTGAGTTGGTCTTGAAGGCTGGTCATGAATTGCTGCATGGCTTGGTTTATGGCGGAGATGGCGTGGAACACCTCCGGGGCCTGGGTTTGTGGTCCTTGGGCCAGGTTGCTGTTGTTTTGGGTGCCCCAGGTGAAGGTTTTCGGTGCTGCTGTTTTTCTGGCTTTTATGCTTAGTGGGTTCTTTGGGCAGTCTCTGTAAG
Organism: Polydrusus pterygomalis; assembly: GCA_963969555.1. NCBI lineage: Eukaryota > Metazoa > Arthropoda > Insecta > Coleoptera > Curculionidae > Polydrusus > Polydrusus pterygomalis. The sequence continues at coordinate 87,371,309 of OZ018379.1, forward strand.
ATGCTGGGTGTGGCCCGTTGCAATTTGCACATGTTGCTGGTGTGGTATTGTCTTTCTTGCATGTGTATGTTGGATGGTTGTCGGAGCATTTTAGGCACCTTGGCTGGGCTTTGCATCTGAAGGCTGAGTGGCCGAAGAGCTGGCAGTTATGGCATTGTGTGGATCGGGATTTCGTGTGTTGTGTTTCGATTTTGATTCGCATGTTCAGTAGTCCTTGTAGGTCGAAGATTTCTTTTTCGGCTTTGGGTAGCATGGTGAAAACCAGTGGCATCGGTGATTTGTCTTTTCTGAACCATCTGGCGGTCGATTTTGGGTGGAAACCCAGTCTGGTCAGCTCGTTGTCGATTTCTTCGGTGGTGATTGTTTCGAGGACGCCTCTTATGACTATGTGTAGCATCTTTTCCTCCTGGAGTTGGTAGGAGTGGTATGGAATGCTCTGGTTGTCGAAGAAATGTATGATTTTTCTGTAGTCTTCTGCTGTTGGTGGGTGAATTTTCACCCCTTCGGATAGTGTTTTAGCGTGACCGAAATCGATTTTTGCAGCTTTGAGGTGGGCTGTGACTTCATTGTATTTTGCTTTTTCTCTGAGGACGATTGGCGGGATTTTTTCCTTGATGATGGCAGGAGGGTTGTTATCTAGAGCGTTGGTGTTTGATTCTGGCTTTTTGTTGGCCGCAGTTTGCTGAGGGGCGGCTGTTTGATTTTTGTTGGCGGCGGCTGGTTGGGTGGCGGTTTGCTTTTGTGATTTCTGTGGTTGTGTTTGGTTTTCGCTGTTGTTTGCTCTTTTATTCCTGCGGCGTTCTTTTGTTGGTTGAAAGGGTTCTTCGTTTTCGTCGTCCATGCTTTCTTCTTGTTTTTGTTCGGCGTTTTTGCTGGTGAGTGCAGAGAGTTGTTGTTTTAGTAGCAGAATTTCTTTATCTTTTTGGTTGATTAATTGATCGAATTCTTCACTTTTCTTTTCCAGTATGGCTTGAAATTGGTTTTTCAGATTGGTTTCTAGTTCGGATTTCAGATCTTTCAGCTGCTGCTGGTATTGGTGGTGAAGGAGTTGGATGTCGCTGGTGTTCGCCATTTTGGCGTTGTTTGGCGCGTCAGATACTATAGCAAGGCTACTCGATTCACCCTGCTAATTTCTCTGGCGTCAAACTTGTGGGTGGCCGTCTTTACACGGACCTTCGTGTTCTGTCGTTAGGATTCGAAGAGAGTCGACTGGCTGCTCTGGGAAGCTCGAAAGAACTGTGTGCGCGCAACAATCGTACGCAATACTGCATCGCTTTTGTCAAATTCTATCGCAGCGCCGCGATTGCATATTGGACGTCCTGCCATCTTAATATCCTAAGCTAAACTAACGATTCCGCATCATGGCCAGCTTTTATACTAAAAAAGCACGTGGTTTTTGGCCTTTTTTAGCGATTTACGCCTTGTGATTGGTTGAAGATTTTGAATATTATTTTCTTTAGATTATTTAAACAATTGATGATTGTTTATCTTTACCTATACTGTAAAAGTTGTGATACGTATTATTATATGATTTTATAAAAGATTTTCTGATTTTTCAGTTAAAATTAAAAAGTTATGGAAATAAATTATTTTTAGGGGCGGAGCTTAATAACACGTAAATACGACAGTAGTTTTGCGTAATGATGTTTTCTCGCGGTTTAAATAAAATATTTTTGGGTGAATTGACTACCGCGTTTGTATTAAAATCGTCGATACAATTGGAAAAATCATCATTAGCAAAGTTAGCATTTTTATGCATGATTGAATCTAGCAATGGTTTTACGGGTTTACTCAATTGAAAGGTGACGCTATGTGAAAGCTCATCTTCCTCGTCACTACTATCCGAAATAATATTATTTTGTCTATTGGGACCCATGTGGTCCCAACAATAACTTGGACTATCTACATTAATTAATTTTGTAACTTGTGTAAGACCCACAGGGGGTGTGTGTTGAGGTTCCCCTTCTCCACCCGTTGGTTTTGAATTTCCCAACGCCTCAATACGCTGTGACATTTTTAAGGGATTTAAATTTAAAGTTGGTCAAAAAATGACTCTGAAGGGGGCACACTTTTAAAATAACGAAACGTCGTATTTGTACAACGTGGCAAGAAATATATATTTAATTTTCACGGAGGGCTTTAGAGTGATTAATTTACAGGGTTAGTGTTTTAATGTGGTGTGTAAGAGCTCGGCCTTTATTTAGATAAACCTTTTATAGTTTAAGCTGTTTTGGTATACCAAGTTTACTTATTACCTAACTCTTAATAATTTATAAATAGCATTTGTGAAAGTCCTATCTTGCTAAGCTAGTATTGTTTATTATAAATTATCCGCGGTTAGAAGGACGCACTAAAAAGTGTTCACTGGACGCATTTATGACGCACTAAACAGTGTTTTTGATCGGGCACTTGTATAAAAACTAAAATCTTAAAATTAAGCTTTATAAGTTATAGCGAACGAAACTTCAAAAATAATTAAAGAACTGAAACTTAAACTCTTGTGGTATAAGAAAATAAAAGCATATTCGAATATCAAAATTAAAACGTTATTCTTTTTTAGCTACAACTTATATTACAACGAGAACTGGAAATAATGCTTACCAATACTAACTTATATGTTAGATTTAACGAGAATAACTAATTATCACTCTATGGTGATTTTCACTAATTACCATTACTTTTTGCTATGAAAATAAGTAATGGAAACAAAAAGATTAATAATAAGTAATGGAAACAAATAAAATATTAGTTACCCATACTTTTAATATGAAAAATATGTAATGGTAACAGAAATCTTGAAAATAAGTAGTAATGGGAACAAAAATGTTAGTTACCCATACTTTTTGAACGTTATAATATGTAATAGTAACAAAAATGAGATTTTTTGAACTGTTAGTGACCGTTACTTTTTATAGTGCAAAAAATGTAATGGTAACTAGATTAAATTTTGCTTGCAGCTACCGTTACTTTTTATAATCGAAAATATGTAACGATAACAAAGTTTTTAGTATTAAATAAACTGTTTTAATTAGTTCTGTAATGAGTTCATTGTACAATGTTTTTGAGTCCTTTGACACGGTTTTTGACGCGAGATTGACGCACTATGGTCTTTGAATATTATTGTTGAAAGTCTTAATTTGGTTTAGTTTTCTTGATACAGTAATACTTGCGTCGACACTTTAAGGTCTTGAAATTGTTTATGAGAGTTGAGTTAGCTTTTGATACAATTTTTTAGGAAGTTTATAGAGACTACTTTTGAGTGCTGCCAAAAATCTATGGACAACAAACAATTTCGAACTGTCTACGGAACCTTTCTAGCTTGTCGACTGCGTGGCATGAATTTCTTTTTAAAATTGCTGCTTATTGTCGACAATAAAAATGCTTGCCTTAAATCCTCGATAATGTTAGAATTTAAGTGTTTCGAGCTCCCGAGGGCGCACCTAACTCTTCTGGAATGAAAATAGTTCTGAGGTCCAAATTTTTTTTTTTTTGCGGCTTACGAGGAGAATCTGCATACAGACACCTTGTACTTCGCTTTTCAGAGTACAGCCAGAGCAAAAGGGCCCCCACTGGAGGAAGCACAGAGGTAGTGTCGGGTTGAACATTTGCCCTGAGGGGGCAACTGCCGACCGACTAAACTCCCCGCGTTAGTGATATGTGGTTTCGGGCTATATAGCCTATTAACCACGTATCGCTATGGTTTTAAACGCTCGTATGGCCCGGTTCCATACTCAGTTGGTTTTAAAATCCTCCCATATTTTCGCATACAAATATGGGGGTTGACTCTGACCTAAATGGGGAAGAAAGGTTTTGGTTAGTATATCTCTAAAAACTATTGCTCTTCACATGTTAGTCATGTGTTACTTAAATATTTTATTTTGCATGTTAAGCATGCAATACTTAAATATTTTATCTCTTAGCTGTTAATATGGGTTTTTGTCATAATCGGGTTTTGTCATAATCGGTTTAATTGTCATCATCGGTGATTTGTTGTCGCTATTTGGTTTCTGGTTATCATATTATTTGATCTCTTGGTCTTCTTTTATACCTTCTTTGGAGTCTTGCTGCATCTTCTACAGGGTTGTAGTCGATGAGTTCCCTCAGCTCTTCATTTGGGTGCTCCTGTGCTTTTTTAAAAAACCTCTGCGTTTTCCTTTTCATGAAATCTGTTATTGTTTCCCATTTTAAGTCTTGATGGATGTTTGTGTTTCTTATATACCATAGTGCATCAATTGCAATACGTAGGTATCTGTTCTCAGTTGATGCTATCTTCTTGATATGTATTTTAGCTGCAAAGCCCCATGCTGTTGAGCCGTAGGTTAATTGTGGTCTTGCTATAGATCTTATTATAGCTAGCTTGGTTTGCCTGGTCATCTGGCCTTTTCTACCTATTATTGGATATAGTCGACTCATGGCGGCTTTGGTCTTGGCTATGACATATTCAGTGTGTTTTTGCCACGTTAATTCTTTATCCAGGATTACTCCTAGATACTTGGCTTCGTTTGTCCATGGTATATTTGCATCGTCTATATTGAGATTAATATTCGTAGTTTTCCTTGTCTTTTGCAGGAGTATTGCTTGGCTTTTGTCTCCGTTTACTTTTATTTTCCACTTAACGCACCATTGGTGGAAGTTGTCAAGGCAGTTTTGTAATCTTCTGCATATTATATTGACGTTTCTGTGCCTTGTTAGGTACGTGGTGTCATCTGCATATAGCCCTAGCATGCATTGTGCCAATCTGGGTACGTCGTATATATAGATGTTGTAAAGGAGAGGTCCAAGTACTGATCCTTGAGGTACTCCTGCTACAATCTCTCTGGTTGTTGAGAACTCGCCGTTTACTTTTACGCTGAAAGTCCTGTTTTTTAGGTAGTTTCTGATGATTCTGCTGATTTTTAGTGAATATCCTGCAGATATCATCTTGTATGCTAATCCTTCATGCCATACTCTGACAAAGGCCCGTGCTACGTCTAAGAAGACGGCTCCGGTCGCCTCTCGGTTTTGGAAGCCTTGTGTTCCGTATTCTACTATTCTTAGTAATTGTAGCTCTGTAGAGTGATCTGCTCTGAATCCAAACTGCTCCTTTGGCATGATGTTTAGCGCTTCTGTTTCTTCTTGTAATCTTCTGGCTATTACTCTCTCAGCTACTTTCCCTAATCCTGCTAGCAGGCTTATGGGTCTGTAGTTTTGTGGGTATTTTTCTCTTTGCCAGGTTTGTTGAAAACTATTACTTGTGCATGTTTCCATTGCTGTGGGTAATATTCGTTCTCATTATCCCATTTATGATATTAGTCAGGGATGCTATGCCTTTTCTGGGTAGCTTTTTAATCATCTGATTTGTTATTCCGTCTATTCCTGGTGCTTTCCTAATTTTTAGTTTTCTTATTAGCGTTTTAATTTCTCCTGGAGATGTCGGTTTTGTTATCTGGTCATTTTCCGGTCTTTCTTGCATTATTTCGTTATTTTCTTCGACTAGTTCTTCATAGTCATCGTCATCTGGATGTTCGTTAAGTCTTGTTTCTCTTTCTATGGAGTCAGCGAGCGCATTTGCTTTTTCCGTGCTGGTATATGCCATCCCGTTTGCTTCATGCAGTGGTGGTATTGTTGTATTTTCCTGTCGTAGGGTTTTTTGCATTTTCCATGCTGAGTTATCTTCTATTTTTAGTTCTTGCACTCTTTTACTCCAGTTTTCTTGCCTGTGTTCTTGCAGTGCGTGTCTTAGCTCCTGGCTGTGCCGGTTTAGCTCTCTTTTATCTTCTTGTTGCCTGTAATTTTTGAACCTCTTTCTGAGTCTACGATTTTCTGTGACGAGTGCTTTTATCTCCCTGGATATCTTTCCATATGGATGTGTGTTTGGTCTTATTTGCCTTGTCACTGAGTTTTCTTGGTAGGCTTCTAGTATCTGTTTTTGTAGAGTTTCTACTGCAAGTTCTACTTCATCTGGTGTTGTTATCGGTATTATTTCATTTATCTTCTCTTGTATTCCTCTTGAGAATGCTTCCCAATCTGTGTTTACTTTTGTTATTAGATCTGCATCTCCATTTTCTCCAATATATGTGTGGTCCAAATTTTTCTTTACTAGGAGTGCTACGCCTCCTGCATGTTGGTCTCTATCGTTCCTGTATATCTCATAGTTCATAAATGAGATGTTTTTATCTTCCTGAATCTTGGTTTCCTGCAGGGCTAGGATGTCTGGTTGCCTTTCTGCAATAAGTTCTATGACTTCGGGTTTTCGAAGTCTGATGCCATTTATATTCCAGGAAACGATTTTGAGACTTTTTGATTTTATTTTGCTTAACATTTTGGCACCTTAAAAAGCTGTCCAATGCTATTAAGCATTTGTTTTTAGAACTCCAACATAAATTTATTCATGGCAGCTTCTACTGCCTTGTTAAAATCTAGGCTTCCGGTTTGTTGTTGTGGTCTTGTTTGCGCTTGTTGTTGTTGTGATGGTCTTGTTTGCGCTTGTTGTTGTTGTTGTTGTTGTCTCTGTTGCTGTTGTAGTGCTCTCTTGTTTAGCATTTTCTTGTATTCTTCACATCCTTTGTAGCTCGCCGGATGATTTCCTTTACATAACGCGCATATGGCGTTTCTCTGGTCTTTTTCTACGGGTTTTTGTAGTTTACAATCTTTTGTTGGGTGATTTCCGGCACATTTTACACATCTGTGTGGATATGTGCACTTAGATTGTGCATGGCCATACCTCTGGCATCTATGGCATTGTCCTGGTACTGGTGATCTATTTTTAATTTCTACTGCGACGCTAAGATTGTATAATCTGTTAATGTTGAAAATATTTTCATTTTGGGTTTTCACCAAAAAGAGGGGTAGCATTTCTTTGGTCCTAAATGACTTCATTTGCGTTATTTCTGCATCATTTATACCGTATTCTACGGTTAGCTCTTCTTTCATAATTGTTATATCGGCCGTTGCTGGTAGGTGTTTTATGACTGCATGATGCAGTTTATCTTCTTGGGCGGTGTACGTATATTTACTGATGTTTTCCCTCTCAAGGTATTTTATCAGATTCCTGTAGTCATCAGTAGTGCTTGGGAACACCCTAATTCCATCTTTCGTATTTTGTGCTTTTATAAAATTAATCCTCTTTGCTCCTAGTATTCTGGATATTGTGTGCCAGTCTTTGGCACAATCTATGGTGACAGGAGGGATTTTTGGCTCCTTGGCTTTTTCCTGTATTTTTTGAGCATCTTCTTGGCTAGTTGCATCGTGGCCGCTGTCTCTTGGTTTTTTGGCGCTATTTGCGGTTATCTCCGCCATTGTGGGTTTTCTTTTGCTTTGTCTTCTTTGTTCTTCTTGGATTGCTTTAAGATCCGTTGTTTCTTCTTCATTATTTATCTCCATTACTATTGCCTCGTCTATATTTGGTATAGTGTCGATTTTTGAGTTTTGTTTTCCTTCTTGTCGTTTTTCTTCTTGCCGTTTTTCTTCTTGGCGTTTTTCTTGTCGTATATTTTGGGTGATTAGAATATCTAATTTTTCTCCCAGAGATTTTATTTCGGCTCTGCAGCTATCTAGCTGTTGTTTGCAGCTATCTAGCTGTTGTTGCAGCTTCTTGTTAGCTGGTTTCAGCTCCTTATTTTGCTGTATCAGTGGGTCTTCTTTATTTTGCTGCTTGTCTTCTTTAATTTCTTGCTTCCTTAGTATATCGAATTTATTCTGAGTTCTTACTGGTGATCTCAGTGCATCTTCTTCATCGGATTGGATAGCGCTATATTCCTCCGAGGAGGAGAATCCGTCGTTTTTCTTCTTTTTCCTATTTTTCTTATTATGCGACATTTTCTCTTGATAAGCTAAATACCTTTGCAACCAAATGGTTTTACCTTATTTTTTACCTATTTTTAGTTTTTATTATTTGTCCTCTAGACTGCTGGGCTCAGGGCCAGAGTCGATTTTGGGTGTAGGAGCCCTGTGATGGGGCACAAGGACAGGCACCCTGTGCTAAAGCACAGTTATAGCTTGTGTCCTCCCTTGCTTCCTACACCTTAATCGCAACAATGGTACAGGGACATTTTTTTAAGTGTCTCACCCGATTAGCGATTTTCCTACTGGTTAAAATAAAAAAACAATTACGTACTACCTAATGGTTTTTTGCGAAGAAGCCAAATTTAATGTCAAAAATAATATAGATTTACAAATTTGACAGATAAGACGCCATATTGGATTTTTTTAAATGGCAACCCTACTTTATTATATGCCTAGTGCATTCCATTTTTTATTTAAACTTCAGAAATATATAGTTGTAAATATTTATTTTCAGTCGTTCCGGAGATACAAGGCTTCGAAGTTTTCGATTTTGTTTGGAAAGTCTTACCCCTTTAAAAAATAGATCGCTTGAGATTAGAAATTTAAGTTTTTTTACAGTTACATTATTTGTTGTGGCCGAGCTAACTATGCTATGATCAAATATGGCAGATATCAAGAAATGACAGACAAGACGCCATTTTGTTTTTTTAAATGGCAACCATAATTAATAACGACACCAGTAGATGGCATTCCGCGGTCCGATATCAAAAATGTATAATTGTTGATATATATTTTCAACCGTTCCGGAGATACGGGGCTTCCTAAACATGCATCGTTCGATTATGTCTTTTAAGTGTCTCACCCCTTTAAAAAATAGATCGCTTGAGATTGGAAATTCAAGTTTTTTTACAGTTACATTATCTGTTGTGGCCGAGCTAGCTATGCTATCGTCAAATATGTCAGATATCAAGAAATGACAGACAAGACGCCATTTTGTTTTTTTTTAAATGGCAACCATAATTAATAACGACACCAGTAGATGGCATTCCGCGGTCCGATATCAAAAATGTATAATTGTTGATATCTATTTTCAACCGTTCCGGAGATACGGGGCTTTCCATAAATGCATCGATCGATTATGCGTTTTAAGTGTCTCACCCCTTTAAAAAATAGATCGCTTGAGATTGGAAATTCAAGTTTTTTTACAGTTACATTATCTGTTGGGGCCGAGCTAACTATGCTATCGTCAAATATGTCAGATATCAAGAAATTACAGACAAGACGCCATTTTGTTTTTCTTAAATGGCAACCATAATTAATAACGACACCAGTAGATGGCATTCCGCGGTCCGATATCAAAAATGTATAATTGTTGATATCTATTTTCAACCGTTCCGGAGATACGGGGCTTCCTAAACATGCATCGTTCGATTATGTCTTTTAAGTGTCTCACCCCTTTAAAAAATAGATCGCTTGAGATTGGAAATTCAAGTTTTTTTGCAGTTACATTACCTGTTGGGGCCCAGCTAACTATGCTATCGTCAAATACGTCAGATATCAAGAAATGACAGACAAGACGCCATTTTGTTTTTTTTAAATGGCAACAATAATTAATAACGACACCAGTAGATGGCATTCCGCGGTCCGATATCAAAAATGTATAATTGTTGATATCTTTTTTCAACCGTTCCGGAGATACGGGGCTTCCTTAACATGCATCGTTCGATTATGCGTTTTAAGTGTCTCACCCCTTTAAAAAATAGATCGCTTGAGATTGGAAATTCAAGTTTTTTTACAGTTACATTATCTGTTGGGGCCGAGCTAACTATGCTATCGTAAAATATGTCAGATATCAAGAAATGACAGACAAGACGCCATTTTGTTTTTTTTAAATGGCAACCATAATTAATAACGACACCAGTAGATGGCATTCCGCGGTCCGATATCAAAAATGTATAATTGTTGATATCTATTTTCAACCGTTCCGGAGATACGGGGCTTCCTAAACATGCATCGTTCGATTATGTCTTTTAAGTGTCTCACCCCTTTAAAAAATAGATCGCTTGAGATTGGAAATTCAAGTTTTTTTACAGTTACATTATCTGTTGGGGCCCAGCTAACTATGCTATCGTCAAATACGTCAGATATCAAGAAATGACAGACAAGACGCCATTTTGTTTTTTTTAAATGGCAACCATAATTAATAACGACACCAGTAGATGGCATTCCGCGGTCCGATATCAAAAATGTATAATTGTTGATATCTATTTTCAACCGTTCCGGAGATACGGGGCTTTCCATAAATGCATCGTTCGATTATGTCTTTTAAGTGTCTCACCCCTTTAAAAAATAGATCGCTTGAGATTGGAAATTCAAGTTTTTTTACAGTTACATTATCTGTTGGGGCCGAGCTAACTATGCTATCGTCAAATATGTCAGATATCAAGAAATTACAGACAAGACGCCATTTTGTTTTTCTTAAATGGCAACCATAATTAATAACGACACCAGTAGATGGCATTCCGCGGTCCGATATCAAAAATGTATAATTGTTGATATCTATTTTCAACCGTTCCGGAGATACGGGGCTTCCTAAACATGCATCGTTCGATTATGTCTTTTAAGTGTCTCACCCCTTTAAAAAATAGATCGCTTGAGATTGGAAATTCAAGTTTTTTTACAGTTACATTATCTGTTGGGGCCCAGCTAACTATGCTATCGTAAAATATGTCAGATATCAAGAAATGACAGACAAGACGCCATTTTGTTTTTCTTAAATGGCAACCATAATTAATAACGACACCAGTAGATGGCATTCCGCGGTCCGATATCAAAAATGTTTAATTGTTGATATCTATTTTCAACCGTTCCGGAGATACGGGGCTTCCTAAACATGCATCGTTCGATTATGTCTTTTAAGTGTCTCACCCCTTTAAAAAATAGATCGCTTGAGATTGGAAATTCAAGTTTTTTTACAGTTACATTATCTGTTGGGGCCCAGCTAACTATGCTATCGTCAAATACGTCAGATATCAAGAAATGACAGACAAGACGCCATTTTGTTTTTTTTAAATGGCAACCATAATTAATAACGACACCAGTAGATGGCATTCCGCGGTCCGATATCAAAAATGTATAATTGTTGATATCTATTTTCAACCGTTCCGGAGATACGGGGCTTTCCATAAATGCATCGTTCGATTATGTCTTTTAAGTGTCTCACCCCTTTAAAAAATAGATCGCTTGAGATTGGAAATTCAAGTTTTTTTACAGTTACATTATCTGTTGGGGCCGAGCTAACTATGCTATCGTCAAATATGTCAGATATCAAGAAATTACAGACAAGACGCCATTTTGTTTTTCTTAAATGGCAACCATAATTAATAACGACACCAGTAGATGGCATTCCGCGGTCCGATATCAAAAATGTATAATTGTTGATATCTATTTTCAACCGTTCCGGAGATACGGGGCTTCCTAAACATGCATCGTTCGATTATGTCTTTTAAGTGTCTCACCCCTTTAAAAAATAGATCGCTTGAGATTGGAAATTCAAGTTTTTTTACAGTTACATTATCTGTTGGGGCCCAGCTAACTATGCTATCGTAAAATATGTCAGATATCAAGAAATGACAGACAAGACGCCATTTTGTTTTTTTTAAATGGCAACCATAATTAATAACGACACCAGTAGATGGCATTCCGCGGTCCGATATCAAAAATGTATAATTGTTGATATCTATTTTCAACCGTTCCGGAGATACGGGGCTTCCTAAACATGCATCGTTCGATTATGTCTTTTAAGTGTCTCAACCCTTTAAAAAATAGATCGCTTAAGATTGGAAATTCAAGTTTTTTTACAGTTACATTATCTGTTGGGGCCCAGCTAACTATGCTATCGTCAAATACGTCAGATATCAAGAAATGACAGACAAGACGCCATTTTGTATTTTTAAATGGCAACCATAATTAATAACGACACCAGTAGATGGCATTCCGCGGTCCGATATCAAAAATGTATAATTGTTGATATCTATTTTCAACCGTTCCGGAGATACGGGGCTTTCCATAAATGCATCGTTCGATTATGTCTTTTAAGTGTCTCACCCCTTTAAAAAATAGATCGCTTGAGATTGGAAATTCAAGTTTTTTTACAGTTACATTATCTGTTGGGGCCGAGCTAACTATGCTATCGTCAAATATGTCAGATATCAAGAAATTACAGACAAGACGCCATTTTGTTTTTCTTAAATAGCAACCATAATTAATAACGACACCAGTAGATGGCATTCCGCGGTCCGATATCAAAAATGTATAATTGTTGATATCTATTTTCAACCGTTCCGGAGATACGGGGCTTCCTAAACATGCATCGTTCGATTATATCTTTTAAGTGTCTCACCCCTTTAAAAAATAGATCGCTTGAGATTGGAAATTCAAGTTTTTTTACAGTTACATTATCTGTTGGGGCCCAGTTAACTATGCTATCGTCAAATACGTCAGATATCAAGAAATGACAGACAAGACGCCATTTTTTTTTTTTAAATGGCAACCATAAATAATAACGACACCAGTAGATGGCATTCCGCGGTCCGATATCAAAAATGTATAATTGTTGATATCTTTTTTCAACCGTTCCGGAGATACGGGGCTTCCTAAACATGCATCGTTCGATTATGTCTTTTAAGTGTCTCACCCCTTTAAAAAATAGATCGCTTGAGATTGGAAATTCAAGTTTTTTTACAGTTACATTATCTGTTGGGGCCCAGTTAACTATGCTATCGTCAAATACGTCAGATATCAAGAAATGACAGACAAGATGCCATTTTGTTTTTTTTAAATGGCAACCATAATTAATAACGACACCAGTAGATGGCATTCCGCGGTCCGATATCAAAAATGTATAATTGTTGATATCTTTTTTCAACCGTTCCGGAGATACGGGGCTTCCTTAACATGCATCGTTCGATTATGCGTTTTAAGTGTCTCGCCCCTTCAAAAAATAGATCGCTTGAGATTGGAAATTCAAGTTTTTTTACAGTTACATTATCTGTTGGGGCCGAGCTAACTATGCTATCGTAAAATATGTCAGATATCAAGAAATGACAGACAAGACGCCATTTTGTTTTTTTTTAAATGGCAACCATAATTAATAACGACACCAGTAGATGGCATTCCGCGGTCCGATATCAAAAATGTATAATTGTTGATATCTATTTTCAACCGTTCCGGAGATACGGGGCTTCCTAAACATGCATCGTTCGATTATGTCTTTTAAGTGTCTCACCCCTTTAAAAAATAGATCGCTTGAGATTGGAAATTCAAGTTTTTTTACAGTTACATTATCTGTTGGGGCCCAGCTAACTATGCTATCGTCAAATACGTCAGATATCAAGAAATGACAGACAAGACGCCATTTTGTTTTTTTTAAATGGCAACCATAATTAATAACGACACCAGTAGATGGCATTTCGCGGTCCGATATCAAAAATGTATAATTGTTGATATCTATTTTCAACCGTTCCGGAGATACGGGGCTTTCCATAAATGCAACGTTCGATTATGTCTTTTAAGTGTCTCACCCCTTTAAAAAATAGATCGCTTGAGATTGGAAATTCAAGTTTTTTTACTGTTACATTATCTGTTGGGGCCGAGCTAACTATGCTATCGTCAAATATGTCAGATATCAAGAAATTACAGACAAGACGCCATTTTGTTTTTCTTAAATGGCAACCATAATTAATAACGACACCAGTAGATGGCATTCCGCGGTCCGATATCAAAAATGTATAATTGTTGATATCTATTTTCAACCGTTCCGGAGATACGGGGCTTCCTAAACATGCATCGTTCGATTATGTCTTTTAAGTGTCTCACCCCTTTAAAAAATAGATCGCTTGAGATTGGAAATTCAAGTTTTTTTGCAGTTACATTACCTGTTGGGGCCCAGCTAACTATGCTATCGTCAAATACGTCAGATATCAAGAAATGACAGACAAGACGCCATTTTGTTTTTTTTAAATGGCAACCATAATTAATAACGACACCAGTAGATGGCATTCCGCGGTCCGATATCAAAAATGTATAATTGTTGATATCTATTTAAAAAAAAACAAAATGGCTCTTGTCTGTCATTTCTTGATATCTGACATATTTGACGATAGCATAGTTAGCTCGGCCCCAACAGATAATGTAACTGTAAAAAAACTTGAATTTCCAATCTTAAGCGATCTATTTTTTAAAGGGGTGAGACACTTAAAAGACATAATCGAACGATGCATGTTTAGGAAGCCCCGTATCTCCGGAACGGTTGAAAATAGATATCAACAATTATACATTTTTAATATCGGACCGCGGAATGCCATCTACTGGTGTCGTTATTAATTATGGTTGCCATTTAAAAAAAAAAAAAATGGCGTCTTGTCTGTCATTTCTTGATATCTGACATATTTGACGATAGCATAGCTAGCTCGGCCACAACCAATAATGTAACTGTAAAAAAACTTGAATTTCCAAACTTAAGCGATCTATTTTTTAAAGGGGTAGACACTTAAAAGACATAATCGAACGATGCATGTTTAGGAAGCCCCGTATCTCCGGAACGGTTGAAAATAGATATCAAAAATTATACATTTTTGATATAGGACCGCGGAATGCCATCTACTGGTGTCGTTATTAATTATGGTTGCCATTTAAAAAAAAAAAAATGGCGTCTTGTCTGTCATTTCTTGATATCTGACATATTTGACGATAGCATAGTTAGCTCGGCCCCAACAGATAATGTAACTGTAAAAAAACTTGAATTTCCAATCTTAAGCGATCTATTTTTTAAAGGGGTGAGACACTTAAAAGACATAATCGAACGATGCATGTTTAGGAAGCCCCGTATCTCCGGAACGGTTGAAAATAGATATCAACAATTATACATTTTTGATATCGGACCGCGGAATGCCATCTACGGGTGTCGTTATTAATTATGGTTGCCATTTAAGAAAAACAAAATGGCGTCTTGTCTGTCATTTCTTGATATCTGACATATTTGACGATAGCATAGTTAGCTCGGCCACAACAAATAATGTAACTGTAAAAAAACTTCAATTTCTAATCTCAAGCGATCTATTTTTTAAAGGGGTAAGACTTTCCAAACAAAATCGAAAACTTCGAAGCCTTGTATCTCCGGAACGACTGAAAATAAATATTTACAACTATATATTTCTGAAGTTTAAATAAAAAATGGAATGCACTGGGCATATAATAAAGTAGGGTTGCCATTTAAAAAAATCCAATATGGCGTCTTATCTGTCAAATTTGTAAATCTATATTATTTTTGACATTAAATTTGGCTTCTTCGCAAAAAACCATTAGGGAGAACGTAATTGTTTTTTTATTTTAACCAGTAGGAAAATCGCTAATCGGGTGAGACACTTAAAAAAATGTCCCTGTACCTAACTGCTGTTGTTCTGGAAGTTCTTTCTGTAAAATAAATTTAAATTATTTAATTTTTTGTGCTGAAAAGCACAGTCATAATATGGCGAAATTTCTTTCTTAAAATGCCTAAAAGGCGCTAGACAATTCTGGAGAGTGGCCGGTCACAAGATTGCTCTTCTGCTGGCACCCAGGTCACAAAATCTGCTTCGGATCGCTCGGACTGGATCAACCGCTCAACTCAACTCAACAGAATCTTTATTAGTATTATAATATTTTGTACATATCACATATTTAACTGTACTATAACAATAATATATGTATTATACATAATTATTTTGTACTGCATTGGAAGTCGTTGGTTCAGGTCAATGTATGCCACTGTCTCTGCCCAGGACACGTCACTGGCGAACGCCAACAGGGTTGATGTTGGCCCTTTTGGTTAAATATGTCGATTTAACTTTGGCACTAAGGATGGTCGGTTCCGTGATTCATTTACCGCCATGAGGGATTTGTTTTATTTATTCAAAATTTGAAATGAATATATTGTTTTTAAAATGTTTGAACTTAAATATTTCTTAACTGGAAAAGTATTTTAAAAACCAGCTTGATTTAATATGGTACAGTAGCGCGGGAAAAACATTTTGCCATTTGGCTTGAAGATCGATGGGAGTGTCTATAACCGAAGAGGTGGAGCTTAAGGACATGTGCTTATTTTGTGGACGCCGTGTTATAATTTTTTGGTATATGATTTAGGTTTTGTGTTTTATTTAATTTTGTAGTTTTATCTTTGAAAGTAAAGGGGTAGTCTTGAATATACAGGGTGGCCCTTTAGTGTGGCAAAGTACAATAGCTCCGTTACTATTTCAAATACATTAAAAATATTAATACAAAAGTTGAAGGGCAGTAAGTGACTTATAACGTAAAATTATTTTTAACTCTATAGGGTGGCTCAAAAAAGCGGAACAAGAGAAAATGTACTTTTTTCAAATGGAACACCCTGTATATTTTTACATTTTTAAATTCCACATAAAATTACAATTATTTTTTATTAAATACATTATTAGTCTATACTTTATAGTTTCCGAGATATTGACTCTCGAAAAGTGACATTTTTGAACTTTGACAGCTTCTAACTTTCTAACAGTACGTCTTAGAGCAAAACGGCTTACATGTCCCTATCTTCAATTTTTATTATCTTCCCAAAAAAATCAACTTCCAGTTAAACCGGAACAACTATATTTCCTGCTTTCGAGTAACATCCGGTTTAACCGGAAGTTGATTTTTTGGGAAGATAATAAAAATTGAAGATAGGAACATGTAAGCCGTTTTGCTCTAAGACGTACTGTTAGAAAGTTAGAAGCTTTCAAAGTAAAAAAATGTCACTTTTCAAGAGTCAATATCTCGGAAACTATAAAGTATAGACTAATAATGTATTTAATAAAAAATAATTATAATTTTATGTGGAATTTAAAAATGAAAAAATATACAGGGTGTTCCATTTGAAAAAAGTACATTTTTCATTGTTCCGCTTTTTTGAGCCACCCTATAGAGTTAAAAATAATTTTACGTTATAAGTCACTTACTGCCCTTCAACTTTTGTATTAATATTTTTAATGTATTTGAAATAGTAACGGAGCTATTGTACTTTGCCACACTAAAGGGCCACCCTGTATAGGTTTGTGTGTCACATTGTCGTTTTGTCTTATTCTAGTTAAATTTTGCGTCATGTTTGTCGTTTGTGGTTGCGTCATATAGAATTTTGTTGAAATATCTTCAATATAGTTAAAAATGTATGGAGTCTGGGTGGCCTGATGTAGATGACGGATTGGGGTGTAGTTTGTTTCTTTTAGAACAAGTCTTAGTATTTTATTTTGTGCTCTTTGCAGCTTGTTGAAATGCCAATCCGTCATGCTACACCAGACTGGTGCTGCGTAGGTTAATGTCGGTTTTATGATTTGATTATAGATTTTTAATTTATTTGTCGGTGAAAGTGGTGAATTTTTATTTAATAGTTTTTGTAATAGGTGATTAATTGTCATAAATTTTAAAATAATTTTGTCTGTATTGTGTCCAAAGTATAGCCTATTTTCAAAGACTACCCCTAGATATTTTAATGTTTCTTTTGGAATTATTTCGTGATTATTTATTTTGATATTTTCATTGATTTTATTAGGTAATCTTTTTCTGGTTAATATTATGCATTCACATTTATTTTCGTTTATTTGCAACTTCCATTTGTCGTACCACGGGAGTAGTACGCGTAAATGATTAGTTATTAGCTGTCTAGCTGCATTTGCATAAAATGAGCTAGCATAAATTAACACGTCATCCACAAAAATTGCAAGGTTTGTATTTGGAAAGGAGGGTATATCAGCTGTGTATAAATTAAATAAGGGAGCTGCCAAGTTAGTTCCTTGTTGAAGGCCTGCATGCAGTGTTACCGGGTTGGAGAAATCACCGTTTACCCTTACTTTAAGGGTTCTATTTGTAATGTAAGAGTGCATTAATGTAATTAAGTGAAGCGGGAAATTGTGCAATGTAATTAATTTATAAATCAACCCGTTGTACCAGACATTATCAAAGGCCTGCTTGATATCTAGTGACAGGAGTACTGTATTTTGTAATTGGTTGAATTTTTCTATGGCGTGTTGCGCAACATGCGCGACCAACAATACGGCACCCCTACTAGTTCGAAAGCCAAACTGCTGCTCAGGAATGTTCTGGTCCAACCGGTTGATTTTTATTCTTTTGAATATTATTTTCTCAGCTATTTTCCCGAGTGAGCTTAGGAGAGCTATCGGTCTATAAGAATCAGGTGAGTTTTCCGGTTTTCCGGATTTTCGGATGGGTATAATGATAGCTCTCTTCCACTGTCTCGGGAAATGCTGCAATAAAAATATAGCGTTTATAATATAGGTTAGCTGTACAATTGTTTTCGTAGGTAAAAATTTAATTAAAATGTTGGTGATTTCGTCTTCCCCCGGTGCTTTTCTATTTGCCAGCTCCCTTATTACCCCCTTGACCTCAGTCGGATTTGTAAATAGTTTTTGTCTGACTGTCGGTGGGATTGGAAATTTATGTTTTATAAATTTATTTACGTAGTTAGTTATTTCGTTTTGTTCGTCTGTTGTATTTGGTTTCCCTGCACAAATTTGTCCGTAATGATCAGCTAGTGTCTGGGCTTTTTCTTTATTAGTTTGCGGATAGTGCACAAGGTTAGGTATTTTTGTTCGGGTTTGTTCGGGTTTGTTTGTCGTATTAATTTCCAAAGAGAATTGTCCATTGTTGATAAGTTTGTTAGTAGGTTTGTCCATGTTTTATTTTTATGCTGTTTAATTTTAGTTTTAATTTCATTAATTAGTTGTGTCATGTCATTGTAATCTTGTATTGCCCTGTGTCTCTGCCATCTTTTTCTTATTGCATTCTTGAATTTTATTAGATTTATTTTGTCCTGTGGTAGTTCTATTTCATTTTTATGTATCTTCTTCTTTTTTGCTGTTTTGTTTCTTGCTTTTTTAATGTTGTTTGTGAGCTTTTCTACTTCATTTTCAAGTTGCTGTGTTGTTAGTATGTTGTTGTTTATTTCAGTGCATTGGTTCAGCATCCTCTTGTAGAGATTCCAGTTGGCATCTTTGTATGTCCATACTGTTTGTATATTTTCTTTATACGTGGTTATTCTCCAGTTTAGGAATACTGGCAGATGGTCTGACGACAGTTCATCCATGACTTCAGCGTTTTCTGGTAGGTCTGGTATGTTTTTATATATAAATATGTCCAGGTATGATGGTCGAAAATTTTGTTTGTAAAAGGTAGGTTTGAAAGGAAATATAATTTGAACGTCATAGTTATTTAAATAATTAATTAATGTCGAACCTTGTACACTTGTCCAATTTGCCCTCATTGTTATATGGCTAGCATTTAAGTCACCAAGTATTAAAGTTTTGTTAGATTGGTCCATTATTAAGTTTAAGTCATTGTCATTAAAATTTAAATTGGGGGGTGCATAGCAGCTACTAATTACTATTCCATTTTTAAGCTTTATTGAAATATGCTCAATGCGTGAGTTTGTATTTTTTATTTTTGTGTGTGGAATAGAATTTTTAATTAGTAGTGCTACGCCTCCCCCTCTATTATTTCTGTCTGTCCTATAAATTTGGTAGTTTCTAAATTTTATTTGGATCAAGGGGGTTAGATTTGTTTCGGTTATAGACATAATATCGATTTTATACTTTGTTAAAAAATATTTAAGTTCATTTAATTTTGATCTGAGGCTATTTGAATTCCAAGTTACTACTCGCAGAGAGTTGAGGAAAACTATATTTGATAGTTTTCTAGGTTACCCATTAACCCATTAGCGCCGGAATTTTTAATTTTTCGATTTTTTAGTTTTTAATGTTAAATTCTTTCTTTCAAGGGGCCTTCTAACAAAAAAGTATTAGGATGAAATCAAATTAAACTTATATTTTTTGAAATATAGTCCATTACCATATGGTAACACTAGGCGCATGTACTCCCAATTATACATATAATCTAAAAGTACCTATAATAGGCAAAATAGGTGATATAATTTTTTTAAAGTGAACAAATGAACTAATAAATATAATAGGTATGGTATAGGTACATAGTATCTAAATATTTTATGAACTGAAAATAAAATCTAGCTTACAAAGAAATATATATATATATATATATACACTAGCGAGTGTGAAATGGGACGAAGCCGTCAATACATAGGCCAACTTCGCATTTTAAACAAATTGTTGTTACGACCGATGTACAGGAAGTGTTATTACATCTTCTTCTTTTTTTCCCCTCCGTGTATTTAACTAGATGGCCAGTATTGTCAAATCTAAGATCCGCAGATACTCGACTTCCCACAGATGCTGAAGGTGAAGCTGACGGTCTTCCAGCCCCTTTGCTTGGAATTCCATATTTTTTTAAGTAAATATTGGCAATTTCCCTTTTGAATGTTAATTGAGAAATTTTGTATCTCCTAGCTTTGTTGTATAACATCCAGCTGTTTTGTAGAGCGGCATCAAGAAACCATGTGAAAATCGGCCAATACCATTTTTTGCTACGTATGCCTATTCTATAACATGCTATATTCTGGTCCATTTGGTCCGTACCTCCCATAAAATTATTATATTTTAAAATAAGCTGCGGTCTCGGAATTTGTATACATCGCTTATCTTTAGTCATCAGTATCCACATTTGGTTCCGGAGGCTCTACAAAAATATATACGTCAATATCCTCACTATATGCCATTTCAATAGCTTCTGCAAGTGAAAACCCCTTTCTGAAAATAAAACATAAAATTTAGGTACGTTAAGCGCCTAGCGTAACCATATGGTTACACCCATATGGAAGCTCCTGCCAGTACCCTATTTTCATATAAAATATTACACATCATACAAAAAAATATTTAGTTGTTCTTGAACAATAGTTCTAAAACTATAAAGTCTATAAAATCTAAGCGTTTTCCATTACACAATACTTACTCTAAGCGAATGTCCATAGTTTTTTCGTAATCGATAATCCTATAAAAACGCGTAAACCTTACTTTTCGACTAACCACTCAACACTAAATTCGCTTACATTTTTACGTTGGTCAGTTCTTGGGGAATCAGATGACACATGCGCGCATCTCATTAGCTTGCCACGAAACCATCCGAATCCTAAGTAAGTTTGGTGTTACCATATGGTCACTCACGGCGCTAATGGGTTAAAGTCATCATTAAAGAAACGCGTTCTTCTCGTGTTTTAGTTTTCCTCAACTCTCTGGAGCAGTCGTTAAGAAATGTAGTAAATTCGTTTATGTTTATCAAACTATTAAAATCCCTCATAGCGCTAAACAAATTACTTGCCTGTGCGATATCCTTGTGCGTCTTGTTGTTGGGCGTTCCTGGGGGCGTCGCCTTGTGGGCGGGGCCTGGGCAGAGTAGCAGCTCTCTGTGGTAGTGTAGGAAAATCCTGTTCAAACTCCGATTCCTCGTCGTTTGGGGGTTGCTGGGGGTGTAAAGTTGCGCCACTTGCCCTGGCGGATGGACCACTTGCCCTGGTCGTCCAAGCGTTGGTTGTTGGTGGCGGAGCAGGTTTATATTTGGGAGCCTGATTTTGTTTGTTTGTGATTTGCCTTGCTTTGTAAATATAAACCTCGCAGATAGGGGATGTTGCTCGGTGGTCTTTGCTGCAATTCACGCATTTTTCAGGTTTATTGTTGTCACATTGAGAAGTCGGATGTAAGTCGGCACATCGAAGGCAGCGTTGAATTCTATGGCAATTGGCAGTGGCATGCCCCCACTGGCCGCATCTTTTGCATTGGATTATGACGGTAGTTTGTTTTCTCCTTTCCCATGAGATTCTTACATAATTAAGGTACTTGATCTTTTCCAGATGCTGCAACTTTGTGTTATTGTCCGTGATGACCATGAATAGTGTCCTATATTGGGTTTTCATGATATGTACATTTTTAACGTTTATTTTATGTTGCTGTATAAGTTATTTTTTAATGTCTTCGGTATCTGGAACATGATCAAGCCCTTTTATTACGAATGCATGTGTTCGGTCTTCTTGCAGGCAATAGGTGTGCCATTGCAGTTCCTCTTCTTTTTGTAGTAGGGTTTTGTAATAGTTAAATTCTTCTTTATCTTCGACGTATATAATTGTGTTGTATTTTGTAAATTTTAAACTATAGCCCTTTTTTATGTGTCTATTTAAGTCTGTTGTCATTTCATCATAGGCCTCTTTATTTTTTATGATCCCTTTTAGTATGATTGGGGGAGGCTTTTCTGCTTTTTTGGGTTGAAAGCTTTTTGGTGTAGATGTAGTGTTAACTGGTTTTTTCTTTTGTTTGTTCTGTTTGTTTTGGAAGGATTGTTTTGTTTTGTTTGATATTACTGATTCAGCTGTTGATTTTGCTTCATCGTCGATGTCCATGTCTTCGTCGGTTGATTCGTCGGAGAGGGTGGCATATTTATTCGATAGTTTGATTGTTCTGTCAAATAATATTTCACTATATTTATTTTTTGTTGTTTGTTTCGGTTTAATAAAAATTTCATCCCCTGATAAAATTTTGTTTCTTTCTTGTTCAATGATAATTCTTTTTTCCAGTGTTTGTTGTTGTTTTAGGGCTTGTTCTTGAATTTGTATTTCTTGTTGTTGGGCTTTTATTTGTTCAAGTATTTTTTGTTGTTCTTTGGCAGTTTTTTCATCGACTATTGTGCTAACTGGTGGCGGGGACAGCGGGATGGTACTTCGAACTGCTTGTTTGCGTCTGAGGTGCTGTATTACTTCCAGCCTTAGTCGATCTCTATCGACCTTATTTTTGCACTTTTTGTAAAAGTCACTGCATGTGCCGCAGTAGCCTTTATGTGTTTGAAGATACTTCATTAAGGTTTTGCCTGGTTTTTTGGATTGAACGCTTAGACTTGCATTACTTGGAGTACTGCTTGCGATACTTAAGTTATCTTCTTCTATTTGTTCTTGGTTTTGTTCATTTCCTTGATTTTGTTGAGTTTGGGTGCCAGAGGTACCCGCAAGGTTGTCCATTATCGTCTTCTGGAATGTTCTTCTTGTTTATAGTTTTTTAAAGGCGTGGTTTTTTGTGCCGTTTTTTATCGGTGTTGCACGCCACTGGATTGGTGGTTGCACTGGTTTTGCACTGGTATTTAGTGCTGTTTGATCATTTCCACGTAGTGGATTTCAGTTTGGTGGTGTTTTGGGTGAGTAGTAGAAGTAGAAGTTTTCTTTGCATAGATCCAGACAAACGAACTGACTCAACTCAACTCAACTCAAAAATATCTTTATTCGTTTCAAGATGTTTTGTACATATCAAAATTTTTAACAGTAACATGATTACAATATAAAATATTTATAATACATAATTATTTGTACATGTGTTCGTAGATGGTCCATAAGTAAGGTCAGTCTTCTGCCACTGTCTCTTCCCAGGCCACGTCACTGGCTACGCACCAGCGGGGTTGGTGTTAACCCTTGGGTTAAAAATTTTGATTTTTCGTTAACACTCAGGATGGTCGGTTCCGTGATTCATTTACCGCCATGAAGGAATTTGTTTTATTTAAAAAATTAAATTTGAAAGAAGTGTATAGTTGTTTTAAAGGGTAAAGTTTTCTCAATTACTGCTTACTGGAAAAGTTATTTTAAAAAACCAGCTTAATTTAACAATGTACCAACGTAGCGCGGATTTTTGCCCAGAGGCTTGCAAATTTGTGGGAATGTCTATAACCGAATGGGCGGAGTCTAAAAACATGTGCTTATTTTGTGGATAACGTGTTATAATTTATCAAGATATGATTTAAATTTTGAATTTTGAATTATTATTTATTGATAATAAAGGGGTAGTCTTGAATAAATAGGTTTATGAGTCACATTGTCATTATGTCTTGTTTGGGTTAAATTATGTGTCATGTTTGTCGTTTGGGGCTGAGTCATATAGAATTTTGTCGAAATGTCTTGAATATAGTCAAATATATATGGGGTTTGGGTAGCCTGGTGTAGATGACGAATTGGTGCATAGTTTGTTTCTTTTAATATTAGCCTAAGTATTTTGTTTTGTGCTCTCTGAATTTTGCTAAAATGCCAATTCGGCATGCTACACCAGACTGGTGCTGCGTATGTCAGTGTGGGTTTAATAATGTGATTATAGAGGGTTAATTTATTTAATGGTGAGAGTGGTGAATTTTTATTTAGTAATTTTTGTAATAAGTGATTTATTGTCATGAAATTTAATATTATTTTATTTGTGTTATGTCCAAAATAAAGCCTTTTTTCAAAGACTACCCCTAAATATTTCAGAGTTTCTTTGGGAATGATTTCATGGTTATTTATTTTTATATTTTCGTTAATTTTATTATGTAATTTTTTCCTATTTAGTATTATGCATTCGCACTTATTTTCATTTATTTGCAACTTCCATTTCTCATACCACGGGAGTAGTATGCGTAAATGGTTAGTTATCAGTTGCCTTGCTGCGTTTGCATAAAAGGAGCTTGCATATATTAACACGTCATCCACAAAAATTGCCAGATTTGTATTCGGGAAAAATGGTATGTCTGCTGTGTATAGATTAAATAAGGGAGCTGCTAAATTTGTTCCTTGCTGAAGGCCTGCATGTAGTGTTATTGGGTTGGAGAAATCACCATTTACTCTTACCTTAAGAGTTCTATTTGTTATATATGAATGCATTAAAGTAATTAAATATAACGGAAAATTATGTAATGTGATTAGTTTATAAATCAACCCGTTGTACCAGACATTATCGAAGGCCTGCTTGATATCTAGTGACAGGAGTACTGTATTTTGTAATTGGTTGAATTTTTCCATAGCGTGTTGCGCCACATGCGCTACCAATAATACAGCACCCCTGCCAGTTCGAAAACCAAACTGCTGCTCGGGTATGTTCTGGTCCAACCGGTTGATTTTTAATCGTTTAAAAATTATTTTTTCAGCAATTTTCCCGAGTGAGCTTAGGAGAGCTATTGGTCTATATGAATCCGGTGAATTTTCCGGTTTTCCAGGTTTTCTAATAGGTATTATAATAGCTCTCTTCCACTGACTCGGGAAATGCTGTAATAAAAATATTGCATTGATTATATAAGTGATTTGTACAATTGTTTTCCGTGGTAAAAATGTTATTAAGGTATTGGTGATTTCATCCTCCCCCGGAGCTTTTTTATTTACCAGCTCCCTTATTACCCCCTTGATTTCGGTTGGATTTGTAAATAGTTTTTGTCTAACTGTCGGCGGTATAGGAAATTTATGTTTTAAAAATTTATTAGCAAAGTCTGTGATTTCGTTTTGTTCGTTTGTTGTGTTTGGTTTCCCTGCACAAATTTGTCCGTAATGATCAGCTAGTGTCTGGGCTTTTTCCTTGTTTGTTTGTGGGCCCTGTGTAAAATTTGGTATTCTAGTCTCGGTCTTTTTTATTTGTCTTATTAATTTCCAAAGAGAATTGTCCGTTGTTGATAGGTTTGTTAGTAGGTTTGTCCAGGTTTGATTTTTATGTCTTTGAATTTTGATTTTAATTTCATTTATTAATTGTCTCATGTCCATATAGTCCTGGAACGCTCTTTGTCTCTGCCATCTCTTTCTGATTGCATTTTTGAATTTTATCAGGTTTTTGATATCTTGTGGTAGCTCTATTTCATTTTTGTGTATGATTATCTTTTTGGCTATTTTGCTTCTTGCATTTTGAATATTGTTCGTTAGCTTTTCCACTTCTTTTTCTAATTGTTGTGATGATGTGATATTATTATTGATTTCTGTATTTTGATTTAGTAGTTGTTTGTAAAGGTTCCAGTTAGCGTTTTTATATGACCAAGTTGTTTGTTTATTTTCTTTGTATGCCTCTACTTTCCAGTCTAGAAGGATAGGTCGATGGTCAGATGAAAGTTCGTCCAGGACTATTGCATTTTCTGGTAAGTCGGGTATGTTTTTGTATAAAAATATATCTAAATATGAAGGTCTAAAATTTTGTTTATAAAAAGTTGGTTTTGAAGGAAAAATTATTTGTACATCGTAATTGTTCAGGTAATTCATTAAAGTCGATCCTTGGGCACTTGTCCAGTTTCCTTTCATTGTAGTATGGCTTGCGTTTAGGTCACCAAGTAAAATAGTTTTATTTGATTGGTCCATTATTAAATTTAAGTCATTGTCATTAAAGTGTAAGTTGGGGGGGGGGGCATAGCAGCTACTAATCACTATTCCATTTTTTAGCTTTATTGAGATATGCTCTATTCGCGAGTTTGTATTATTTATTTTAATATGTGGAATGGAATTTTTGATTAGTAGTGACCTCCTCCTCTATTGTGTCTGTCTGTCCTATATATTTGATAATTTCTAAGTTTAAGCCTAATCAAGGGGGTTAGTTTTGTTTCGGTTATAGACATTATATCAATTTCATATTTTGTTATGAAATATTTAAGTTCATTAATTTTAGATCTTAGGCTGTTAGCATTCCAAGTTATTATTCTTAGAGAGTTGAGGAAAACTATATTTGATAGTTGTTTAGATTACCCATAAGGGTCATCATTAGAGAAACACGTTCTTCTTGAGATCTTGTTTTCCTCAACTCTCTAGAACAGTCATTGAGAAAACGTATAAATTCTGTTAGATTAATTAAGTTATTAAATTCCCTCATAGCGCTAAAGAAATCACTTGCCTGTGCTAATCCTTGAGTGTCATCGTTGTGGGCGGTTCTAGGGGCGTCGCCTTGTGGGCGGGGCCTGGGCTGAGCGGTGGCTCTCTGTTGCAGTGTTGGAAATGACTGTTCGTAATCGGATTCTTGACTTTCCTCAAATTGGGGGTGTTGCGGGGTTAAAGGTGCGCCATTTGCCCTGGCGGATGAGCCATTTGCCCTGGCTGTCCAAGCATTCCTCGTTGGTGGTGGTGCTGGTTTGTATTTTTGTATTTCGTTT
Organism: Polydrusus pterygomalis; assembly: GCA_963969555.1. NCBI lineage: Eukaryota > Metazoa > Arthropoda > Insecta > Coleoptera > Curculionidae > Polydrusus > Polydrusus pterygomalis. The sequence goes on from OZ018379.1 coordinate 87,397,937, forward strand.
TTGTTGGGTCTATTATTTGTAATCTGCTGGGCCTTGTATATGTAAACTGGACACACTGGAGACGTTGCTTTATGGTTTTTGTCACAGTTAATGCATTTTATAGGGTTTTCTGTTTCACATTGTGCAGTTGCATGATTTCCAGCACATCGAAGGCATTGTTGTTTCCTATAGCAATTGGTCGTGGCATGACCCCATTGGCCACATCTTTTACATTGAATTATCAATGTTGTTTGTTTCCTACATTCCCAGGAGATTCGCACATAGTTTAAAAATTTAACTTTTTCTAGGTGTTGTAATTTAACGTTGCTGTCTGTCACTACCATGTATAATGTTCTATACTGTGTCTTCATAATGTGTACACTTTTTACGCTGATGTTGTGGTGTCGTATAAGTTCATTTTTGATGTCTTGAACTTCAGGTACATGGTCAAGCCCTTTTATAATAAAAGCGTGGGTGCGTTCGTCTTGGAGAGAGTAGGTATGCCATTGCAAGTCTTCTTCTGTCTGTAGGAGCTGTTTGTAGTTATTGAATTCTTCTTTGTCTTCTAAATATATAATCGTATTATTCTTTGTGAATTTTAACGTGTATCCTTTTTTAATATGTTCATTTAGGTCCCCTGTTAATTCGTCATATGCAGTTTTATTTTTCACGATGCCTTTAAGTATTATCGGTGGTGGTTTTATGGCAGCTTTTTTGTTTTGAGCAAAATTTTTAGGTTGAGGTACTGTATTCACTGGCTTTTTTCCGGTTTTCTTAATAAAGGTTTGCTTCGTTTTATTTGAGATAATTGATTCGGTTGTTGACTTATTTCCATCATCGATTTCCATTTCGTCGTCAGTCGATTCGTCCGGTAAAGTGGCGTATCTGTTTGATAATTTGATGGGCCTGTCAAACAGTATACTGTTAAATCTGTTTTTTACTGGTTGTTTGGGCTGAATAAATATTTCGCCGCCTTGTTGGATAATTTGTGCTTCGTTTTCGTTTCTAATTCTTTCTTCCAATGCTTGTTGTTGTAGGGCCTGCTCTTGTATTTATATTTGCTGTTGTTGTTGTTGTTTTATTTGGTCTAGTATTTGTTGTTGTTCCTTTGCTGTTTTTTCATCAACTTTAGTGCTTGTTGGTGGCGGTGATAGTGGAATGTTGCTTCGAAGTGCGTGTTTTCGTCGTAAGTGTTGCACTACTTCCAGTTTTTGACGATCTCTGTCGACCTTGTTTTTGCACTTTTTATAGTAATCGCTGCAAGTGCCGCAGTAACCTTTATGGGTTTGGAGATGCTTCATTAAAGTTTTGCTTGATTTTTTGGATTGGACACTTGTGCTTGCGTTACTCGGCGTACTGCTTGCAATACTGATGTTGTCTTCTATATCCTGGATTTCTTCTTGTATTTGTTGTGTTTGTTTTTCTTGGGTGCCGGAGGCACCCGCTTGATTATCCATTGTTTACTTGGAATGATCGGAATGTTGTAGTTTTTTGTAAGGAGTGGCTTTTTTGTGCAGTTTTTTATATTTGCTGCACGCCACTGATCTTCGAGGGGAGCACTATGTTGTAGTTTAATGCTTCTTTTGGATTTTTTCACGTTGTGGTTTCAATTTTGATGATATTTGGTATCGTAAAGAGAGAGTTTTCTTCGCTTAATCACACAATCACTCAAACGAACTGACTGCCTGAGCGGGATCTGCGAGAATAACCGCACGCATGCATGCCAGTGGTGGATATACGGGATTGTTTAACTATTTAGAAGATTATTTTTATAAATTTTCTTACTGTCTGCGTTTTTTGTTAAAATGAATCTTTAAGGAAAAACCCTTCATAGCCAAACAAGGGAGGTAGTGGCAAACGTATATATAGAGTATGTGATGAAGTGGGGCCATGATTTGAAAATTAAATTTAGAAAAAACAAGACGTTATTTAATTTATATTTTATTTGTTTAGTTGTTATCTTGGTTGAGAATTAATATTTATGTTATGTATTGTTTATTTATAATATTTTATATAAAAACATCAACAATTAAAATAAACTGCACAGCAAAAATAAAGTAGGCACGCATATGACTTCTTATTTTAAACTAATTTTTTTGTATTTCCTCACCCTTTCGTCTCGGTTAAGTTACCGTGTGGACGACAATACACGTAATTGCAAAAATCTGGCTTCTGGTAATGGTTTTGTTAGTATATCGGCCACTTGTTCACCTGTGGACAAATATTGCAAATTAATTTTTTTACATTCTACCTGCTCACGGGAAAATGGTATTTAATGTCTATATGTTTTGTACGTTTATGAGCAGTAGTATTTTGCGCAATACTGATAAATCCAGTATTGTCTTCATATATTGTTATTGGTTTTGACAAATCTAACATAAAACTGTTTAATAATGATTTTAACCATAAGGCTTCTTTTACACCTTCATATAACGCCATATACTCAGCCTCTGTAGTTGAAGTTGCTACAGAATTTTGACGCTTTGTTGCCCAACATATTGTACAACTGTTAAATAATTGAAAAACATATCCCATCGTACTTTTTCGATCAGTTATGCTTCCGCCCCGATCAGAGTCTACATAGCCAACAAGTAAATTTTCATAATTATTTCGCGTATAAACTAATTTAAGAGTAATGGAGCCTTGAATATATTTAAGAACTCTCTTTAAGCTTTTCCATAATTCGCTATTATTTTTATTTTGGTAACGACTAAGTAAATTTACTGCTATGCTAAGATCTGGTCTGGTACACAACATCGCGTACATTAAACAACCAATCAATTTTCTAGAAGGAGCATCACATCTCTCTTCTGAATTTAAAGCTTCAAAATTTAATGCAACTGTTAAAGGCGTTTTAACTGGTTTACAAGAACTCATATTAAATTTATTTAATACAGTTTTTAAATACTGACATTGATCTAAAATAATACTAGTAGATGTCCTAGTAATGTAAATTCCAAGAAACCGACTAATTTCTCCCAAATCTACCATTTAAATTTTTTTAATTAAATAATGTTTGAAATTAAATAATGTTTCATTATTCCCAGTAGCTATGCAAATATAATCTACATACAAAACAACATATACATATATTTTGGTACATATCACCTTTATCTAAAATATAAAGACGTTTATGAACAGCAGAGTTTACAAAGTTAATTTCTTTCATTGTTTCGTCAAATAATTCATACCAACACCTCGAGGCCTGTTTCAGCCCATATAATGACTTATTTAATTTGCAAACCTCGTTTTCTTGAGCCACAATTCCATCCGGAAATCTCATAAAAATTTCCTCCCTTAAGTAACCATACAAAAATGCTGTCTTAACATCCATATGATGTATAAATAAATTAAATTGATTTGCTATGACCAATAATTTGCGAAATCTTGTAATTCGCGCAACAGGGGAAATATTTCATCATAATCAACTTGATTCTGTTGAGTAAAACCCTTAGCCACTAACCGTGCTTTATATTTAGTAGAATTTCCAGACCCATCTTGCTTTAATGTAAATACCCATTTACAATTAATAATTTTTACATTATCAGGCCTTTGTATTATAGACCACGTATTGTTACTTGCTAATAACCCTAACTCATCATTAATCGCCTCCTCCCACTGTTTCCTATCATCTCTTTCTTTTATTTCAGAAAAAGTTGTAGGTACTTTACAAAGAAATGCGTGTACAGACAATAAATAATTATCATAACTTTCAATTTTATTGTCCTCGTAGGAAATTTTGGGAAGGGCTTTCAGTCTATCACTTCTGCGTAAGGAAACACTTTCCTGTGTGCCCTATTTTTCCTCAGAGTCACAAACTACAGGCTCATCTGTTTTAACCACAGATCTCCTTGACACAGTTCCATTATTTTCATTATTTAATGTCGCACCCTCAGTTATAATTTGATCGTCAACCTCTCTCGGCGTAATAGTATCAGGTTTCAAGTTGTTTATTTTTAAATTTATAGACCCATTTGGCCTAGTAACTTTGAAATTTATCTCATCAAAAATAACATCACGAATAATCAAGCACTGTTCTTTTTCTGGATTCCAAACCCTATAGCCATTCGGTTCATAACCTAATAATATGCATTTAAAAGACTTTTCGTCAAATTTACCTTTCCTTGTTTTATTATGAATATAAACCGTAGAACCGAATACTCGTAAATGCATGGCTTTTTCCCGTGCCACATTTCATACGGTGTTTTATTTACTTTAAGAGCTTTCGTTGGGGTCCTATTAATTAAATATATTGCAGTTAACACTGCTTCGCCTCAAAATATTATACTAAGATCGGCACCGCTAATCATTGAACGTGCTTTTTCAGTGCTTGTTCTTCTCATACGTTCCGACACTGAGTTTTGCTGGGGTGTATAAGGAACTGTTAAATAATAGCTTATACCCTCCCTTACACAGAAGCGCTTAAAATCATTTGACAAGTACTCACGGCCATTATCACAATAAAAATTAACAATTTTGAGATTAAAATGAGCTGTGCTTTTTGCAACGAAATCCTGAAAGACCTTAAAAACGTCCGCTTGATGACTGAGCAAATATACAACGGTATGGTGTGTGTATTCATCAATAAATATAACAAAATAATTTATATTATTATAGGTCGCAGGCGAAATCGGACCACAAACATCTGAGTGAATAACAAACAATGGTCGTTTAATATACCTTTTATCTTTAGTTTTTGCAAATGGTAATCGAGCTTGTTTTCCGTTAATGCAAGACTCACAAATTTCATTATCTGGGTAAACATTACTTAATAATTCAATGCCTTCTAGCATAGATTTATTTTTAAACTCGAGAAATTTTTGTTTTCCAATATGGCCCAAACGTTGATGCCATAATTTATAAACATTATTATTTACAAAACTATTAGTGGCATAAGAGTTTCTTTCAATATTAGAATTATTTACAATTTTAAAGCTAACTGTTATTAAATTATGAAATTTCTCACCCCGCAAGATGATCTTGTTTTCTTTTGTTATTGTTACCTCACCATTTTCGTGAAAAATGATCGTCATTCCTGCTTCTTGCATCCGCTTGACGGGCAGTAGATTATGAGGTACGTCGGGGCAATATAAAACTTCCTCCAGAACGCCTTGTTCTCCAGTGTCAGCAATCACAGGGGTAATTCCTTTCTTTTTCGCAATGATAAAGGTATTTTTAATAGCAACTGCCACTTTCACTGGTTTCACTAATTCGATCACATCACTGAAAACATCATCACGATTCACTATGTGATCAGAAGCACCGCTGTCTAGAATGAAACTCAGAAGATTGGCACTCTGTTATTTCTTGTAGTTTCCCAACATGAAAGCAAACCCCTTGCTCTCACCTTTACTACTCTCAAAGGTTGTTTGCACCGTTTGAATGGTTCTTGGACGCCCCTGTTACTTATCTTCTTTTTCTTGCATTACTCTTTTGTAGTGGTAACAATCCTTCTTAATGTGATTTTTCTTGTCACAGTAATGACATCTGATGATAACTTTGTTAGGTCGTTTTCCTGGAAATTTATTTTGAAAATTCGCTGTGAATTTCGGGTTGAAAATTTTTGAAGACGATGATTTAACACTTTTCCTTTATTTCTTTTTCATTTCGGGTAAATAAGGTTCTGGTTTCTAAAATTTTTGAGCTAGTTGAGGCTTCATTTTTAATTTTTACTTCTTGGTCTAATAATCTTGTTTTCACGAACGCAAGAGTTATTCTATCTCCAGATAATGTCTCCAATGCAGTTACAACTCCTGTGTATGTGGATGGCAGCTTCAACAATAAATGGGCAACTTTATTAGTTTCAGCCATCTGAGCACCAGCAGCAACCAATTCAATAATTAAATCATCGAATGTGGTAAAATTATTCACTAATGGTGTGTCAGCACCCAGTTTTAGTTCTAATAAATGCTTTCTTATGACAAGTTGCGAAGGTAAACTCTTTCTTTCATAAATTGCATCCAACTTATGGAAAATCTCCTTAGCTGTATCCTGTTCTTGCGCAAATGTTAAGAATGAATTACTTAAGTACTGGATAATTTCATTTCTTGCCACTTTTTCAGCTCTATACCAGTCTGGCACAACCGGTCTAGGTGGATCTTGATCGATGACTTTCAGTACATTCAGTTCATCTAAAAGTGAGCGAATTCTTAATTTCCAAATGCTATAACGCAGTCCATTAAATGGTACTATATTCCTTTTTGCGTGTAAGGTATCACGCACTACTGCACTGTCTTTAAATTGCGCGACCTGGGCCCATAACCTATTGGGTTTTAAGGGCAAAAGAAAACGACTTTTTTCTAATTTACCGACAGGATTTTTATTTTTGTTCTCTAGTTTAAATCTTACCATCAACTATCTATTTATAAAAATACATTCTTAGCCTTCAGTTCATATCAAGTGTAATTTAATATCAAAACATACCAAAAATATTTTTATCGCCGTTTCAGCAACTCTGCTTATTAAGCATTCTACATACTACGAAGTACATTTGTTGATTTAACCTTTTGTTTATACAGTGTCCATATTCCAATAATTATAATATCACAACGTTGTATTAACATATTTTACTAGTTCAACCGTATTTTCCTAGTTAAAAAGAACGTTATTAAATTTTTTTAAATAAAAATTTTTAAATATGATATCAAAACGTTATATTAACGTCTTTCACTAGTTCCTATTCGTTAATTCGTTGTAAAGGACGTTATAAAAACTTTTTTTTGGTCGTGTATAAGTAATCTGTAGTAAACAGAATTTTAACGTAATTTGAGTATGGTTAGAAAATCACGTTCTAAAAACGTTAGATACGAACGAATTTTTTTTCTTCTTAGAATTGACACTTTGATTTTGTAACGTACACGGTTTATTAACCATTGACACGTGTATAAGAAACGTATGTGTGTTTACTGGGTCGTGAAGGCGTGACGAACGACCGTTACACAAAGAAAATATGATCATTTTAAAATATGCGTTTTAACACCCTATATATTAATTTATGTTTACGCAACTTTTGTAGTAACCAGACACTAATATGTACTTTGTATTTTTAATCTCGTGAAGGCATGACACACGACCGTTACACAAAGAAAAATATTATCATTTTAAAATATGCGTTTTAACACCCTATATATTAATTTATATTTACGCAACTTTTGTAGTACACAGACAATAATATATACTTTGTATTTTTAATCCCGTGAAGGCGTGACAAAAGACCGTTACAAAAAGAAAAATATTATCATTTTAAGATATGCGTTTTAACACCCTATATATTAATTTATATTTATAAAACTTTTGTAGTACAATAACATATACATTGTATTTTTAATCCCATATCAAGTGTTATGGTAAAGTCACATCTAATTTATTTATTTGATTTACTTTTTAAGTAATGTATGCAAATGGGACATGAGAATTTTTAAAGTCTTGCTACATTATTTATAGAAAATGCTCCAGTTAAACAATTTATCATGTACCATCTATTACAGACATCACATGCAATCCACTCAGCCGTTGTATCCAACTGAAGCTGTCCACAAACAGCACATCTTGGGGCTAAGTTATCAGAGCTTTTTAAAATTAATTAATTTATTTATTTATTTGTAAGTAAGGCGCATCGACCTCTTGGGTCATTAGCGCAATGTACAACAGTATTTAGCGTGGACACTAAGCTGAGATTACAATATGGTTAAATCTGGTTAAGTAAGTTGCAGTCTTTCAGAAAGTTTATTACACTATCGTTATTCACATTACTGTTTAAAACATCGCTCATGGTCTTCTTGATATCGTGCTTTTGTCTGTGGGAGATGTATATTGAACAGTCTATGAGGATATGTTTTACCGTAACCACTTCAAGGCATGCATCGCAGATAGGCTGATTGTTTTTGGAGAGTAAATGTTCGTGTGTCCTTTTTGTGTGGTCGATTCTAAGCCGGCTTAGTACCACTTGAGCTTTTCGAGTGGCAGGCAAATGTTGCCATGTTCTAACAGACGGTTTTATTTCGAGCAGTTTGCACTGTGAACTATTCCAGTCAGTTTGCCACGCGTTTAACACTTTGTTTTTAATGTAGGCTTTAAAGTCGTAAATTGTTGTTTGTTGGACTATTTGTGAGTTGACGTCTGTAATCGCTGATCGTGCTGCTTCGTCCGCCTTTTCGTTGCCGGGAATTCCAATAGGCGATGGTACCTAAACAAATACTACCTCCTTTCCAACGCTGTATATATTGTATAGTGCTTTTTGGATCAATTGAACAATGGGGTTGGGGGATAATATTTGTTTTATGGCATGTACAGAGCTGAGGGAGTCTGTGATTATAGCTGCGAGTGGAAGGTTGTATTGTAGTGCATGATTTAGGGCTTGTAGTATAGCATAAAGCTCGGCTGTAAAGCTGCTGGAGTACTCAGAGAGCTTATATTTTAGGGTCTCATGTTGTGTTACTACGGCCGCTGCCGTTCCATCTGCTGTTTTTGATGCATCAGTGTAAATTGTTTCGTAGTTAGTTAGACTATTGAGAATGGCTCGGAACTTTAACTTAATGAAATTGTGATTGGTTTCGGTTTTGCTGAATTGAGTAAGAGTGTAGTGTAGTAGTGATGCATTGGGGAGGTTTAATTGTCCAGGGAGGGGGGATTGTGGGGTCTTGTTGGAAAAAATGGGGAAACGTTAGTTGGAAACTAGACTGATATCTGTTGATTCTTTCGTAGAATGTTGTTTTTGCTCTCACTTTGGTGTCAAATAGGTTGCTGTATCTATTGGAAAATGTATTATTGTAGGCTGGGTTTTTGGGGTTTGAGGCGATTGTCGTGGCATAGGACAGGCTTAGGAGTGCCCTTCTGTGTCTGAGTGGGGGCTCCCCGGCATCACATAATAGACTTGCTACAGGACTTGTACAGGGTTATCCAACCAAGACTAGACAAGGCGATTTTTTTACTTTTCCTGTACTTTTATAAAAAAACTGAAATAGCCATCTTAAGTCATTTTCTCCCGCGAATTCGAATATCTTCAGCAAAAAAACAATTGAACATCAAACAAAAGTACTAGGGGTCACTTTGATATTTTTTTAAATGGAACACCCTGTATATTTTTACATTTTTAAATTCCACATAAAATTATATTTATTTTTTATTAAATGCACTATTAGTCTATACTTCATAGTTTCCGAGATATTGACTCTCGAAAAGTGACATTTTTTAACTTTGACAGCTTATAACTTTCTAACAGTACGTCTTAGAGCAAAACGGCTTACATGTCCCTATCTTTAAATTTTATTATCTTCCCAAAAAATAAACTTCCGGTTAAACCGGATGTAACTCGAAAGAAGGAAATATAGTCAATTTTGGATCTAATCAGTGATCTGTATATTTTTAGGAGAGTGGTGGTGTCAGCTCCCCATGTTTTGTTCGAAAGGATTTTGAGCAGATTGATTCCTTTTTGACATGAGGCAATTAAGTTTTTGATATGCGGTTCCCATGTGAGCTTTCTATCAAAGATCATTCCTAGGAATTTTATGGACTCCACAAATTCTAGGTCCTTACCATATAGTTTTAAAGAAGGTAGTTTGACTTTGTTTTTTTTTAGAAAAGAGAATACATTTGGTTTTTTCAGTGGAAAATTGGAAGCCTGAAGAATTTGACCAGCTTTTTAGGTTGTCAAGTTGTTCCTGAAGAATTTTTGCTATTGATATAATATATTTTCCTTTGATAATGAGAACTAGATCGTCTGCAAATATTCTACGTTTAACCGGGGCTTTCATTCTGTTGGTTATGTTGTTTATTGCAACCAAAAAGAGCGTGACACTAATTACTGAACTTTGAGGTGTGCCATTTTCTTGAACTGTTTCTGACTTGAAATTTTCTATCTCGGAGGAAGTTTTCCAGAAATTTAAACATGTTGCCTTTTATGCCCCACAAGAAAAGTTGTTCGAGTATTCTGTATCTCCATGCTGTGTCGAAAGCTCTCTTAATGTCAAAGAATACGGCAATGCATGCCTGATTATTTAAGAAAGCTTCATGGACTTCGGATTCTAGGTCTATAAGGTTGTCGTTGGTGGAACGCTGTTTTCGGAAGCCACTTTGCTCAGGAGTAAGGAGATTTTGTGTTTCAAGGTACCAACATAAACGTTTATTAATTATTTTTTCAAGTACTTTGCACATAATACATGTTAATAAAATAGGTCTGTAAGCTTCCGGTTTTCCTGTATTCTTGCTTTGTTTAGGGATAGGAATTATAATAGCCTTGGTCCAGATTTTTGGAAAGCATTGATTAGTCCATACAAAGTTGTAGATTTCCAGGAGCAATGTTTTGGCCCTGTCTGGGAGGTTAGTTAAGAATATTGCAGGGATATTGTCAGGGCCAGGGCTAGAATTTTTAAGATTGTTAATTACTTCATCAACTTCTGGCATTGTTATAGGCCGATTTAGTATCGAGTTATCATCTTCTACGATTAGCAGATGGTTTTGTTCGTAGGCTTCTATAAGGGCGATAAATTCAGGGTCTAAGCTTTGATGACTTGAAAAACTTTCATAGGTTTGTGCAAATGCGTTGGCGATTGCATAGTTTTCTGTTAGTGTGTGGCCACCATTTTCTAGGGACCGGATCGGCGTGTAGGTACTTTTCCCGCTTAATCTTTTAATTTTATTCCAGACTTCTGTGGATGGTGTGTTTGAAGTGAGAGATGAAACATATGTAGTCCAAGAGTCTTTTTTGCTTCTTTTGATAGTAAGGCGGGCTTTTGCTTTGAGTTTTTTTAATGTTAGCATGTTTTCTTGAGTCTTGTGTCTTTTATATCTATTGAACCATGGAACCGGAATATGTTTTGTAGGGTATGACGTTTTGCCCATGGCTTGATCGGCTGCAGTCTCCAAAATATTAATAAAGTTTTGTAAAGTTTTTTCAATTTCGTTTTCGATTATTTGTGTTGTTTGAATATTATTTAAAATAAGGTTTCGGAATACTTCCTAGTTAGCTTTATTGATGTTCCATTTCGGTATTGGTAGTGTTTCTAACCTTTCTGTGATATTTTTAATCACGATTGGAAAGTGGTCACTTCCATAAGGGATTGATGAGACCTGCCACTGAAACGAAGTTGCTAACGATGGTGTGCAAAAACTTAGGTCCAGTACTGAAGTGTCACCAGTGTGTGTATTGAAACGAATACCTTCGCCATTGTTTAAAAGAACCAGATTCGCTCTATCTGCGGCATTGTAGATAAGTTGGCCTCTTAGGTTGGTGTTCTTGCTATTCCAGGAAACATGATGGCTATTATAGTCACCAATAATAAGGCGTGGAGTAGGTATCTGGTCAAGTGAGTTGCTGATATCTTGTAGACTAAAGTCTTGATTAGGTGGAATGTACACGTTGCATATGTTGAGTTTATTGGAGAGTTGCACATCACTGCAACGGCCTCAAGTTGAGTGATTATAGGTATTTGGTGAACGGGAATTTCTTTTTTTTACCATGATTGATACTCCTCCGCTTGCTCTTTCTTGGTTTGCTCTATTGTGAATAAATCCGTGGAAGTTTTTTAGACAAGCCTCTTTTGGAGGGCGAAAATGTGTTTCTTGGAGGCCTATAATGGTTGGGTTTACTTCATTGACCAATAATTGCAGCATTGTGATATGGGAAAAATATCCGTTTATGTTTCACTGTAAAATTGATTGATGTTGTGGAGGCATCTTGAATATTAGGATTTATTAGTAATTTGAGCCAACGGAGGAGTCACTTCTGTGTCTGAGTGGGGGCTCCCCGGCATCACATAATAGACTTGCTACAGGACTTGTACAGGGTTATCCAACCAAGACTAGACAAGGCGATTTTTTTACTTTTCCTGTACTTTTATAAAAAAACTGAAATAGCCATCTTAAGTCATTTTCTCCCGCGAATTCGAATATCTTCAGCAAAAAAACAATTGAACATCAAACAAAAGTACTAGGGGTCACTTTGATATTTTTTTAAATGGAACACCCTGTATATTTTTACATTTTTAAATTCCACATAAAATTATATTTATTTTTTATTAAATGCACTATTAGTCTATACTTCATAGTTTCCGAGATATTGACTCTCGAAAAGTGACATTTTTTAACTTTGACAGCTTATAACTTTCTAACAGTACGTCTTAGAGCAAAACGGCTTACATGTCCCTATCTTTAAATTTTATTATCTTCCCAAAAAATAAACTTCCGGTTAAACCGGATGTAACTCGAAAGAAGGAAATATAGTCAATTTTGGATCTAATCAGTGATCTGTATATTTTTAGGAGAGTGGTGGTGTCAGCTCCCCATGTTTTGTTCGAAAGGATTTTGAGCAGATTGATTCCTTTTTGACATGAGGCAATTAAGTTTTTGATATGCGGTTCCCATGTGAGCTTTCTATCAAAGATCATTCCTAGGAATTTTATGGACTCCACAAATTCTAGGTCCTTACCATATAGTTTTAAAGAAGGTAGTTTGACTTTGTTTTTTTTTAGAAAAGAGAATACATTTGGTTTTTTCAGTGGAAAATTGGAAGCCTGAAGAATTTGACCAGCTTTTTAGGTTGTCAAGTTGTTCCTGAAGAATTTTTGCTATTGATATAATATATTTTCCTTTGATAATGAGAACTAGATCGTCTGCAAATATTCTACGTTTAACCGGGGCTTTCATTCTGTTGGTTATGTTGTTTATTGCAACCAAAAAGAGCGTGACACTAATTACTGAACTTTGAGGTGTGCCATTTTCTTGAACTGTTTCTGACTTGAAATTTTCTATCTCGGAGGAAGTTTTCCAGAAATTTAAACATGTTGCCTTTTATGCCCCACAAGAAAAGTTGTTCGAGTATTCTGTATCTCCATGCTGTGTCGAAAGCTCTCTTAATGTCAAAGAATACGGCAATGCATGCCTGATTATTTAAGAAAGCTTCATGGACTTCGGATTCTAGGTCTATAAGGTTGTCGTTGGTGGAACGCTGTTTTCGGAAGCCACTTTGCTCAGGAGTAAGGAGATTTTGTGTTTCAAGGTACCAACATAAACGTTTATTAATTATTTTTTCAAGTACTTTGCACATAATACATGTTAATAAAATAGGTCTGTAAGCTTCCGGTTTTCCTGTATTCTTGCTTTGTTTAGGGATAGGAATTATAATAGCCTTGGTCCAGATTTTTGGAAAGCATTGATTAGTCCATACAAAGTTGTAGATTTCCAGGAGCAATGTTTTGGCCCTGTCTGGGAGGTTAGTTAAGAATATTGCAGGGATATTGTCAGGGCCAGGGCTAGAATTTTTAAGATTGTTAATTACTTCATCAACTTCTGGCATTGTTATAGGCCGATTTAGTATCGAGTTATCATCTTCTACGATTAGCAGATGGTTTTGTTCGTAGGCTTCTATAAGGGCGATAAATTCAGGGTCTAAGCTTTGATGACTTGAAAAACTTTCATAGGTTTGTGCAAATGCGTTGGCGATTGCATAGTTTTCTGTTAGTGTGTGGCCACCATTTTCTAGGGACCGGATCGGCGTGTAGGTACTTTTCCCGCTTAATCTTTTAATTTTATTCCAGACTTCTGTGGATGGTGTGTTTGAAGTGAGAGATGAAACATATGTAGTCCAAGAGTCTTTTTTGCTTCTTTTGATAGTAAGGCGGGCTTTTGCTTTGAGTTTTTTTAATGTTAGCATGTTTTCTTGAGTCTTGTGTCTTTTATATCTATTGAACCATGGAACCGGAATATGTTTTGTAGGGTATGACGTTTTGCCCATGGCTTGATCGGCTGCAGTCTCCAAAATATTAATAAAGTTTTGTAAAGTTTTTTCAATTTCGTTTTCGATTATTTGTGTTGTTTGAATATTATTTAAAATAAGGTTTCGGAATACTTCCTAGTTAGCTTTATTGATGTTCCATTTCGGTATTGGTAGTGTTTCTAACCTTTCTGTGATATTTTTAATCACGATTGGAAAGTGGTCACTTCCATAAGGGATTGATGAGACCTGCCACTGAAACGAAGTTGCTAACGATGGTGTGCAAAAACTTAGGTCCAGTACTGAAGTGTCACCAGTGTGTGTATTGAAACGAATACCTTCGCCATTGTTTAAAAGAACCAGATTCGCTCTATCTGCGGCATTGTAGATAAGTTGGCCTCTTAGGTTGGTGTTCTTGCTATTCCAGGAAACATGATGGCTATTATAGTCACCAATAATAAGGCGTGGAGTAGGTATCTGGTCAAGTGAGTTGCTGATATCTTGTAGACTAAAGTCTTGATTAGGTGGAATGTACACGTTGCATATGTTGAGTTTATTGGAGAGTTGCACATCACTGCAACGGCCTCAAGTTGAGTGATTATAGGCATTTGGTGAACGGGAATTTCTTTTTTTTACCATGATTGATACTCCTCCGCTTGCTCTTTCTTGGTTTGCTCTATTGTGAATAAATCCGTGGAAGTTTTTTAGACAAGCCTCTTTTGGAGGGCGAAAATGTGTTTCTTGGAGGCCTATAATGGTTGGGTTTACTTCATTGACCAATAATTGCAGCATTGTGATATGGGAAAAATATCCGTTTATGTTTCACTGTAAAATTGATTGATGTTGTGGAGGCATCTTGAATATTAGGATTTATTAGTAATTTGAGCCAACGGAGGAGTCACTTTCAATGTCTGTAGTTGATCCATCGAGGTGTTTCCTGATTTTTCTGCTAAATCTTGTACACCTAATTTTAATACTCCTATCAGTTAGGTGAGGGTATATGTGCTGTAGCATTGAATTCAGGGCAGAAAGGTTTGTGGTGTAATTTAGTGAGATATTTATAGCATTTGGTGACCCATGAATGTTTTCAAATAAGTCTGTGAGTTGTTGGTAGTTAAGAATAAATGGTGGTTCGTGAGCTTCAATAAAATTATTTGCCGGATTTAGTAGCTCGCGTGCTGAGCTTGAGTTTTCTTGTTTTGAGTTAAGCTTCGATTTTTTTGACTGTCTTAATTCAGATTTTGCGAATACATCTGAATTATTTTGTTTTGACGTGTTTTGGTCTACAGATGGGGTAAGAATTTCCTCAATGCTTCTTTTGCCACCAGTTTCCAATGGTGACGCAGAGAAGTTTTTGTTTATTAATTCTTCTTGACAAAATGGTGAATTAGTTGTCTCGGCTGTAGCCATTGAGATGGATGGTCTAGTTACTGGCCGCTGTTCCTGGGTCTGCGTGTCTGTGTTCTGATTTAAACTTTCAAGTATGTTTTCTGCAGCTGGGCACTGCGAGGCGATATGCCCAGGTTGCTTACATTTAAAGCAGGAAAGTCCGTCCTGGGAAAGGAATATGCGGTATGCGGTATTGTCATGGGTTATTAGGAGGGAGCTAGGAATTTCTATGTCGTTTGAGGGAGCAATAAAGACTTGTCGCCGAAAGCTGAAGATATCGGCCTCTTTTAATATTATTCTTTGATTTTCAGGTTCGTTGCAGGAAAATAAATTATAATCTTTATTTATAAACTTTTTTGCGTACTCTAACACATCGCACCTTTAAAATTAAAGTGACACAATCAAAAAAATAGAGTTTTGCAGAAAACAGGAAAAACTGTAAAATATATTGGACCCCTCTAACTCTTTTGTCTCCCAAGCCCAAGTAATAAATTAAATTAAATGCTAAATTTGGGGAAACATTGCTAAATGGTTTTACTAGAAGACAATTATTTAAATTTGATTTTAAAACCTACCCATAATAGTAAAAAAAATTAAAATAAAAAATAAAAAACAAGTTAGGTCTTTTTACTGCCAAATTTTTTTTAACAACGAACGAATTATTTGGAGTTATGCCATTTTAAAATTAAAATTGTCGTTGTACTCAGCGAGTCATTTTAGAATAAGTCCTTTTTTAATTAAATACCAGTTACTCTTTTGTAAAATGTTTGGAATCAAGTCAGTTTAGACTTAAAGCAGTGTCAATTTTTCGTCGCATGCGACAACATACTAAAATGATACTCTTTAGTATTAAAAAGACGCGCAAATACCGTTAATATGAAAAAGGCATAAATAGGTTCCTCTAAGTGGGGAGAAGCAATTTGGTATTAGGTCCAGTGGCAGCTGATAGAGGGCGGTATTTAGTGCCATTTTATGATTAAACCTAGAAATATACAATTTTCGAGTTGTGTCACTTTACTTTTAAAGGTGCGACATATACACCACAGTGGTACGTATCGACTTGTTTGGGATGGTCAAATATAACAATATTCCATTGGTGCTTGTTAATTTTAGGAACTTTTAAAAAAAAATTAAAATAATATTTTGTCTCTACACGTGTACTACCAAAGGGATTTATAAAAGAAAATTCCTTTTTTATCATATCAGCCACCATTAAGCACCAGTGATTACCGTGTTGGTTAATAATGAAAAGACATAATTCTGTAGTTGGTGGAATATCAAAGGAATACTCGTTATTAAGCAGTAAATTTGTCTAAAATGTATTGATATATACAATATTTTTCGAGTGTTGTATTAAAAGAAACATTATTATGTCTATGACATAGTTGGTTAACCACTTATTGCCCGTCAAACTATTAAAATCGACATTTTCTAAATACTCGTTCACTACACTTTAGTACTTTAGTCTTCAATTTCTCGATGATAACTGATGTGGCTTGCCCTGGTTCCACTGTATTTATAGCAGAGCCTTTCACTCCGACTACACCAGTTGTCATTGAATATTAATTGCCTGTTCACTGCAAATACCCGTTTGCATATTAATTACCACTTGACCTTACCTCGTGTTGAATAAAATTAGAATGTCGGATATTTCCAAGATGATGTCCACGACTTTTAATATTGTTACTGTGGTATACCACTCATTGAATATTAATTGCCTCATTAACCTCGCCTCGTGCTGCGATCATTGTTAGTTGGAAATAGTTTGTATTATTGAAAAATGTATTCTATAAGAGGTTTAAATATATTTTATATTAATCTAAACGTATAATACTAAGGAAACAATGTTTCATATACAGGTTGTATACGGTGTCTATCCCATTATGTTTTTTGGCTAATTTTTTCCAAAAAAGGATGTTTGGGGCGTTTTTCAAATATGTATTTAAGGAATGCCCTTTGGCATCCGGAGTACCGAAGGTACTTTTTCCGGGGTTTGCGCATAATTTTCTCTTTTATTTAGCCTCGAAACATCAGTTTTGGTCTACTGCGCATGTTGCCAAAAAGGCTTTAATTTTTTTTTATTGCGGGGTTGTATAGGTATGGCCTAATAGTGTAGATATTAGATAAAATTATAAAAATCCGAGATGCCCTTTTGGCAGCTTTGCCCGTTTTACTAATAATTTGAAGACTTGGATATATTCTGAGTTTGGGATTATATAGGTATACCTTAGTAATGCAAATATGGAAAAAATTAGAATTTTGCGATGTGTCCTTCTGGCAGCTTTGATGATTTTACTGATATTATGCGGATATCTCGTCTTGGAATTATATTAATAATGATAAACATTACCAATGATGGTTCCATAGTAGGAATTTTGTATTGATTGTGCTAAGGCCCTAATGGTTTTATACGTATAGCTTTGCTATTAATAGAGATTTTTGAAAAATTCTTTCACTGTTCGATAGGTGCTCTCGCCTTATACCTGTTTGCCAAATTTTGCCTCTCCATCTTTAGGCATAAGGGCGCTAATCGCAAAAAACTATATCTCCCGAGCCAGTCGGCCGATCGATTTCGGGTTTCTTTTAAGCGTCTTGTTAGATCGCTCCAAACCTATATTACTTGTTAGATTTTAATTTTAGCATTTGACAAGTGACCTTGAGCTGTCTTAATTGGCAGGTGACATCCGCCATCTTTTTCTATTCGTAATATGACGTCATCCTGAATACATTCCATATATAGAATATTAATGCCATAAGTAGCTAGCGCCTAAGTATCTAAGGCCCAAGTAGCTAACGCCCAACAATGTAACGTTTGACAGTTGACAGATGACGAATGACAGATGACGTATGACATTTAACATTGACATTGACTTTGACATTGACATTGACAGATGACGTATGACAGATGACAGATGACAGATGACAGATGACAGGTGACGTCATAATTAGTGTCGCCCACGTGTGCGCGCTGCCCGGGCATGCGCAGTTTGGACCGGCGCAATTGGCGTAGAAACCCCCATCTCCCTCTACTGTGGTAATAACTTTGTGAAGTGTAGAGCACTGTTGGATAGTGGATCACAAATGAATTTCATATCTTATGAATTGGTCAATCGATTAAATTTAGAAAAGAGCAAAATTAATATTCCAGTTTCTGGTATCAATCAAATGTTATCAAATATCAGATTCATTCAACTATTAAATCGTGCTATAATAATTTTAAGGCCAATTTGTCCTTTTTAGTATTGGAGAACGTCACATCTAACATTCCAGGGCGGTCATTTGATGCGCCTGGTATCAGCAAAAATTGATATTTGAATAGGTTCTGGGTTGTTCTTTGAATTATTGTGTGTCGGCCAAATCAAATTAGGTCAAAATCAGCCACTTTTGCAAACAAGTGTTTTTGGATGGATTCTTTCCGGACAGTATTTTGAAAGCATATTAAATAATAGTAGTACGCAGGTGTCGTGCCATTTGATAGTCAAACAAGATATACAGGATCAGTTGGCAGAATTTTGGACTATAGAGGAGGTAGATAACAAGAAATATTATTCAAAAGAAGAGGCTGACTGTGAACAACAGTTTGTAGATACGATTAACAGGGATAGTTCAGGTAGATTTTCTGTAACATTGCCAATAAAAGATAGTGCAAATAGCTTAGGCGAGTCCTTAGAAGGTGCCACTCGAAGGTTTTACTCTCTAGAAAATAAATTAGCAAAGAATACAATGTTAAAAGAAAAATATTCCTCGTTTATGAATGAATATATCAGTTTAGATCATATGACAAAAATAAACCCAAATGAAATTGAAAATAGTAAGGTATGTTACTTGCCTCATCACGGGGTAATAAACGAAAACAGCACTACCACGAGACTCCGTGTGGTGTTTGACGCTAGTGCGAAAACATCTAGTGGTCTGTCATTAAATGACGTATGGAAAGTAGGGTCATCTATACAGGACGATCTCTTTGACATTTTAGTTAGATTTCGGCAGCATAATGTAGTCATCACAGCCGACATCGCGAAGATGTATCGGCAATTAAATGTGATAAGGCTCAGCGAGATTTACAAAGAATTCTTTGGCGTTCCGATCCCAATTTAGAACTCTGTCATTATCGTCTTAATACAGTTACAAACGGTACTGCGCCAGCCTATTTTCTTGCTACTAGATGTCTTAAACAAATAGCTGTGGATATAAGGGATAGATTGCCACATATAAGCAATATAATCTTGAGAAATTTTTATGTAGATGATTTAATTATGAGCGTTGACTCAGTAGATAAAGCGAGTGATATAGGGAAATGTATTTTAAACGAACTTGCAGCGTACGGGTTTCCACTAAGAAAGTGGTCTTCAAACAAAGGAAGTAGTAGATAACTCTCTGCGGGTAAAAAAGAGGGTTCAGGTTATTTAATCGCCGATAGCGATTCCAGGAAAACATTCGGTGTATTTTGGCAAGCTAAGACAGATGTATTAGAATATTTAGTAAAAATGAAATCATTTAATCGTAGCTGTGTTACAAAACGACTCATACTATCAGTTACGCCTCAAATATTCGACCCGTTGGGATTAGTAGGCCCGGTCACCATACGCGCTAAGGTTTTACTGCAAAACCTCTGGCAGTTACAAATAGGATGGGACGAAGCGATTCCGATAGTGTTGTACTCGTCTTGGGTTGAATTTTACAGTCAGTTAGAATCTTTAAATGAAATAAAAATTCCTAGGCAACTTAGATTGACAAGCGCTGTAAATGCTGAAATACACGGATTTTGTGACGGTAGCGAAAGCTCATACGGGGCTTGTGTATATTTGCGTTCCATTGATGAGCTTGGAAATATTTTAGTTAGGCTTATTTGCGCAAAATCCCGAGTAGCCCCTATTAAACGCGTCAGTATACCTAGATTGGAATTGTGTGGAGCTGTGTTGCTTGCAAAACTAACTAGTAAGGTAATATCAGCTTTAGACATAAATGTCGATAGTGTATTTTTATGGGCCGATTCAACCATTGTATTGTCGTGGCTGGCCGAACAGCCAAATAAATGGAAGGTTTTTGTGGCCAATAGGGTTGCTGAGGTTCAAAATCTAACTAGCGGGTATCACTGGGGTCATGTAATATCAAGCGATAACCCCGCAGATATTATTTCTAGAAGAGCTCAGCCACAACATCTTAAAAATCAAAGGTTGTAGTGGGTAGGACCCGAGTGGCTTAGACAGTGTAAAAATAATTGGCCAAATAAGGTTTCGGTGGAAATAAACTCCATTCTGGAACAACGCGAGGTAAAACTTACATTTGCCAACGTAGCTGTTGACTTCAGTATATTCAAAAAATATTCGCGTTTATTTAAATTAATCCGAATTGTAGCATTATGTTTTAGGTTTTATAATAATTTAAAGGTTCAGCGCGACGAAAGAAAAAGTGGTAACCTATCGATTGATGAAATTGACAAGAGTTTAATCGCACTTATTAAACTATGCAACGTCAAGTGTATACGAATGAAATGAATGCTCTTGATCGTCAAGCGGTATCTAAGCAAAGCTCGATTCAATCTCTTGATTCTTTTGTAGATAATAATGGTGTTTTGAGAGCGGGAGGAAGAATCCGTCACTCAAATGAAAAATATGATAAAATTTTTTCGATAATTCTGCCTCAAAAGCACCCCTTAACTAGATTAATCAATCTTGATCAACATCGTAAACATTTGCATGCGGGTCCACATGCTATTTTAGCATCTTTGCGTCAACGGTACTGGCCAATAAATGGAAGAAATACAGTTTGAAGCGTTTTATCCAAACGTGTCACTTGCTTTAAAGCAATGCCTTATATTTTTCAACAAAAAATGGGAGATTTGCCCAAAGATAGGGTAATAACACATAGACCATTTCTTATTTCTGGCGTTGATTTCGCAGGACCATTCAAATTAAAAGATGGAAAATAGCGCAATCGCGCATTTGTAAAGGGCTATATGTGCCTGTTTATATGTTTTGCAACAAAGGCAGTTCACATTAAACTAGCAGGTGATTTAAGTACAAGTTCATTTATTAATTGTGTTAAAAGATTTGTTTCGCGGCGAGGTTTGTGCTCGCGAATATATTCCGATAATGCAACCAATTTCGTTGGGGCGAACAATGAAATTAAAACCCTAATAGAAAGCTTAAAACAAGATGAGTTTAATCAGTATTGTTTGCAATCTCAAATTGATTGGCTATATATACCCCCTCGATCTCCACATCATGGTGGACTATGGGAGTCGGCGATCAAATCGGCAAAATATCTTATTATGCGTGTCATAGGAACCAATGTTTTAACCTTTGAGGACATGAATACGGTATTGGCACAGGTAGAGGCGGTATTAAATTCTCGCCCCCTAACCCCTCTTTCCCATGATCCAAGTGATCTCCTTGCCCTTATCCCTGGTCATTTCTTTATCGAAGACACTTTAACCGCAATACCTCAACGAAATGTTTCTGAGGAACAGCCTAATAGACTTAATCAATACCAGATGCTACAACAGTTATATCAGCAGTTCTGGGTACGATGGTCAGCTGAATACTTGGTTCTAATGCAACAAAGATCTAAATGGATGAAACCCAGGGAAAATATCAAGATTGGCAACATGGTAGTCCTGAAAGAAGATGATCCGCCACTGAGTTGGAAGCTCGGTCGCGTGATCGCAGTACATCCTGGACAAGACAATATTATTCGGGTCGTGTCAGTTAAAACTAGTGCTGGAACATTAAAACGTTCAGTACAAAAACTTTGTGTTCTACCTATAGAAACATAATGCGTTGTTGCGTAAAGACTTTCATGGTACCTGGTGAAATATACAAGTAATTTGACATTAATGGTGAAGCACCCTGAAAAACAAACGAAATAACTCTCGTCGATGAAGACAAATTTTGTGTCTATGGTTATTTGTTTTATGTTAAATATTAGATGTATTTGTATTAAAAGATCAATCTTTTAAGGCCGGCAGTTATGTTTGGTTCCTAAATTTTCTTTGTGTAAAACCAGCGCAGGTGGCAACAGCGCTCATCTAGACCCTCCCCTTCTAAAAAGAACCGTCGTTCGGAGCAGACATAAAATTGTAAGAAATCAAAGTTTATAGTAAAATACAGTCCATTATATAAAAATAAAAAGTAGTTTCATTGAAGTGAAAAAGCATAATGCACGTGGGCATAACTAAGAATCACATCGCTTAAGGGCCGGCCACACGGCGGCGACTTGCCTGCACGGTATAGTTTGTGCAATTTATACGGAATACGGTGGGGTGTCCACACGGTGCAAGCTAGTTTGCGCAAACCTCATTACGCGAAAATTCGTCTAGAGAAAAGGTTCGTAGCAATGTGGTCAACTGACAATTTGTTTTTGTTAAACTTGTTTTTCTATTGTTTATTATTGAAAAAAGTAAGAAATAAACGATATAGATCGAAGTGGTGCAAAAAGTGGTTATTAAGAAGAAGAATACATTCACATATAAATTTAATGAATGATTTAAGAGACGATCCAGATGACTGGCGCAATTATTTACGAATGGATGAAAATGCATATAACGAGTTACTATGTTTGGTGACATCAATAATTAAACGACAGGACACTGTAATGCGCGAATCTATATCTCCCCACGAAGGATTGTCCTGTACTCTAAGGTATTTAGCTACTGGGAGATCATATAGAGACTTAAGATTCACGGCTGCAATTTCTCATCAAGCTTTGTTGAAGATTATTCCGGACACATGCCATGCTATTTACAGGGTTCTAAGGGAAAAATACATGAAAGTAAGTACCAAAGAAATTAGTCTTTATTATTAAAAAAAAAAATAATTAGTATTAACTATTGGTAAAAACAGCTATATAATATTAACTATATATCCTATATATTAACATCATATTAAGTTAAGGTTTAAAATTGTTGATATAATTGGAAGTTTCTGGTTGAGTAGCACCTAGATTTAAGTACCGTAAATCATTACTTAAGTTCCCTGCGCCGCCGTCTGACGAAGATTGTGGATTATAAACGGGCATTAAATAATTAGAAGTAGATGGTAACATGGAATTATTTGTGGCATTATTTAAAGGTGTCTGCCCGGTAGGTATATGTATAATACTGTTTCTATTTAGGTTTCCTAATTCGGCCTCAAAAATTGCATCATTAATAATTTTTTCCAAGTAAATGCGTTGATCATTAGGCAAATTTCTGAGCTTGTAAGCAACGTTTCGACCAAAAGCATCATGTTTATCTTCAGTGTTTCCCTCCTTGATGCGTTTGCCAACAGAAGATAGAAGTTCGTCAAGTTCACCTTGCCTCTTTTTATTTTCAATCCGTCTAGGTGGTACTGCTGACATAGTTGGATTACCTGAGGTAGGAGGTAATTCATCCTGCCGATTTTCTAATCCGGAACTGATTGTAGAAGATTGTGATGGAGGGCCACTCTCTTGAGGGGCGTTAATATCAGATAAATCTAGGTCTGTTTCATTCTAAAAAAAAAATTAAAATTACCAATTAAACCACTAACAACTAAATAAAATATTTTCAATTTAATTTGTGTTGACATTTTAGAAGTAATTTGTATTTGTGTTTATTGCAGGTTCCAAAGTCACAAGAAGAGTGGAAGAAAATAGCCCAGGAATTTGAGCAGAGGTGGAATTTTCCCCATTGCTTGGGGGCCGTTGACGGCAAACACATTAGAATAATGCCTCCGCAGGAAAGTGGTTCATATTTCTTTAATTATAAAGGATTTCATAGCATGGTTTTGATGGCAGTTGTCAATGCAAATTACGAAATTGTTGTAGCTGAATTTGGTGTAAATGGAAGAATTTCGGATGGAGGTATAATTGAGGAGACAACATTTTACAACAAATTGAAACATAATTCTTTAGGCATACCGAGTCCGCAACCTCTTCGCAACTCAGATAAAATACTTAACTATGTATTCGGCGGAGACGAAGCTTTTGTCTTAACCTCTAACTTTCTGAAGCCTTTTAATCAAAGAGAGTTAAGCAATGAACGTACAATATTTAATTATCGTCTATCAAGGGCTAGGCGCATTGTAGAAAATGCCTTTGGCATATTAACATCCAGATTTAGGATATTTCATACCAGCATAAATTTGGATCCAGAGAATATAGATATTGTTGTTATGACAAGTTGTGTGTTGCATAATTTTTTAAGAAGAAAATATTCTACTACTTATACACCCTCCGGGAGCCTAGACTTTGAAAATATTATTCAAGGAAAGTTAACATTAGGGTTAAGAACAAATGATAACAATTTATCTGATTTACAAAGAGGCCATTACAGAAGCATTTCAATTGATGCTAAACATACTAGAGCACAATTTCTACACTACTTCAATCATGAAGGCAGTTACAGATTACTTATCGGAATGTCCATTAACACAAATTTAAAAACCTGGTTTTGTTCAGTCTGCTTACAATTATTTAAAACTGTCGAGCCCTTAAAATTAAAATTGGCATATAAGCATCTATATAAAATGTAGATTTTCGGCTTCATAGAACCGAACCAAAAACTAGTACTAATATTTATTATAAACCTAACTGCAAATCTTTTATAATCACAATGTTCAATTGTTCATCAACTTGTGCATTTTCAAACACTAAACACTAAATAGATAGTAGATATTATATAGAATGTAGAGAATAGCACGATCACGACCTAAGACGCTAACCAAACCAGCAAGATGAGACCACAAACCACATGCAAGTCATCCACCATAACCCCGAAATTCAGACAGTAGACAGTGACAGTGGCCTAGTTTACATCCTGTATTAGGCGCGGGATTCAAGTTTACATCTAGATTAAACAATTAAAATAATCGATATAAACATTATCAGCGTAAAATAACTTGAACCAGACCAGTTTTTTGGCCAGTGTATAATTGTATTAACTCTAAATAATTTCCAGAATCAGTTTAATTAAAACTTAATCTCTGCTTACGGTATTAACTAAGCCAGTTCGACATGAGATACGCTTATGAAGTCAATAGTTTGAACGGTCGATCACGTCTTATCTTTGTCTTTACGTATAAGCAGGAGAAAGGTAACGGATAGACAGAGTATTTAGAGACGAGTTGTACTTATTATTTTTGGTGGGATAGGTACCTACATTTAACAAGTAATATTTTATATCTACAAAATAATTAAAAATGAACCTATTTTATTTAAATATTCCTTGCAAAAATCATTGAAAGGTAGTAATATTTTAACCTCAATTAAGACAGTCGTAGGTATGATGGAGTTGACTAAAAACTTAAAAATTAAAAATCAAATATGTTTTAAAACTGGAATTTTTTTTAATGATCCAAAAACAGCTGCTAAGGAGTGCAAAATAATTAATAATTTATGTGGGCTAATTTTAAAGTTAAATATAATTTATCTGTAGAAAATAATTGAAAATCAACTTGAATTAAACGTTGTTCATATTATATTTAAATAGGTATTCGTCATAAAAATCGTTGAAGGTTAGTGAGATATCAACTTAAGTTTATACTGTTATGATAAGGTTAACTAAATCATAAAATCAACGTGCTTGGGTAATGGCCAAATCATTCTAAAATAATCTTAAATTAGTATATGAGGTACAAATTGTTAATATTTTATTTGTAGGGTAAATATAATTTATTTGTAGAAAATAATTAAAAATCAACTTGAATTAGACGTTGTTCATATTATATTTAAATATCCGTCACAAAAACCGTTAAAAGTTAGTAATATTTAAACCTAAGTTTAGACTCTTATGATAAGGTTGACTAAAACATAAAATCAACGTGCTGTAAAACTAGCCAAATCTTTCTAAAATAATCTAAAATCAGTTACATAAGGTGCACATTTTTAATATTTTATTTTATTTTAATTTTAGAGCCAAAGAAATTCTATAATATGTACAAAATAATAAAAAATTAACTTTAATCAAACGTTGTCGATTTATATTTTAATATTCGTAATAAAATTAGTTGAAAGTTCGTAATATCTTAACCTAAATTTAGACATGTGTCAAATAGAGTTGAATAAAACCTAAAATCAACGTGTTTTAAAGCTGGCTAATTTTTTTTTAATGATCCAAAAGCAGCTGTTAAATGATGTATGTAACTGATATTTTTATTTTTCAAATTAAAACTTTACTTTTCAAATTAAAACTTTACTTAGAAATGGAAACTGTCCACTTTTACAGGTTGCTAAAAGAATCAAAGACATTTTAAATGTTGATATAAAGTACCTATTTCAGATAACTATCCCAAGTTGCTGAAGGCTAATAAAGATGGGTTATCAAAATGCATTGAATTAAAATTTTTTTCTTTAAATGCCAAATACTATAAAGACTAACGGAAAAAAATGATGTAGTGTCGTTAAAACATCAGTGATAACTGATAACAATATTATATCTATTTATGGATATACGGTAGAAATTACACAAGTTTTTTTTGAAACTCCTATAACGTCAAATCACTTAAACATATTTAAATCAAATTCTATTAAAGGGTGCTTGGAGAAGTATTTGGTTAAAGATATAAAATGTAAACTTGCTGCGATTTGTGACGAAAATGATGTAGTTTTCATACCTATTTTGCACTCTTATGTTACAAATACCAAATAAAATACATAAATTTATGTTGTCCTTTTATTCACAACCTTACTTTTATTTTAAAGGAACTTTTACGTATTCACAAAATATAAATAATATTATAAGGTAAGAATACCCAGATAACCAAAACTGTATCCAAAAGCGCTTAACAAGTACTTGTTATCTGTTACTGTAGAATCGGAGAAGTGCTTTCATATTTAACTTGCAAAGCGCCCCGGCGTCCGGACGGCCGGCTAAATCCACGCGGTGGTTTTTCAGCAAATATGGCCGCCGGGCTCGCTATAACGATTGCTAAAAAAGCACTTTAAAAGCGCTACCTCTGAATAAGTATTCTACGCGCTTTAAATGCACTGCTTTCAAGTGACGGAATTTCAATGCTCCAGGTCTTAGTTAAGGCACATACAGGAGGAGGCGAAATAACTAAAGGAATAAATTCCGTCTAAAAGGCACAGGGTTAGGAAAAATTACCAGAACGGTCGATTATTTTAAAATATACAGGGGTTATCAAAAAACGTCTTATATAAAAAATGTAGGGCTGTTAAAAATCTACATATCGGTGATAAATTGAAATATACAGGGTCGCCCACAAAGTTGTGGAGAATGATAGTTATATTTTTTTTAAATAGAACACCCTGTATATTTTTACATTTTTAAATTTCACATAAAATCATAATTATTTTTTATTAAATGCACTATTAGTCTATACTTCATAGTTTCCGAGATATTGACTCTCGAAAAGTGACATTTTTGAACTTTGACAGCTTATAACTTTCTAACAGTACGTCTTAGAGCAAAACGGCTTACATGTCTCTATCTTTAAATTTTATTATCTTCCCAAAAAAATCAACTTCCGGTTAAACCGGATGTAACTCGAAAGAAGGAAATATAGTTGTTCCGGTTTAACTGGAAGTTGAGTTTTTTGGGAAGATAATGAAAATTGAAGATAGGGATATGTAAGCCGTTTTGCTCTAAGACGTACTGTTAGAAAGTTATAAGCTGCTAAAGCTCAAAAATGTCACTTTTCGAAAGTCAATATCTCGGAAACTATGAAGTATAGACTAATAATGCATTTAATAAAAAATAATTATAATTTTATGTGGAATTTAAAAATGTAAAAATATACAGGGTGTTCCATTTAAAAAAATATAACTATCATTCTCCACAACTTTGTGGGCGACCCTGTATATTTCAATTTATCACGGATATGTAGATTTTTAACAGCCCTACATTTTTTATATAAGACATTTTTTTGATAACCCCTGTATACTTTGAAATTATCGACCGTTCTGGTAATTTTTCCTAACCCTGTATATGGTGTCCATATAAAGTGAACATTTTAGTTATTATATTTTGTGTAATTTTTAAGATTTTTTTATGTATCGCTATAACGTAATTATTTTAATTTAAGCATAAAATTTTCTCCAGTATTCTAAAACTTAAGGGAGTAGGGGAGAAAATTAAGTAAGACTTTTAAATGCAAAATAATTTTAATATTTTATTTTTTTACCTCGTCAGGAACATTTATAATTAATACATCGATAAACTAAAAGTAGCATATTAGTTATGACATTGATTAATACAAGCATTTTGGACTTGCATTGTCAAGTTTCAACTGGTAAGTATCTCCAGTCGTCTTCAGGTGAATACTAAATTAGTAAAGTAAAGTAACTACAGGTCTATTTATACTAGCTAAATAGGTGCACTGAAATATGTGCAGTCATGCATTTAATTCGAGGTCTTATTCTAAGATTACATATCTTAACAAAGGTTTCCATATATTTTCTATGTCCAATGATGTTCAAGGAAGCTGTGGCTATTCATCAAAACCTAGGTTGCTTCAGTAAATATTAGTAGACATAAGAAATATATGGAAACCTTTGTTAAGTAGATGTAATCTTATCATAACTGCACACATATCTCAGGCATGCTTCAGTACACCTAGCTAGTATAGACCTGTAGTTACTTTTCTTATTTAGTATTCACCTGAAGACGACTGGAGAGACACACCAGTTAAAACTTTGTGATTTAAACCAAATAAAGACAATGCAAGTCCAAAATTCTTCGATCAATCAAGATCATGCATTGTCTCCAACCTCAGACAGTTAAAGACACTGTTTATAAAAATAAGATTAGACCAGCAATAAACAGTTTTATATTTATAGATTTAATGCCTGGATCTTCGAAACTGTATAAAAGTGCTGTGTTTAAAAGATTAGTTAGTTTTGTAACCAGCTGTATAAGTACGTAAATATGTATATATCAATACATTATGTCTTGAGGTGACAGTAACCAAGTCGAATTTAACGCTCAAAAAACCCAGGCTGCAGTTTTCTCTAAGAAGGTCACCATTGCAGAACCCGATATCGTTATGGCAGGACACGCAATTCCACTGACTTCGTCTATTAATTTGCTGGGTGTCAACCTGGAAGGAAATATGTCTTGGCATAATCACGTAGTGGCAATCGCCAGGGCAGCTTCTCAGAAGCTCGGTATACTTTTCCGTACCAAAAAGTTGTATACACCTCAACAACTTTTGACACTCTATAAAGCCCAGATTCGACCATCACTGGAATACTGCTCTCATATCTGGAGTTCTGCGCCGAAGCATACCCTTCGGTTGTTGGATTCCATCCAAAGGAGAGCCGTTCGTCTTGTGATAAAGCTCTGTTATAGGTGGTTTACCACCCTCTTTTTGGCTTAGAAAAATCAAACGACTTCATTCGAGTTCAACGTATGTCTATCTATTTTTTACTGACGAAATACATGACCCTATTTTATAATTGTTTATTTTACAAACTTATTCTAATATTTAAATAAACTACTTTAATTAGCCTACGTCTATAATTATACTGGTTATACTAATATACAGAGTGTACAGCTATTCTTACACTACACCTCCTACGGATGAGAAAAAAAAAGAGAAAAAAAATGTTTAACATATCTCTCTAATTACAAACTCAGGTTCCTATCACTATACAATTTAACCCGATTTTTATGAATTTCCTTGGTTTTGTTTTCTATTAAAATTACAATATTTGGTGACTTATCTTCTACGACCACATATGGACCGGTAAAAATTTGTTCGAGTTTATTTCCGGTTTCGTTTTTTATTAAAACTTGGTCGCCTTTTTTATAACTTTGTGCGTTGACTTTTGAATCGTGACACTTTTTACCTTGTATTTTTGATTTAATGAGGTTATTTTTGGCATCATCCCAAGCTTTCTGTAATCTATATTTTAGTTCTAGTGGGTAGTTATCGAAATTGTACAATGGGTCAATACCTGTGTCGATATTTGAAGGGAGTTTGCATTGCTTACCAAACACAAGTTCGTATGGAGTGTATTTTGTGTTAGTGTGAACAGTATTGTTAAATGCAAAACACCAGAACTGAACCCAAGAACTCCAACTGTCCGGGTGTTCTGCTGTTTGTATTCGTAAATAAGCGCCCAGATTTTTATGTGTATTTTCCAACGACCCTAGTGTTTGGTGATGATAAGCTGTTGATGAAAGTTGTTTAATTTGTAAAATTTTGCATACTTCCTTCAGAGTGGTAGCTATAAATTCTGTACCTTGATCTGACACAATTGTTTCAGGTATTCCATATCTTAAAATAAAGTTGTCCACAAAAGATTTCGCAACTGTTTGTGCTTCTTTATTTTTGATAGGGTAACCTTCCACAAACTTTGATAATTCACACTGTAATGTTAATATATATTTATTCCCGTATATGTCTTCCGGCAAAGGTCCTACCAGGTCTAAAAATAATTTTTGAAAAGCGGATGAAGCAGTTGTGGTAATTGACATCGGCTCAATATTAGGCCTAGAATGTTTAAACCTTTGACAATGATCACAATGCTTTACAAAATCGTTAACATCTGCGTGTAAACTTGGCCAAAAATAGTACTTCTTTATGTTATTATACATTCTGGTAATGCCAGTATGACCGCCGCTCGGAAGAATATGAAAATCATTTAATATTATTTGTTGCATATCTCTATCAGATATTTTTTGTACATCTTTTATAATTGAAATTTTTATATTAGCCATTTTTAATTCTGAGGGATCCTTACCTATAATATTTATTAATTGCGCATTATTATTATTCTTTAAAATATATATTTCTGGTACCTTATATTTTATACAAATATCCTTAAGGTCTCTCAACGATGCATTTCATGCGAACGTCGCTCGAGAATTCTTAATTTTTAAAACTTTCTCTTTTTTTGAAAACATTATGTGGCTTGTACAATAATCATATTTTTTATTTTTTGTTAATTTATTAAATTCGAATTCTGAAATGCAATAAGCTTCATAAGAATTTTTCTGCGGTTTTAAAAGTTCCACCACTCCTGGGTGATCAAGCCTTTCGTGTAAGGAACGATCAAAACTCGGCCTATTTAATTCTTTCTTCGCTTGCTGCCTTGTCATAACAAACATTGTGTTGCACACGCTGTTTGACATTTGTTTAAGTTTTTCCGATGTGGTTTCAATTCTAGATAGTGCATCGGCTACTACATTTTTACTACCTTTTATATATCGCACGTCAAAATCGTACTCTTCTAACAATAATCGAAATTTGGTAAGCCTGCTAGAAGGATTATTCATTCCGAAAAGGTATACAAGAGGCCTATGATCCGTGTAAATGATAAATTTTCTCCCAAATAGGTAATGTCTAAAACTTTTTACTGCAAAAATAATTCCCAAAAGTTCTTTTTCAATAACCGGATAGTTTATCTCCGCCTTATTTAACTGTCTAGAAATATATGACACTGGTGCACCATCTCCGTTCGAGAGGGTAGCTCCTAATGCTTTATTGGACGCGTCTGATGTCACTATAAAAGTATTAGTCTCGGAAAAATTTGGAAATTGTAATACTGGCGGGCTCACCAGTGCTTGCTTTAGAGTTTCAAATGCTTTTTAACATTCTGATGTCCAGTGAAACTGCACACCTTTACGCGTTAAATAATTTAACGGAGCAACTTTTTGTGCAAAATGTTTAATGCTTTTTCTATAAAAATGTGCTGATGCCACAAACCTCTTGACTTCCTTTTCGTCTTTTGGTATAGGATAGTTTTGTATAGCCTGAACTTTTTGAGGATCGGGGCAAACCCCGTCTGCTGAAATCACGTGTCCGAGATATAAAAGTTCTTTTTTCAAGAAGTCACACTTTTCGGGATTTAACTTTAGATTCACGTCTCGTAATCTTTGTAAAACTTTTATTAAGTTACTGTTATGAGTTTCTAGGTTATTACCAAAAATAATTAAGTCATCCAAGTAAACAAAACAAGACGAATAAGTTAGTCCCGATAAAGCAATTGACATTGCTCTAGAGAAAGAACTAGGACTTATCTTAAGCCCCATTGGCAGTCTAGTCATTTGAAACTGTCCTTGGCCAGTTACAAATGCTGTACAAGGCCTACTTTCTTTTTCTAGTTCAATCTGATAATATCCTTGCGATAAATCTAAATGTGAAAAATATACCGCGCCGGACAAAGAATCTAAAATTTCTGATATACACGGTAATGGAAATTTATCATCCTGTATATTTGAATTTAAAGTTTTCCTATAATCTATTACCATTCTCCACGTTTTATTTCCTTGGTCATCTGCTTTTTTAGGTACTAGCAAAATTGGTGCCGACCATGGAGAAGAGGCTTCTTCAATTGTCTTTTCCTGTAGCATTTTACCAATTTGTTTGTTAAGTTCAATTTTTTGAGAATAAGGTAGACGATAAGGTTTAACATAAACAGGGCTTGTGTTAGGTTGTAGGTGAATTTTTTGTTTGTAAATTTTTGTCGTAGTTAAGGATTCCCCTTTTAAGTGAAAAACATCCGAATATTTAGAGCAAATTTTTTGTAAAGAGAACTTTTGTGATTTTTCAAGATGATCTAATTTTACGGTGCTTAACAATTTATCTATTCTGTTTACAGTTTTGTCGACTGAGTTATACTGACATATATCATAATAGTATAATGGCACAATTTTTGGAGCAAAATTTTTTTATGTTCACATCTTGATTGCGTGTATTAAGAATTCGTACTGGAATACGATTAGAAATTGCTTTTACCAAAATTGCCGCAACAAATACACCCTCACAAATTTCGTCTGGTATTACAACGCATTCTTCATTTGTGTTGGTATAAAAGTATTTTATTACTTCATGTCTAGCCGGTATACAAGTGTAATTATTATGATTCGAGTGAATAGGCGTTAATATTTGTTTATTGTTTACACTGAATGATAAACAAAAGTTTTCGTAGTCTAACTTAGCAAAGTATCGCATAAAAAAGTCTGTTCAAATTAAACCATGCACATTGTCCTCAAAACTGTCGATCAGCAAAAACTCGTGACACACTTTTGCACCATTTATATCTAAACATAAATTTGTCGAGCCTTGCGAAATTATTGTCCCAGAGACCCCGTTAATTTTTGTTCTCTTTAAATAATTAATTTTTTCTGTTTTGTCTAAGCCGCCCTTAAAAATGACACTTATTGAAGCCCCGGTATCAAGTAAAATTTTTAAATTTTTATTTTTATACTTTACGTAAATAAAATTAAGTCCGTTAGTATTAAATATAAATGGGGCAGGAAAGCCTATCTTTTTATTTAGAGGGGCCTCGAAAAAATGTTTCGCTACTATTTACATTAGGATCATCATATTCTTCAGAATTCATATAATATCCTCTTTGATTTGAATTATTACCAAGAAAACGCCCCCTAGTATTATACTGTCCCCGTGGTGAATAACTAGTATTAGAGCGAAAACCTCTCCCTCTAATAATATTATTATTTCCTTGCTGACCACGCGAGAAAAATCCCCTAAAATTATTACTGGTTGCTCCAAAATTATTTACACCCCTATTACTCCGGAAGTTGGTATTTTGTCCACCCCTATTATTATAATGGTGATATCGTCGTGAGCCTCGCATGTGAAATAAAGGTTTTGAATTTGTTTCACTTAGATCTTCATCTTTCGCGCCACCAATTGCCTCGCTAAGAGTATCGTAATTTCGCGCTTTTACTATGGTTCGCAAGCTGAAATTTTGAAGGCCATTAGCAAAAGAACTTATAGCGATTTTCTCATTGACCGGCCTCAAGATATCCATCACTCCCGAGTCTCCCCCAGACTGAGATATGGATAGGTCGACCATTAATTCTTCAATAGCTTTTCCAAACTCTTCTACAGACCTTGACCCTTGTTTTATGTTATTTAGCTGAGAAGATAAAGCAGTCGCGGATTTTTTTTTGATAAAATGTCGCCTAAGATCCGTAACTAAAAGTTGATTTGAAGCATAGGATGATTTTAATCTGATATTTGCATTTCCCGATAAACGCGTTTTTAGTACATATGTGGTTAACAATAATTTACCCGCGTCGTCCAAAAGTGCATCATACCATTCAATTCCATTAATTAATTGTAAAGTTACAGTTTCAGAACCATTCATAACTGGTAAAAGGCTTGATGCAGTTTTAGGATCGAATTTTTGAGTCATCTTTGCTGCCGCTTCGTCAAAATTTTCCGAATCTGAGTCAGAGGAAACCAAAATTTCGCTTTCTTTCCCTGCTATCGTGATATCCCCTAACCTAGACTTTAAAATATCTTGACTCGCTGTTAGGTACTGTTCTATCCGCTGTATATAATCCCTAACTATATTTATTAACTTAGGTTCGTTTGTTTTTGAATTAAAAGTTTCCCTAAAGTTCCCTAATTCTAATGTATAATTTTTAAATTTATTTAGCTTACGTAGATTATATTTCTCCTTCTGTCTCTTTTCTGCATTATCTTTTATTAAATTCCTCTTAAATACTTTGACTTCATCCAGTAAATATACCAATTCAGTGGGCACGGACATTCCCTTTTTTATCCATTAATTTAACCATGCTCCTTTGCTTCAAAAAACCATACTTAGTTAAATTGTAACCTAAAAAAAACTAAAATGTTCCTCTTCTTACTTTAGACTTTTTCTCGGCTTCTCCCGATTTCTTGCCGAATTTCTGCTCGTATCCTCTGTTTGATTGTTGTTGCAATTCTTTTATATATGCACCAGCCAAAGAAAATTGCCAACCCTGCAATAATACATATGCTCAGGACATCTTGTATAGAGCCAAAACCATTGGTACTGAGGCTATTAGTTTGGCCACCGCTATTCCCTGCTTGAGCTATAATGATTTCTTCTTTGCTCTGGTTTTTGCCCATTTTGATCAATCAACTCGGTTCGTTAGCAGGATCGCCATGTGATAAAGCTCTGTTATAGGTGGTTTACCACCCTCTTTTTGGCTTAGAAAAATCAAACGACTTCATTCGAGTTCAACGTATGTCTATCTATTTTTTACTGACGAAATACATGACCCTATTTTATAATTGTTTATTTTACAAACTTATTCTAATATTTAAATAAACTACTTTAATTAGCCTACGTCTATAATTATACTGGTTATACTAATATACAGAGTGTACAGCTATTCTTACACTACAGTCTAATCGGCGACCACGAGCTGACTAAGAACCTCGACAGCTTAGAACATCGAAGACAGGTTGGTGATTTGGCTCTCTTCTACAGATATTTTCATGGCAAGTGTTCGACAGATATTGCCCGCTCGATTCAACCTAGAGTAATGCATAGCAGAAACACACGACGAACCACTGCCGCCCATCCCTATGTG
The DNA here is from genome assembly GCA_963969555.1 of Polydrusus pterygomalis. Lineage (NCBI taxonomy): Eukaryota > Metazoa > Arthropoda > Insecta > Coleoptera > Curculionidae > Polydrusus > Polydrusus pterygomalis. The sequence goes on from OZ018379.1 coordinate 87,433,273, forward strand.
GTTCAACTTAGTACACCCCGAACATCATTGTTTCAGAACTCTTTCATTTGGAGGACGTCATCTTTGTGGAACGGCCTTTCTGAGACCGTGTTTCCAACCGAATATAACCTCCAACGATTCAAGAAAAACGTGAATCGCTTTCTTCGCACACGCACCGCTCCCAGAGCGCCTTAAAGGATTTTCCTATAGTGCTTGTGCTCGATCATAAAAAAAAAAAAAACATAGTTGCACATGGAGACAAAAATAATTTTAGCAACTGCAAAGTGGTATATAATATGTGTCACACACACAAACTTGGTAACACAAAGACATAAAAATACGGAAGACATTTTAAAGATAATATATATGGTATACATACAATTTTGTTTCTTTTAAATCAGCTTGGTATCCTGGAAATTATAGATTGGACAGCAGTAAAACTAATATTATGCAGTTCTTTTTCCCCTTCCTCCTTCTCTGTTCCTTAGATATAATTTAATTGTACTTCTACATCTTTTTCGGTGGCATTTCTTGAAAAACATTTTTTTTCTTACAGCAACGTACTACAAAATAAAAAGCAAACTTTTATATTTAAAGCACTTTTATCTACAAACTTTAACACTATTAAAAATAGGCTTTTTAAATTTTAATTTTCAGTGTCAAAAATGATTAATTTTAAGATGGCAATTTTAAGTCTTACTTTAAACACCAGTGTAAAAAAATAGTTTTACTTTAACACCATCAGTCCTTACTAAGTAAGGTGTTATAATGCGTAATGGTTAATTTTAATTTTGAAAAAGTTTTTAAAATATTATCGTCTATTTTAGTGCCAAGTTCAACAGTTTTTGTAAAAATAATGTATGATGTAAGTATGCCTTAAAAGTGGTTTTATCTTGTTCCTTTTCACTAAATAAATTGGAACTTTTAACACTATAACATCATAAACTACTATTAATTAAACTAAAAAAAATGTCAATAATTATTTTGTTAAACAAATTCACAAAAAAATGTAGTTTTAAAAATTGACTACCTATATAGTTTATTGACACACACAGATATGAAGTGTCTATAATCATCTAGCTGAGCTTGGATATTTAAATATATACGGTTAGTAATGAAAATATACTTATAATATTGTCTTTTACATCCTTACCTAAAATTAATTTTCAAACTTCAGTCAATTGAGAAAAAGTAATCTTATTATTACGTCTTGTCCAGTTTAGTTCCTTCTGCGAAAGTGTTCTTAATAATTTGCATATATTATTCTTCGAGTTGTGTCAATGGAGTCGTCCACCTACAACTTCAAAATCCTCTCTGACCTAAAAGGTAATAGTAAAATTTAATGTACAGGGTTATTTTTTATATTTGCGTACCCACCTACAGGGCTTAATATAAGTGACAGAAAAAAACTTTTAATACAAAAGTTGCATAATGTTTCCCGTCATATCTTTTAGACTTATTAAAAAAACATCTGCACATCGGAAAGTTAAAAAACAAATGAAAGTATTCTTTTTTTTAAATGGAACACCCTATTTATTTTTTACCAGGGCGAAAGATCTCTTTCTTCTGATTTCAAAAATATATAACATGTCATCATTTAATCCAGTCGTTTGTGAAATATTTGAGTTTTTGATTAATTGAATTGACTATAATCTAGTCGGCGTTCCGCATACTTCAACGTGACATATTTGTCACTTTTCTTTAAATTGAAAGATTCAGTAAGGAAAATGGGATATACACGTTAAAGTATGCGGAACGCCGATTAGATTATAGTCAATTCAATTAATCAAAAACTCAAATATTTCACAAACGACTGGATTAAATGATGACATGTTATATATTTTTGAAATCAGGAGAAAGAGATCTTTCGCCCTGGTAAAAAATATATAGGGTGTTCTATTTAAAAAAGGAAGACTTTCATTTGTTTTTTAACTTTCCGATGTGCAGATGTTTTTTTTAATAAGTCTAAAAGATATGACGGGAAACATTATGCAACTTTTGTATTAAAAGTTTTTTTCTGGCACTTATATTAAGCCCTGTAGGTGGGTACGCAAATATAAAAAATAACCCTGTACATTCGCGTTATTTGCAAAATATTCATTTGTTAATTATTATATACCTGCGCATTTTTAGGTAAAAGTTATTTAATATTTAGTAATAAATGATTTATTTTTACTTTTAATTATCAGTATTTTGCACGAAGCTACAACCAATCACTAAATACTAAATCTCGTATATTCTTTAGTCATAACCCCCATTTCGCTGCAGTGGGGAAGGGTAAATATTCTTTTAGAAATGCATTTATAGTCTTATAGTCATTATCAACTGTAAAACTCATAGTAGGTATAAGAATTTAAAGTTAATTTATTTATATAAATTTCATATAATGCCAAAAGCGACCAATATGGCCGCGGGTCGTTCCTAAACTGAAGCCGAATAAAATGGAAAACTCAACAGCTCTTGCCGTTATAGCCCCCTATTACATAGGTCATTGCGCTTAATTAAGTAATTTGCAGTCACTAAAATGTGTAAATTATAATATACATACCTCATTTTCTTGAAGTTTTCTTGCTATATTTCACCAAACAACGTAGGTACCAAACAAAAAACCAATTAAAAATGGACGAAGTGATAAAGTCATCGAGTCGAAGACCGAAAACCAAACGACGAAACTATAACCTCACTCGGTGTGACTGAACTGTCAACGTCTTACACGCTTTTAAAGCGTATTCCTTTTAAGTGCTTGCACAACATGCACAAGAAATGCACTTCTGGCTTACGGTTACAGAGGTGCTAATTTTATAAATGCCGGCCGTCATATTTTAAGCGGTGGTTCGTCAAAGCTGAAATAAACCAACGAGAAATTATTGCTTTTTCAGCACTTCAAAGTAAGTAATCTTTTTCCGAATGCCGGCCAACGCAATATCGGTAGATTAAAACCAAGTGTGTTATCTGGGTAGGTAGGTACCACTACAATATAGTAAATGAAAATATGTATGTTTTTATACAAAACAGAATCAAAATTCTAATTAATCCTATCCTAAAAAAAATTACGAACAGTTGCCTAAATTAATAAAGGTAAATAAGTCATCAAAAAAGGCTTAAAGCATCATTTTATTTAATTCTTGATACCTACTATATGGAGCATATTTATATGAATGTACTAAAATAATAAAATTAAAATATATTTTTATTCTTTTATTGATATAAAAAAAATAAAACAAGCAAACATAAAAAAATTGCTTCAAAACGTTTTTATCATTTTCTCATAAATTTAGATTTACCTTCCTTTGCCGTCTAACCATCGATGGGTTCATCATTTTCCGAATGATTACCATTTTCTGGAATTAACGGATTGGCCACGTCTTTCTTTTCCTTATCTGCTAAGGAAAGATTCTCGTTTTCAGACTCCTTATGTGCATAGTTTAGTTTTTTGGGTCTATTTTTGCTTTATAAGCATCTAGAATGACTGCTTTTGTTTCTACGAACTGAATTCCTAATAACACTTTTAAAGAACTCTTCGCAGTCTTGCAATGTAAAGCTGTTATCTGCCATATTAATCAGTCTAAAAAGGGCTTCTGACATTTTCATAAAATTTAAAAGTAAATTTTTTTCTAGGAAGTTTTGTCCCTCCAGCCCAGGAGCATAATGTAAAAAAATTCCGTGTAAAAAATTTATCCACAAGCATGTAGCAATGGTCAATTGCTTTCCCTTTATTATTTTTTCCACATATGAAGCTAAGACTAAGAGATATATTCATTGTATGTATCCTCCTTGTTCAGTTGCTCATTAAAATACCTTAGTCCCTCCAAAGAATTAATGGGTTCCATCGGAGATATGGTTGTTTTAATTTTGCTGGCTGTATTCTCGAATTCTTTTTTTTTAGGGCTATTTCCAACACAGCCTCAAATTTTGCGAACTCCCTTGTTAATTTATTTTGGTTATCAATTACTGTTTCAAATTTTTCAAGTATCATGTCCATTTTACCATTATCTTGACTTACTTCAGGTTCCGGAAATTCATGATCTTGCTCTTGTTCAGCATATTCAAGGGTACCATCATGTTCCACAATAACCTCCTCTACTAATGGTGCATTATACAAAACTTTATAACTTTGAGAATCAGACATATTGGCAGGTGGTGTACTTTTTATTTTGACTTCTTTTTTCTAAAATAAATAATAAAAAATATTTTTTTTTGAAACAACTTTATTAATAATTAAACTTTATATCAACTATTTACATTTCATTTTTTTTAATCTCAAATCAGTGCTTTATAGCTCTGGCCTCGAGACTTAAATAACTTAAAATTAACAGTGTTATAGTAGTTGACTAGATAGTAAGTCGCAATAATTAAACCTAAAAGATACCTATACTTCAATGAATATTCAAGAAGTTTTTACATTTTCTCACAAAAAGTGGGTAAGAATTGGTAAATCTAATGTTATGGTTTAAACTATTAAAACATTTAGCAGAAAGCTGAACAGGACTATTTAGAAATATGTTTGTTCTATTCTGTGATAGATATAAATTTGAGTAGCATGATTATGAATGTCGCTAACAGATTGAAAATTTGTGTTTGATTTTTGTGGGTTATTAAGTATTTTGTAAACAAGTTTGCATTGTTCAAATTCCAATATTTGCTCCAGTTTAGGTACATTTAGTTCCTGGTATAAAGTATTTGTTGGTGTAAGGTACTCATAATTAAATAAAATTTTTAGAAACTTATTTTGCATTACCTGCATTTCGTTGAAATTGGTTTTCCCACATGTTCCCCAGATGGGTAATAGATATCTCAAGTGTGTCAAGGAAAAAGCAGTATATATTTGTTTTTTTGTCTTAGACGAAATGTAATTTCTACACAATTTTAACGTAATGATTTGAATATCAAGATTTTGAAAATAAGTAAAGAATTGTTCACGCACAAATCTTAATAGATTTCAGTGAGTATTCTATATATTTCCTTGACTTGATATTTTTCAGGGAATGTACTTGTTAAGATTTGGAAATATATTATTATTATTATTATTATTATTACACTTATAAATAACAGGAATCATAGGATTTACCTTATTTACTATTTTATTTATGTGTACCGCCCAATTTTAATACTCATCCACCATCAGTCCCAAATATTTAAGGGATGTTACCTGTTCCAGTTTAACATTATTAATTTTTAGATCAAAATCATTTACTTGTTTATTTTTTTGTTTGAGAATTATAAACTTAGTTTTGTCAATATTAATTTATTGGAGTACAGCCATCTAAGATATCTATCGAGATCCTCGTTAATCAGTCTCACCAATTCCTCCTCACTTTCACCTATGTATACTAATAATGTGTCATCCGCAAATGTGTAATATGGGGCTTTAAGATTAGCAATTCGTAAGTTAAGGACAAACAGCGAGTAAGGTAGTGGTCCAAGGACCGAACCTTGCGGTACTCCATAGCCATTTAGCAATGATTCGCTAAAAATACTACCCAATTTAACGTACTGGCTACGATCCCTCAGGTAAGATTCCAGAATGTCATAAAATTTACCTCTAAAGCCCATATTATATAATTTTCTTAAAAGTATATCTATACTAACCGTGTCAAATGCTTTACGTAAATCGATTGAAACCACGACTATGATTTTCTTTTGGTCTAAAGCTTTCGTCACAAAACTCACAAAATTAAAGGTTGCGGATAAGGTACTACTTCTTTGTATGAAACCATACTGAAACTTATCCTATAATGAATTATCCTCCATAAATCGTGTAATTTTTTTTTTTACCTTTTCTAGAATTTTAGGGAGTACACTGATCACAGAAATTGGCCTATAATTATTCATTGACTTTTTCCCCGGCTTTAAAAATGGGACATACTTTACTTGTTTTAAGTTCCCTAGTTCCCTACCAGTTGTTAATGCCTGATTTACTAATGCTGCAATTGGCTCTACTATCAAATCTTTAAGGTTAATTAAATCCATTACAGACACTTCGTCATTTCCGGGTGCCGAATTTTTTTTCAGTTCCAGTATAATTTCATTTATTTCCTCTTTCGTTGTTAACTCTAACCTAGATACCAAGTTATCACACGCGATCTCACTAAAAGTGTTATTTATACCTAAGTTACTTATTTCCTTCGTTACATCTTTAACAATAGATTCGCCTATTTCCACAAAATACTGGTTTAGAGAATTCACAATATCCATATTTTCATAAATAAGTTTACCATTTACTTCTATACACTCGATGTCAGTTGTCCCTATTTGTTTACCAAAAAAATTATTAATAAACCTCCACTGTTTTTTGGTATCTGTACCCGCTGATTCCCACTTTTTTCGGAAATAATTTTTTTGCGGTTTTTATTAGGTTATTTACCCGAGTTTTGTAGTGCTTAAATTCCATATTGAACCTCCGAACTTGTGGGTGTTTCATTTTTCTATTGTATGCTCGATCTCGCAATTTAATACTATCTAATATATTTTGATTAATCCATTCATTTCCTTTTCTAATTTTTAAGGTTTTACTACTAATACAATTATTTTTTGTTTCATTTACTAGGGTTATAAGCTGTTCAAAAGTTGTTATTTTTATTCCCTTAAGTTTATTAATGAATTGGTTCACGAACTGTTTATAGATAATTAATTTTAGATTAAAAGATACCTTTGGTATATTTATACTTCGTAACATTCTGGTGACTAATCTTGAATGATAAGCTATTGTGATCTGACAGCGGGTTGTATTGAATATTTAAAGAATGTACTAAATTAGAATTTATGTCATTTAAAACGTGATCAATTATGCTAACATTATTAACCGTTTCTCTTGTGGGATAATTCTCTGATATAGTATTACGGACTTTAAAAGGGTGTAGACTTAAATGATTTTTATAGTCTGTGATTAGTTTACCTTTTTGCAATAAGTTAATGTTAATATCTCCTACAATTATATGATGTTTCGGGTATTTCAACATACTTTTTTCAACATCACCAAAAAATGATACATTACTATAAGAAGGCGGTTTATATAGTGCACTTACTTTCAGGTTTTGTTCACCTATATTAACGCATAACCAGTCTATGATTTGATCGTCTGTTGATCTATCTATTTCTCTTACTTTAATATTGGATTTTACATAGATTGACACCCCGCCGCCTCTTCCATCTCTACACTTGTGTATAGCTGTAAAACTCTCAATCTCATACAAAAAGCACTCTTCCTTATTCAACCATGTTTCCACTAGTATCAAAACATCACAATCATTACTTATCGTGAAACATTCCAAATTTTCAATTTTATTCCTAACACTCTGAATATTCATATATACAACTTTAATCCCTTGTTTGCGAGGCCCTATTACCTATTGATTTTGCAAGACGTCTTCACTATCCACCAGTATCACTCTAGGGTTTTCATTTTTACGTAGGAAAATATTCCCATTGTTAATCCAAAGAAACTTAAAATTGTTTTGTTTCTTAAACTCTCTGGCCGCTGTATGCAACTTTATATTATCTTTCGTTAGTTCATGGTTCAGATATATTTTGGTGTTGTTAGAATATCCCAGGTTACTGCTTTCTATGTGTAGTATTTTTTTTTTTATTTAAATAATAATTAGTCTTTTTCGTTGCCATCTTCAAATTCTATTTTTATTGGGCTATTGTCGTTCTTCCCTAAACGGTATGCAGTAAATGTTTTCTTTATTGGTGCACCAAATACTGTCCCATTTGCTTAACGATTTCTTGCAAATTTTCGTTTTCCTTACGCGGTATACCCTGTACCAACAAATTATTCATTAGCTTACTCTGTTCGGACTTATTAAGTGGCTTTTTGACTTCTTTCAATTCTTTTTGAACAATATCATTGATTTTTATTTGTTCTTCATACTTATTTACCAAATCAGAATATTTTCGTTTCATACTTTCCAGCTTAGGTATCCATAATATATTCCAGGGTGATATTTCTAATCGCACGCCCTTTTCTATCATTTTTAGTTTTATTTGCTGTGCATCCATCACAGATCCACGGCTCTGGGGCCTTGCTGATTCGTTGATTCGCTTTCTTTGTCATAGCGACACATTTCCTATGCTTCCAGCCGAAGCATATCTCGCACAATAAGCCATCCTGGTTATCGTCCACTGTTAATTTGCACAAATTACATATTTCGTTCGACATCTCGGTAGCACCGACAACGCCGCACGGCCACACTGCGTTTTGCCGTTGGAAGAAACACGACCGTAAATTGACCTTGCAATTCGGCAATATTAATTTTTATTGTTATTAGTTATTTTTCTAATTAAAACCAGTTGAAAACACAAGTGCCCAATGCTATGCACATCTGTAACAGCCCGGACACTCGTTTCACTAATAATTTGCATAATATTCGGTTTATTTAAAGTAATTTCATTAACGACTCACAATCAACGTGTTTACACTGTGTTGCCACAATGACATATTATACAATAATAAATATACCTTAGATATAAAAATATTTTTTTTGTGGGTAGGTAGTTTAATTATGTTACTGAACCTGAACTAGCCTAGGCTAGCTAGGTAGAGGTTCATAAATATTACACGAATTTAATGCTAAATATAGATACTTACAGTGCAGCAGGCCTCAGCTATATTGTTAAAATTAGGAGCAATTATATTAGTCGTTGTTTTGTGTGGCAGTAGAACTGTGCTAGGCCTCTTTTGTTGTGGCACGATTGGAAAATCCTCTTCGATCTCAGTATCTTATTCTAGCATTTCGTTGAGTGCTGGCTCGGCTATTTTGTAGGAAGCCAAATTATTTTGTTTTAATTTGCACTTCATTTTAAACCAATTTGGTTCTGGAGCTGCATCGGCCTCTTTTTGTAACTTGTAGGCACCGATTCTGGGCCAAAACAGCTTTGTGTTAATTTCCCACAATGAAGGAACAATTGTTAGTTCCCTTTTACCCCTTTCTTCAGTTTCTACGATCTTAAACATTGTTCAATTTTTTTAATGACGAAAAGAGAAATAATAAAATAAATGAAATCAGAAGGAACGACATCTAAACGACAAATGACATTTTTTAGTAGAGATGAGCGATATTTTATACCGGTTACTAGATGGTCACTTATACTACCGGCGACCTAATTCTCCACAAAGCGGCGACTCTAGTGTCTGGCTCGCTGATCGGTAGTATAAAATATAATCCAAAAAACGCCGGTATGTAGATGATCGGATTGCCTCGCGCTCGCTGGTGATATTGGGATTGGGCGCCGATTGAATTGCTTTAATGCTTTATATTTAAGTGCTTGGCAGCGATTTAATTATTCGGTGACTCTTGTTGTATTTGAATTATGGACGCCGGATTGGGCGGGCGTCACCTTTACCGGCAAGCGCCAAAGCCGTGACTTGTCGGCATGTTATATAGCGCTTTTTTACTTAAAGAAATGCTTTTTAAAAATAAATATATACATTTCAGGTGGTTTTTTACAAAGATTGCAGAGATCTTCAGAAGTAGAACCGGCGTTTCTTTAATCGCCGAGCGTGGTCGTGTCATATGGGTTTTGAATTGTTTAAGTTTAATTAGATTTGAGTTTTTGGTTCGAGTTCGATTTAATTTATAAAATACTATTTCATTAGTTAATTGTTAGTTGTCGATTAAAAAAAAGAAACATTGAAAAATGTCTGCTTCTAAACGCAAAAAAATAAGTGATATTTAGAACTTTTTTACGGTTGATGTTGATCACTATGCCAAAAGTGTAATATAAAGAAAATTTCTTCCAAAACAAATTCTAATATGGGAAATATTTTTGGATGGACCGTCACCGATATATCCACGACATAACACAGCAGGCGCTCTCGAATTAAAAATATCAGTGCTGCCAACGCAATATTTCAACTTTCCCCACCTCAAGTGTCAAAAATACCCGCACAGGCATTAAATTACCAGCGTCACAGAGATTTGACAAAAATACAATATAAACCCAAGCAGACCATTTTTCTTTCTGTGATTCTAGTGACCTTGGATCACACTTGATTGGAGTGGGAATCGATTCTTTGCCAATCGAACATCGAACACAGATCAGATAGAATTAGTTGGAACAATCTAAAGATACTAAACAAGCGAATCGAATACGCCTAATGAAAACCCTCATTTCGAATTTCACAGTCGAAAAGTCGAAACGGCTGTGTAGGTAACACAACTAAAAAAAATTTAGTTTTCCCCCTAAAAAAATAAAATAAAGTTGATCGTTATTAAAAATTTTATTTTTTCCAAACAAACATTACAATTTAACATTTTTTGATTGGGTTCAAAGTTTAAAAGGCCATTACATGATAAAATAGCCTGCTTACTATATATAACAGATGCTATATTTACAGTACCTAAACATTTTCGATGGTCAGTTTTAATAAGGTTTAGATTACTGAAAATTCTTTCGACTGATACATTAGAGAATGGAAGCACAAGAAAGAAATGAATAATGACTGTTAAGTCTGTAAATATTGGCATATCGGCTGCATTATTTAATAGAAACACATCTTCCCAATATTTTTCTGCAGTATCATTTTTGTTTAATCCTAATTCTTGGAAATCAAGCATCGCATGCTGCCTCCAGTCATTATCCAATTGTTGTTCTCCAGAAATGAAGTCAGTTAAAAAAGGAAATTTTTTTAAAATTGGAATGAGGCTTTTAATTTCATACTTTTGTGCTCTTATAGGATCTACAATTTCTAACAAAGTATATAGTTCATCTTTAAAATTAAATCTTTGCTTTATTTGTGTAACTAACTCAATATAAAAGGTCAGGCAGGTTTTCAAGAATTGTGTGATCGACTGCTTAATCTGCTTATCATTTACCTCATCTTTTAGAGAATTTAAAGATTCCGTGGCTTCAACACCTAAATAAACAGTCTTAAGGGGTACAAAATTTCTTGGATTTGTATGATCTAATGAGTATATATTCTTGGTTTTAAGATATGCAATGTTCAAATAATTGCTACATAGATTTTTTAGGAGAGTCTCAGTAGATGGTTTTAATTTATGTAACAGTGGATACTCGGACTGAAATAGTTTATTAAAATCTGTTAACAGACTTAAAGTATATGACATAAATTCCATGTAAACTTTGGTAAATTTGTTATCCATAGTACTTAGCATATCATCATTTGTCTTTGAGGGGTCCTCTAAACATAAAACTCGTGGGTATGCTTCAAGAGGTTTATACTGTTCAAGTACGCGGTCTACACATTCCTTTAGAGAAAGCCATCTTGTAGTAGCTGGAGATAAAATTTTATGGATATCGGTTTGAAAGAATTGCTGAAATTCTATAAATTTCTGTTGTCTTGAGAAACTTCTTCCAAAATATGATCCAAAATTAGTCAGTAAATCTTCAACCGATCTTGGGAGCTTTAAGCAAGCATGGGAAGCTGCTAGATGTATAGAATGGCAAGAGCATTTTACTGACACCACATAAGGCAAATCTTTCTTAAGGAGGGAAAAACCGAATTATGCTCATCAAACATAACGTTACATGTATCAGCAGAAAATCCTACTAAGTTTTAAAATGGTATGTTTTTACTTGTGATAGTATTTTTTAGTACTCTATAAAGGTCTTCCGCTTTTCCTGAGCTCATTTCGACTATATCAAAAAACTTTGTTACCACTTTCTTGCTTTCGTGACAATAATAAATCACTGTAAAAGCACATTGTTTAATTGTTCCTGTGTCGGTAGTTTCGTCTACTATTATAGAGAAAATGTTCCTGGCACTCTTAGCTTTGCAAATAGATGTTCTTTAAAATGATCACCCAATCCTTGCTTAATCATGGCAGTAGCTTTGGTTCTGTGCAGGCTAAGATTACGTTCTATTTTGAAATCTGGAAGTAAATCACTACATAAGGGGCTCAAAACATCTATTAGCTTAAAAGGTAGATTGTTTGTAGCTAAAAGACCGCATAATTTTAATTCAGCTCTTCTAGTACTTTGAGAGATTGGGTCCAAAACATCAGTTATTTTTTTATTGGTTTTTATTTTTAAATAGTTTTCCTTATGTTTAATACATATACTGTGTCGTTTTATGTCATTCCTGTGGGCTATTATGTCTTCATCACAAATATTGCAATGTGCATACTCATTTCCCATTCTTTTTCTTTTAGCCTTTACATGCCAATTTTTAAAACTACCAATTTCCAACCAAGATGAAGAAAATTTGTTTTTTTTAACTGTTTTTTTTTGCTTCTTTTTAGGTGGAAGTAAGGCCTTCACCTCTAAAGATTCTTCATCCTAAAATTATTTTTAGTAGAATTAGAGATGCCGATCAATAAACAATTGCAAAGTGATTACCTTTTCTTTTATTAAACTGTTACTTTTACATGTTTTCTTTTGTCCCAATCCTATTTCACTTTCACATTTCTCTTGTTCTAAAACTTCTTACCCTCGTTCTTCATCTTCAGTTTCAGAATCGCTGGAATTATGCTTGTCACTGTTGTCAATAGGGGTCTTATCTTGTACGAATAACGATATTTGTTTTTCCGATTCCTGACAACAAAAAAACAAGTAGGTAAGTATAATCTATTATTTTTCAAACTGGAGATATAAACAATTTAAAATACTGGGCCTGAGTCTAGCACTAGGTATTTACCTCAAAGGGGATGAGACAACTTTGCAATTCAGTTTTAGTAACCAGTTATCCATTTAAAACTAACAGAATGCCACAATGTTTTTCTAACTACGTACGTAATTCCAACACCACAAACCAACACTAAAAGTATAATACAACTCAGATTGTAACTAAACAAACATGCATAATATACCTACATAAAAATATAAAAAAAATACAGCAACCGTCGGTAATTTTTAAATTTTATTAATTACCTGCTGTTCACAGAAAAAAAAATGTTGTGGTCTGTCATTCATTTCATTAGTGTCATGGTCCATCCATAGCCTAACTTCACGATAGTCACGATCCACTCGCACTCACACCGAGTGAGTCACACTGATCACTGACTCTCTCGCTCCCATGTCCCATCACAGAACAGTAAACACATTTGATTTTGTGGCTATTTGCTGTCTTGCTTGTGGTCATTGACGTTCATTTGACAATTTGTTTTACGGCAAAATTGTGTGACTATGGTTTAGTTGATCATATTTTTAAAGAATATTTCAAGGAGCAATGAAATTACCCGAAAATACCCACAATAGGCAATTACCCACAAATTACCCTCATTTCGGGTAATTACCCGCAAATCGGCAGCACTGAAAAATATAAGTGTGGCGACAGCAAGCTCCGGATTTTTTCAGCCTGCATACCGCGCACTCGCGCAATGCTTTTTCCACCAATTTCGTTCGAAATATCGGTCTGAAATATGATTGCAGTGGGAGTAACGGAGAGGAAATCGCACTGACCGACATCAAAGGAATTCGCATCGAGTGGGCCTGCTGGTTTATGCTGTGGTATACCGGTGACTTAAAAATCGCCGTTAAGCTCATCTCTAATTTTTAGGTTAAGTTAACTCCTTTAACTGGGTTGCCTACGACACAAATGCGACTAAATAGTTATATAAAGCAGTTGTTTTTATGCGTTATACAAAAGTTCTGTTCTATAAAAGTGGCCTAACAACGCGCTATGCAAATTATTAGAGCACGTTTAGGACGCGACTGACCAGGGTTTCCGAATTGTAAATATTTTAAGAAGATTACGTTATTGGGTGTGCCTATACTTACAAAACAAAAGCTAAAATTGATAATCATCTGCTGTTATATACGGCAGACCAAAAAAATCAATTAACGCACTACTTGTGGTTTACAAAGATATATGGGAGCAAAATGTTTTTTTTTAGATTTAAACCACGGACAGGTAAAAATGACGATAAACAAGTTTAAATTAAATCAAAACATGCTTTATTGTTGAAGAACATACAATTTCATTGACAAAGTGTATATAATAAAATAATATATTCTAGATCCTACCTAAAAATAGAGGTGAAAACAGAGAAGGGGACAAACACGTCCTTAAAATTCACAAGTAGTAAAGTCAACAAACTATAAAATAAAATAAATCGTCTTACTTAATTACTTTGGACATGGTTGGCTCATAATGGTCCCAAAATTTAAGAATGGGTTTCGACTTTTGTCTAGTATTATAATACACCTAGGTACCTACCTAATTAAGAGTTGGCAACCTTTCAAAAACGGTATAGATGGCGTTCATATAAGGCTTCTTTAGCGCCTGCATAGGCAACATTACACCACTAAAGTCTCCTATAATGACCCAAAAAGAACCAAACGACTTTTTAGCGTATAATTAGACATTATTCAACCAAAGCGTCCTATAATGACGAGAAGAGAACAAAAACAGTATATTAAAAATCCGCCATATTTTTCACTTCCTTTCGCTATTCCGACTGACGCCATTATGCAAATGTTATTTTCTTAAACAAAAAATACTCGAAAATTATCAATTTTTTTGGACAAAGACCATAATTACATAATTATTCTATCATTCACTTATTAAATCTGGTGTAAAATATACTGCAGATTAAATTTTTACTTTTTTTTTTGTTAAATATTTGTTATCGTAATAAACCCAAATTTACGCCAAAGAGAAGGCGCTTGCATTTTTTACTGTAAAAGTATATATTATATTTTGTCAGAAAAAGTTGCCGGGCACATAAAATTCGTGATTTAATGCCGTTTGTCAAAGATTCTTTCATTACAAAATATTTTTTATTAGAAATATTCCATCGCCATTTTAACTTATAAATGTAATCTATATTATTTTGCAAGACCTGCGTAATACAGCAATTTTGCGATATTTCGGTGTAGTTTCTTCAACATTATAAAATGAAATTGTTGTTTTAGGATTTACAAAATTTGCATGGATTTTTTTGCATCTGTTTAATCTCTTATATGAGGCTTATACAAAGTATTTATAACACGTAAACAACACTGTATAAATATTTTATATACATTATATACTACATTATAGGATACTTATAAAATAAGTTTATAATGCAATTTTTATCACTGTTAAAATAAATGCAATTTATAAGGCAGCCCAAAAGGATATCTATATAACAGTTTTATAAGTGTTATTTAAATATACCTATATGAATTGTATAATGACTGTATAGCCTTACAATACAGACACCATAGAATTAAAATATTTTATAAAAATGGGCCTTTTTTGGTTGTATAGCTATCGTATTACGGTTTAAAAACCCCTTTAAAAATAATTTGGTTTTATCAACTTTTCTTGTGTAGTGGTTTATACAATCATTATAAATATAATTTTGCTAGTTGGGCTGGCTCATATTACTCATACTATTACGTTATAAATTAAATATTTTATTCTAAAAGCCAGTACATACTAATTTTTTTTACAATAGGATTATTTTGCTTACTTATAACCAGTTTGGCGATCTGTAATTTATAAAAGTCGTTCTTATTTGTTCTTCCAAGCCAGCTGTAGGTAGTGCAAGGCGAAATAATTTGTTATTAAACAGCTGAGAGCTCTTTTGACAAAATTATAATTATTAACACCTCCCAGCTTTGCTAGCTCACTGACCTACAAATATTAGTATGTTTTTAAATTCTGTCTAGTTTTTTATACCTTTGGTAGTAAAAACATAAATAAATGTGCATTGAAAACATTTTTCTAACCTTTTGATGGTACCGTAATATATCATAAGAGATAAACGCTAAATAATAGTTATTTTACTTACATACATATATTATGTAGGGGAGAGGCGGGTACCTTTGAACACTTTTTATAAAATATTTTTTTATTTCGAAAAAAATAAGTAATACTTACACACGATACCGATGTTTAGAGAAGTAGCCTCAGGTTATAAGCAAACTTTTAGTATAACTGAAAAATGAAATTCTTAAAAATAAAGAAAATAAACCAAACTTATTTTGATCATGCATTGATGATGAAGATTTGATCAATGCATGGGGCAGATTTGAACAAGCCTTCTAAGATACATTATATGGAGTAAAATTTATGCCAAAAGACATTAGTGTAACTAGACATTAAAAAAAAGGAAAAATTATGAGAACTAGTGGACTGTATTATTGATAAAAACGCGAATCGCATAACGCCATAAAACCAGACTTACCCGGCAGAATCCTACGGATGTTTCTGAGGGCCCTCAGGATAGCTTCTGGCAATCTAGATCCATTCATCACAGTATTATGGATGCACTATGGTCAACACATTCACAGGATACAATAATTAAAAGTTTTTGCTCGTTTTACAAAAATCAACCGCTGTTTCGAGATTTTTGCGGTACTACTTTTAAATCAAGTTCTGGTTCAAGTCGTCGCTCACTCGCGCACTGCACTCATGTGTCGGAAGTTGAGTGACGTTGTGTCGAATTTTTAATTGGACAAATTTAACGTTTATTGAAAGCATAAAAAAATAGGATAGAAAAGAACATTTAGTAATATTACCTATTTTAAATTTAAAAATACTTAAGATTAACCCAAAATTAAAATAAAATAAAGAATTAATTTAATAACGAAATAAAAAATGTGGAACTTTGAACATTCCGCCCACCAAAAACTTAGTATTTAAATAAGACATAAACAAACAAAAATTAATGCAACTATAATTAATCATTAGGTAACGGACAGACCTTTACTACAGGCCTGCGTAACAGACCATGGGAAGTCTTAAGCGTAACCACTCGTACAGTAGCGTCGGTTCCGGGATGCAGTTCGACAACTCTACCCAGAGACGATTGTAAAGGGGGTTTTTGTTAATTTTTAAATAGAACAACAGTATTTAATTCAATGTTGGAAGGTTTAATAAGCCATTTAGACCTCTGCTGAAGTTAGAATACATGCGCTGTATAAGCTGCCATCGTGTAAGTCTATTTAATTTAATATCAGTTAAATCTGAATCTAGTAGACATCCCTTTAACGGTTCCAGCGTTAAGAAATGTCCGGGTGTCAACGGTAATAAATCATTAGGGTCAGAGCTAATGGCGCAATGAGGGCGAAAATTTAATAGAGCTTCTATTTGGGTTAGAAGGGTATAAAATTCTTCAAAATTTAATATTTGCTCGCCAATTACTCTTTGAATATGAGGTTTAACAGCTTTAACGCCAGCCTCAATGAGGCCATTAAAGTGGGGGGAAGCGGGCGGACTAAAGTGCCAGTTGATACTAAGCTGTAATAGCGCATTTTTAAGGGTGATAATTTCACTATTTGCCCCTACAAAATTTGTACCCTGATCCGAATAAATGTCGGAACAGTGCCCACGACGGGATATAAACCGCCGAAGAGCCGCTAAAAATGCATTTGAAGTTAAGCTAGAGACAAGCTCTAAGTGCATGGCCTTTGTAGCACAACACACGAAAACGCAGATATATCCCTTTGACGACTTAGCACCCCGAAAAGTGCCCATGGTAACTGAGAATGGGCCGGCATAGTCTACAATGACATGGGAAAATGCTTTCAGTTGTGATACCCTAAAGGCAGGTAAATCTTCCATAAAGGGATTGAAAGATTTGGGTTTAACGCGAAAACATTTTAGACACCTATATAAGCACCGCTGAATAGCTTTATGAGGCGACAGTATCCAGAATTGTTGCAATATTAAATAGTGTAAAGTTTTAAGTCCTGGATGTACATTTTCTTTGTGCACATGTTCAATAAGAAGATCGGTAAAACGATGAGATTTTGGCAGTAAAACGGGATGTTTTACGTCACAAGAAAGTGTAGGTTTTTGTAATCTACCACCCACCCTAAGGATACCATAGCTGTCAAGAAAACAGCTAGTTTTCTATAAGGTTTTGGCAAAAGTTTATTTTTCCTTATTAAATCAAGTACATCAGAAAATGATTCGAGCTGGACTTGTTTAGCAATCACAAGTAGAGCATTATGAATGTCTGTTGATAACAACGGTCCGTGAAGTTGGTTTTTATTTTTTAATACTAAAGGAAATCTGAGAAGGTATGCAACAATTCGCTGAATTTTAACAAGGGACGAAAATCTATTTAACAAGGAAATTACTGAGTTTGTTTCTACAGAAATGTGTAACACGGTTTGTCTTTCCTCTATTGAAATATTTTTATCATAATTAATATAAGGTTGAGACGGCCAACTTTTACGGTTTTTTAACAACCACGGTGGCCCGCTCCACCAAAGATTATATTGGATAAGTTGAGAGGGTGTCAACCCTCGTGACGCACAGTCAGCTGGATTATCATCAGAGGGTACATAATGCCAAGATTTTATGGGTATAATATTTTGTATAAGGGCAACTCGGTTAGCGACGAAGGTTTTCCACTTATGTGGTGACGTGGCTAGCCAGGAAAGTACCACCTGAGAGTCGGACCAGGCATATACTGCGTCAAAATTAATAAGTTTCAAATATGAATCGACGACAAACTGAAGCAAATCTGCTAGCAAGACAGCTGCACAAAGCTCGAGACGTGGAAGAGAAATGGGTTTTAGAGGAGCAACCCTAAATTTGGCACATACTAAATGGGTTTGGATAGATCCAGAATTTAATTCAAAGCGAAAAAATATAACACAAGCATACCCGATTTGAGACGAGTCACAAAATGCATGTAATTCACATCGTCAGCGAAACAACGTCTTGGACAATTTATTGTGGAGAGCATAGGACGTTTTTTATTTGATCCCATTTAAAGCATAAACTATTTGGTGGAACATCGTCCCAGTTTATGTCTTGCAGTGTCCATAGTTTTTGCAAGATATGTTTAGACTTAAGAACTACAGGGGATGCAAACCCTAAAGGATCAAAAATTCTAGCAATTTGCGACAAAATATTACGCTTTGTACAAGGTTTATCTAAACGTATGCAAGAGAAAGAAAAATAGTCTTTGGATGGATTCCACTGCAGACCTAAAATCTTTACAAAACGGGGATCCTCTTTATCAAAATTAAAGCGAGCTGATAATGTAGAACTTTGAACAATTAGAGACATTGTTCGTGCCGTACCACCATGTATAGTCGGTTTTGGCAACTTAAGAATAATGTCTTTATTGTTAACATCGCTACATTCGGGATTTTCTGGCATTGAAAACTTAAATTTGTCTTCTCGTTACCCTAAAGCCCTCTTTAAAGAGTTCACTTTATCCTCTCCAAGTCTGGATATTACTTGCGCTACAAAATGTTTAACATTTTTTCTAACAAAGCTAACTAAAATGTAGTCCTTTTCTTCTACCTGCTTTGGATTTTCTTCTACATCTTTGTCTATAATTGTTTCTTCGGGAAACTCTTCTGAATCATCTTACTCATCGTGAACTGAATAATTGTCGTCCTCTTCTGAATCGGAATCCAAACATGTTTCTTCCTTTTTCTTTCTTGGTAGAATATGTGTCTTTATTGATTGATCTTTCATATTTTCACCTCTCCAGTTAAGACTAGGTTTCTTTTTTTTTGCTAAACGTAATAAAGTTTCTTGTTCAGTGTTATTTTTCTCAGGCGTTTCAGTCAAAATTCTTGATTTTCGTTTTCTGGAGTTATTCTTTAAATTTCCCTTGGAGCTGCCTTTGGTAGTGGCCTTGCAGTTTCTGGAGTTAGAACCGAAGGACCGGCTTGTGGTTCTTCTAAAGTAGTGATGGTTTCTTTAGCAGTTTTTTTATTCAAATTTCTGAGAAATTTGCTGTGCCTGTGCGTCCTGATCGAAAAGCCTATCTGCATTTGAAGGACCGGCTTCGGGTTCTTATAAAGTAGTGATGGGTGCTTGAGTAGTATTTTTATTCAAATTCTGAGCAATTTGCTGTGCCTGTGCGACCTGATCGAGAGGCCTATCTGTCACAAGAGCCGCTTCAAAGTCTTCATCGGAGAAAGCATTTCTGGAAATAGGCCACGTACCAGTTTTAGCAAATCCAGAGGTGATATTTTTAATTGTGAATGAATTTGCAAAAGCAGTGTTGGCTAATTCAGCTAAATCATAGATTGTTAGTGTCTTCCCGGGATTGGAAAGAAGCCAGTCATTTTGCGCGTGAGAAGACTTTGATTTAAATGGACCCATCACTGCCATATCCAATGGGTGCATCCGGTGGGTACAGTGGGGAGGAAAAGTTACCAAGACCATTCCATTTTCCTTGGCATAAATAACTGCTTCCAAAGAGGAGTGACTGTCATGGTTGTCCATTAATATTAAAATTGTTCCAAAACTTTAATAAATAAAGAGAGACCTCCTCTTAGCATTTGATCAAGAAACTTTGACCTCGGAAAAACAAAAACTGGAGGAATCGTATTTCCAGTCGCTTGTACGATGGCACACATCGTCACTAGTTGACCTCTTTCAGCGTATACTACTTGGCCCACTTGTTTTGTACCTTTTTTGGCAACCACGTTTGGTGCCTGGATAACTTTCGTTATGCCAGTCTCATCTAAATTAAAAACTTTTTGTGGTGTAAATGGATAAAATTGAAGAGCTCGCTCATAGTTGTTAAAAAATTGGCAGACGTTTGTTTTATTAAAACTAGTTGCACGCGCCAAACTGGTATTCTCAGGTTTTCTGAGCGTTAACTGTTCATGCCGTCGCATAAAATATTTTAACCAATCTAAGCCAGCCATTTCAGATCTTTCTCAATTTTCTATATAGGTGCATTTGACTAGTTTAACGTAACTGTAAGCTAGCTTTCGGATATCAGTGTAAGTTAGGCCATAACTAATTTTAGAGCATTTGAGAATGTAGGCCTCTAATAATTTTTCCTGTTGCATAGTAAAAACCTGCTTGGCTTTTTGAACTATAATCTCTTTTACTTTCCTCGAAATTGTACTTTTTGAGTCTGTAGTATAAAGCTGTGTGACCTATGCCATAGGCTGCTGCAGTCCCTCTTATTGACATACTTTCTTCCTTTACAGCACGTATAGCAGCGGCCATATCTTCCTCCATAATCTCTGGTTTTGATCGTTTTTTTTATATGTGCGCACCATTATTTTTCTAAAATAAAGACATAAAATTAATATATAACTTTTGTTGGGGTACATTTGAACTGTTTAAATGCACCCCTATGACTATGTTCAAATCTGCCCCAGCAGACCATATCTAATATTTTCATGAATAAAAAAATTAATGTTATTTACAGAAAACGCAGTTAAAAAGGTAACAAATCTATATCATTTAACAAGTATGTTGCCCTAAAAACACAAACTAACGTGTCCGTGCAGTTGCGCTGGTACGGAAATTGTCCGAACTACCTACCCAGAGGTGACAGTGGCGGTAAATTTAAAGCTGTTCAAATGTGTCCCATGTTGAAATGTACCCCCCTCTCCCCTAAGTAATATTATCCAAAATCACCCAACCTATTATTTAGGAATAACTTACTCCATTATCGTATTCAACTTCATGTTGTAATGTAGCTTCGAGAATTTGTACCTCCTCTTCAGAATTTAAAGGAAATTTTAATAAAGGAAATTTGGTAAAAAAATTTGTCACCGGAGTGACGTTATTGATCTTCACATCTTCTTTTATTTTCTTTACTTCCTGTAAAGTGTCGGATTTAAGAGCTCGGAGTAGGTGAATTTGTTTGGAAATTGTTTGAAGTGGTTTTTCTAAAATATTAAATATTTTTTAACGATTCTACGTTCAACATAACATCTGAAATTTAAAAACTAAGTTTTATGTTTAATTCAAATTTTATCATAAAGAAACTTTCCTAGAAAATCAATAATATAAAGATTTCCAAGCAATGCACACGTTATTTTACTCACTAAAACAAATTACCTATATTAACGCAACCAGAGCACTGCCGGATATCTGTTATGACAGGCACGTCAATTTCTATATTTTGTAGATTTTGTTGAATAACCAAGGTTAAACAAAACTAACTGAATTAAACGTTAAAATATAGATACTATGTATATTTTAACATTACTGCCGAATGCGTTTAAAAGGATTCTTAAATGAAATGATTACTTATATTATAGTAAAAATAAATTAATGTAGATTACCTAGAATCTGTTTTGCTTTCTTAAACTTTGGTGGCATGGGAAGTAGCTGGTCTTCATCGTTACTCGAGTCATCACTAGTTGACATTACTTTCGGGATTCTTTTCCGTTTTGTCAATAGTTTGTTTTTATTCTCATAGCCCGAGTTGAGGTCACTTGTGTCTTCAGCTAGTCTTGCCTTCGCTCAAGCTTTTGTGTAGTCACCTAACAATGTGGTGATTGAATTATTATTATCTTGTACATGTATTTACGGCTTCTTATCGAAAAAGATTTCACTCTGTTCCAAGCTTTATGAAGAAAAGAATACTACATATTAAGAAACTGATGAAAATTAATAGGTTTATTAAATTAAATAAACTCAAACTTACTAAATGTGGCCTTCCTAAATGCTCGGACTTTATGGCAAGGCCATCATGTGTTTAAAGATTTACATTTTTTAATAGCTCCAAGTAACTTTTGCTGTGAAAAAGATGGCCAATGACAGTTGTCACCTTGAATCCATATAGATGGTACAGCTTCTACTGTTCCATCGTCTACAAATTGGACCACAGTCCATGTTTGATTATCCATCATGGGTCGAAAGCACATAAAACAGATATGGCTTGTTGTAGGTACCTATGAAGACCTGTTTTTAAAATGTCTTTTAAAATCTACAATAAATAAAGGCTTCGGGGAATAATGGAACTATGATATATTACCTAATTGTGAATTTTAAAATGTTACAAAAGTATTAGTTTAAGCATTGCCCCTTTATTAAAGTTTACTCTTTGTTTACCAATATTAATACTCATAAAATAATAATGAAATACAATATTTTAAATAAATAAATTAGTTGAGTTGTAACACCCACCACTTCTAGGGTCTAATAACTTACGTCCTACGCCCTCTAACGTCGGTTGGCACTGCTACTTGAAGTGGCTGATGACAAGAACTCTTCTTTGCGGGGTCCGGAGAGAATCTGCGTTCACAACTAAGACGGATCACTTTTGGCGAGATAATAAGGCTTGTGAGAACTCAATCTTAAAGATTTTTTTTATCGCCCTGATTTTCGGCTTACTTTTTTTTTTTAATTATTGAAGGAAACACTTTTTAATATATAATACTGTTTTTATTAATTTAAAAAAATTCATGGGAGCCACCCAACAATAAGTTTTTATCAATACTTATAAAAACGAAAACCGTCAATTTATAAAAAATATTTATAATTTGGCCCACAAGCACTTACTTCTGCAGGGTCGTTGACCTTATCGATCCCGGATAGACGCACGTTGACCCACGGGTAAGGGGTCACAAAACACTGGACTGGTTGGACTTTCCGCGAGTAACGCTTGAAAATTCTTCGCGCCCGGAACTGGTAGTTTTTAACTTTCAAATTAGTTTACAATCAACTGACAATCAACTGACTACTGCTGCAATCCCGCGACTTTTTATAGGAAAAGTCGCGCAGATTTAAAAAAAATGCGTATTAGCGTGAACCTTTTTGTCACAGGTATTCAGGAATTAATTAACGGTATAATTACGTCACAATCTTCTAGGATCTTACAACCCAATGCGAAATTTAATACAATTTCTTCTAGGATGACTTCCATTTACTAAAGTAAGTCTACCAT
This sequence comes from Polydrusus pterygomalis, assembly GCA_963969555.1. Lineage (NCBI taxonomy): Eukaryota > Metazoa > Arthropoda > Insecta > Coleoptera > Curculionidae > Polydrusus > Polydrusus pterygomalis. Next base: position 87,456,756 of record OZ018379.1, read on the forward strand.
ACCTTGTAGCACATGGAAGGCTTCCTACAGGACTTTTAAAGAACAGTAAAATACCGCGGCCATCTTGGAATGACGTTACCCCCTTTTAGTGTTAAAATAGTGAACTCTTAGAAGGTGTTGCAAAAATGTCATTTCTTCGAACCCGAACAAAATATCGCGCAAAGCGAGGATGACTCATATGAAAGGGGTGATATCGTAGGCTTTTTTTCTAGGAAATCTTACGCAACATTTAGCTGGCCCTGATCTGAGATTTCACTGATCCCAGGCAAAATTTAGGTGTTTGTATTTTACCGGGGCTCGCGAGCCTAAGAATGTTAACAAAATTTCTGCGGGTGCGGGAAAATAAGTTAAGATGTTTTATTCTACGGAGAACAAACATTGTTTTGTTTTATTTTTGAATATGTGATAGTTTAACTTTATCTGGAATAGGAAAAAGTGAGTTAAATTTAATTTTAATTTTTATTTATTCCGAAATTTTTCTACTGCCTTTTTATGAATTTTCTCAAAAATTATTTTTTTTTTTTAAAAAGAAGGCACTATCCTCTTAGGAATTTTTCAGGCCAATAACTTAATTAAAAATATTATTTTTAATTTATTTAATTTTTTATCTTAGAAGAACATCAGATTAAAAAAAAACTTTAAAAGTTTTCCTTTTCCTTAATCCAAATGATTTTATTAAATTTTAATTATTTTTGAAAATAATTTCTAAACTTAAAGAAATTTTCTTTTACTTACCCAATAAGCAAAAACAACTTCCTGCAATATACCTGGAATATCCACGGCCGCATATCGAATATTCATATCATATTCACAAATGCCATTATGAACATTCCCAGAATTTGTTAGGAATTTTAAATTTGTACCCATAAGTTAGTACCAAACATTTCTACGAATAATGAAATTGGGATTCACTTTATGTTCCTCTAATCGAATGCGAACATCTTTTTGTATACAAAAAGGAATATTCAAGGAATTTATATTTTCCATTCCCATTCTTTACTCTATGAGATATATAAGGAATATTTGTTGGGAATATTCTTGGAACATATTTTTAGAACTTTTAATTAGCATTCACTTTCTGTTCCCTGAATTAAAAAATAACTTCCATTGCATACTAAAATCAATATCTGAGGAACAAATTTTCCAGACGATAATGGGAATGTATAGTTGCATAAAAAATTACTTCACAAAATATGTGTGAAATATTCATATGAACATTCTTGGAATATTAGGCAATTTATTAAAAATAGTGTTTACATACATGTGGTGATGACTTTTCAATAAAGTGGACACTATCTGGTTTTATTTTATTTATAACTAAAAGTATTAGAAAAAACACTTCATTTTAATACTATAAAAATTGTCCTCTTTGACGGCTTCTTTCAAAAACTTCTTGTTTTTTTTTATAGTAACGTCACAGGTTCCTCTTCTGCACCTGTTTCCACCTTATATACATTTTCCATACTCCCCGCGTTGAGGGCTATGCACGCAACAGACTTAGTACACAATTAGTTCTGATTAAGCAATGGACACACTTTTGTAATGGCTCTCCTAAATAAACCTTTAACGGGTTTTACGGTAACAACACGAACGATATTGTCTAGGCCTGGATGGATATCTTCAATTCGTCCAAGCAACCACTTACAAGGTGGAAGATTATCATCCTTAAGCAAAACCATCGTGCTGATTTTTATGTTCTCACATTGAACTCTCCATTTGCTTCGTTGTTGAAGTTCATTTAAGTAACATTTAGACCACCTTTTCCAGAAATCTTGATTTATTTTCTGTAGCAATTGGAATCGTGATAAGTGACTTAAGCGAATATCTTCTTCAAACATTGGATCAGGAGCAGTTATCAACGCCTTGCCGATCAAAAAATGGGAAGGGGTAAGAGGATGAAAATCATTGGGGTCAGATGATGATGGGTATAAAGGACGGGAATTCAGTGTTGCTTCTATTTGAACAAGAACAGTAGTGAATTCCTCGTAGGTTAAAACAACATTATTTAAAACTCGTAATAAATGATGCTTAACACCTTTAATATTTGACTCCCAAAGACCTCCGAATGTTGGTAAATTAGGAGGTATGAAATGCCACTCAGTTCTTTCATCAGCCAATTTCTCCGCAAGTTCATTTTGGGATTTTGACAAAAAGTTAAAAAGCAATTTCATCGATCGATTTGCTCCTACAAAATTAGACGCGCTGTCCTAATAGAGATGTGCTGGTCGACTACTTCTTGCAGCAAATCTCCGAAATGTTGCTATAAATGCATCGGTTTTTAATTCGGATACTAATTCCAGGTGCACTGCTTTAGTGGAAAAACAAATAAATAAACCAATATATGCTTTGTATGTTTTTGCACCGCGGCCTTTTCTATCCTTTAATGTAAATGGACCAGCATAGTCAACGCCAGAAATCGAAAAAGGCGTAGATGCTGTCACTCTTGTTTCAGGTAAATCAGCCATTATATTAGTAAGAGGCAATGGCGTCCTAAATTTAAAACATCTTAAACAGTTTCTAACAACAGACTTGGCTAAATTCATCCCAGATTTTGGCCAATATTTTTGTCTTACCGAGTATAACATTAATTGAGGACCGGCATGCTGAAGTTGCAATTGTTCGTGTTCAACTATAAGTCGGCTTATTTTCTGTTTTGAATTTAATAGGATAGGATGTTTATTATCATAGCTTAATGGAGAAAACCTCAAACGTCCACCTACTCGTAATAAACCTTCATTATCAATAAAAGGGGCTAAAGGAAGGAGTCTGTGTTTTATTGGTAGTCCCTTGGAAATTTGTAACATTTTAATTTCATTTTCAAACGAATTTGATTGAGATAATTTTAATAAACTTTTCATAGAAATATTTAACTCATTTGTTTTCAGCGGTCCTGTTTTTCTTTCTGTTGCAGTTAATTAACAGTTGGATAAAAATCTATTACAATAAGCTCGAACCTTAATTATCTTATTAAGTGTGGAATATCGATCAAATATTGATTCTTCTTTTTCAAAATCAGTCGAAATGAGAGTTTTTAAACTCTTTTTAAGTTCTGGGACATTAAACTTGCTATTAAATTCTTGTTTTGGGGGAAGATCTCCATTTACAGATAAAAACCGTGCCACCAAAGTCTTAATTTTATTAAGTCTTCTGGATATACTCCACGAGAGGCAATATCTGCAGGATTATCTTTTGTATTGATGTATCTCCAATCTTGTGGATTTGTTAGATTTTGTATTTCTGACACTCGATTACGTACGAAAACTTGTAAATGTTGTGGCGTTGTGTTAATCCAATATAAAACAATCTGTGAATCACACCAATAATAATTTTGGAATTCATAATTTAACGAATCACGAACAGTTTTACTTAATTTTGCCAACAACAAAGCTCCACACAACTCCAAACAAGGGATTGTCAGTGCCTTTAATGGTGCTACCTTTGTTTTCGCACATAGTAGCATTACCCTTGGTTCTAAACCATGACTTAAACTTCGCATGTATATTATCGCACTATATGCATCCTGAGAAGCGTCACTAATACCGTGGATTTCAATTTTACCAGACTGCAAAAAAATAGCTTGTCTTGGTATTTTGATATCATTATGTACTAGAAGACCTTTTTGAACAACCTGCCATTTTTGCGCCAAATCCAAAGGAATACTATCATCCCAATCTAATTTTTTTGTCCACAGCCTTTTAATAAGGATTTTCATTAAAATAATACAAGGACTTACCAAACCCAATGGATCGAATAATTTTTCAATGCTAGATAAAGCATTTCTTTTAGTGGCAGGTAAATTTGTGTCAAACTCTGTTATTTTATAAGATAATGTGTCTGAATTACTAGCCCACTGAATTCCTAAAGTTTTAATTTGTTGATTATTTCCAAAACACAATGTGTTCAAAGAGTCCGAAGAGTCATGTAAATTTGACAATATTTTCGGACAATTAGAACACTATTTTCGTAAATTGAAGCAACCTGACTTAATGATTTGTGAAACTTCACTGCAGATCTTAGTAGCTTCTTCTTCAGTCTTAAATCCAGTTACCATATCATCTACGTAAAAGTCATTAGAAATTATATTCGATGCTTCTGAAAAACGAACCTTATTTTCAATTGCAAGTTGTTTTATACATCGAATAGCAAGAAATGGAGAACTAGTTAGACCATATGTCACAGTATTTAAACAAAATGCTACAACAGGCTGATTAGAATCATCACGACACAAAATTTGTTGTAGCACACGATCATTAGGATAAATGAAAATCTGTCGATACATCTTTTCAATATCTGATGTGACTACAAATGCATGTTTTCTAAATCTGATTAAAATTTGAAATATGTCATTTTAAATTGAAGGGCCTTTGAATTGTATATAATATATATTAATTATAATTGTATATATATATATATCATATCATATAAGAGATTTCCCAGTGCTAGTAGGAGCTGAACCGTCAAAAACGACACGTAATTTTGTGGTTAGACTTTCTTCTCGCATAACCCCATGATGGGGCAAAAAATAGATTTTTTTCTTACTTTCAGAAACCGGATTTAAGGTCATATGATTTAAATCTTTATATTCGTTTATGAATGAATTATATTTTTCTTTAAAATTAAAATTATTCTAAATTCTGCGTTCTAAATTCAACAGTCGTTTAGTAGCTAAAGACTTTGACTCACCCAACTCTTCTCCCGATTCTTTAAATGGAATTCGAACAACAAACCTCCCTTCGTCATTTCGAACAAAGTTTTTGATAAAATGCCTTTCACATAAATCATCATCCTCATCATTTACACTTGAAATTGAAGTGGGTTCCTTAACTTCCCAAAATTTTTGTAATTCATCATGAAGCCTTTGATTTGTCACGAAATAGGACTGCATTTTAAAATTATTTTGTTTAGCTACTTGTCCAGAAACTACATAACCAAACACCGTATTTTGTAATACTGGCAAGTGTTTTCCCAGAGACACCTTTCCCTCTAATAAAAGATTCCAAAAGTGACTAGCACCAATCAATAAATCAATAGGATTTGAAATGAAAAAGTTTGGATCAGCTAATTGAATATTTGTAGGAATATTCCAATTTGAAACATCAATGTTATAAACTGGTAAATGTTCTGTAATTCTTGGTAAAACCAAGCATGACAAAGTAGCACAAAATTTACTAGATTTTGATTGTAGCACAAGTTGACAGCTAGCCCGTACATTAGCAATACCGTTGTTGATTCCCACAACTGCCATATGAGCATTTTTAGTACTCAAATTAAGTTTTTCACACATTTTTTCGGTAATAAAACATGACTGGCTTCCACTATCAAGAACCGCCCTAGCTTTCTGTGAAACTCCATTTGAATCATATACGAATATCTCAGCTGTAGAAAGCAAAACATAATTACTGCAACCTTAGCTTGAAAGGTTAACAGAAACTGAGTCTTCCATGTTACTACTAGGTTGGTTTAAAGTATCCAAATCATTAGAATGTTTGGGGGGTGAATTATATTCTAACAAGTCATGTGAATTGCCTTTATTACTTTGAGAATTATCTTTTTTATTATAATCATTGTTATGTAAAAGAGTGTTGTGCTTTGAATTGCATTTTTTACATCCTTTGTAACGACACTGTCTAAGAAAATGTCCTCTCCATAGACAATTTGAACATAGTTTAAGTTCCTTAACTTTCTCCCACCTTGTAGGAGTAGTTAAAGTTAAAAATTGAGGACAATTATAAATTAAATGGCCTTCATGGCACAAAGAACACTTTATATTAGAAGTATTACCTGTGTATAGGGATAAAAGACGATTACCTTTAGATTGTTGTTTTGCGTCTAACGTTTCCAAAAAATCTGCTCTGGTACTTAAAAATTCCAAAAAACTGTTTAACTGTAGGTAAGTCTTTATTTGAAGTTGAATAATCATTGTACCTTTGTTCCCATTCACGAGCAGTTACTTTATCTAATTTCATGGAAATTAAATAAATTAACCATGCATCCCAATGATCTATGGATAAATTCAAACTTTTAAGTGCTTGTAAATGTTTATTCATTGTATCAATTATATAACGTATCCCAGAGACAGATTCTTTGGATAAAGATTTTAATTCAAAAATTGCCTTTAGATGATTAATTATTAACCAATAACCTTGAATTATCAAGCGTATTACATAATAGTTCCCAAGCAAAAACATAGTTTTGGGCACAAAAGTCTAAGCTTTGTATTATTTTAATAGCATTATCACCCAATACGCCCTTAAATAATGAAATTTTTGAATTTCTTTGAGTGATTTATTTTCATGAATTAAAGATTCAAACGTTTCTTTATACTCTAACCATTTGTTAAAATCACAATTAAAAGTTGGAATTTTAAAAGCAGGTAAATTTATATTCATAGCACCGCTACTCATCGGTACAAATTTTGGTACGATTTGACCCGAGGACGTACTTGAACTTTCATTGTCGTGTAATTTGAACATAACCAATTTTGCTGATGCCAATAAACGGGTGTGCTGGGTAGTGAAATCATCCCTTTCTGCATATTGTTGTGACAATACTGTTTCATGACAATTTAATTCAATAGATGATTGCACTTCCTCAAACTCCTCATATACTAAAGCTTATTTTTCAATACGAATTTCAAGTTCACGAAATGTTTTTTCTTCTATTTTCACATTTTGGTTAAAATTTGAATAAATTGGTTCAAAAAAGTTGGCAAAACTGGTTAACTTATGTTTTATATTTCCTCTTTTGCGGGTAAGCGGTTTAATATCAAAAACACCTTCGTCTGTCATTAAAAACTGTTTAAATCAAAATTTCTTTGTTGAAATCACACCTTTTAACTGGTCCGACTTACCTGGATACCTAGACAAATAACTGTCAGTTTTAGGGGACAAATAAATATATAACTAGTCCAGTACTTACTCTGTGATTTGGTCAAATGTCACAAAATGAACTTCGTCAAACTGACACCAATTGTGCCATGAAAAATTGCTGGTATTTTAAATTAACAAACGTAAAATCTTTACCTGATTTTTACCTAAAATGTTTTAATTATAAATTTAGAATTATTATTTACTAGAAAAATGATATTAATAACTTGTCAATAATAAAATTAAGTTCCAATCATTCTCTTTTACCCGCCAGAATAATAAAGTACGTTATAATCCCCTTAAATCAAAATTATATTGCAAGACAAGTAAAACTTACGATATTTGCATAAATATGATGCAAAATTGCACTACGTTCTTGCACAATTAAAAACACCACTAAATAGGAGCGGAAAGGAATGGAATAATGGGATAAAAATGATCGGACTTATTAACGGACAGGTCTTACATCAATTTGTTCTTTCTAATAATCCGTCGTCGATGGACCATGATGACTTTTCAATAAAGTGGACTGTATCTGGTTTCCTTTAAATTGGTTTTATTTTATTTATAACTATAAGTATTAGAAAAAACACTTAATTTTAATACTATAAAAATTGTTCTCTTTGACGTCTTCTTTCAAAAACTTCTTGTTTTTTTTATAGTAACGTCACAGGTTCCTCTTGTGCACCTGTTTCCACCTTATATACATTTTTCCATGTGGGTTACATAAAAAAATGTAGGAGTTTTTAAATTATTTCGAAATTTTTCTTGTATTCCCACGAGAATATTCGAAGCAGTTTTCCATGGGAAGCTTAAGTAAAGTTTAATCATAGATAGTTTAAGTACCTATATGACATATTATGTATTCAGGGCAAATATTAGGTTAACCTTTTAAATAAAATTACAACTTATGCTTCAACCCTGTTTAATTTTTTTTCATCATAAGCAACAGCAACAAATAAAATTAAGCATGTGCCAAATACTCAACTCATCGACTAATTCGGTTTTTTCAATACTATAACTAGTACATAGTAATTTCAAAAATAAATAATAATAATAATAATAATAAGAGCAAATAACCTACTAACTATATACACATTTTTTTTTAAACGAACTATTTGTTCACTTTTTATAAACATATTTAACAGCAGAATACGTCAAGAGAAAAATTGCTAGTTTGCCTCAATTTACTTTTTAGAAAAAGTATAAAAATATAACAAAAACTTTTATATAAGACAATGGCATACAACATCACCCCAAAGGTAAATACATAAGCAACAGCAACAAATAAAATTAAGCATGTGCCAATTACTCAACTCATCAACTAATTAGGTTTTTTCAATACTATTAACTAGTACATAGTAATTTCAAAAATAAACTATTTGTTCACTTTTTATAAACATATTTAATAACAGGATACGTCAAGAGAAAAATTGCTAGTTTGCCTCAATTTACTTTTTATAAAAAGTATAAATATAACAAAAACTTTTATATTAGATAATTGCATACAACACCACCCCAAAGGTAAATACTTTAATCTGTAGATGGATTGTTCTTATTTTTTTTAGCTCCCTATCCTTGCACCTCACTAGCCATAGTTTAATGTATCCAATTATTTCAGTTTCTGTTGCATTACTAAATGATGTTCGAGCACTTTCTAAAAAACACTCTATATTAGAGATATAAGATTTTTTTAAAATAGAGTTAACCTAAATATTAAAGACTAAGCAGAATAAATATGAATAACTGAGAATAGTTACAAGAGTATAGGTAAGTAGTTTAAATATCCAGCAAATGAAACAAAAACTAATCTGTATTTATTCAAAATTCAAATTCAAATATAATTTTATTCATCAATAGTATTTTACATTAATTTGATAGAATTTTACAATTTTCACAACTTATTTATTACAACATAATGAGGAACCATATTCGGCGATTTAGATGCAAAATACAAGGATAAATACTTTAATAAATAGCACTTAGATGACTTAACATCTGTATGTGCTAAAGTCTAAGTGTTAGTTAACTCAACATTTTATTTTGTACCTACCTAGTTATAAACTATGAACCATATACCATATTATACTATACCTGCCACATTATTGGGTATTAAATTTAAAAATAATTTGGTTTATTCTTTTAGAGTTTAAACCACTTACAGAATATTATATTAGAATAGATGTTCAAACAATACAAAGTTTTCGAATAAATACAATCTACATGCTTTCCTGAATGGCCTAATTTTTTAATACTTTTAATTTCCATAGGAATAATGTTATAAATCTTAGGTGCTAAATAATTGACAAATCTAAGATTTACATTTGTGTTACTTTTTGGTATGATAATGTGCTTGTGTGTTTTGTTTCGTGTTTGGTAAGTGTGATTTACATAATTTTTTAAATTTTCATTTTTAAAAACAAAAGAACAGATTTCCAAGATATATAAAGACCTGACGTCTAATATTTCTTGTGTGTATAGTTGTTTGGTCGAGAAGCGTTTATTTTTTTTTTGTTTATCACTTTAAGTATGTAATTTTGCACAGTGTTTTATTGTTTTAGAGCGTTGTCATACAGACTACCCCCACACGATTATTCCATATCGTATCACTGACTCAGCAATAACTTTATAAACAGAAACTGAAAGTCTTTTGCTTAAGATTTCCCGTAAAATATAAAATGTATGAATAAGTTTTCGTAAATTTTTGGTAAGATAAAGAATATGATGGTCCCATTTTAAATGTTTGTCTATAATTACACCTAAATATTTTGTATAAGATTTTTCTTTAATGCTGTCATTAAAATTTTCAATGTGAATACTTTCAAAGTGGGGACGATTTGCTTCAGTGAGAGAAAATGCAATGTAGTTAGTTTTTTGTATGTTAAGTGTCAGCCCAAAACTGTCAAGCCATATTTTTATTTTAGATAGTCCTGTTTCTGTCATGTCTTTTACGTCATGCCAAGTTTTTGCAGAGAATATTACTGCGGTGTCGTCCGCGTATGATATTATAGATCCGTTCTCAGTTTGTAAGTCAGTTAGGGAGTTAATATATGTAATGAAGAGTATTGGTCCCAAGACGGTTTCTTGGGGTACCGCTATCTTTACATTAAGCGGATCACTAAGTGTGTCTCCAATTTTCAAGTATTGTTTTCTGTCATTTAGGTAGCTTTTAAAAACATTCAACACCTCTCCCCTGACTCCATATCTAAATAATATGTCCAAGAGCTGGTCATGGGGCACCGTGTCGAATGCTTTTGCCAAATCCAAAAACACTGCAACACATTTATCACCATTTTCTAACTTTTCAGTGATTAGTCTAGTCAGATCATACAGTGCATTTGAAGTCCCAGAGCCAGTTATGAATCCGTACTGATTTTTTGAAAGAAGTATATTTATTTGAAGAAATTGTAGAAGTCTGGTTTTAAGACATTTTTCAAATATTTTTGAAAAGTTGTTTATTACGCTAATAGGACGGTAGTTACTAATATTTGATTTATCGCCGGTTTTCAAAATATAGGTTTTTTTAATGAGTTTAACACTAATTTTGTCAATACCCGGGGCGCTGTCGTTTTTTAGGTCATTTATATATTTTGTAATTTCATTCGCGTCTACCGGTTTCAAAAATAAAAAGGATAAGTTATTTGTGTTGAGTTTGTGTTCAGTGTTGGGTTTTTAATTTTATTTAACATATCGATTCCTATTTCGATATAATAATTATTACAATGATTGGCCATATTCTTAATATCAGGAAATGAAGCAGAGTTATTATCCGTTATAGGTGGAATAGAGATGTTTTTATTATGAAATTTATTTTTATTCGTTGCGTCAGCTATTACGTTATACACTTTTTTAAGATTATTACCGGCGTTTTTAGTTTCCGTTTGATAATATTCATGCTTTCGTTTTTGAATTATTTTTTGAAGGTTATTTCTATAGTTTTTGTATATACTGTTATCGATCTCATTAAAGTTTAACAAAAGCTTGTTTTTCATTTTGTCCCTGTATTTAGTACTCTGTATTATCCCGTTTGTTATCCACGGTTTGTGTTTTAAATGTTCTTTAAATAAGTATTTTTTTGTACTACTACTTTTGTCCAAGATGTCAGTCATTAGTTTGTAAAGTTCGTCAGTGGCTTCACTTACGTCGTTTTTCTGTAACACATTATTCCATCTTTCCAGCCTTATTCTGTTCGCAAAATCCTGTTCATTTATTTTGGTTGTTGTCTTAATTATCATTTTTGTTTTAGTTGTTTTATTGTAGTTGTTAGGTGAGTGTAAGTTAATCATAATAGGATAGTGATCAGTCAAATCGGATTCAATGATGTATGAACTACATCTAATGTCTTTAACGTCCAGTTTATGTCTTACAAAAGTATGATCCAAGCATGAGCTTGTTTTAGAAGTTATACGTGTTGGTGCATTTATGTATGAGATAAAGCCAAAATTATATAAGAGAGAAAGGTATGAATTTACTATAATTTCATTTTTGTCGAGAATATTTATATTTACATCTCCCAGGATGATATCAAGTTGAGCTTGTAACTTAAAATCTAAAAAAAATTGTTCAAAGTCTTCAAGGAAAAGTACGCTATTCGTACTGGGTGGTCTGTATAAACATATTATATTATACTGTTTGTTACTTTTTTGTACTGAAATTTTACTAAGAGTTACTTTTGATTTATTAAGAAGAGTATGTTTAATATGGTATATTAGTTCTGACCTTATAAATATTACAATTCCATCGTTTCTATTATATTCAGCAGTATTAAAAAACATTGTATATCCATCAATTTGATATTCACTGTCGTGAGTTTAAAATGATTCTTCTAAGACTATAATGAAAGTAGATCGGAGATTGTCCATGCATCGATAGTATTTTTCTCGAGCTCTGGCTTAAATTCTCTTATCTCCTGTATAGTTTTAAAATAATTTATAAAAAGTGTACCTAGCAATCTTTAGTAGTGTTATCTTGTGTGTGTTAAAAGTTAATGGTATTACTTCTTTAATTACGGCGATAATTAATTATTTTGGGCTTCCGTTGCGCATGTTGCCGTTCCTAGCCCTTTCACTCTGATAAACTCGTGACTGTCTTTGAACCTGTATCTTATAACGCTGCTGCCCTGCTGTCTAACCCATTCATAGTATGACGGGGAAAACTAGAAGCACTTCAAGTGGCGACGATCCAACTGAAAAACTCATACAAAAGGTTTGTTCAAATTTCGCCAATCAGTTAAAAGCGGACTTTGACCTGAGATTCAACAAACTTGATGATCAGTTAAAGCTCATGACAAGTTCATTTGATAAAATTAGTTGCGAAATCAAGTCTAATAAGGACGCCATCGTTGCATTAGATGAAAAAACAGATGTGTCGCAACAGCTAGCTAAAAGAAATTCTCTTCGTTTTCTGGGATTCCCTGAGGAAGAGGGGGAGAGCGTTATCGATACCATCGTTGGCTTTGTAAATTCTAAACTTAACTTACAGTGCTCTAAGCGGGATATTGAGAGTGTGTTTCGGTTGAGTAAGACTCATGATGGTCATAATAAGCCTCGGGTTACTTTGGTTACTTTTGCTGTTAATTGGATTCGTGAAGAGGTTTTTAATGCCAAAAAAGTCCTTAAAAAATCTAAATTTGCTATATTTGAGGACCTAACCAAGAAACGCTACGATCTACTCATGGGTGCTAAAAACACATACGGAAAAACTAAAGTGTGGTCTGCTGGTGGTAATATTTACTATTGGAGTGAATCCGAAAATAAAAAGAAATTAATACCTCTCTAAACTTATTTTTATGACTTTGCTTTTATTGTTTCTCAGTATAGGCATTCCATTTATTTATCTGCTGCCGACTTCTTTATCGATCTGGTAGGGCTATAGAGTCGAACGCAAGGAATGTTTTCTTTTTTGCTTATAAATATGTTTAAATTTAATAAATACATGCTTTAATAAAAATCCGTTTATGTACAACCTGACTTTATTTTTATCGCATGTATGATGATGCCAAAATACTTTTCAAATGTATAATATAAATTTTGCCATTTTAGTGTAGTTATTAAATTATTAGGTTAATAATAGCTGTGATGGTACCTGTAATGGTGTATCTACTTATTTTTATAACTTAAAACTCAATGTCTTAGTTGTATATATGAATTTATTTAGGTATACCTTTTTTCTACACTTGTTATAGGTACCACCATAGGCTTAGATACTTTTTGTCAGGTTATTAGTCAGGTGCATAATATGCACGGTTACATTATTTAGTCATTTACTTAGTTTATTGCAAATTTAATATTTATCGCATTTTGTTGTTCCACAGGTACAACTTGGTAGTGTGAAATATGTTACAGGAGACCTGCTTTATATATTTTTATCATAATTCTGAGCCTATATATATATAGTGATATGAGTGATAATTGGATTGATTTCTCGCATTTTAATGTGCGTTCGCTTTGCGCTCGATTTGACATGTTTGCAGATGTTCTGACTGGGGGCAATTTTGATATTGTCGGTCTATCGGAGACATGGCTTAATTCTGATATGGATGACAGTGGAGTACGAGTTGAGGGATTTGATTTGATTAGAAATGACCGCACTGGTCGAGGTGGGGGTGTGGCCTTTTATATAAAGAATTGTTTTAATTATTCCGTGTTAGAAATACCTAAAGGCAATACATCCTTGGAGCAACTGTGGATTTCAGTTAGGCTGGGTGGGAGACGAGTGTGCTTGGGTGCGCTATATAGACCTCCTAACTCTAATTTAAACGTCTGTATGGACGAATTAGAAAATTCTTTGGTGAGTTTCTTGCCTGAATTTGACTTTGTTGCTTTTGGCGGCGATCTTAACATAGATCTTAGTAACCCCAATAGTGCAGGTGCTGTGTATCTTTCTAGTTTATTTAATAAATACGGATTAACACAATGTATTAAGGATCATACTCGCGTCACTCCTTCGACTAGGTCACTCTTGGATGTCCTGGTATGCTCGGACTTAAATCTTGTAAAGGGTGCATCCGTAATCAACATGGACGACATATCCGACCACAAAATGGTCAACTTTATGATCAGGATATGTAAAACCAAGCCAGGTCCTACCTTCAAAACTTATCGGGACTATTCAAACTTTCAGTACAATGATTTTTTGCTTAATCTTCAAAATATTAACTGGCATTATATATATTCCTTAACCGATATCGACGCAATGGTGGACTTCCTTAATAACAATGTTATAAATATTTTTAACCTACATGCTCCTCTTAAAACTTCAAAAATTACTAAAGCCCCAGCGCCTTGGATTACACCCACTTTAAAATTTATGATGAAGCTCAGGGACAGGGCATTTTCTAAGTACAAAAAACTTAAAACTGACGCTACTTGGACATATTATAAAAGCTTACGCAATCAAGTAAACATTGCAGTTAGAGCCGAAAAAAAAGCTTATTTACAACATACCTTTAGAAGAGACCCTAAAAACTTCTGGCGCACTATAGGTTATTTAAATTTAAGTTCTAACTCTCAATCATCTAATTCATTATTAAAGGTGGGTGACTCTAATGATTTTAATAATTTTTTCACTAATTCACTACCTACTGTCGGTCCTGCTGATCGTAACTTTATCGAACAAAACTACGTAAATAAAAGGTTTAACCAGTGTGATGATTTTAAATTTAATGCGGTTACTGATGTAGATATTGACAAAATTATTACCAGTTTGAAGAGCAACGCGGTTGGAAATGATGGTATAAATTTAAAAATGCTGCATTATATAACTCCTTATTTATCAGACTTTATCTGCTTCATAATCAATAGATGCCTTTTGACAGGCTATTTTCCGAATGCCTGGAAGACCGCCAATATTGTGCCGGTTCCTAAAGTTACAAGTCCTAAACAGCTATCGGATTATAGGCCCATCAGTATCCTACCTACTTTATCTAAAATCCTAGAAAGAGTTGTGGCTGACCAATTAACTTCTTTTTTGAATACGAATAACATTCTTCCACCGACTCAGTCAGGGTTCCGTAGAAACCACAGTACAACCACGGCCTTGTTAAATATAACTGACGACATTTTGGGGGATTGGGATAACAATAACTGTAGCTGCCTTATTTTACTTGATTATAGCAAGGCCTTTGATACAATTGGGCATGATATACTACTTACTAAACTTAAATTTTTTGGCCTGGGTGATGTAGCATTACAACTTTTTGAGTCATATTTTTCTAACAGATCCCAGCGGGTAATAATTAATGGTAGTCCTTCCCAGATGCATTTCATTAGTAGAGGTGTGGCTCAGGGCAGCATTTTGGGTCCTCTTTTATTCTCAATTTATACTTCTGATTTTTCAAAATTTTTTAAGCATTGTGAGTCCCATCAGTTTGCGGATGATACACAGTTGTACTTGTCCTTTTTACCCCCTGATGTCGCTACTGCCGTAACAAAAATTAACGAAGATCTTAAACTACTTTCGGATATCTCTAAATCCCACAACCTAATTCTAAACGAGAATAAAACTCAGCTCGTTGTATTTGGTAAGTGCAAGTCCCTTATAATTGAAAATCCTATGTTTCAAATCTTTGTTAACGGCACTGTGATAGAGCCTATAAATACATGTAAAAACCTAGGACTGCATATTGATTCTGAGTTTAGATATTCAGATCAGATTTCTTCATTGATTCTTTAATTTTATCCCATCTAGGTTATTGTGACGTTGTCTACTAGCCTGCATTGCTTCAAAAAGACAAAAATAGCTTACAGAAACTGCAGAACGCGTGTCTTAGATTTAGTTTTAATGTCCGCAAATTCGATCATATCTCACCTTATTTGATCGAATCAGGATGGCTTACTATCAAAGAGCGTTATGTACTTCATATCCTACATCTGGTTTACAAAATTAGACTAACTGAACTTCCTTCTTACCTCTTTAATAAACTTACTAAGGGTTCTGATGTGCATAGTGTTCCCAAGCACAACCCTGCTTTTTTTCAGCGTTCATTCCGCTATACGGCCGTTACCACTTTTAATTCTTTGCCAGACTATGTCAGGATGGCTCCCAGCTCTGCTGCCTTTTGTATGGGTGTTAAAGAGCATCTACTGGCGGGTCGCAGTCCGCGCTAGCGTTTGCGCAGCATGTAATTTTTCAATTTTTTTTTTCTATTTTTGTTTCAACTTATTTCACTTTTACATTGCTTTTAGTTTTCAACTTTTTTGTTTATTATTTTACTTTTTACTAATATTACTTTAAGTTTACATTAGGCATACTCTTTTTTTCCTTTTATATTCAAAAACATGTATTTTCCATGTTAGAACTTCTGCTTTTGTTTTTTTATATTTTTGTTGTTTCCTTGGATTTCTATTTTATTTATTTTTATGAATTAGGTGGTTGTATGAGCAGCTGTAGTTGAATACCGCCACATTATTATTATTATTATTATTATTATTATTATTATTATTATTATTATTATTTTTCTCAATGTTAGTTTTCACAGCTTTTTGTTGGTATTGCTGGTATTATTTACAGTACAGAGAAGAAATTCATCTTAACCTGTACTGTTTAGAAACTTCCGTACTATATGGCATGTTTGGAGGATGACGCTTTTCTGAATTAGTTGGTATAAATAACCTGATAGGCCCAGTTTTTCCAAGTTGGGCTTGAAGTATTTCGTCATTGCTCCTTCCACCGATATTATGATCGGAATTATGTCAATTTTATCTAGCTTCCATATATTTTTTATCTCTATAGCCAAATTCGAGTACTTGGTCTTCTTCTCGGATTATTATTATTATTATTATTATTATTATTATTATTATTATTATTATTATTATTATTATTATTATTATTATTATTATTATTATTATTATTATTATTATTATTATTATTATTATTATTATTATTATTATTATTATTATTATTATTATTATTATTATTATTATTATTATTATTATTATTATTATTATTATTATTATTATTATTATTATTATTATTATTATTATTATTATTATTATTATTATTATTATTATTATTATTATTATTATTATTATTATTATTATTATTATTATTATTATTATTATTATTATTATTATTATTATTATTATT
This sequence comes from Polydrusus pterygomalis, assembly GCA_963969555.1. Classification (NCBI taxonomy): domain Eukaryota; kingdom Metazoa; phylum Arthropoda; class Insecta; order Coleoptera; family Curculionidae; genus Polydrusus; species Polydrusus pterygomalis. The sequence continues at coordinate 87,473,708 of OZ018379.1, forward strand.
ATTATTATTATTATTATTATTATTATTATTATTATTATTATTATTATTATTATTATTATTATTATTATTATTATTATTATTATTATTATTATTATTATTATTATTATTATTATTATTATTATTATTATTATTATTATTATTATTATTATTATTATTATTATTATTATTATTATTATTATTATTATTATTATTATTATTATTATTATTATTATTATTATTATTATTATTATTATTATTATTATTATTATTATTATTATTATTATTATTATTATTATTATTATTATTATTATTATTATTATTATTATTATTATTATTATTATAATGTCACAAAAATTAATACTATATGTGTGAAGAAAAACTAAGAATTCGTTAAAGTTTTTATGAATACTTCGGATGTTTAGGTGTAATATATCTAGCAGCTTGCTATTTAAGTCAATTTTGTTCCCAATTATATCACAGCACTTTCCTGTTGTACCTCGTTAGCTAGTGTTTCTAAGTTCTTTAATATCACAATTTTTTGTTGGTCAGAAGCCATTTCCATCGCCATAGTCAATTTTTGATTTCACTAAGCTCAACAGGTACTGATATGATGGACACCCTGTGTCATTTGCCTTATGATCTACACTGTAATTCAATTTGTATTTATCATTTGCTGTAATACAATTCACACACTTTTTATGTCTTTTTGGACAGTCCTTTATATAATGTTCTCCAGAGCAATGTTCGCATACCTGTTTGTCTGTACATGTTTCCGTTTTATGGTAGTGTTCCTGGCATTTAAAACATCTCACTATACTTAAGTCTTCATATATAGGATAGCGTTGCCACTCAATATGTATCCTATTTGTGTACATTAGTTTTCGGAACACGGATGGTGAGCATTCTCCAAACAACACAGATGATGTATTAGGTCGGTTAGTTTTTTTAATGTACGTTATTTTGAATATGTCTTTTTCTTCCAAAATATTGTTTTGATCTCTGATGGATTTTGATATTTGCTGTTCATTAAAATCACCGTTATAACCTATTATTTTAAATCTAGGTAGTCTTAATTTTGTTATTTGTACATCATAATCCTTTAACTTATTCACCGCCTCTTTTCTTAGAGTCTCTATATCATTTTTATTTGTACAGTTTATCAAGATGCTTCCATTCTTTGTACTTCTGGTGTTCTTTATTGCTATTTTCAGGTCTGTTGGTTTGATAGTTCTTTTGATATCAGATTCAGTTTTTTCTATATTCTGCTGTTGTTTCGGTTTTATTATAATGCTAGGTAAATTTGTGTTATTTTTTGGAGTCGTTCTTTGTTCCTTTTGTGTTATTTGACTGTAGGTGTATTGCTGTTCTATATTTTTTGTCTGAAAATTTTCCAATTCCTCTATTTTTTTCTTTAGGAGCGTGATTATCTCCTCCTTGGCTTGAATTATATTGTGTTTGTCTTCAATTGTTTTTAGCAGTAAAGTATGTTGTTCAAATTTTTCACATTTTATGCAGATAAATTTCAGAATTCGACTTTCTTTTAGTTCCAATACCTTTACTTCGGACGATGTAAGGTTGGCACAAGTTTTGCAATATTTTCCTTGGCAGTAGTCGCAGGAGAAAATCGCGATTCTGCTTCCGCCCGAATTATTGCATACATCGCACTCCATTTTTCAGCGATGTTTAATATTGTACAAAATTTAGTACAATCATGATACTTTACCTGTCCCTGTTTCTGATAATTCACCAAGTTTATTTATTTACACACAGTTTTTTGTTGCACAGATTAACTATTGTATTAACTATTGTATTGTCTATTGTTTATTTGTTTTTGCCATATTATATCTCTGATTATATGAAATATTCGGCGGTTTTTACTATGGCATAATAAGCAGCATGCCAGGAGGAATCTGCCAATATCAAATTCCAGTAATTAAATTTACTTTAACTTGGCGCAAATTAAGAAAATATGCGAGCTAACAGAATGCCGTGTACATGTGTAAAAATGTCACAAACAAACCAATAAAAGATTACAATTATTACAAGTGCTATTTATTTTTATTTAGAGCATAATAACATTTTTCGTAGGTATATAGTAATCTTTTAAAATTACAGATGCGTTCAAACTTACCTAAAATAACTTTAGCCACATTAATTGATTAAATTTTGATTTTTGGTTTGCCCCTTCCCAAGTATATTGGTTTCCTAGAACGTTGTCAAACAGTCTGTACATAATGCGTCGGACTAGTTCTTTTACGCTAGAGCCTCCAATATGGGCAAGTTCATTAGCCTTAAATAAAAAGTAAGTATGTGTAAAATTTAACATCGCGATTTTCAAAGGAGTTTTAATTAAAAGGTAATAATTATGAGGTTTAATAAGAGCAAGAATGGTAGTTATAGTAGTAACTAATGCTTTTTCAAAACATTAAGTAACTTCTAAAAGTACTTATTTTATGCCAACATTAGATTTTAGTACTAGAGGTCAAAATAAAATAATCTTACCAAAGTATGGATGTTGACGGTATCTACTTTTAACCATTCCTCCAATTTGTTTAAATTTTACCGATTTCCCATAGGAAAAATATTTGTAATTTCTCCAAGTTCACTTTTTTTTTTAATGAACTGATTATCTTCCTGAAATCTTGACTTTCTCATTAACAAATTTAAAGATTCTAAGATCATGTCAACCTTGGTATTGATATTTGTTCATTCCGTTAATACATTGAGATTAAAGTCTAAAAAAAAGTTAAACAACTTTAGAGGTTTTAATTTATTGATCCTCATATTCCGGTATTATTTAAAGCTCATACGATCTCAGTTCAGACAGCCTAAACACTTAAACAGTCGAGTTGGCATCTCCCTTCTTATGAAACTTCGAGTGTCGATGAGGAGCGGTCGTTGTTTATTTCAGTGTAGTGCTAGTAAATTGTAAGTAACCAGTAGTTAGTTTCCGTACTATCTCAACTGAGATGGTATGAACTTTAAGTACATGTTTCACGAAATAAGATCGAGCGAAATATGACTACTGATAATACCTTCACTATTCTTGGAATTCACTTTTCTAGGAGTAAAAGTTAACGTTGTACTCAGTGGTAAAGAGGACAAATCATTATATGATGTTGAATTGGATGGTCTCGTTAATTCACCTTGTTTCCTAAAAATGTATTCATTGAAAAAGGATTGCATTTTTGTATGTATTATTGTAATTTATCATGGCAATAATTACATGCAGTAGTAATAATAAATAGAATTTTACTTTCCATAAATAATTTAATTAAAAATTATATACATATTATATATGATATATCTACATAATATATTATCTTTTAGATTTTGCTTTTTGAGAAATTAGTCTTGTACATTTTTAAAACAAATTATGTAGGTACTAAAAGTGTATATTTTTAAAACAAATTATGTACTAAAAGTCTTAAAGTACGCTTTAATTTTTTTTTTCACGTGATATGACAATTGACATACCTTTACTGTTTTTGGAAGTTTCTTGTCGAGGAATAAAAGCTAATGATGATGAATTTTGGGTTGAGCTAGCCAAATCATTGTTTGATGTAGAATAAACGAATGGTCTGGCTGCTTCACAATTTCTTTCTTTATTACCTAAAAAATGTGTATAGTTGAGAATTTAATATAGAAAGATTTAAAAACTTCAGGTTTAACTCAAGAGGTTTTAATTTATTGATCCTCAAATTCCGGTATTTTTTAAAGCTCATACGATCTCAGTTTAGACAGCCTAAACACTTAAACAGTCGAGTTGGCATCTCCCTTTTTATGAAACTTCGAGTGTCGATAAGGAGCGGTCGTTGTTTATTTGTGTAGTGCTAGTAAATTGTAAGTAACCAGTAGTTAGTTTCCGTACTATCTCAACTGAGATGGTATGAACTTTAAGTAAATTTTTCACGAAATATAAAGCGAAATATGACTACTGATAATACCTTCACTAGTCCTGGAATTCACTTTTCTAGGAGTAAAAGTTAACGTTGTACTCAGGGGTGAAGAGGACAAATCATTATATGATGTTGAATTAGATGGTCTCGTTAATTCATAATTTACCTTGTTTCCTAAAAATGTATTCATTGAAAAAGGATGAGATTTTTTTATGTATTATTGTTGTTCAAGTTTGTAAATATGTTTATTTTTATATTTATTTACACGTAAATTACTTTACGTTAGGATTCATTTCGGTACAACAATAACATAGGTGTACTTCGCGCAGCAATGATAGCTAGTCCCTTTGACGAGCAGCCGCGTGAAATTCCAGGATAACGTTTGTTGGTTGTTGTTTAAGTCAGTGTCAGTGTCAGTCAAAAAGTCACCTTAAAAATTGGCATGTCGCATAGGTATCTCCCATAATTGTGGGATTCGTCTTTTCTCAAGCGGCTACCTTTTTTACTTCTGTTTACTGTTGCAGTAATTGCCAATAGTGGGACTACTTCCTTTTTACAGTTAGTAATCCACCGGGTTTTATAAATATCAATAAACACGTATTCAAGAAAAATGGGTTTCATTGGCATCCACTTAAAACAGTAGGAACTCTACAAGGCGACCTATGGTTGGAGATGGATGGTCCTTCATTACAGTTTACTGCCTAATTCACTGGTCACATCTATTATACTAGGAAACATGATCAGGAAAGAGCGACGTCATATCGGACAACAAAAATGTGCCATTGCCGCACATAGTGGCCATAACGAGCCGAATTTTGCGGACCAGGAGTCTTTACAGGACTAACAGGACTTGTATACCAGGAAAACAGTTTTCTCAAGTACTTACTATACTTGAAACCACGGGATTGGAACTTGATTCGGCTAGACTTCGTAGCAAGTTAAACAAGAAACAGTTTGGAACTACGTGATACTAGTGATCAAAAACAAAAATGTGAATTTAGTTTATCCATTAATAGGACAGGAGATAGCAAGGTCAGATAACTTTAATTATTATTTATTTACACTACTGTCAAATTGTAAAGCAAATTAGGGACATTTAAATAATAATACCTAATTTAGGTTGTGTTTTTAAGACAGGAATATTTGAACTTATATTTTTGTAAACATATTTATTGTCAACATGAATAATTCACCAGAGGATCTTGCTAAATTAAAAAGTCAACGGGCAAAAGCCAAGCGAGGTATAACTAGGGTTAACACATATATGAGTAATAACAAAGACAATTTATCTGTTAATGTAAATGAATTTGTAACTAGGGAAATTTATTTAAAGGAAGCTATTGAGACTTAGTGCGACATTCAGGGTAAAATAGAGGATATTGACGAAGAGGAAGAGCAAGATAGGGTTGATATGGAAGACAAATATTTGTCATTGTTAGCGCAATTTAAAACAATCATTCAATCACGCAGTGCGACAAGCACAGGTACAAACTTGCAACAACCTTCCCCTTCTCCGGACCCCCTTAGAGTAAGATTGCCCAATTTGAGCACACCTTCTTTTTCGGGAAAATATGAAGATTGGCAGGCTTTTTTTGATTTATTTCGGGCACTTATTGACAGTAATAATCAGCTGACCAACGTACAAAAATTTTTGTATTTAAAAGGGGCTGTGTCCAATGAGGCGTTAAATTTGATTAACGATCTTTCTCTGACAAATGCTAATTACGCGGTTGCATTAGAATTGCTAAGGAAAAGGTATGACAATAAAATAGTCATAATAAATTCTCATTTAAAAGGCATGCTGGATGCACCGGCTTTTACCAAGGGAAATGGGGCTCAGTTAAGAGCATTTTTAACTCAGATTAGACAACATCTAAATTCACTAAGGGCGCTTAACTTACCTGTGGGTGAATGAGACGTAATATTAATATATTTGTTTTCACAAAAATTGGATTTTCAAACTAGGAAAGCGTATGAGCTAGAAAAAAGTAATACCGGGTTGCCAGTCTTAACAGAATTTCTTGAATTCTTAGAAAAGCGTTGTGTTGCGCTCGAAACTATTTCGGTTCCTGAAATGCCACGTAGGAAACCTCAAAATACATTTTTGGTAAATGAAAACGCGAAGAATGACAATTTAAACCAAAAATGTGGTTTTTGCAATCATGACGGGCATACTGTAAGTAGGTGCTATAAATTTAAAGATATATCGCTAGATGATAAAAGGCAATTTGTACAAAACAAAAGAATGTGTTATAATTGTTTAGGGTTTAAACATTCTGTTACAAAGTGCACATCTAGTGGGTGCAGGGTTTGTAAGAGACGACATCATACATTTTTACACCCAGAGGGTTCAGGTAATGGTGGACAAAATTCTTCATTACAAACTAACGCAAATAAAATACAAAATAAGGGTCAACAACAAAACCAAAATTGTGAAAATACAGGGGTACGCGCAGGTACATCAACAGGGACGCATGTAAATTCGACTGTTTTACATTCTCAGGGACAATCAAATATTGTTAGCAACCGCTGTAGTTAATTTAGTTACAGGAGATGGTAGAAAAATACAAGCACGCGCTCTCTTGGATTCAGGCTCGCAGACAAGTTTTGTAACTTCTAAACTTTTAGAGCGGCTAAATTTAAATACTTATGAAACGAAATTACAAATAGGAGGGATAGGTACCAACATTACTCATATAAATAACATGGTAGATATTACTTTAAAATCGGGAATTAATAATTATGCTGTACAAATATCATGCGCTGTTTTAGACAACATTACTTGTCGGTTACCTCACGCATCGGTAGACACTAATAAAATAAAAATCCCTTTAAATATTGAAATGGCAGATCCATCGTATCATCAACCCTCAAAAATTGACATGTTGATTTCGGCAAACGTATATTTTGATTTAGTATTGCCAGGGTTAATAAAACTAGGTTCTGATCTACCTACTTTACAGAATACTAAGTTAGGGTGGTTAATATGCGGTAGAGCACCTACAGTAATGACTAATGTAACTAATTATTATACCGCAACAAATATTTCTTTGTTTTGTAATAACTTGGAAAATGTTAATGAAATCATTCCCAGGTTTTGGCAACTGGAAGAGGTATCCAATAATAGGTTTTTGTCACCAGAGGACAAATTATGCGAACAGCGTTTTAAGGAATCTGTTAAACGTCTAGATAATGGAAGTTTTCAGGTTAATATTCCATTGCAAAATCATGATGATCATAAAAAACTAGGTAGTTCATTATCATTGGTTACAAAAAGATTTGGGTTCTTGGAAAAAAGGTTCAAAAATAATCCACAGTTATTTTTACAGTATAGGGATTTTATTCATGAATATGTAGATCTTGGGCACGGAAAATTTGTTAATATTAACCAGGAACAGGTTGAGCCACAGCAAGTATTTTTACCGCATCATTGTGTTGTCAGGGAAGCTGCGAGTTCCACAAAATTAATAGTTGTTTTTGATGCTTCGGCAAAAACGTCATCAGGCAAGTCTCTTAATGACATCATGTTAAAGGGTCCTACAGTTCAGCCTGAACTTTATGATATCATATGCAGGTTTCGGTTCTTTCAATACGTCATTACTGCGGATATTCAAAAAATGTATAGGATGATCGAAATTAATCCAGATCAGAAATTTCTACAAAATATTTTATGGCGGGACAGTCCAGATGATTCACTCAAATGCATTGAACTTCAGACAGTAACTTATGGGACAAAGGCGGCTCCATTCTTGGCTACGCGCTGTCTGATTGAACTAGCAAATACGGAAATATCCAACTATCCATTGGCTGCTCAGGCAATCTTACAACAATGTTATGTTGATGATATTCTTTGCGGGGCTAACTCACAAGAGGAACTTGTAAAATTAAAGGACGAATTAGTAAATTTGTTAAGTTCAGCAGGATTCACATTGCACAAATGGAGTTGTAATAATGTTTCATTATCACAATCTTTGGAATTAGGAAACCAGGATACCGAGGTGGACATTTATGATGACAAATATTCTAACAAGATTTTAGGTTTGACATGGCATCCTTTTCAGGACACATTTAAAATCTCTATTCCAAAAAATATAGAGACACCCAAAGTTACAAAAAGGCAGGTTTTGTCAAGCATTACGCAGATGTTTGATCCTTTAGGGCTGATAGGGCCAGTAGTATTGATTTTTAAAATTTTAATGCAAGAAATTTGGGCAAGCAAAATAAATTGGGATGAGGAGTTACCAACTAACTTATTACAAAAATGGGAAAATTTGTCTAGTACATTTTCTGAATTATCAAGGTTAAATGTTCCTAGATGTCTTTTTTCTTCTATAGAATTAACTGAAGTGCAAATACATGGGTTTTGTGATTCATCGTTGGCAGCATATGGAGCATGTATATACATAAGAGGTATCTATGCTGATCAGCAGATTACTTGCAATGTTTTGTGTTCAAAATCGCGGGTAGCACCTCTAAAAACCGTAACTCTTCCTCGCCTTGAGTTATGTGGGGCATTATTACTGTCACGTTTAATGCACAAGGTTTTGGCTGTTATTTCAATTAAGTTATCAAAAATAAGTTTATGGACAGATTCAAAAATAGTACTTTGTTGGATTGACTCTTCTCCCACAAGATGGTCTACTTTTGTTGCCAACCGTGTGTCTGAGATTCAAGAGCTTACGACAAATTGTGAATGGCGTCACGTCAAATCTCAGGACAATCCAGCAGATCATATATCTCGTGGTCTAACGCCAAAAGAAATTCTAACAAATAGTCAGTGGTTTCATGGGCCTGACTTTCTTTTAGATTGTAATTTAGATCTTAATATTTCCTCTGAACGTCATAAAGAGAATTCATTACCTGAGCAAAGAAAAGTTGCACTTACACATGTAACTGTAGATCAAGGTATCGATTGGTCCAGATTTTCTAACTATTCTCGTCTACAAAGAACAATAGCTTATTGTTTTAGGTTTATGCATAACATATTAAACAAATCTGACAAAAGGGTAGGGTCATTGAATATTCAGGAGCTTAAGTATGCTGATGTTAAAATTATTCAATGTGTTCAAAAAGATAGTTTTTCTAAAGAAATTGCACATTTAAAATTACAGTCAAAGGATGGTAATCAAACATGTGGTGTATATAAAGGCAGTCATCTTAGGAATTTAAATCCTTTTATTGACAATGATGGGTTAATGAGAACAAATGGCAGATTAGCTAAAGCTACAACAATCAAAAATCAAAAATTTCCAATAATACTTCCAGCAAAACATAATGTTGTTAGATTGCTCATAAAATTAGAGCACATAAAACTACTTCATGCGGGTCCGCAGGCTGTATTAGCAAATTTAAGGTTAAGGTACTGGCCTATTCACGGATTGCGTGAAGTAAAAATGGTATTAAAAAATTGTGTCATATGTCATAGATTTAAGGCACAAGCGTCACAACAATTAATGGGTGCGCTTCCATTAGATAGGGTTTCTATTTCTCGCCCTTTTTTAAAGGTAGGGGTTGATTTTGGTGGCCCTTTGATGGTTAAACAATCTAGGCTACGAAAATCTGTTACTTCAAAGGCATACATGGCGTTACTCGTCTGTATGGTTACCAAAGCAATACATATCGAATTAGTTTCAAGTTTGACAACAGATTCATTTTTGCTAGCTCTGAAACGCTTTATTTCGCGTCGTGGTAATCCTATGGTAATTCATAGTGATAATGGTACAAATTTTAAGGGAGCAAATAATAAGTTGAGGGATTTTTATTTCTTTTTTAAATCTCAAGAAAACAAAGAATATATTAAATCATTTTTGTCTCAACGGGAAATAGAATGGCAATTTATTCCCCCTAACAGTCCACACTGGGGTGGCCTATGGGAGGCGGGAATAAAATCAACAAAATATCATCTTCGTAGAATAGTGGGAAATAATTGTCTCACATTTGAAGAACTTACGACAGTTTTGGCACAAATTGAAGCCATATTAAATTCTAGGCCATTAAGTCCAATATCGTCTGATCCATCAGATTTTAACTGTTTAACTCCTTCTCAGTAGATAGGCTATCTGCGTTCTGGGATCATAAGGGTAGTTTTTACATGTAAAATCCCATAAGAGAATTTAAGCTTCGATCTGCAAAAGTATGACGCTTTTAAGGCGTGGTCACTTTACCGTCAGCGAGGTCCGTGCGGGTCTCTACAGAAGGCTGCACCCGCATACGCTAAGATGTTAGGCCCCAACTCTACAGAGAATTTGCCAGGCGGCAAATCGAGGGGCAACGGCCTCTCACAATCGACAGTAACGGTGCAAGTTAAGAAAAGATTGACATAGTTGAAACAAATAGAAAGTAGGTAGCCGTGTGTAGTTCAGCAGTACGGTTCCAAGAATTATTACACAAACTACGGGCTGTTAACTTTAAGGGTAGTTTTACAACCACCCCCGGCTTAAGTGGATAGTAGTATCAAATGAGAGAAAAAAATATTAATAGGCTAAGTGAGGCAATTATGTTTTCAAAAATAAAGTCATTAAGCAATTAAAAAGATGTGAATATTATAGGCAGGTAACACAAAGATTGGTTAGTGATGTGTAATTTATCAGTTATTGGAAAACGCCCAAAGGAGTATATTGCATACATAACATGTAAGTTAAAACAAATTACCATTAATGTACGCACGTAGATATAATTGTTTTATTATTCATATAAGTGATTTAAAGACAGACGCATAATCCATTACACGATTTAAAATGTGTATTATTACCATATTCTGCAATTCCTATTGCATTTTTAATTTCTAATTTAAATTGAAAGGTGAGACACTCAAGGTGAGACGAGCAAGAATTTTTAATCATAATCTACGTATTTAACGCCAATATTGGGGTTTTTAAAAACATATGCTAATAAGTAGTAAGTCATACGTTATTCTTTACCCTGTAATCATATCAACAGACAGAACCCAAAAAGAACAAAAAAAGTTCATAAACAGAGCACTATAAGGGTAGGCTAACCCCCAATCATCCCCCCACCATATGGTTCTTGGTATTAAATAAAAGGGTAAACTACCACCTATTTGATGGTATTATTTATACCTATAAAAGTAAAACCCATTTTGAAATTATAAAAAGAAAAATAGTTGTTCGTTTTAATTCTACATTTGCAAATACTAAACGCATGTAAATGGGAACGCGAGAATGGCTGATGTACAGTTTTAATTTGTAATATATATTCAAGACACATTGGTTTGGTTAACAAGAAAAATACTGAGGTAAAATGCCAGATTGGCACGACAATTTTTTAAAAACATGCTAATAAATAGTACTTTTGGACTTACCAAATGAGGGATTCTAAACTAGATCAGTTCAGTCGTTGGGGGGCATCCAGGCATTTTGATTTTGGTGCAATGGGAACAGGATAGAAAACCGGGTGAATAGGCGTCGTAGCTGTAAAATATTTTTAAGCAGAGATAAAAAGTTTATAAAAATAGGTAAAAATATTGGGGGTTGTTTTCATGTAGTCGTCCAGTTAAAGATTTTGGTGCACAACACAATAGCGACTTAGTATACATTATTATGTAGCTACTCCAAAATCTCTAATTTTTAGGCTATAGGTCCACAAATAATGGGGCCAGGAAGATGTCCACGATGTTGCCAGAGCCGTTAATAATAAACACCAGTGTCCAGTGTTTAATTTAACGCTTTACAAAGGTGTTTGTTATTAAAAACTCCAAGAATAGCTGGACCAGGCAGATGTTCTTGAAGCTGTTAGAGGCTTTAATAATAACTACCCTTCTCTAGAGTTTGGTTTAACGCTAGTGAAAGGAAATTATTAACAAAAACTCCAAGAATAGGGGGGTCAGTCAGATGTTCTCGAAGTTGTTAGAGCTTTTAGTAATAAAAACCAATCCCCAGAGTTTAATTTAACGCTAGAAAAAGGTATTTATTATTAAAAAACTCCAAGAATACCTAGATGGTGATGAAAAAAAGGTAAGTTTAGACTAAAATGCGTAAAATACAAGACAAAAACACTAAAAATATAAAAATTATTGTTCATAAATGGGCGATATTATATAGGTAATTTTGTATACATGTCAGCAAGATGGTGCAGAAGAAATTTATGGTTTTAATTATGGTAATATATAGAGACATTTGGTAATTAATACAATATCACAATAGAGTACCATATTTAAACGCATAGAATTTTGAACATTTTTCTCTCACACTTTTCCAGGCTTGAGACTGGCTAAATAGGGGCAAGTACGTACCTTTTACCGTCATTTGAGTCAAATAATAGTAAGTATGTACAATTTGCCTTCATTTAGGCGTGCTTAAAAAATGTCACTTATTTGTATAATTTCAAATATACTATAATAAGCTAGGGTTTTTAGTTGGCCCGTCTATGCAATAACAACTTAAACCTAATTAAAGCGTATGAATAGGAACTAAATCGTATGACTAGATTATAGGAACGAACGCATATACCTAAACTATAGGAACTAAATCTTTGGAAATACCCGAGGTAGAAATATCACGAAATAGACAGGGCCGTATCAGAGTACCAGACGTGAACTGAACCCTTTATCGTACTCCATTTTTTCATTTTTTTAAATGGAAAACCAAAAAAATTTCAAAAAAGAAAAACCATATAGATGATATATATTATTATATATATTATATATAAAAATATATATATATATATGTATATTATGTGTTAGTTTTTTTTGCCTTCTTTTAACTGCATACCTATGATGGACTCTTTTAAAGTTATACAGGATAGTGTGTACAGGTGTGTGTTTTGGTCTTCTTTTACTGTATAACTACTATGGGCTTTTTTAATGATATGCAGTATAGGTTAGTCTTTTTGGCGTCTTTTTTTCTCCTATAAATATGGCTCTTTTGTGTTAGTGTAATATATAATTTAAAAATATGTTAATAGTAAGAATACTTATAATACAACCCCATAACTACTAATCCACCACCGTAATATATAATAATAATAATAATAATAATAATAATAATAATAATAATAATAATAATAATAATAATAATAATAATAATAATAATAATAATAATAATAATAATAATAATAATAATAATAATAATAATAATAATAATAATAATAATAATAATAATAATAATAATAATAATAATAATAATAATAATAATAATAATAATAATAATAATAATAATAATAGTGAGTATGATAAGTACCCCAGACATAGCTGCTAATCAACCTCCATAATGCTATAGTGTCCCCATGGCAGAGTATCACACGAAGTTTTAGTGATACGACGTTTGTCGTCGTGAGGGCTGAGCCCAATTTTAGTTTGCTGTATTGTGTGGAGCTCATGATGTGTAGATCGAATTAATTTTTGGGATATTGTCTTTTCTGTGAATGTTTCTAAACATGTTACGTAGTCCTCAAAGGTAATTTTATTTTTGATGATGGATTTTTTAACCCCCTTAATCTTTTTGTGATCCCCAAGTTCGCTAACGCTCTCTCTATTTCTTCACGCTCCCTGTTAGCTTTCTCCAATTCAATACGCTTTTTTTCTATTTCTTCAGGTGAGTAAAGAACTTTGAGAGCATACATTTTAGACCGAAGACCAACAAAATGAGTCATGATCCGTCCGTTGTTTTCATCTTTCATTAACCCTAATACCTTTTTGTTAACCCTTGGAATATTATAATCGTTGTTTTCCGGGTAATCAGACGTATCAAAAATCTGATGGCAATCTTGTTTCATTATCTCGTACACATTATGATTTCTAATTTCATATACGAGGCTGTCGGTGTCTGTGTAAAGCACTTGACCGTAATTGCCAAAAGTTTTGTGCATGTAATTGTAGTGAAAATCGTATATAGTGGTCTTCGCCAAGTCTAAAATGCACATACCAACGTAAATGGGCTTGTTAAAATAGGCCCGTGTTTTGGCCAATTCGACAATTACCATGTTTTCGCCTATTATGGTGCTGCTCTTAAATTCAGGTCTTGACACCAGAGCTTCGGCTCCGTAACGCCCATCCCAGTTCATGATCAATTTTACGTTGGAATGCTTTCTAATGTTTTCCATGGTCTTCCCAAAGACTGCATTATTCATGAGTTTAAACAGGTTTTTCTCGAAATCATTTGTTGCAGCTTGACGAAGTCCGGTGTTTAAATCGATATATGATTTAAGCCATGGAGATTGTTTAAAGGTTAAAACACGATGTATTTTCGTTAATTTTACTCCCAACGATAGGGCTTGTTTAAGGTTCCTGTAGTGGATTACGTACTCAGACTTATTGTGCAGTGTTGCCAACAGCTTTTCGTTCTTTGAACCAGGAGGCTTGCCATGCTGAGGACAAGGGGGGAGATCAGCAAATTTATCATGTAGTTCGTGGGGTATTTCCAAGTCTACTTCCAAAATGTACCCATTATCCGAGTCATCTGCGATCTCTGAAACGTTCAACTGGGCAATTTTATCTTCTGGCAGCCACTTAAAATCCCCATAGGGCAAATATTGCGACATTGCCCAGCCGTACTGATTATTAATGTCGTAGTACATTAGATAGGACTCTTCTTTATTGGGATCATAATCGGGCATGTACGTGTTGTTGGCCTCTGCATACCTCTTTGTGCATTGGCTTAAGCCTCCCCGTATACCTTTCTCAATAAAGTAAATCATGCCCAAATCAGTTAAAAGTTCGAGCTTGGCGTGGTTAGATTTATGTAGTTGAAAAAGCATACAAGACCAGGAATATCCAGGCAGAGTATACGACCATGCTGGGTCTAGGCCGTGCGTCTTGTGAGATGTTGCCCTAAAACGCTCAAATATATCAGCCAAAAGCAGTATATCCGTTTTCATATACAGCTCGGAATACTCTTGTACCGACCTGCACGCAAAACTGGCCCATACTTTTTGTGCATGTTCATATTCTTCATCGCTAATAAATGAATCATGCAAACTGTTATAAAATTCTGCCTTGGTAGGTAATTTAGGCTCTTCAAGCTTGGCCCAGTCATCTACGAAATCATACGGAAATACCCCCTTTCTACTAAGCAGCGAATACTGTTCCTCTGTTAAACCTGCAAACTCAGATCTTAAAATCGGATAATTGGGGAGATCTTTAGCCAATTTATCCAGACCGCTAGCAAGAAACCGATAGCTGTCAACAAATCTAAATTTCACCAAATTATCTTTAATATGCTTAGTGAAAGATATGTATTTTTCTTTATTGACGGGCAGAATATCGATCTGCCCTTCCACCTCAGCTAGAGCCTTAATGACCATGTGTCCGTCATAGCAACTCAAATTATGGAAAAGGACGGGTATGGTGTATGAATCCTGGAAATTTAGATTACATGACTCATGTGCAGGGCCACGGTAGCGCCCTGTCAAGTGAGAGTGGTCTCTAACTTTTTTATCTTCTTCTGTAAATGGCTTCTCGCATATATGACAGTGAGTAGCGGTTAAAAAACTTAATTGTTCAGCGGATGTAAGCGGTCCCATGGGTAAATCGCATAAAAATACCGTTTCTACATTTTGGGCAAACTCCTGAAGCTCCTTAACAAACCACTGCATACAATCTGGTCCTGTATGGGATTTATAGAATGAGAGGCTGTCATCATAGTTACATTTAACGTAATACCCCGCACTATATGGTACATGGTTTTGTAATTTTTGGGTATTTTTGAGTACATCGTCATTCACAGGAACCAACAAACACTCTGTATCGGCATATATTACAAAGGGGGCCATTTCTTTGCTCTTAAAATCTTTAAATTCAACCCACTTATTAGCTTCCGTTGGCGCTTGTGGAATAACTCCACCCGTATTTAATTTTATACATTCTTTGTTGTGTAAATTTAATTTATATTCAGAGTGAAAGTAGTGTAAACAACGGTCGCAAATAAATTTTTGCCGGTGGTCTTTATTTAACTGTGAAGAAAGTAAGCGGGACATGTTCTTTATCCACACATAATGGAACTTTACGGGCGTTAAATCGGCTAAATTATCCTCAGAAGCATAAACATCTTGAAGTAACAACAAATTAACATGTTTAGGATGTTTATCCTTGCACAAGTAGTAGGGAACAACAGTAAATTTTTTATTTGTTAATTTATCTAACCTAAAAACATTGACAGAGAGATTATTTTGCTTTTCAAATCGGGGAATCTGGCCTATTGTCATTGGAAAGTGAAGTCCTTTTAAATTAAGTACTTTCTTGGGGTCTGGGTACGATGATGTTCTATGGGTGTTTATTGAAGTTGGATATAGCGCAGAAACCACACTCCAAGCAAAACACATGTCGTCAGCATTTTTGATATTAATGCATGCTTTACGCTTAGTTATTATCTTGGGAAGCTCAATATAACTTCCAGCACGCAGGGGGTTAAATTTATTAATTGAAATCATCAGATTAACAACCCTACTCAAAGCCCACCCAGAATCTCTTTCCTGGAACTCATCTAACTCGGTTAAGAGAGGCTGTGTAATTTTTTCATTAAACCACACATCCAAGTTGGTATCTTGATAAATAGGGGAATTAGCGGTATTAAGATATTTATTTTCTTCTAAAGTCTTATCGGCTTTGTTAATTTGAAATTCCCCACACAATACAGCATTGACCTTCAACGCCTCGTCCTTTTTCAAAGCGTTCTGAATTCTACGCTTGAAAAGAGCCGCGGCATCAGTCAAAAACGACACCACATCAGTATGACGTACGTTAACAATAACCCCCGTTCTAATTCGCGATTCAAAGGCCGTATTGACATCGGACCATTTGACGCGATGGGTAACGGTTTCAGCCCTCCGATTACCAGTTCCACCCCCCACCTTTTTGTCTTTTAAAATGCTTTGGAAACCTTTTATCTGACCCAAGCAAGCTACAATATGTGACTTCTCAGACACAGATTTGGCGCATTTTAACTGCCTATTTAAATTGTGAATCGCACGAGTACATTCGCGCAATACCTTGCCGCAGGTCTCAGCTGTTAAATTAGCACTCTTCATCTGGGCCTTAATTGACTTAACGTACTCACTTGGAAACGGCATTTTTTTTACTCTGGAACAGAAAAAATATTGCTCTAACACGTCTGCTCTCTATGGCGTACAAAGACAGAATGAGCTCCCGCTTGTATTGCACCCCTATTTATAACCTCGGTTGGGGGCGTGGCCAAGGTAAGCTCAAAAATAGGGAATGTTTAGGGGTTAGTATGCAGTAAAGGTGCCCCATAATTAACAACATCGTACTTTTACCCCCTCCACTTTTAACCCTCTCAATAATATATCATGGAATTATTTCCCTTAAACAATTAGTCTTAGTTGATCTGTTGAAGAGATAACAATGCCCAAAAACTGTTTTTGGGGGCGTCCTTGTGACTGTTCCGATTGTCGCCCGGAGTTGAAATCAAAATGCGAGATTTGTTTAGACGGGGATGGATACGAAGTAGGGGGGATCCTACAAAAAGACCGCAAGGGAATATCAGATTATGATTTTAAAACTTATTGTAAAAGTTGTTATTATGTAAAAATTGGCCGATATAATAACGCATATTTTGAAATACTCAAAGCAGTGGTTGGGGGACAAGCCCCCCAAACGGAAGAGAATATAAGAGAGCGCCTTAAAAGTTGTTTCCGCTCTGACTCTAAAGGATTTACATCAGACACCCCGCTTATTTTGTTTACTGTTAGCTTTGACTCTGAACAAGAATCAAAAACCTTACAAGTGCTGAAAAAAATTTTAATACAAGAAGACCTAATGGAATGGTTTGAGAAAAATATACTTGATTCATTAGTATCCCAAATTCAAGATCACCCCAAGCCAATAACATTCGTATATCTTCAATGCGAGGAGTGTATACAAAAACACGCCCCAGAGAACGACTACCCCAATAGCAATAAGAAACCGAAGCTTGGATAAAGTACTGTGCCAACTACTATACTTAAAAGAAAAATGTATATTATATTCATTAAATAAATTTTGACAACTATAGTGTGTTTGAATATCAATTACCTAATATTACATTGCTTATATGTAATAAACTTGAATTTCAATATTCGTATCAGAAAAAATATTAATAATGATTTGTTTTACTGTGTTCCAATCTAGTTTATCTAGGCCACATCCAAGGCGCGGAATAGCAAGTTTCGTGTCCTGATTATATAGTAACAATTTTTTTAACTCTTTTAAACTGTTTGTAAAGTCTTTAATAGTTGGCTTGTCCCAGCTCCTCTTTTTAGTTACTAAGTAATAAATATTACGATTATCAACTCTCTAAACCGCTACTTCCCCCAGGCGCTTATTTTGTCTTCTTAAAAACGGAACGTTTTTAAACCTTCTCTTAAATTCTACTGCTATACCCGCGCCCATGTAAAAATCGCTCGCTACACAGTGTGCCAGTGATTGATCCGGTGAAGAGCTGAATAAATCTCCTTTTACTTCAAAATATTTCATGGCTGAAACAATTACACCTCTACAGAATACGATTTATGTTTAAATAGGAAATTGATATACTAACGTTACCCCTACAATCCATACGAATCTCTAGACTGTCCTATTAGTGCCCTAAAGCCGTCCTATGAGTGGCTGGATTGTGGTTTGATGGGGTTTGATGGTGGTTTGTTTAGGGTGGGATTATGGATGTATAAGGGTGGGATTAGGGTAGGTTGCTGGCCTATTAGTACTTGAGCATATAAGGGTGGTAACATATGATAATAGGGGTTAGTTATGTGCCTAATCTCTTTGTAGCAACATGTATGCAGACAGGATTAAATATCTTCTTTTGGAAACGCCCAATATTAAATATGGGGCCCGAAAGGATGGAGATAAAATTTTTCTAGGAAATAAGGCTGTCGAAATAGAAAATAACTACCTAATAGTCGACAATGAACGCTTTCCATTATCGGATGGATTGGTTAATTTAATATTTACAAACAAGCTCTGTAAATATTCACCCCAAGACCTGAAATTATATAGACAGATTCTACTCTATACTAACACACATAGAAGAGGGTATTATGCTACTGGGAAGATTATTGGCTCAAAAGGGCCGAAATATAAAAATGTTATATCCAAGTTATTTCCGCCTAAAAGAAGCTATGCGCAAAGGAAACAAAAATTAACTCTACACAAGGATCAAAGGCCAAGTGACGCCCCAGAATGTACAGATGATGGAAGTTTACCTAGTTATAGTCCTGACCAAGAAGAAAATAATAGAGAAAAAACTGGTTTGCACGAACATAGCATGCTAATGCCATATACGAATGTAAATGAGCTAGTGGAACGATTTATAGTATTAGATAAATATGGTTCAAACAGTAGTAATAATAAAGCCGAAATACAGGTGATTCTTAAAGAATTAGAACGACTTGGGATTATTGAGTTTTATTAGGGTTAAAACATGGAATTATAGTTTGTAAATCGCCCATACTGTATATGGATATTTAGTTTAAGTTAGTATAATTTATTTTAAAAAATAAATATTTTGCGAAATCATATAGTGTTTTATTGAATAATCTTTTATTTAGGGCGTACTACATATTATGATGCACTTCTTACAAAGTTGGATTTCTCTCATAGGTTTATACGGATCTTTGTTTACGTCATTAAAAGCGTTATCTGTTGATAAATCTAAATTAAATAAGAACGGTAAACAGTATAACATATTGTCTGTATCAAGCCCTAACTGTGTTTTATTTAGGGCATCTACTAATGAGTCATTAAATACGTAGGAAATATCAAAAAGCCAGTCATAAAAAAACCGTTTCCGGGTAATATTACGGCCCATATGTTTTTTATCATATTTAAATAATCGCTGGCAAACACAACATAAAAACATTTTTTATTAAAATTAAATAAAAACACGCGTGAGTTCTCCTGCGTCTGGTCCCCGTCCTTTAGGCCTAGGAAAAGAAACACCCATTTAGAAAATTGTAGGGATGTGTACGAGTACGAACCGTTTGGTTTTTAATTTTCTCTAATGAAACACAATTAGAGCAGTTTAAATATTTTTCAGATAAATTGTACCCCCCAATAATACTTTGTTAACACGTTTAAACACGTTCTTATCTATTAAATTTCGGGCTCTGCTAATACCCATATGCATTTTTTGCAGACATACTCATTCACCGGGGAATTAATAATTATTCCTGCCTTTTCTATCCCTTCAAACGTAATGTTTAATTGATCTATATATTTAATATTTAAATAAATATTATCGGAACGGAACCCTTGCGTTATTTTATTTACACCTTTTTGCAAACTATCATTAAACACGTATGAAAACCCACAAATCTCATACCAAATTTCAAACACAATTGTACCTGTGATGTTTTCTGTACTGTACTGAAATAACTTTTTACAAAATCTACAGGTAAACATTTTTAACCCAATCTGTTTTATGGACCCCTAAAATTTTTGTACAGTACTATATATACTATACCCAGTACTATTGTCGTTAGTTGACCCCGAACCTTTAAGCAGGATGAAAAAATACCTACATTCATCCTAGAAAAATATACGCCAAGACCCCTAGCAAATCGTGTAGAGCCGCCCTTAAGAACACCCCTTACTGAATCAACAACAAACGAAGCCCTTCCACCCCTATGTGACTTGGATTCAAAAACACGTAGTAAACTTTTACCAGTACGTCGCCAGAAACACTATAAGACGTTCAGCTCCGCTGGATCGTTCATTTTTGGAATGTACAAGAGAGAGAAGATGAAAATGTTTAATAAAATTATTGTAAATAATATTGTATCATAATACATGTATTTAACCAATAAATATAAAATATTCTTTTATTTATCCCTTTCCCTTTCAGGTTGTTCTTAAAAGCTAGTTGAAAGAAAAATGTTAAACAGTACTATATGCAGTAAAGAAAATTTTTTAAAAAAATTAAAAACCCTTGTAACACAGAAAAAGCACAATCTATAAAACCCTAAAATAAGCTCCTGAAATATAACACCAGAATATCGTAGCAATTTATTTTTCATAAAAATAACCCTATAAATAAATAAATAGCACTTATCAAAAATTTTTGAAATATTAACCTTTAAAATGCATGCTGTTGTATTCTATTGAAAATAATATAAGTATTATTAGTGGGATATCTTTTAAACTTACTCAAATTGGGCAGCGCAAGTTAGGTATCACTTCACGTTATTGCACAAGAATAGTTGCAAATGTTTAGGAGCAAAAATTAATATATTACCAATTACGAATACCTCCCATGTAAAGTAGTGGTGGTAATTAATTAAATTATTTTTATCCCGGCAGCGTTGCCGGATATGAGTAAAAATAATTACACGCATTTAGTTCATCCTCCTCAAGAGGAGTATTACACGATCTTATTATTTTTGTATCTTGCAACCCCGACCGTAACAATACCTATATAAGAGGCATAAACTCTTCAGAAAAATAGTTGTTTAAGAAATTAAATAAAAACCAATCATGACTTCTCCTGTATCAAGTGTATCTGGTTCCGCTCCTTTAGGCCTAGGGGCCCAGGCCATACTATCCCCCCTCGCGCTAGAGACGGGGATTCACTACCCTATAAGTTTTATTGAAAATATCACCGGGATCTATGGTCTCCAGACGAAAGTAACCCTAACGAATGGTAATATTGTATTTTTACCTAAACGGATGACATTTACGGAGCAGCGGGTAGACCAGGCGCGGTGCCAACAGCTTGCACTTGTAAAAAGGGGCGAGTATTTTGTCCAAGCCTATAGAAAAATGACCCCTTTATTGGAGGTAGTTGACGATTGGGGGCTATGTAAGTATACTTGTATTTTATAGTGGTACCTCAAGGAAGTATTTTGGGGCCCTTTACTTTTTATTTTGTATATTAATGACATGCCATTAGTCCTAAAATTTCTTAAAATACAAATGTTTGCTGATGATACTCTTATCTATATAAGCGGTAAAAATCTTTTGGAAATTTTGTAAATTTTAAATTCAGAACTGATTCTATTGTCAAACTGGTTAAAAGTTAACAAATTAAAATTAAATGTTTCTAAAACAAAATGTATGGTTATGGGTGTAAATTTAAATAATTATACAAATATAAATATTTTAATTGATGGTGATAAACTAGAAATAGTCAATTCTTTTAAATATTTAGGTATATTGATTGATTCAAAATTAAAATTTAATAACCAATTCGAAAATTTAATTTCCAAAATTGTGGGAAAAATTAGTTATTTTAAAAGAATAGGTTCAAATTTAAAATATTATTCAAAAAAATTGTATACAATACTTTAATTTTACCACATTTTCTTTATTGTTCTACAATTTTGTTTATGGCGGATGAAGGTGTAATAAATAGATTACAAATTTTACAAAATAAAGCAATGCGAATTTTACTTAATATGGATAGATATACAAAAATTAATGTGATGTTAAAAAAATTAGAATGGTTAAATGTAAAAAATTTAGTATTATTTTTGGTTCTAATATTTATTTTTAAAATTCAAAATGATTTGTTACCGCCACATTTAAAGCAATTGACTGTTCTAAATAGTGATCAACATAATTATTTAACACGAAATACCAATAATTTTTTTCTTAATAATTTTTCAAAAAATATTGCATATAAATCAGTTTTTCATAAGGGTCTTATTGAATTTAATAAATTAAACAAGTCAATTAAAACTCAAAAAAGTTTAAAATCTTTTAAAAAAAGTTTAAAATCTTTCTTATTAACTCAACAGGACAAATAAAGTTTCAAAAGGTCATTTAATTCAAAAAATAAATAAAAAAAGGGTATAAAATTGTTAAAATGTATCATGTAGCCACGTGCTAAATAAATCTTTTTACTACTACTACTACTACATATTATATATCCATACTACTAATACCTATAAAATTGTATAACGCAAATGTTTTATTGACCTACAACGGGTTTTTTTTATTTCAGAAGAAACCTGGACCGTTTCTTAATTTAAAAATAATAATATGTTGTATCTTTTGATTTAATATATTATTTAAACTACTACCCCCCATATTCACTATAGGGATTTTAAAATTAACTCTGGGACTGTGTTAGTTCTTCTTACAATTTGCACCAATTTATTTAAAAACAAAATAATTACCCTTGTAGCATATTTTCAGATTTGCCTTTCACTTTCAAAACTACCTAAACATTTTTTGGGTTATTAAAAATAAACTAATTTTAAAAATTATTTTCTCCAAATAGCACCCTAAATTTAAAATTCTATTACAAAACACACTATCCTTTGGTTATTTATTGACGCTAAGTTTGAACCTGTTTAATTGAATATTAGTATTTAGCCCTGCCCGAATCTATGCAACTATTTTTAAAATATTTAGCTCGATATTCTTTAATGGTGCCCAACAAACAAACCTATCTTGAAATAAATTTTAATTTAATCAGAAGCATAATAAATGTAATATCCACCCAAAAGCGTTGCTCGACCCTTAAATTTTTATTATTATTAAATTGTCACAGTTTTAAATTTAAGATGCCTCGTGAATATGAATGTTTGTTTTATTTAGAATATAAAACTTTGTCCAAAACCCTCCTAAACTATCTACTGGGCCCCCTTTTCAAAATAATATATAATTAATTAAATTAAAAATTTTATTCATACTGCTTTATAAAAAATGTACACAACCTTCATCGCTGGATCCACCCATGCCACAACAAGTTTGTCTAGAATTTGGCCATTCCATATTTCTATTAGGTCTGCCGGTTTTGGAAGCGGTGCTTCCATGTCCGAATAGACGCATGAAAACTAAAAACCCCACCCCGAATTAGATTTATTATTTAGAAACTATATATCGCATCTTACGTGGTCCCCCGGGAAGAAGTCACCCAGGACGTTTAATAAAAAATTGCACAAATCTGTAATGAAAAATATCTCGTTGCTTAAACCCAATTTGACACTATTGTTTAAAAAACATACCCTGCTCTGCCATATTTTGCTGCTTACTATACTGCTATAACTAACACTGTACAACTAAATTTTTCTATGCACTGTTCCATATTAAATAGCATCAATCCCCCTGTATTAATTTTCCAATAGTGTAATAGAAGAAAATGCATTTCATTGCATTTTTATGTCAATGCTGCAATTTCGATGTGTATCTAGTGAATAATAAATAGATAAACCTTGTTTCTGTAAGAAATATTAAATATCTAACTATATTATTTTTTAGGACTATTAATCCTAAATAGGGCTGAAGATGTTTTTGTATGTCCTTTTTGCCCTGCCATAATATTAAACAAAAACCACAAGAAACATTTATTACGCCATTCAAAATGCCGATGGTGTTTTAAGAGATTTCGGAATGTGCGTACTTTTAGAGCGCATAGTTGTGACTTTAAAAAACAATTAGTCGTAATATTGTAACATATTTTTAATTTAAACAACAATTTTTTTTTAGCTTTAAGTGAATAAGCCGTCCTCTGTTATGGCTCTGGTTATTTGGTGGTTCCACCACTGACATTAATTTTAAGTTATTATTACTATATTGGTAGGACCAACTAACATTGTTGGCATATTAACTATGCCTGAAAAACATTTTTAAACATAGTGTTCATGGTGGCGGGTTAGCTGTTATATAATCATACCAATCTAATGGTGGTTGGTTATTATAATTATTTCTTAGTACTCTTAATATAGGTATATTATTAACTAAAAACATTATCAAACACCGAGACAACAACCCAATACTAGTGTTTAACACTAAAAAGAACCCCCCATAGGTATGTAGTTAAAAGAAAACCAAACATCCTGTATAACAAGAATCCGGCATATTTTTGCGACAAAAAATAAAAACGCTCCTGAAACATCTACCCTGTATATGGTTTTTCTTTTTTAAAATTTTTTGGTTTCCATTTAAAAAACACAAATAAGCAACATTTTTTAAGCACGCCTAAATGACGGCAAATTGTACATACTTACTATTATTTGACTCAAATGACGGTAAAAGGTACGTACTTGCCCCTATTTAGCCAGTCTCAAGCCTGGAAAAGTGTGAGAGAAAAATGTTCAAAATTCTATGCGTTTAAATATGGTACTCTATTGTGATATTGTATTAATTACCAAATGTCTCTATATATTACCATAATTAAAACCATAAATTTCTTCTGCACCATCTTGCTGACATGTATACAAAATTACCTATATAATATCGCCCATTTATGAACAATAATTTTTATATTTTTAGTGTTTTTGTCTTGTATTTTACGCATTTTAGTCTAAACTTACCTTTTTTTTCATCACCATCTAGGTATTCTTGGAGTTTTTTAATAATAAATACCTTTTTCTAGCGTTAAATTAAACTCTGGGGATTGGTTTTTATTACTAAAAGCTCTAACAACTTCGAGAACATCTGACTGACCCCCCTATTCTTGGAGTTTTTGTTAATAATTTCCTTTCACTAGCGTTAAACCAAACTCTAGAGAAGGGTAGTTATTATTAAAGCCTCTAACAGCTTCAAGAACATCTGCCTGGTCCAGCTATTCTTGGAGTTTTTAATAACAAACACCTTTGTAAAGCGTTAAATTAAACACTGGACACTGGTGTTTATTATTAACGGCTCTGGCAACATCGTGGACATCTTCCTGGCCCCATTATTTGTGGACCTATAGCCTAAAAATTAGAGATTTTGGAGTAGCTACATAATAATGTATACTAAGTCGCTATTGTGTTGTGCACCAAAATCTTTAACTGGACGACTACATGAAAACAACCCCCAATATTTTTACCTATTTTTATAAACTTTTTATCTCTGCTTAAAAATATTTTACAGCTACGACGCCTATTCACCCGGTTTTCTATCCTGTTCCCATTGCACCAAAATCAAAATGCCTGGATGCCCCCCAACGACTGAACTGATCTAGTTTAGAATCCCTCATTTGGTAAGTCCAAAAGTACTATTTATTAGCATGTTTTTAAAAAATTGTCGTGCCAATCTGGCATTTTACCTCAGTATTTTTCTTGTTAACCAAACCAATGTGTCTTGAATATATATTACAAATTAAAACTGTACATCAGCCATTCTCGCGTTCCCATTTACATGCGTTTAGTATTTGCAAATGTAGAATTAAAACGAACAACTATTTTTCTTTTTATAATTTCAAAATGGGTTTTACTTTTATAGGTATAAATAATACCATCAAATAGGTGGTAGTTTACCCTTTTATTTAATACCAAGAACCATATGGTGGGGGGATGATTGGGGGTTAGCCTACCCTTATAGTGCTCTGTTTATGAACTTTTTTTGTTCTTTTTGGGTTCTGTCTGTTGATATGATTACAGGGTAAAGAATAACGTATGACTTACTACTTATTAGCATATGTTTTTAAAAACCCCAATATTGGCGTTAAATACGTAGATTATGATTAAAAATTCTTGCTCGTCTCACCTTGAGTGTCTCACCTTTCAATTTAAATTAGAAATTAAAAATGCAATAGGAATTGCAGAATATGGTAATAATACACATTTTAAATCGTGTAATGGATTATGCGTCTGTCTTTAAATCACTTATATGAATAATAAAACAATTATATCTACGTGCGTACATTAATGGTAATTTGTTTTAACTTACATGTTATGTATGCAATATACTCCTTTGGGCGTTTTCCAATAACTGATAAATTACACATCACTAACCAATCTTTGTGTTACCTGCCTATAATATTCACATCTTTTTAATTGCTTAATGACTTTATTTTTGAAAACATAATTGCCTCACTTAGCCTATTAATATTTTTTTCTCTCATTTGATACTACTATCCACTTAAGCCGGGGGTGGTTGTAAAACTACCCTTAAAGTTAACAGCCCGTAGTTTGTGTAATAATTCTTGGAACCGTACTGCTGAACTACACACGGCTACCTACTTTCTATTTGTTTCAACTATGTCAATCTTTTCTTAACTTGCACCGTTACTGTCGATTGTGAGAGGCCGTTGCCCCTCGATTTGCCGCCTGGCAAATTCTCTGTAGAGTTGGGGCCTAACATCTTAGCGTATGCGGGTGCAGCCTTCTGTAGAGACCCGCACGGACCTCGCTGACGGTAAAGTGACCACGCCTTAAAAGCGTCATACTTTTGCAGATCGAAGCTTAAATTCTCTTATGGGATTTTACATGTAAAAACTACCCTTATGATCCCAGAACGCAGATAGCCTATCTACTCTTCTCATTTCTTAATAGGGGAACCTTTAACTTCTTACCCTGAAAGATATGTATCCGACATGCCAGAAAATAGATTAGCTTTTTGGGAAAAATGTAAAATTCAACAAAATTTTTGGAAACGTTGGTCAGTCGAATATTTGAATCAGTTGCAAAATAGGCCAAAATGGTTTTCTCCGCAGGAGAATTTAAAAGAAAATATGGTAGTATTATTAAAAGAGGATAACGCTCCTCCGCTTAAGTGGCACTTAGGTCGAATTGTGGAAATTATTACGGGATCGGATGGAAAGGTTCGAGTTGCAAAAGTACGAACAAAGGAAGAAGTGTTCATTCGGACAATCACAAAATTATGCCCTTTGCCACATGAAGTAGGTTGAAGCCATCGCTTCAACGGGGGGGAGTATGTTCAAGTTTGTAAATATGTTTATTTTTATATTTATTTACACGTAAATTACTTTACGTTAGGATTTATTTCGGTACAACAATAACATAGGTGTACTTCGCGCAGCAATGATAGCTAGTCCCTTTGACGAGCAGCCGCGTAAAATTCCAGGATAACGTTTGTTGGTTGTTGTTTAAGTCAGTGTCAGTGTCAGTCAAAAAGTCACCTTAAAAATTGGCATGTCGCATAGGTATCTCCCATAATTGTGGGATTCGTCTTTTCTCAAGCGGCTACCTTTTTTACTTCTGTTTACTGTTGCAGTAATTGCCAATAGTGGGACTACTTCCTTTTTACAGTTAGTAATCCACCGGGTTTTATAAATATCAATAAACACGTATTCAAGAAAAATGGGTTTCATTGGCATCCACTTAAAACAGTAGGAACTCTACAAGGCGACCTATGGTTGGAGATGGATGGTCCTTCATTACAGTTTACTGCCTAATTCACTGGTCACATCTATTATACTAGGAAACATGATCAGGAAAGAGCGACGTCATATCGGACAACAAAAATGTGCCATTGCCGCACAATTGTAATTTATCATGGCAATAGTTACATGCAGTAGAAATAATAAATAGAATTTTACTTTTTATAAATAATAAAAAAAAATTATATAGGTACATAGGTACCTATATACAGGGTTCCCCATTTAAAACGAAACAGGCTAAATATCTGGTTCCACGTTAATTAAAAAAAAAAAACGCTTGGACCCATCGATTTTTATTTCGAGGGGGACATCTTTTGCGTATATTGTCAAACTTGTTACTTTAAGTCCCTAGGAGGTAGGGGGGGTAAGATCTAAATCTTAAATGGATACCCCTATTTTATATCATTTTTTTGGATTCTGCATAAAATTCTGAACATTTTTTTAATAAAAGCATTATTAGTCTTTACTAAACAGTTTCCGAGATATTGACTCTTGAAAAATGAGATTTTTGAACTTTGACAGCGTCTAGCTTTCTAACTGTACGTCTTAGAGCAAAACGGCTTACATGTCCCTATCTTCGATTTTTATTATCTTTCCAATAGTGTCAACTTCCGGTTAAACCGGAAGTACTATATTTCTTACAACCGGTTTAACCGGAAGTTGACACTATTGGAAAGACAATAAAAATCGAAGATAGGGACATGTAAACCGTTTTGCTCTAAGACGTACAGTTAGAAAGCTAGACGCTGTCAAAGTTTAAAAATCTCATTTTTTAAGAGTAAATATCTCGGAAACTGTTTAGTATACACTAATAATGCTTTAATTAAAAAATGTTCAGAATTTTATGCAGAATCCAAAAAAATTATATAAAATTGGGGTATCCATTTAAGATTTAGATCTTAGCCCCCTCCCTCCTAGGGGCTTGAAGTAACAAGATTGACAATATACGCAAAAGATGTTCCCCTCGAAATAAAAATAGACGGATCCGAGCGTTTTTTTTTTAAATTAACGTGGAACCAGATATTTAGCCTGTTTCGTTTTAAATGGGGAACCCTGTATATATATGTTATACCGTAAAACGGGGTTACATTGAACGTTTTATATTTATTTTGGTTAAAACAAGTCGTATTTTCTATCGAATTAAAGTAAAAATATGACCGTAGATAAGTGACCATATAAAGATACTTGTAAATATACCAAACTGGAAATAAAGTATCAGAGCAGGTTGGTATTAAAAAAAAAGTGAGTGTTCAAAATTACCCCCATGGTTAGGGCAACATTGAACACCCGCAGTTATTATCGTTTAGTACAATCCAGAACAGCACTTTGTTCGATGTAACCCCGCCATGAAAATAAGCGTTAAAAAATATATAAGTGGATGCAATTTTCTTTTTAGTTTGTGCTTTTATTGTTAAATTAAATAGAAAAAAAAAATTTTAAACCAATTTATTGACACTATATTTGTTACTAAGCCGGAAATAAAGTTATTGAATAGAAAACCAATATTCTGTTTTGAGGAAATACATATAGATAGGTAAGGTTAGTATAAAAATGAAAAAAAATTATAAAATTTTAATATCTTAGCCTAGTGTGTATCCATCAAATTTTATTGGAAACTGCAATTTTCCGCGACGGTCCACAATTGGGAATGGCAGAACTATTTCCAAATCATTGAAGTTTACAAGTGATATATCTTCTTGCTGAAAGATAAAACATTGCTAAAGTTCAGGGGGTGGTATTATATGACAAGCTTACCTCTGGCCAGTGGAAGACTGATTTTCTTTCTTGCCTTAAAAACTTTATGATGTAGTCTCCATCAACTGTTTTGTCTTGTATCAGGCCAACAAAAAACTTTAAAGTTTTTTTTGTAGCGAATCTAATAAGCGCATAATCGTTAATATTTACAGTGCTGGTTACCATCTCTGTTTCCTCCAAGTTCTTCTCTTCACGCAGTTCTGCAAAAAATGTTTCTTTGTCACAGTCGGACTCGTCTTGAAGCACAATTTCTGCATCAGAATCGGTATCAGACAATATATCAGGAGAGTTTCTTCTTCGTTTAGTTGGGGCCCCAGAACTTTCCCCTAATTCGAAGTCTTCTGGTCCTATGCTCTTACCCGGTTTTACATTTATTTTCTTTTTTCTGGGCGCCCTATTTGACTCTTTTTTATGGCGTATACTTTTAAAAAAATCCAGAACACTATCATTTAACCCGTTTTCAAATTCTTCAGTTTCTTCGGTCTCTCTGGGTAATTTCTTCAATATTTCGTTTCGATCTAGGAGGTATATGACTGTTGCCCGAAAGCCGCTTATAAGGTTTTGTTCGCCAGTTTCAGAAAATTAAATCATTAGTTTAGCTAATAATTTTGGGAATGTTTCTTTTGGAAGTCCTGTTGAACCCATTGTTAATTTGTAATCGGAAAGTATTGCACGCCACTGTTTCTTCAACGGCCCGAAAACAGAGACATCGAGTGGTTGTGCATGTGCAATATGCGTAGTATTTGGAGGTAAACATATGAAACGCACATTGTTTTCTGCTGCTAGTCTGATAACTTCTGGACAAAAATGGCTTGCCAAATTGTCACCAATTAGCACTTTAGGTCCTTCGTAATGTTTCGTGTAGAGGAGAAATACATATCTAAACCAATCTGCAAACGTAACAGAGTCGAACCAACCATGACTTGTTCGATTGTATCTTGTTCTAGCAGGACCTCCTTCGGTCCATGTCGTCCATAAATTTTCTGCCTTATAGACAACATACAGTGGAAGCAAGTTCCCTGAAGCACTTCCACAAAACATAATGGAAATGTTGGATTTGGAATGGGAGAGCAAACGCTCGGGATATTTTACCCCTCTTTTAAAAAACATTTAACAGAGCCTGGGTCGTCCGACAAATTGGTCTCGTCAAAATTAAATATTAGATTTGAGGGTACACCTGCTGTTTAAAAGTTACCTTAGTAACCCTTTTACCTTTTTTAATTGTTTTACCTATTACCTGTGTTAATGTATTTTTCTTGTTACTTTTGAGAAGTGAGCCAGTTTGTTTAGTTTTGTAACAATTGACAGCAGTCATCAATTCAAAAAAACCTCTGGTTGACACAAAGTTTAATTTTTTACCAATATAATTTAATTTAAAAAGAAATACAGTCCACTTATTTATTTGAAGAATGCAAGAAATTTGAGTCAGCTAATAATTCTACGTAAAGTTGGTCCAGAACGAGACGGATCGCACGATTAAATTTAAAGAAATTTTTGACAAGGAAGTATAGTCGACCAGTTGAAGTAAGATGCCAATTTTATTCAGGAAGAATTTCAAATATTGATCTGGTCAAATTGAAGTTTGGAAAATGCTTTTTTAATTCAATTTTTCTATCTTATGCAGTTTTAGATCCACAATTTCGTCAATCTAGAGGTCAATTTATTCATTTCCCATTAATTCTGAAGTACAATTATCCAATTTTTTGAAGACAAAATAGATTATTTGGATCTATTTTGTAAATTTAAAGGTCAGTTCACGCCTTTCCATGTAAGTATTCCGCTTGGATGACTATATTTGCTTTGAGAAATAAAAACCAATTATATTTTTCTGAAATTTAATGTACAATTTAAATTTAATTTATCACTTATTTTAATTCAAGTGTAAGTAAAACTAGTTAGTGGTAATACATTGCAAGTTTTGCTGCGCTATTTTTATAATTTTAATTTTCTCAAATTTAATTATATTATTTGTCAAATATGGCAAATGATAAGAATGAGTCTGAAGGCTCACAGGATTTAAAAAAACTAATAAGAAATAGAGGTACCATTAAACAAAAGTTATCAGTAGTAGAAAAGTTTGTTAATAAAATACAAACTATGTCTCCTGATACCAAGCCCAGTTTAAATGATGTCGAGTTACGTTTCAAACATAGTTTAACATTTTTACAAGATTTTGACAACATTCAATTAATAATCGAGTCTTTATGTGAAGAAAATGATCTAGAATCTCATTTCAAAGAAAGAGAGGACTTTCAAGAAAGGTACTATTTAGTTCAAGATTTTTTATCTACCTATATTTCATCAACTGTTATAAAACCTGTTATTCACGTCAATAATTCTGCAAATTTGAAAAATAATTTTGATTCGTTGCAGAATGTTTTACTGCCAAAACTAAAGTTACCTACCTTTTCTGGGAACTTTGAGCAGTGGCTAAATTTTAAACTTAGTTTTAAATCAATTATTGATAGTAATACCAATTTAACAGATTTGCAAAAGTTTCAATTTCTAAAGGCTTCTTTAGAGGGTTACGCTTGTAGGTTTGTTGAAGGTCTTGAAGGTGTAGAAAATCCATATGAACAGTCTTGGTATAATTTATGTGACAAATTTGATAAGAAACAATTTCTCTTAGATACTCACTTTCAACAATTGCTCAATGTTTCACAATTAAATAAAGAAAACTTTCATAGTTTTAATATAATGTTAGATCAAATCTCAAAACATATAACTGCTATTGAAAGCATGAAATTAAATTCAAAGATAATGTATGATTCTTTGATTATTCATTTGTTGTCTAGTAAGTTTGATAAGGTAAGCTTACGAGAGTGGAAAAAATTAGAATACGATGAAGATTTACCCACTCTTAATGAATTTCAAGAATTTATAAAAAATAAAGCCGATTTATTGCAGTCTTTAGAGCAATCCTATGCTGTTAAATCTGTCCAGACAATAAATAATAAACCATATCAAAATAGATATTCTAACAATTCGCAATTAAATTTGTCCGTCAATAATTCAGAACCGTATTCAACTAAATGTAATTTTTGTAAAAAGAATCACACAATTTATAAATGTAAAGAGTTTTTGGCTTTAGCAGTAAAAGAAAGAATAGATAATGTTAAACGTCTCAATTTATGTCAAAATTGTCTGCGTACAGGTCATAGTCATGACAAATGCACGTTTTTCCCGTGTAAAATTTGCAAAAGTAATAATAAGGTTTTGAAACATAATACTTTGCTTCATATTAACAATGCTGTTAGAGATCAAAATAACCAAAATTCTCAGACTTTAAACATGTTGGTAAGACCAACTATTAAATGTCAGTCTCAAGTTATTTTGTCTACAATTTTATGCAAAGTTAAAGATTCTGATGGCCATTATCATGACTGTAGAGCTTTACTAGACTGTGGTGCACAATCTAATTTAATTACAGAAAACTTTTGTAAAAAGTTGAAGCTTCATTGCACTCAAACCAATTTATCAATTTTGGGAATCAACCAAGTAGTTTCCCAACTAAACAAAAAATGTATTCTATCCCTATTTTCGAATGCATCTGATTTTAATTGCACAATTGATTGTTTTGTTAGTCCCGTTATTACAAGTAATACTCCTGCATGTCATATTAGTAATATTGATAACTGGAATATACCCCAAAACATTTTATTGGCCGATCCACAATTTTATATTTCGAGAGAGATAGATCTTTTAATAGGTGCAAGTTTATTTTGGGATCTTTTATTGGACGGTAAAATAATCTATAATCTTCCAAGTTTACAGAACACCCGTTTTGGTTATATTGTGACTGGAATATTGCCTTTCTCAGTATCAATAAATTATTTAATAATTAATTTTACGATTTAGAATTTAATTATATTATTACCAACTTTATGTAGAATTATTAGCTGACTCAAATTTCTTGCATTCTTCAAATAAATAAGTGGACTGTATTTCTTTTTAAATTAAATTATATTGGTAAAAAATTAAACTTTGTGTCAACCAGAGGTTTTTTTGAATTGATGACTGCTGTCAATTGTTACAAAACTAAACAAACTGGCTCACTTCTCAAAAGTAACAAGAAAAATACATTAACACAGGTAATAGGTAAAACAATTAAAAAAGGTAAAAGGGTTACTAAGGTAACTTTTAAACATAACTCCCCCCTTTAAAGGGTACCTTTAAATAGCCAATTGTAGTAAGTCTTAACATTATAAAGTTTATAAAATGCACTAGTCACAGAATAATGGAAACATCAAAACTAATGATCAGTCTCTTCTTGGAGGGGTAGAGGACACAAATGTCTAGCTGATCTTGTAACTGTTCCATTATGGGTAAGGACTTCTGCGACACTTGGGATACCATCTTTATTGTAAAATTGTTTCACAACACGTCCTAGGGACCACTTGTATGGAGGTTGTCTATCATTACGAATTAAAACTAGGGTTCCATTATTTAACTTGGATTTGCTTTCTTTCTGCGCATGAAGTTGGGAGATGTACTGTTTTGAGAACTGTGTCCAAAACTGTTGACATAACTTTTGAACATGTTGTAGTCTGGTTAATCGATTAGATTTGACTTCTTGCAGGTTAGGTTCAGGGACAGAATTTATTGATCGTCCAATTAAGAAATGGGAAGGGGTAATTGGAGATAGGTCATTGGGATCACTTGACATGGAAAACAGAGGTCTAGAGTTTAAGATACCTTCCACTTGGATAACTAATGTATTTAATTCTTCAAAAGTGACATTATTGTTAATAAGAGCTCGTTTTAAATGATGTTTAGCGCTTTTTACAGCTGCCTCCCATAAACCTCCAAAATTTGGAGTATATGTGGGTATAAATACCCAACGAATATTATATTGACTTGTTTCATTTATAATAGAGTCTTGATTTGCTTGTAAAAAATTACCTAAATTTTTTAACTCATTATTTGCCCCAATAAATGTACTTCCATTATCGGAGAAAATATGTGAAGGCAAACCTCTTCTTGAGGTAAATCTTTTTAAACAGGCTAGAAAACATTCAGTAGTAAGATTGCTTACTATTTCTAAATGAACAGCCTTCGTACAAAAACATATAAATACTGCTAATTAGCATTTAACTAATTTTGCTCCTCTGCCAGGTTTATTTAAAATAAAAAATGGTCCGGCATAATCAAGACCTGTAGTTTGAAATGGCAAATTAGGTTTAATGCGATTGTCAGGTAAACTAGCCATAGGATGCATTACAGGTGTAGGGTTAAATTTAAAACATACTATACAGTTTTTAACTGTCTTTTTTGCTAAATTAAGACCACCCACTGGCCAATAGAATTGTCGTATGGATGCTAATAAGAGCTGTGGACCTGGGTATAGCAACTGTTTATGTTTATAATAAAACATTAGCTTTGTAAAAGGATGATTAGAGTGTAATAAAACTGGGTGTTTAATATCATATGGTAAATATGTATTTTTTAAACGACCACCTACACGGATGATACCTTTAGTATCAACAAAAGGAGCTAATGAAGACAGTTTGTGCTTTTTATCCAGATTACAATTCTTATTTAGCACATTTAATTCAGAATTGAAACATTCACTTTGAGCTAATCGAATTAAAGATTCATTAGCATGATTCAATTCAGACACAGAAATGGGTTCTGTTTGTAAATCTAGCATATTTTTTTTATTTTTTAAATTATTAAAAAATCGAATGCAAAGTGCTGTGACACGTCTTAGTTTTAATAAATTAGAAAATTTCATAAATATATAATGATTCTCGGTAACTACAGCTTGCAAAATTGTAGCTTTCTTTTTTAATTCCGGTAATTGGTTAAAAGGAATTGAGTAATTATTAGTAACAGGCCAGTCCGACATACTGGACTTAAGAAATTGAGGACCTGTCCACCAAAGAGTAGAGTTTAATAAATATTCTAGGTTAACACCTCTTGTAGCTAAATCGGCAGGATTATCTTTAGTATTTACATATCTCCAATCATTCAAATTGGATAATGATTGGATTTTCGAAACCCTATTAGCCACAAAGACTTGTAGCAAACTGGGCTCAGTCCCAATCCAACTTAAGGCAACTTGGGAATTAGACCACATAATTATAGGAACAGAGAACGACAATGCATTTTTAACTAATTCAATTAGTTGAGAACCAAGTAGGCTAGCACGTAGCTCTAACTTGGGAATTGTAATCGTTTTCAAGGGAGCTACTTTGCTTTTTGCACATAACAAATGAACCTGCAAATTATCTTGGATATCTTTGCTACGTGCATAAATTGAACATGCATATGCATCCTTGGATGCATCACAAAAACAATGGATATCTACTAATTTATAACCCTCGGGAATCACTGTTCTGGGTATAAACAAATCATTTAGGCAAGGTAGACCTTTTAACATTTTAGTAAATAATTTTTCAAGATCCGCGGGAATTAAACTATCCCAAGGTATTTTTAAACACCATAATCTTTGTATTATAAGCTTGAAAGTAATAATGGTGGGACTTAAAAGATTTAAGGGGTCATAAATTTGTGCAATTATAGACAAAATATTTCTTTTTGTCACTGGCTTATTCGTATTTAAACTAATTTGTTTAATATTGTATTTTAAATTATCTGAGACAGGAACCCATTGAATGCCTAATGTTTTGCAACTTTCATTTTTCCCTAAATCTAACACCGAATTAGAAATATTGGAATGACTTATATCCGAAAGAACTTGTGCATCATTGGAAATCCACTTTCTCAATATAAAATGTCCAGATTCTAAAATTGAATAGATTTCTTTACATCTTGTTTTTAATTCCGACAAATCATTGGAACCTGTTAACAGGTCATCAACATAAAAATCATTATGAATTATTTTACTTGCTTCTGGATAATTATCAACATTTTAATTGGCTAATTCTTTTAAACACTTAATTTATTTATTTATTTATTTATTTATTTCATGATGAAAAATATTATACAATTAAATAATGCAAGAGAGGCAGCATGTATCCGAGGATATGTGTGTGCCTCGTTAGAAAGTAAATAATACACATTTTCTACTTATAATTATAACATAATTTAAATTTAAGTTAACCTAGGTATACCAAAACAATAATTAAAGCCAACCAATTTTAGTTGAGATTACAGCAAAGTTACCTTTTATCCATTTTTCCAATTTAGCTTTGT
The DNA here is from genome assembly GCA_963969555.1 of Polydrusus pterygomalis. Classification (NCBI taxonomy): domain Eukaryota; kingdom Metazoa; phylum Arthropoda; class Insecta; order Coleoptera; family Curculionidae; genus Polydrusus; species Polydrusus pterygomalis. The sequence goes on from OZ018379.1 coordinate 87,510,501, forward strand.
CGTTAGGCCTTAATTTCCGTTTTAATAGATTTCTCGGCAACAGATGCATTATGTAGGGAGCCAAGTAATTTAGATGTCTCTGTGTGGCAGTAAAGTTTTGAAAAGGTATGTAAATATGAGAATAACTTACAGCTCTAGTTGTTATATGGTGTGAAACACTTCTCCGACACATTCCATTATTCATCGCAAAAACAATAACCCTATAGCAGAAAATTTCCCTAATTGACAAATGTTTTGTTTCTTTAAAAAGTAAGTTACTAGGATACCTCTTGGATTTAAAGTATATAACTTTTAATATGTACTTTTGAGCAATTGTTAATGCACCAAATGCAGACTGAGAAGCCGATCCCCAACAAGCTATACCATAGGTGAGAAGTGATTCCACCAACGCGGAGTATACAGTTTTTAATATATACAGTGGTAAAATGTTTCTTAACTCATAAAACTTAAATATGTTTTTTTTAATTTTTGACAGCACGTAGCCAATGTGCACATCCCAACGCAAAAACCTATCTATATAAACGCCCAGATATTTGACAGAACCAGCCTGCACAATTGTATCCGTGCAAAAACATTCACCATCCCTTAAAGTGCAAGAGGGTTTATGCAAAAGTAAAGAATTAATGTTGGATACCCCCTTTGAATTCATAGAAAATTCGATAAAAAGCGTTTTTTCCGTATTTAAGGTTAATTGATTGCTATCCAACCAACATCCGACAGCATGCAGTGCTTTTTCAGCCCTAAGATACGCCATATCCCAAGTTGGTGCCCTAACCAGTACAACAGTATCGTCCGCGAAACATAGTATTCTACCCAATGATTCGATTTCCAGAATACTGTTTATATAAACTAAAAATAGAATTGGACCCAAAACTGTCCCTTGAGGTACACCAATAAGCATACTCTTGGCATCACTGTAAACGTCCTCCACTTTTACCCTTTGCACGCGATTTGCTAAATAAGACTTAAACAAACTGTTGACAATCCCCCTAACCCCAACATGATCCAAAGTCTCCAACAAGATTGCGTGATCTACCGTATCAAAAGCTTTTTTTAGGTCTAAAAATATGGCAAGAGGCTTTTGATGCATATTAAAACTGTCAGCGATAAAACTAGTTACCTCATGCAGTGCATTTTCCGTCGAACATCCTGTTTTAAAACCGTATTGATGTTGGGATAAAATATTGTTTTTGTCTAAAAAGTCACATAGACTTAATTTTATACATTTTTCTACAATTTTGTTCAGCACACTAGTCAGAGCAATAGGTCTGTAATTATTTACATCTGTTCTGTTTCCATTTTTAAACAACGGAATAATCACAGATATTTTAAAACTATCAGGATAGACACCAGTAGTTAAGATAGTATTGGTAAGATGCAAAAGTGGCTGTAACAAGCTTTTATGATTATTTTTTATTATGTCAGATGTTATGCCATCTACACCACATGATTGAGAATTTTTTAAGCTACTAATGGCATTTATCATCTCACTTTCATTAACCTCCTTCATAAACATCGAATTTTTTTGCTGCCTAACCTTGGTACTTTGATTTATTATTTTATTACGTTTAAACTTTTCTGCAAGCTTTAGGCCAATAGTGCTGAAAAAATCGTTAAATTGCTAAGTAAGGAGCTGACCTTGTCCCATAAGAAACTGTATTTAATTGATATACTGAAAGCTTATCATTGGGGTTTTCGCGCCACAAAATGGTCTATGTTCAGAGTTCATTAAAATACAACGATACATCTTTGATATATCAGCTGAAACTACATACCTAGGAATTCTAAATCGTAAAATTATATCTATTATATCATTTTGTACTTTTGGCCCAACATACTGAATATCATTCAGAGACCAACCTGAAGAACTAGGACTACTACCGTCAAAAACTGTTCTTAACTTTGTAGTAATACTCTCTGCTTTTAAAACACCATGATGAGGTAAAAAATAAGAAATATTATTAGAATTATTATTATCTTTATCTAAAATTTTGGTCATGTGACCCAAGGACTCATAATCATGAATAAAATCGAAATACAACTTTTTAAATTCAGGATCTGTAAATTTCTTCTCCAGTGATAAAAATCTCTTGGAAGCTATTTCCTTAGAATCTCCTAACATATTAGAAGAATGTTTTAATGGAAATTTTACTACAAATTGACCTTCATCATTCCTAAATGTATCATTCTGAAACTGTTTTTCACACTCAAAGTCATCTTTGGTTAATGGTAAAATCATATTTACTTCTTCTAATTCCCAAAACCTTTTTAATTGCTCGTCTTCTGTGACTAGTGCATTTTATAATCTTTATAATGTTAAGACTTACTACAATTGGCTATTTAAAGGTACCCTTCAAAGGGGGGAGTTATGTTTAAAAGTTACCTTAGTAACCCTTTTACCTTTTTTAATTGTTTTGCCATATTACCTGTGTTAATGTATTTTTCTTGTTACTTTTGAGAAGTGAGCCAGTTTGTTTAGTTTTGTAACAATTGACAGCAGTCATCAATTCAAAAAACCTCTGGTTGACACAAAGTTTAATTTTTTACCAATATAATTTAATTTAAAAAGAAATACAGTCCACTTATTTATTTGAACGAATGCAAGAAATTTGAGTCAGCTAATAATTCTACACCTGCTACAGATTCTTCGAGATTATCAAAATAATTCATAAAAGTTTCCCTCGTAGCAGCCGCTCTGCTTGGATTAATATTTTGTGCCTTTCTTGTACTAACTTCTCTATTTCGCTTCAAAAACTTTTAATCCCATCAATACCAGGTACTAATTTTTTGAGCTTTAATACTAATTTTTTGAACTTTAATACACGCATCACTCCTATGTAATCCTGTACAAAAAATGCATTTGGCAACATCTGCATTCAATACATTTGTAGCTGTAAAGTGAGTATTTTGAAAGTCAGTATTTAACGGTTTTTTGTTAAAATGTTCCTTGTTGAATTTTAATTTTAGATGACCCATATTATCTGCTAGTCCAAATTCCTCACTGGCTATACTAATTCGTTGCTCATTTTCTACCTCAGCCTGTAAAAATTTCATGAGATTTTTAAGTTTACTTTCAAGAGTGGAACCCCCATCTAAAGACTGACACGAGCCCATATTACTAGTAGACAATAAACAAAAGGAATAACGTTGCCATGTTCTTAAGAGATCCTGAGGTAAACTTGATTCTATCAATGGAAATAACATGGCTGCATATTTATCTGCGTGTATACCTAGAGTATCAAGAGCCCGTAATTGCGTTTCAATTTGATCATACAGCATATAAATATCTAGTTTTTGTTGACTGATAGCATTATTTAGAACTAGTTTCAGTAGTTCTCTGACGTATATCTCAATTTGTATATCCTCTCGCCCAAACCTAGCTTTTAAACTGTCGATAATATTTTTATAATTTTCAGCCCTCACAGGAAAACTTTCTACAAGTTGACGTGCCCTACTACCTGGAAGGGTGGCCTGAATTAAGTATTCAATTTTATCGCTATTATCTATGTCTGAATCTTCATGAATTTTATTAAATTGAGACCAAAAAGCTAACCAATCTCTAATATTGCCATCATAATGTTTAAATTAAATCTGAGGTAACTTAAATTTACGTTTACCTGCCTCGTGATGCGTAGGAACGGACTGACCTGATACACCTGACACAGCATCATCCGCATGCTCCGAGCTTAGCAATCTTGAACATCTTATTCGTAACTCAGTATATCTCTTCAAATAAGCATCTTGAGTGTCCATCTCTGCAGTTAGTTGCTCCTCCGTAGCATCTTCCAGCATCTCTTCGTAAACTTCACCTGCACATCTATGAAGATTCTCGAATTTGTCCTTTAAGCATTCCCATAAAATCTCGATGTCACCGCTAATCGATTGTCCAGAGGTTAGTAGTTTGTCGAGATCGTTTGCTGCTTTAGTGAAACTACATCGCAGTACTTTTGTGTTTTTCTTCTTTGCCTCCATTTATACCAGTGTTCAGAACGTCTTGAATATAAATATGTCGGACACAATCGTACGTTTTGCTAAAAATTACGAATAATACTTCCCGAACTACCGTAAAAGTCCTGTCACGGTCGCCACAAATGTTCTTCGCCTAACCGTTGGCTAGCTACCCGCTCGCCCGGCCTAGACGTTCGAAAAAATTAGGAACAATGTTTTATAGATCAAAACAATTTTATTCCCCGGCAACTCCGGCAAGTTAAACTAATTTTTTAACAATATTTTTTGAAGTCCGAACTATATTTTTCTTATGACATTGACTTGACTACCTAAACTACCTTAAATTAATTACTGGTTCATAACACTTGCTAAGTGATATCTTCTTTTCATTAATTTCATGAACTGCTTTTTCCAAAGTCTCGGTAGTATAGTTCTTGTAAGACCTGCTTCCCAACTTTTTTACGTAAATACGCATTTTAAGTTATAACCTCACTATCAAAAATACGTCCCTTCTAGACAAGCTAACAATAATGACTGGCGTTCGCATACAAAACATGCATTACACACGTTGATTCTTGTTGTTAAATGTTACCCCACGAGGTTAATTATTGTTCAATGTTGCCCCAGTGGCATCATGAAAAGCGCACGATTTTTTAAAGAATATTATTTTTATAAGTAAAAAAATAACCGTTTTTTTATTTGAAATGACATTACTAATAATAATACATTATTCTATATTTACAGCTTTTCGTTTATAGTGTACAGTAAATCTGATGCAGACAAAAGTTTTGAGTGGATTTTTTTCATCATTTTTTTTTCTAAACAAATATAATTTTTTTTTGTTTCGCTAAAGCCGTTTAAACATGAGCTGCGTAGAAAATATAAAGTCCATGGTGTTTCTTCAATGTACAAAATTTATATCACTGTTAAAAATACTAGGGTAAAAAGTTATAAACAAAAATAAAGTTAATGGTAAAATGGTTCAATGTTAGCCTGTGGTTCAATGTAACCCCGTTTTACGGTACATAATATATTATCTTTTAAGTTTTGCTTTTCGAGAATTTAGTCTTGTAAATTTTTAAAACAAATTATATACTAAAAGTCTTAAAGTAGGCTTTAAATTTTTTTTTCACGTGATATGACAATTGACATACCTTTACTGTTTTTGGAAGTTTCTTGTCGAGGAATAAAAGCTAATGATGGCGAATTTAGGGTTGAGCTAGTCAAATCATTGTTTGGTGTAGAACAAACCAATGGTCTGGCTGCTTCACAATTTTTTTCTTTATTACCTAAAAAATGTGTATAGTTTAGAATTTAATATAGAAAGATTTAAAAACTTCAGGTTTAACTCGAACTCAAATTATTTTATAAGGACTCTCGTGCCGACTGGTAAACAAAACTAACATCTCTGGTCTTAAGAATACCTTTACCTGAAATTCATATAAATAATAATTATAAAAATAAACCTACTCTAACCAAAAATCATTTATTTAAAAGTTGGAAATGCTTTTTCTAACTGCAACATATTAAGGAGAAATAAATTAAATATTTGTTAGCAGTATTTTCCTTTACCCCGTAACTCATCAGTTAGAAAAGCCCCACATGCGCAGTCAGGACGGACGAGTCGCACGAATCAGGGGAAGCACGGCAGTCTGGGCAGAGAGATCGAAGGCGAGGTAGCGCGCGCCATAAAAGATTGTATTAAAGTTGGCAATAAATAACCGAGTGAGACAATTAAGACTTTTATTGGGGTTAAAACAACCCTACCGTTAACATATTTACCTTTAGATTGTCTTTCCACCATAATTTCCTTTTCAGGAAAACTTGGAAAATCTAGATTCGAAGACGAAGCATTGGACGATTCAAATGAACTGTTTGGAATTTCCTTTTTTTTTGTTAATTGGTTTTTAAAAGTAATTACTATAAATTGGTTTTTATTGAAAATGGTGATATTCATTGCTGTGCCAAGAGATTTAAAATTGTTGGCAGTGTATATAAATATTTAATCTATACCGCGCATGATTTATTAAAAAAGAACTCCACAAGCTACATATTGGTACGACTACGACGGGAGTGTAAGCGTCAAAACCGCCAGTTGAGAGACAAAAACCCGCATGTGTTGTGTTTAAAGTAAAAATAGTGATCTCACTCAAGAAAGAAAGAGGGGCCCTTCAACATCTCCATCCCCGAAGCAACACCAAGGTGAGTGGAGTTTAATTGCCGAATTTTCTTATTTTTTTTTAATTCCACGTCTTACAATTAATTATACAGTCCACTAATTTGATCTTTTATCCGAACCAAACCTAAATTACGCAACATTTTTTGGTCTCTTCGGCGCGGATAGTTTATTTGTTTTTTTAATTTTGACAAAATTATTAATTAAAAATTTTACATTAAAAATATACCTATATTCAAATAATTTCGCCATTTTTAAATTCATTTGTCGTTATAAAAAACGGTCTAGCCCACTTCAAAATGTGTTAGCATTGTTAAAACCGCGCAAGGCACGTTTTTGCATATCCAAAAGGCAACTCCATCGCATATCCCTCTCTTACTTAAGTATTCTCAAGCAACCGCTATTTTGTCTCTCTTGTTTACATTAAGTACTTTGAATCCCTGAAAAAACAGGGCCGCATCTACATTGTGTTTAACATATTTCAATATGTCTGCCGAAAAATTAAAAAAGGCAAAAGTTTTTCGTCAAATCGAAATCAACCGCGTAAAAGAGCTTTTTGATCTTGCCGAAAAGGCGACAGTTAATAAATCCTTGCATACTGAATTTAAACAGAGATATGCGCAGTTAGCCGCTATGTATGATGAATTTAATAAACAACAAAGTACAATTATGGCTTTAATAATTAACTTAGATGATCAAATTCCATTGGAAGATAAGATGCGTTCTGAATTCGAGCATGCTTATTATTTTGTCAAAACAGTCTTTGAACATATTTTTGAACCCGAATCAAAAGCAACGGACACCGATCCTAACCGTCAAAATATTAATATTCTGCCAAAGATTAAGCTACCAGAAATAAAAATAAATAAATTTAATGGTGATATTAAACATTTTAAGGCCTTTATTGATATTTATGACGCTTTGATTCACAATAATACTTCTTTGACTAATATTGAAAAGTTCACGCATTTACATTCTTATTTGGAAGGGGCCCCCAAGGCCTTAATTCAATGCACACCTTTAACCAGCACTAATTATCTTGTAGCATACAACGCTTTAATTGAACGATATACAAATGACCGCATCCTCGCAACTGCGCATTGGAATGAAATAGAAAATGCCCCGCCCCTTTCGTCAGAAAATCCACATCTTCTTCGACGACTCATCGATATTTTCACTGAAAATATTGCCGCTCTTACAAACCTCAACTATCCTACCCCTCAGTGGGACTTTATTTTAGTAAATATGATACTTAAACGTCTTGATCCCGTCACTTTATCGCGTTTTGAAATGAATCACGGATCATCCGCTTTACCAACATTTAAAGACCTTGTTGATTTCTTAAATAAACAATGTATTGCTTATGATAGTATCGCTTTTTCTACAAATCATAAAAAAGATTCGAGGAAACCTCCCCAAAAACGCCCTCAAATGAATTCACTATTATTAAATACAGCAGAAAACTCTAGAGAATGTCCGCTTTGTAATTTAAATCACAATATTTATAAATGTGCTAATTTTATTGCAAAATCCCCGCAGGAACGTTTTTCCTTAATAAAACAAGATAAATGGTGTTTTAATTGTTTAAGTTCTTCTCACATTTCCGCAAAATGCAACTCAACATTTACTTGTCGCTTTTGTAAGGCCCGCCATTACTCGCTTTTACACTTGAATGGTCAAAATAATCATCATAATCCGCGTCCCCAAGGTTCATTATTCCCGCAACAAGCAAGTACATCCGCATTAAGTTTTCAACCAATAAACTCTAATACTCAAACGCAACAATTTGTTTTACCTTCCGCAAATATTTCTGAATCCGTCCCTATTCAAAATTCACTAGTCGACTCGTTAGCAACCTTTTCAGACCCGCAAAAAATAAGCAACAATACTAATACGAATAAAAATAATTTAAATACAGTATTACTCGGTACCTTACAAATCGATGTTTTGGATTGCCGTGGAAATTTTCAAAATGTTCGCGCTGTTACAGATTCTGCTTCTCAGGCTAATTTTATTTCAAAAGGGTGCGTAAATCGGCTAGGTTTATCGCCGCATAAATTATGTTTATCGGTATGTGGACTCTCAGACATGTCAAAAAATGTGAATTCTGGTGCTGTTCACTGTGTTATAAAACCTGTTGATAGAATTACTCCCAAATTGGATATAGAAGCTGTCATTTTGGATAAAATTTGTAATGATCAACCTACTATTTCTAGTTTGCCCAATAATTTCTCACATGTAAGTAATTTAAAATTAGCAGACAAGCATTTTTATAAACCGGGTGCTGTAGACATTTTACTTAATGCACATGTTTTTTCTCAATCCTTAATCGAAGGGTGTATTAAAGGAAATGAGAATACACCAAGCGCAATTAATACTATTTTTGGGTGGATATTAATGGGACAAATTAACTTGCATACTAATCAAAACATATCTGCTTTGTTTACGTCTGTTGACTCTGTTTTAGACACAACCGTCAACCTTTTTTGGGAACTTGAAGAAGTACGGCATGTAAAAACTATTTCTCCGGAAGAAAAACAATGCGAAAAGAATTTTAATGATACTTATTTCCGCTTGCCAGATGGTAGATATTCTGTTTCTTTGCCTTTCCGCGATAATCTTGAACCTAGTTTTGTTGACAGCCACTCAATAGCTCTTCGTCGCTTTCAGTCACTGGAACGTCGACTCATTCATGATCCGGAAGTCCATAAAATGTATTGTGATTTTATGGAAGACTACCTTAAAGCCGGACACATGGAAAAAATAAATCAAAGTATTAATGATAAAAATGATGATTCATACTATATCCCGCACCATTCTGTTATTAAACTTGATAGTGTCTCCACTAAATTGCGTGCAGTTTTCGACGCCTCCGCAAAAGATAGGAACAATAAATCTCTAAATGATTTCTTATTGATTGGGCCTAAGTTACAAAATGATATTTTGAGTATTTTATTACATTTTCGACTTCATAAATGTGTTTTTACCGCGGATATACGACAGATGTATAGACAAATTTTAATTAATGAATCACATCGCCGCTTTCAAAAAATTTTATTTCGATTTTCCACAAATGATTAGATTCAAGAATATATATTAAACACTGTTACATATGGTGTATCTTCTGCACCATACTTAGCTATACGCACTTTGCTACAACTTGCTGAGGACGAAAAACATAGTTTTAGATTTAGTATCTGACACTTACGTTGATGATGTCGTAACTGGTCCTCAGACGTACGAAGAATGTCGTAATCTATAAGTCCAACTTATTTCTCTTTTAGAAAAGGGTGGGTTTCAGCTTAGAAAATGGTGTAGTAATTGCCCTGAACTATTGTCATGTCTACCCGCTGATCATCTTTATAATGAGTCATTATTTTTTGACAATAAAGAAATAAATCAAACTATTAAAATTCTAGGGTTAAAGTGGAACCCCTTTTTGATAATTTTACCTATTCGGTAGAACCGCTAGAACGTGAATGCACTAAAAGAAATATGTTGTCAGATTTAGCCCGTATTTTCGACCCCGCAGGGTTTTTAGCCCCTTTGAGTTTTCTTTGTAAACAAAAAATACAAATAATCTGGAGCTTAGGCTTAAATTGGGACTCAGTTCCCCCAGAACCTATTGTTTATTTTTGGAAAACAATGAAATCCCAATTACCTGAACTTAAAGATTTGAAAATTCCGCGATATTTAAAACACAATTTAAATAGTTTTTCTGGACTTCACGGATTTTGCGATGCCAGTGAAGCTGGTTACTGCGCTTGCGTCTATGTTCGCATTCATACTGATAAAAATAATTTTGATTGTTATTTAATTTCTGCAAAATCAAAGGTTGCACCGCTTAAACGGATTTCAATACCGCGTCTTGAACTGTGCGCAGCTGTTTTGTTGGCCAACTTAATGAAGTTTACTTTAAGCACGTACAAAGACAGATTATCCTTTTCTAAAATTTTTGCCTGGTCTGATTCAACAGTAACTTTGTCGTGGATTAGATCTTCACCTCATAAATGGGTAACACCCGTAAGTAATCGCGTAACCTTGATTCAAGAAACTCTACCGCCATCTTGCTGGCATTATGTTAATACTAAAGATAACCCCGCTGATTATGGAAGTCGAGGTTTACTTCCCCGTGAGTTGCTTCATTGTGGCAAATGGTGGGTGGGTCCCGAATGGCTAAGTTCACCTCAATCACATTGGCCGGAATCTAATATTGATATTGAAGAAACTCTCGAAGAAGTCAAACACACCGCTTTACTATTGAATATTAATTCTGACGAATTAGATGCACTCCTTCATAAGTTTTCCTCTTTGTCAAAAATTTTAAATGTCCTCCGTTATATATTGCGTTTTATTGCAATGTTAAAAACAAAATCTAAATTTATTGGTCCAATACCGGCGTCTGAATCAGACGCGGCTTTGAATATTTTAATAAAGCGCACACAGATGCTTTATTTTTCGCAAGATATTGAGCTTTTGACAAAAGAAAAATTAACTACAAATTTAACTAAAAAACTTAATCCGTTTTTAGACGCTGATGGAATTTTAAGAGTAGGGGGTAGAATACGTCATGCTGACATCCCTTATGACTTAAAACATCCTATTTTATTGCCGCGTACATGTAGATTAACTGAATTGATAATTCAGGACGCTCACAAAAAATACTTACATCCTGGAAGTCAAACCTTAAAATTTATTTTATCTCAAAAATTTTGGATTTTATCAGCCCGCAGGGTAATACGCAAAATTACGTCTGAATGTATAAAATGTTGGCGTTTAAACCCTAAAAATTTACAACCGCCGATGGGTGATTTGCCCATCAGTCGAATTTCTCAAGTAAAGCCATTTTCACAAGTAGGCACAGATTACTGTGGTCCATTTAATATATTGTTGAATCGTCATCGGGGCGCAAAAACAAGGAAGTCATGGGTTTGTTTATTTGTTTGTTTTGCGACCAAGACGCTTCACATTGAATTAGTGTCAGATATGTCGGCAGAGTGCTTTCTTGCCGCATTTCGTCGCTTTATTGCCCGCAGAGGTAGATGTTCTGCAGTTTTTAGTGATAACGGAACAAACTATGCTGCTGCGAATAAATATATACAAAGTATTATGCAATCAGCTGTCGAATCTGAAAAAATTAGCTGGCATTTTAACCCTCCAGCATCAGCACATTTTTCAGGTCTTATGGAAGCTGGTGTCAAAAGCTTAAAAACTCATTTATACCGCGTAATAGGTTCTCAAATATTGACATATGAAGAATTTTTGACGTTATTAACTCAAATTGAAGCCGTTTTAAATTCTCGCCCATTATGCCCGCTTAGTAATGATCCAAATAATCTGTCATTACTAACCCCGGGGCATTTTTTAACCCTTGAACCGCTCTCGGTCTTATCTGATCCCGACTATAATGGGGTAAATATAAATCGATTAAATAAATGGCAACTTCTCCAGCGCCTACATTCAGATTTTTGGTCACGTTGGAGTAACGAGTACCTTCATACTCTTCTTCAAAGAGGAAAATGGAATCATAAAGATTCACCTATTACTCCTGGTACACTATGCCTAATTAAACAAGAGAATTATCCCCCGCTTGCTTGGCAAATGGCTAAGATTATAGAGTTACACCCAGGTGCCGATGGAGTTGCAAGTGTTGCTACCGTGAAAACAAAACAAGGGTCATTAAAACGACCTTTGGTTAAGTTATGCCCGTTACCCTTGCAATAACGTATGTTTTATTGCAAGTTAGATTTAGAATTGTTTATTCTTATTTTATTTTTTTTATTTTTTTATTTTTTTTAAATGTTGACACATTTAAGGTGGGTGGGAATGTTTGGAATTTCCTTTTTTTTTTGTTAATTGGTTTTTAAAAGTAATTACTATAAATTTGTTTTTATTGAAAATGGTGATATTCATTGCTGTGCCAAGAGATTTAAAATTGTTGGCAGTGTATATAAATATTTAATCTATACCGCGCATGATTTATTAAAAAAGAACTCCACAAGCTACATATTGGTACGACTACGACGGGAGTGTAAGCGTCAAAACCGCCAGTTGAGAGACAAAAACCCGCATGTGTTTAAAGTAAAAATAGTGATCTCACTCAAGAAAGAAAGAGGGGCCCTTCAACATCTCCATCCCCGAAGCAACACCAAGGTGAGTGGAGTTTATTTGCCGAATTTTCTTATTTTTTTTAATTTCACGTCTTACAATTAATTATACAGTCCACTAATTTGATCTTTTATCCGAACCAAACCTAAATTACGCAACATGAACTGTATTTTCTATTTCTTTTAATATGCCTCTTTTCAGGCAAATCTTCTCCATGACTACTACCACTACCAAGATCATCGAAATATTCTGCTTTTTTGCTTTTTTTAAGGCAATTTTTAAATCATCTACAAATATCAGTATGGCGTATTTAAAGGGTAAATAACATAATATTTGGACTTACCATATATTGTCCCAACAGGTTTACTCTAAATGGATGCCAAGCTTCAGTAGGTGTATATCTGTTTCTTATAAAGTCCTGTATTTTGTACCTTTGTGTTTTGGGTGGTGGCCAGAAACATTCCTTTGAAATTGCAATGTACCATGAATGTGGAACACATTCTACTGTATTTTCTTCCAAAAAATTAACTACACACCAAGACATTTCTTGCAGTGTTTTTTTTTAAGAATTAGCTACAATCAGATAATTTTAGACATTTTAAATTTGTAGAAGATTACCAAAAATGAATAAGTAACTAATTATTAGCATGTCATATTATATTGTTTTGTTAATCATACAGACTTTAAAATGCTTTGAATTAAATTGATAACATATTTATTTACATACATATTGTAGGTACCATGATTTGAAATAATTATGATTATTATTATTATTGTAATTTAAATATTCATTTTTCATTTAATTACTACTTGCTATTGATTAAATTACAATATGTCACCAGAACCTTTTGCTTTTAACTTTTGAGTTTAACAATAATAATAATCTTCAAAGTAGGTAGGTATCAAAGCGATTTTAAAAACTGGGAACGAGATAGAAAAATATATATAAATATTACGAACCACCTGAGAAAAGGAAAGCGTGACATTTTAATGTAAACGTTCCCATATTACCTACTATTTGTATATTCCTAGATATTTAAACTACTCTAAGTAAGTAACTAGTTTTTTGCAAAAAGTCAAAATTCTAAGTTTTGAAATAATTACTGGTAGGTATTCATAAACTACACTTCTCGACAACAAAAACCTAGGTAGGTATACTTACTTAAGGCCACATTCTGGAAGTCCTTGCATTACCTGCTAATAAGGCCTATTATCCTATTTGCTTTACAAAATTCTCGCTTAGTGTTCTGGTTAACTGCCCAAACATCCAGGACTTTAACCACAAAAAAATCTCTTTCTTTGCAACATAGTTTATTTGATAATGGCAAGAGACACAATTTTTTTTTAGATATTTAGATGTGTATTAGTGGGATACAAATAAAATCTTTATCTAATGGTAAAACCATAAGTTTTCTATAAATTTGGTCCACACTGAAAATATCAGTATTAGTAAGTCGTCTAATTACACCAATGCCGATATTTGATGATGGTAAAGGTTTTTTAAAAAAATCTTCTTTAAGATATATTTCTCCTATAGCTATAACATTATTGTTTAATGTTACAAAATTTTGAATTTCAACTATTTTTCCATCTGCCATTTCTACAAAACGATCTCCTCTTTTTGCAATATTAATTAAAAAATTTTTATGAAGCATTCTTTTATATTGAGGTGATGTACAATATTGCAAAAGGGGGCCATTATTATGTTCATAAAGAATTGTCTCCCAAGACAGTATTAGAAATAAAATGTTCTTTCTCTGTGATCCTTCGAATTACTTGTTGTAGGGGTTGATTATGCTTACGAACCATTCTCTTAAGGTCTTGCATTAACATTTTCAAAGGGAAATGCACTGAAATTATGAAGAACGCCAAGATTCACGACGCACTGCTTTAAATGAATTAAATTGTGTAGGTTATGTAAAATAAATGAAACCCCATATATCTGAATAGCTTGATTGATAAAGGGTTTCATTAAATTGTTGCCATACTCCAGAAATAATGCATCCTGGCAAAGGTTTTTATTACAAAAAATTATTGTTGCTACACTCAAGGTAAGAAAGTTATAATATTTGTTCGACGGCAATATTCCCTTTAGAGCTACAATACCAGTGTAGAGTCGAAATTCAGTTGCTTTGAACCTTTTACTTTCTGAAAGTGGCCTACATTTTCTAGCAAACTCCTTTGGAATGTAGATATTAAATCTTAACAGCCGTAAATTAATTTTTTCAATATTCGAGTGTCTAAGCTTGTGGGGAGGGGAGGTTTACCAAATATCCAGCCGAAATGCTTACTGCACAAAAATCTTTTAGTAGCCCCTAATAAAATGCAATGCATATAATCAATTGGAATGTTCTCAATCATATTAAATTTAGGAATTTCTTGAAGTATTGTATAGCTAATGTGATGCTCTTCCTGGGAATGCTCACGAAAACTTAAATCTGTTCGAGTACAAGCATTTAAATCAGAGAATGTCATAACATTGTTTACTAGATCCCCTTCCGTCGAACCCTTCGTACAACTAAAATATCCACTGTGACTTTTAATAAATTTAATCCGAAACTCACAATTATAACTGTTTTGAATATTAATTCCGAAGTTAATCAAATTCTGAGCTTCTTTGACAAAATCCGTAAGGAATAAATTAGCATTATTTGGCTTTTGTTTCCCATGATATAGAGCTATTGGAAACACCAGACCAGCTAACTCTTCGACATATTTTACTTCACAAATTATAGGCCAAAATTCTGAACGAGTACTGTGACTTAATGGTAAACCATATACATTTACAGCAAGAAAAAATTTGGATTCATGTGATATAGATAGATTGTGTTTTAAAATTAAATTATTAATAATTGTTATTTCAATACCAAAATAAAAATATTGGCCCCCACAAATATGTTGAACAAGCGTGGACCTTGGCGTTTTTAAAATAGTTCAAGGGTCTGAAGTTACTTCAATACCACTGCTTTTTAAAACATGCAATAAATCTTTAAACGCATTCATTGTTATGTTATTTCTCATAAACCAAAGGGATAAGTTTTGAGAGACTGAATTTTCAACAGGGGTTGTAAATTTAATTTGTTCACATGGCTGCTGGAAAACTGATGTCACTATTAGAACTTTGAGACTCTTGAGAGATAATATCATGTTCGGAGCATGGTTTACGGACTTCTGAAGCAAAATTATCATTGCTTGTATTATTAGAACATACTCCTTGTTGAATAGGGGTCAGAGAAAAAATATTAATGTTTGGATTTTCACAACGATTTTCCGTGGGACTTTCTGAAACTGAACTTGAACTACCGCCACTTCTGAAACTGAACTTGAACTAGCACCACGATAACTTTTTTTTAGACAATAGTGAATACTTCGTTTGTACGGATGTTTATAAGGCATTGCAAAGAATAATAAATATATATAATATAAATATAAAAAAATTGCGTCCTACCGTAACGGCTTTTTTCTTTCGTCCTTGCTCCGCTTGCTCGTGAGTCGTGGTTCGGATCAGTCATTGCATCACATAGAAAAATAAAGGGTTTATTGCATCAGTTATCAGTAACGACGCTGCCAAACAAAATGGCCGTAACGGCGAAAACTCCAATTTTCACTTTGCACTTTCCAGATACAGACGAGCCTTCTCGCCTTTCTCGAATCCCAAGTACTTAGACATAAAAACACTACGCAGAATATTAATTAATATACTCTGTGAAATCACATCACATTTTTTTCATCACCAAATACCCGGAAATACCGCCAAACCAAAAAAAAAGTGCGCCAAGAAAAAAACAACAAAACACGCATAACCTAAGAAAACATTTTTTATTTGGCACTGGCTACTTGTACTTACCCTTCACATCAATGCAGTAAAACGTCTACGTCCTCATCGCCCGCTAACCGAAATATTATTTATTATAAAATATAACAGTAGGTACAGGGTGTCCCAAATTCAAGCCGCATCATGGGGATCTCGGAAACTATAAGAGATACAGCATCTGTCAAATTGTGGCAAAGTTGCGCAATTTCGTACTGAACAATATCGCAAAAAGATATCTGAGCTATCTTTTTTAGTTTTCAAAATTTTTGCAAAAAACTAAAATTTTGAGTTTTTGTTTTTTTTTAAATTGCTCGACTTATTTTATCCGCTACAGAAAAACAGGCACAACATTGTTAAGGCAACTTTTTACGCTCCATTTTGTGACATTTTTGGAATTTCGTTACAACGTTTCGTTTTTGTGGAACTATTATCAACTTTAATTTTTTGAATACAGACCTGCATTTTTTATTTTATTTTTTGATAGCCCTTTAAGCCTTGAATTTAACCATGTACCACACTTAATTATATTTAGACGTTTTGATGTCATTATTACATCTTCAGGAATGTGATAATTATTTTTAAATACGGCCCTGTTGTTAGGTACATAATCTTTTTACCACATACAACATGTAAATGGATCCAGAATTTTATACAAATAATTTACCATATTTATGTTTTTATATAAATTGTAACAAAGTAAAAATAAAACCAAACAACACAAAGGTGGCTATGACAAGAACTTTTACTACTTGATTGTTTGGCTTAATTATCTTGACAACTGCAGTCACCATTTATACTGAATATTATAAATAATAATATCGTGACAACGTTTCGTTTTTGTGGAACTATTATCAACTTTAATGTTTTAAATACGGACCTGCATTTTTATTTTATTTTTTGATAGCCCTTTAAGCCCTGAAATCAACCATGTACCACACTTAATTATATTTAGACGTTTTGATGTCATTATTACATCTTCAGGAATGTGAAATTATTTCTAAATACGGCCCTGGTGTTAGTTGTTAGATTGAAATATCGTTTAGCGGGATTTTGGTGGGTTACAGAATCTAAAATATTTTGTTGTTCTTTCGGCTCCATTCGTGTACCATATTTGACTCTTGGTTTATTAAAACTACCATACTGGGCTAAATTAGTATCAAGCGTAGCAAAATAACTATAATGAGGCTGCAAGCGTTCAGGAAGTCCTGTAAATAACGGTCACAAGAAATTTGTGAATTCCTATTGAAAGAATAATAAACTCGTAACATGTCGCGCTTTTCTAAAGCAGAAAACATAATTTTGCTAAAATATTCAGTATAAATGGTTACTGCAGTTGTCAAGATAATTAAGCCAAACAATCAAGTAAAAGTTCTTGTCATAGCCACCTTTGTTTTGTTTGGTTTTATTTTTACTTTGTTACGATTTACATAAAAACATAAATATAGTACCTAAATTATTTGTATAAAATTCCGAATCCATTTACATGTTGTATGTGGTAAAAAGATTAAGTAACTAACAACAGGGCCGTATTTAAAAATAATTAATACATTCCTGAAGATGTAATAATGACATCAAAACGTCTAAATATAATTAAGTGTGGTACATGGTTGAATTCAGGGCTTAAAGAACTATCAAAAATAAAATAAAAAATGCAGGTCCGTATTTAAAAAAATAAAGTTTATAATAGTTTCACAAAAACGAAATGGTGTAACGAAATTCTAAAAATGTCACAATATGGAGCGTAAAAAGTTTCCTTAACAATGTTGTGCTTGTTTTTCTGTAGCGGATAAAATAAGTCGAGCAATTTAAAAAAACAAAAACTAAAAATTTTAGTTTTCTGCAAAAATTTCAAAAACTAAAAAGATAGCTCAGATATGTTTTTGCGATATTGCTGAGTACGAAATTGCGCAACTTTGCCATAATTTGACCGATGCTGTATCTCTTATAGTTTCAGAGATCCCCATGATGAGGCTCGAATTTGGGACACCCTGTACTTGTATGTTAAAAGTTATAAATTTAGTCATTACTTGTATATTTTCATCGTTGTAATTTAGAACATTTGTTTTTTTCCATTATTAACTATTATGATTGTCACTGTTAACGGGTCTTTAAAAACTGGCCTTAATTTTTGAAGTGAGGAACGCTATACGCACAGAAGTTTGAAGATTAATTCTGTCTCTCTCCCACGGTGTATGAAAAGGAAAAAGATCTAACTAGTAACTATAGTTCGGTAAAGCGGGCGTCGGATCATATACTCATCGTAGCGTCTAGCCAGGACTTCGGAAAGTCGGATTTTCTAGCCCGCGTGCTGTTACTGTATATGCCGCCGGGAGTTTTGATTTCGAAATTTTATTTTATTGATGGATGATGATGGTTTGGTACTCCTTGCTTATTCTCTGACAGAGGCAAAACACAGACAGAAATGTTATGCCTTTTAAAATTGCAGTTTTTTTTTTGGCATCAAGAAATCTGTTAACTGAACGACCTTCCATCCATTCCATGCTGATTCGACACATTCGACTGTCGAATAACTCGAATAGCTACTAGCTACTATCTTTATTGAAGTTTGAAGTTCTGTGGCTACTAATAGTACTAATCGTGGAATGGGAATGAGCAAAAAAATTCCACATTGAATGTATATGCGTAAATATTAGTAAATAATATAGGTACAATCGCAGTAAATTAAATTTTTTTTACTTACGTTAAATTATTCATTAATAATTAGTTTAAGAACATTCTGGGAATAGTCTCTAACAAATATTTTTTAACATTCATTTTTTCTAACTAATTCCCAAAGGTGAAAGGTTCTATACCAGCCAATATTTAGACAAATAAACAAGGGTCTATTGACACTTAAAAGTAGGTCATTGAGTTACGCAACCTGATCCCTAAGTCATAAAAACGAAACGGACTTATTATATACCCTAGGTCATGTACCGATGTTTATTGTGCTTTAAGCTGTCGTCTATCCGTATCAGTCAACTGAAATATTAAGGAGCTTTATACCGAAAATAAAGAGATTCTGATGGTAAAGTGTTTTCGAAAAATCTTTAAAATAATTGGTTTTTGTTTGTTTTCTTTTTATAACGGCCACAAAAGTAAGTGGTCGTGGCCTGCCTTAAATATTATCTTAAAAAATTTTATTTATTTAAAATTGATATATGATTTTAAAATGTAAAGGTACTTTGTTCCATAATACAAGATAAATAAGCACCTGTCCTATGGCTTATCGACTAGATGGGATAGGTTGTGCACTTGAGTGGATACGGTCGTTTGTAATTGATCGCCAACAGTATGTTAGTTTAAGCAACTTTGATGGTAAGTCCAAACGAATGACAGACTCGCCGCCCCTGAAAACTAATATTGGCGTTCCACAGGGCTCCGTTCTGGGCACTGTGTTATTTTTATTATACCTAAATGACATTGATCTTGTGGGACAGGGGGCTCATCGTACGGCTTTTGCCGATGATGTGTCATTCCTGGTTTCAAACAGGTTCTCGAATATCTTGGAGCAGATGTCAAATGGTGTTCTGTCTGAACTTTGTGCCTGGTTTGGGGAGAATTCGATGTTACTAAATGTAGACAAGACCCAGTTTGTTAGATTCCATAATAGACAAAAAACGGATGATAGTATTAATTTATTTATTGATAATAAATCCTTGTGCCAAGTTCAGAGCACCAAGTTTCTTGGTATTCATCTTGACGAATGTTTGACATGAAAGGTACATTGTGAACATGTTATGTCTAAACTTAATTCATCCTTTTATCTGTTTATAAATTTAAGATCTATGTTAGGTAAAGAACACCTAATTATGTTGTACTACGCATATGTAGAATCGTACTTAGGATATGGTCTGACTTTCTGGGGTACTTCGACCCTATTTAAAAATATTTTTGTAAAACAAAAAAAAATCTTAAGGTGTATAGCAGGTGTTCCTAATCGGTATAGTTGTAGAGAGATTTTTAAAAATTTTAATATACTACCTCTTCCTAGCTTATACATATTAGAATTAGCAGTGTTTGTCTTCTGTAATAAGGGTCAATTTGTACAAAACAGGGATGATGTGCACGGTTTTGATACAAGGCATAAAAATAATTTTCGTGCTCCGCACTCTAGAGGATTAGTAGCCTATAATTCTCCTAAATGTCTAGGTGTTAGGGTCTACAATGTTTTGCCCGAAACAATTAAAGATTGTAATAGTATACAATGTTTTAAAAAGTCGTTAAAATCATTTTTAATATCTAAATGTTTCTACAGTTTGGATGAGTTTTTTAATTGTCTGTCTTAACGCTTGTACATGTTTTGTTTATATTGCGTATTGAAATGTTTTGTTTGTTGTTCATTTTTAGATTTACTACCTGACTATTCCCCTACAATTGTAAATTGTCTCTGGAAAAATAAACGATTTGATTTGATTTGAGATTCACTCGGTCTCACGATTTTTACCCGTAAGAACACCTTAACTAAACTAGCACTGTATCATTTATAAGATAATATACTTATTGTACTTAAGCAATAAAAAAACACGTGTATATATATTTAGTGTACGCTTATTATCTAAAATTCAGTAAATATATTGTAATTATATAATTTAAATTTTACTTGATCAAGAAATCCCATTCCACCGTTAAACATGCCTTAAACCCTGCGGGCTAGCAGTTAAAAAAAATTGTTTTCACCGCATTACTGCCTACTTATTTATAATTAGGCATATTTTTTTAAATCAAATAATATAACAATTACCTAATATTAATATTTAGAGTTATAATAATGACAAAGTTAACGCAATGAAATGAAAATTCGCACGAAATTTTGTTTGAAACAATATATCTTACTATCTAGGTTATGAGGAAACACAAAAATTTAACGATTAAAAATGTGCTTAACCCTTTGATGGGCGCGAGCTTAGTGAAATTGTAAAATGAAGTAAACTATGACAATTAGTTTTAAAAGTGATGCAGTTTAATAACCCACCATCATATTCGGATTTTTTTTCTAGTTTTCGAGTTTTGAATGGGGGGAATAATACTTCCCAGTCCCCTATCAATGCCAAAGAAATAAAACTACGTTTAGGGATAAATCTGGCATTTATTACTTTCCATGAAACTTATTAAAACAGGGGGTTAAACAAAGAGGCACAAGACATCCTGAACATGTAATTCTGGTTCTCTTTTCATGAGCGGCTGTGCTACAGCGACGGCATCTTCTATAAGATTTTTGTTTATTTGGAAAATGAGTACCAACACCACTAAGTCTGACTTCTTCAGGAACCCTTCTTTTATTAGCCAAAAAGTAGACTGGCTTATTCCTAGTCTTTTTCGGCGAAAATCCTGCAATCAGCTGCCTTGCTAGGCTTAAACGAAATTGAAGCTGATCATTAGCTGAACCATTGGATTTCATTAAAATGTACGAGTTTATTATCGCCAAATCAAGAAGGTAGTAAAAAATTCGAAACCACCATTTAACACTTCTTCTTCCAATTTCATAACGTTCCCTCAATTGGTCAAATCTGTCGACACCACCCATTATGTTATTATACTGTGCTACAACTCGGGGACAAGATACGTTGATCTTCTGTCCTTTTTTATTTTTTCGTAGAACATGAATTGTATCTGCGGGAGAAAAGCACGACGATATAAAAGTTACAGGGTTATTGTCCATCCACTTGACAGCCGCTATACACCCTTTGGTCTCAAACATAAACTCCCCTCTTGAAAGTTTCGATTTTGCCTTCATCTTTGATGGTAGACCTTTTCTATTTGATCTTACAGTTTCAGCAGCGTAGATTCCTTCTGTTTTTAATTTTTTTACAAGTGAGTATGTGGTGAAAAATTGTCAAACACTACGAAACAGTCTTTGTGTTGTATTTCCAGTGTAAGTTGTAAAACTACTCGTTCACCAAGTAGATTTGAACCTTTGATGCCTTCTGATTTTCCCACATAAATATCAAAACTGTAAATGTAACCAGTCATAGAGTCAGCAAGACACCAGACTTTATAGCCCCACTTGATTGGCTTTTTTTGGTATATACTGTTTTGTAAAGGATCTTCCCTTGAAAGGAATCATAGATTCGTCTACGGCTAAAACTGAGGAATGGTTATATGATGATGAAATCGTCTTACGTAAACTTTCCAAGAGAGGTCGAACTTTATGTAATTTATCATATCCTTCACTACCCTTTTCTAGGGCTGTTGTATTGTCGTTAATATGAAAGTTTTCGATACGTTTTTTATATCTTTTTGAATTCATTATTTGAGCTACACATGGCACTGATAAATATGGATCACTAGACCAGTAGTTTGCTACACGTGGCATATTATGAATTCCCATGAGTATCATCATGCCGAAAAGAACTTTAATTTCTTGGATTGTTGTATCTGTCCAATTTTTTGTACAGGGTGTCCAGTTTTCGACACTTTTGACGGGTATCTCAGTTATTAGTACAGATAGAATGATGCGGTTTTCGCAAACATTTGTCACTTTTTTGTGAAACAAACGATGCCCTTAACGGATTTATCATGGCCATCTTGGTTTTTGAGATACAGGGCGAAATTGAAAACGGTGCATTTTCAGACACCCCTTGTATTTTAGTTATCTTATACCTTATCGAAAATATAAGAACAGTGTGTTATACAGTTTTCTACGTAGAATCCAGTGGCGTATTTAGTATTTTTCCAGATATCCCCATTTTTGAGAAATATACCAAAGTTATGTTTTTTTAAATGGAACGCCCTGTATATTTTTTCATATTTGCATTCTGCTTACTGAGAGCTTTCCAAAAATATATAACAGTTGGCACTTTGTTTTAAGAGGAAGGTTAAAATTCATATTTTTTAAATAACAAGCTTTAAGGTGACAGTAGGCCGTGTATTTTATTTTAATAAAAATAAATTGACGATACACTACACCAGCTATACTCTAAGTGTGTTCCGCGGAACCCTAGGGTTCCGCGATACCTCTGTAGGGGTTCCTTAAGAATTTAGAAAAAAAATCAAAACACCTCTCTCTGGTCGAACGTTTTGACTCCGCGGCCGCGCGTAGGTATATTTATTTATTTATTTGTATTTGTATAAACATGTGTTACAATAGCTGGTACAATATCTCATAAGTTTGGTATCAACAAGTATACTTGTATACTTGTGAGCGCGCATAAAAGCCGCCTCTGAATTGTTTATAACGCTATTTTTATATTTCTCTTTTTATTTTTGCTTTTTGTTTATCAAAGGCGCCGACTCGAGTATTTTCGAGAATATTCGATATCGAGTCTAGGACTAAGTATAAAAGCGGCGATCGCGCGTCGCGCCTCGTCAGTCAGTTGACGATTAGCGTTCGGAGCGATAAGTTCCTACCTACCTACTTACAAGCTCGCTAGCGAGAAACTAGTGTTCATTGTTTTACTGCCTGCTGTATTCTGTTGTCTCAGTTTTATACATTTCTTCATTGTACTAAACTTAGTCTCTTATACGCAGTAACGATTGTGCATTATTTAGACCCCACCATCCTGACAATATTTGTAGATCTTAGGTAATGAGGTTGTGATGCAAACAGATTGGTCTGATCTACAATTGAGGCGATCATTTCATCAGTAAAAATGGTTAAAACGTAATCAATTGCTTTGGATTTTTTATCAAAATCATACTTTGGAGTTGGTTTTTTATCATCAAATTTAATATTAAAGTTATCAAAATATTCGGTGTTTTTGCCCCAGTCTTCTTCCTCCTCTGAAGAATGGTTATCTTCGGATGGTATCTGTGTGTCGGTTTGTGTAAAATATTCATCTTCCAAATCAAATTGGCCTTCGGGTACTTGGGGTGACTGCTGGGTAAAAGTTGGTGAAGTTAATTGATTTACTAGTTGAGGATTTTGTACACCTTTTGAAGTGGAAGGTTGCTGAATTGAATATCTGGCAATTTTAGTTGTTGTTGGCGTCGAATTTTGACAAGGCAAGGGTACCGGGCCTGAATGAGGTGAGTGCCGTGGGCTTGATTGTGGTGTTCTGGAAGCAGATAAATCAGGAATTATTTTATCAAGTTCCTCATATTCATCAGTAGCACCCTCATCTCCTTCTTCTTTGGAATTTTCCTCATTTTCTGGCAAACTGAAATAATATTCTAGTGCAGCTTCAGCTTGTTTCGGATCATTGATATCTCAAGGTTGATTCATCTGCAATAAATATGGAAAAAAAGATTAATAATATTACTAATACGATGCAAATCATAGGAAAAAAAAGTTCAACCAAAAGTTTAAAATAACCAAGTCGTTGGGCGGTGGGAAGCATAGTTCCCATTGTTGCGGAATCGTTAGTTTGCAAGGAACTATCAGATGGCGTTAGTCATAATACCTAATATTCGAGCGTCGAAATGATTTGACAAAACTGAAAGCAATTTGATGGTAAAAATGAGCACTCTCAGGTACGCTGCCCATTCGTAGGCCGCGCCGAGACCGTCTAATTGCTTGCTGTCGGGTCGTGTCAATTTAATAAATTCACGGGATTCAGGGGAAATTTTATGAACGTTGTCAGGAAAAGATTGATAAAATTGAACTATTTCAGCTGCCAAAATATTTTTACGATTAAAAGTTTTCGGGGAATTTTTTGAGAATTTGCATTAATTTGTCAGGAATTTTTTGGGCATTTTTACAGCTTTCTGCTGACAATAAATTCGCGATACTTGAGTTATTGGTTAACAAGATTCGCAGACACTAAAGGTTATTTCTGGGCAACGGGGCGTGCAAATGTCAGGGGCTTTGACGTCGCCATTTGGGAGGGGTGTTAGTGGACTGGCGATACACGGTTGATCGTGAGTCAGTGGTGGTTTTATGTGTTGAGGTTGTTTGTGAAATGCTTTAATTTCAGGAAATGACAAGTTTTATGTTACGGGAAAAATTATTCACATTAGGTGGAATAATTTTTTGAAAGTAAATCAGATTATATACAGGGTGTTCATTATTTCAGGGGTACGTTTTGGCAGAATGATTTAGTGCGCGATTGGGTTTCAATATTTTTTGGTCGATAACAGGGTTTATAAAATGTTGATTGTAAAGTAATACATCTAAAGTTAGGGTTTTAATTTAAGGGATTTTGTAACTTGTTGGTTTTGATGATTTATTTTTTCTTATAAATAAATTAACTTTTGTTGTTTTAAATTCGTGATAAGTGATAACATTTCATACAACCCTTCACAATCGTTTTTGCTAATGACATCCCGGAGACGATCCAAAATCGTTGTCGTACACTAGCTAATAGAAGCTGTGGACTAGCATGCTGCAATTGCAAATGCTCATGCCTTAATATCAGTTTACTTAAATTATGTTTCTTATCCAACAATAAAGGATGTTTTCCCTTATAATTAGTAATTAGTGATGATTTTTTGAGACGGCCTCCTACCCTTAAACCATTATCATCTAAAAATGGAGTTAATAATAATAATCGATTTGATTAAGGAATAGACTTATTACCCTTTAATAAACTTAATTTCTTTAAAAAACTTTCTTACTGAGATAGTTTTACCACAAATAATTCTGCAAGATTAAATTCCGTCGCTGTGATAGGACAGAGGTTTTTTAATTCAACACCAGATTTTAAATTATGAATAAATCGACGACATCATGCTACAACTCTTACTAATTTGTTTTAACTTTAAAACTTATTAAATATTGAACATAAATCATTTTTCACTGAATTAAAAACCTTGGCATTTTTTTTTTTATTTCAGGAATCTCTAAAATAGGAGGCAAATCGAGAAATTTAGGTTTTTTAATATTTGTTGACAAAAATGATGGACCATTAAACCATGTTTGACAATGTTTTAGCTGGTCGGGTAAAATTCCTGTACTTCCAATAGCAGCAGGATTTTCTTTTGTATTAACGTAATTCCAATTATCAATATTCGAAGATCTTTGAATCTCTGCTACACGATTACCTACAAAAACTTGAAGGTTTACTGGATTGGAATTTAACCAATGCAATACAATTTGTGAATCGCACCAATAGTAAGATTCAAACGAAAAGATAACTGAATTTAAAATGTTTTTCATTTATTGAATCAATAATAAACTACCACAGAGTTTTAATCTAGGAATCGTTAACATTTTAACTGGGGCCACCTTAGTTTTTGCACATAACAACTGTAATGTGATCTTCTGAATCAACACATTTTACATAGACTGTAGCACAGTATGCATGCTAGAAGGCATCACTAAATCCATGAAGCTCTATCACAACAGGGTTATCACATAATACAAACCTTGGAATTCTTAAATCATTTAATGATTCAAGTTTTGATTGAAACTGTCTTCACTTAGCACCCAATTCGGACGGAATTTCTGAATCCCAATCCAATTTTAACGACCAAAGCAACTGAATCATAATCTTTACTAAAATTATACAACAACTAATTAACCCTAAAGGATCATAAATCTTAGCAATTGCAGACAACATTGACCTTTTTGTAACAACTGAAGGCACATTACTGTTCTTTACCCGAAAACTAAAAATATCAGAGTTATTGGACCATTGTACTCCCAATGTTTTAATTGATTCGTTATCTCCCAAAGTAAGAACTTTAAGAGAGTCAGAATTATCATTAAAATGAGTTAAAATGTGCTGACTGTTCGAAACCCATTTTCTTAAATCAAAACAAGCAGAATTTAAAATTTTAACAATCTGGTCACAAGTTTTAATAGCATCAGTTTCATTAGGAAATCCAGTAATCAAATCATAGACATAAAAATCTCTTAATATAATCTCTGCTGCCTTAGGATAATTTTCCTTGTTGTCAAAGGACAATTGTTGAATACAGCGCATAGCTAAAAATGGTGCACTAGCTGTGCCATATATATATTTCTCCATAAAATTTGTTGCATATCCCTATCATCATGATGCATTAGTACAATCCTGTACATTTTACTAATGTCAGAAACTACAACCGCTGTATGTTCCCGAAATCGAAGCAAAATACTTACAATATCATTCTGAATAGCTGGACCTGGATATTAAATATTGTTCAAGGACTTTCCATTGCTAGAACAATACAACACGAAGCTTGCTTGTCAGACTTTCGTTTCGAATAATTCCATGATGTGGCAAAAAATAAGAAGGTTTGTTCAAATTCAAATCAAAATTGAGCGACATACGTCCCAAATCTTTATACTCGTTAATGAAGGCAGTATAATTTTTTTTATGTCCGGGTTTCTTTTAAATCTTGCCTCAAGATTTAATAATCGTTTTATAGCGAGAGGCTTTGAATCACCCAATGAAGAAGAATCTTCCCTCCACGGAATTTTGACAATAAATTGACCATTAAGGGCCCTAGACATAGAATTCTCATAATGTTCTTCACAAAAGATGTCCTCGCTTGAATGCAGAATGGAGACATTAGGCTCTTCCACAGCCCAGAATTTCTGTAACTCGTCGTTGTCAAATTGTTGTAACGGCTGTACAGAAAAATGACATTTCACCTTATTTTTTATTGGGTTTGATAATTTTCACGTAACAATATACCCCAAGACGGTATTTTAAAGAGAAAGTGAATTTCTTCCTAGGTCAATTTGATCTTCTGACAAAATGCTCCACAATAAACTTGCATCAAGAAGCATATCAATTTTTCCATTGACATAAAATGAATCATCCGCTAACAATACATTTTCAGGAATTCTTAAATTTGAAACGTCTAATGTATAGGCTGGTAAATTATCTGTTCTTTTTGGCACTGCCAAGCAATTAATTACTGAAGAGAAATCATTAAACCTCGAACTAATTGTGACTTGACACTTTCTGTTTAAACAATATAACGAATTATTTATACCTTTAACACAAACATCAGCAGCCTTTGTATCCACATCAAGAATATTTAAAACATCTTCACTGATAAAGCAGGACTGACTTCCTGAATCTAAAAGTACACGCGCTATACAGGGTGATTCATTAAGGGTGGCGACCGGCCATATCTCGGAAACTACTAGGCATAGAAACTTGGAGAAAAAAAAATTATGATTAAAGCGGTCATGAGAAAATTCTGGAAATTACTTTTAAGTTCCTATTTCACCGCAAGGGGGCACAATTAAATTTTTTTTTAATTCTAAATTTCTCCGAAATTTCCCATATTAAGGTATAACTCTGATTACATCATCGAAAAGCTTAGAAAATTCTGCATCATTTTGGTTTAAGGCTCATTGGCGTACCGGCCTTGATAAGAGTGGGGGAAGCTATTGAATGTGCAAACATTAAATTCGCTGTAACTTGTAAACGACCTATCCGATTTTACTAAATTTAAGCTTGTTTGGAAGGGAAAGGAAAGTATCTTCAATTGCCGTATCCAATAGTACACGATAGTGTTTAATAAAATTGCTAGAGGGCGCAATTTGTAATAATAACAGTTTTTTCGATTTTATCCCGGAAATTCAAATCATACGGTATAACTATGACATCATAATCGAAAAGTAGATAAAATTTGCAAGAAAAGATGTAAGACCGCAGTTCGATATCTTTGTTCGTTTCAGAGTTATTGCCAAAACAATAATTTTTAATACAAATTGCGCCCTCTAGCAATTTTATTAGAAATTATCTTGTACCATTCGATACGAAAATTGAAGGTACTTACCATTCTCTTCCAAACAAGCTTAAATTTAGTAAAATCGGTTAAGTCGTTTAGAAGTTACAGCGATTTTAATGTTTACAGTTTCACTTGATAAGAGTGGGAGAAGCTATTGAAAGTGTAAACATTAAAATCGCTGTAACTTCTAAACGACTTATCCGATTTTACTAAGTTTAAGCTTCTTTGAAAGAACCTTCAATTGTCGTATCTAATGGTACAAGATAGTTTCTAATGAAATTGCTAGAGGGCGCAATTTGTATTAAAAATTATTGTTTTTGCAATAACTCTGAAACGAACAAAGATATCGAACTGCGGTCTTCACATAGTTTCTTGCAAATTTTATCTACTTTTCGATTATGATGTCATAGTTATACCGTATGATTTGAATTTCCGGGATAAAATCGAAAAAACCGTTATTATCACAAATTGCGCCCTCTAGCAATTTTATTAAACACTATCGTGTACTGTTGGATACGGCGATTGAAGATACTTACATTTCCCTTCCAAACAAGCTCAAATTTAGTAAAATCGGATAAGTCGTTTAGAAGTTACAGCGATTTTAATGTTTACACATTCAATAGCTTCCCCCACTCTTATCAAGGTCGGTACGCCAATGAGTCTTAAACCAAAATGATGCAGAATTGTCTAAGCTTTTCGATGATGTAATGAGAGTTATACCTTAATATGGGAAATTTCGGAGAAATTTAGAATTTAAAAAAAAAAATTTAATTGTGCCCTCTTGCGGCGAAATGAGGAACTTAAAAATAATTTCCAGAATTTTCTCATGACCGCTTTAATAATAATTTTTTTTTCTCCAAGTTTCTATGCCTAGTAGTTACCGAGATATGGCCGGTCGCCACCCTTAATGAATCACCCTGTATAAGATTTTCCAGTCTTATCGTACACCTTGACCTTGGCTGTACTCAGTAAAACATAATCATTACCAAAATAAATGTTATTTGCTAAGACCAAAGATGGTTTTTGTGAATTACTTGAATCATTAAGGTTTTCGCTTGACAGCAATATATTTACTCTTTCATCTGAGCGTGTAGCCAACTTATTGGTATTAGTATTAACATTGTTCATGTTCATATCTCCTACTTTATTTTCATGCAACAATGTGTTTTGCTCTACAAATCTTACAACCCATTTTCTGGCATTTATAACTGAAGTGCCCTGTGCATAAGCAATAACAGCATAATTTTAAACCCTTTATAGTGCCCCAGCGTTGGGCTACAGACATTTTAAGGAATTTTTCACAAGTATAAATCAAATGTTTTTGTTTGCACAAATTACATCGTTTTTTTAATTTCATCATGTACTAAAAACGATCTTGAATATTTCTTATCCTTATTATCAGTGCCGGTTTAAGGTACGTTTGCGCCCGGTGCTACTTGTAAGCATCGCCCTTCGTATTCCTAGTTTGCTACAGTCTACATTATCTTAGTCCTATCACTAATACATTTAGGCACTGAGTGAAAATATATTACTTATAATAAAAAAAAACACAAAAATAAATATTTTGCGCTTAAAAGCAATAAAAAAAACAAACGCAGCAATATATTTTCTCCAACTATGTTCTCAAAATCAACAAGG
This sequence comes from Polydrusus pterygomalis, assembly GCA_963969555.1. Taxonomy (NCBI): domain Eukaryota; kingdom Metazoa; phylum Arthropoda; class Insecta; order Coleoptera; family Curculionidae; genus Polydrusus; species Polydrusus pterygomalis. Next base: position 87,540,737 of record OZ018379.1, read on the forward strand.
TCCAAATAAATATATTTACATCAAAAAAACAATACTTCTACATCATGCCCAATAATGCAATAAATTGACATTTTTTACTAATATCAATAATAATATATTAGAAACTTTGGAAATTAAGAAATAATCACAGGTAACATATTAGTTTTGAAATTCAGAAGAGGAGTTTCATTCAGTTTTACTTACAAGAGCCGCTTCTTTGCTTTTAAATTTGAAAAAATTTGTATTACCTGGTTAGCGTCAACAGTTTCTAAAATGTCTGAATTTATTGAAAATATGGTTAAGGAATTCAGTTTTTCTTCAGCAATTGAATTTCTAAGATAGGTTTTAACTCGTTTTAGAGTGGAAAATGACCGCTCCCCGCTATAGCATTCGTAACCATTACGGGAAAAAAATACGAAGGCATACACAGTTATATTTAGAAAAGAACATGTTAATTTATTTTGCAACAATTTAACTAAATCTTTGGGTATTCAACTTCTTATGACTTAGTTCGTTTCTTCTCTACTTTAAGATATTTGTTCTGGAAATTTTTTTATTGACGATTAACTGTGTTTCAGGGCTTCAAGGGCATCAAATCAGTTGTATGTAGATGCAGTAAAGAACGTGTAAATTCCTTGCGTCATCATAAAAAACGCTGTAGATTCCAAGCAGCAGTCTGCTGCATTTTGCACACCTAAATAGTAAATGCTAAGGTTTTTATTTTAGCAAGCTCTCTCCGCGCACCGCCCTTATAAGATTTACTGCCCGGTGCTATAGCACCCAATAGCACCCATGTAAAACCAGCTCTGCTTATTATCCCTAGCTTGATTTATACCACTATTATTTGACCAACCATTAAGTTCTATTGTTTCTAAAAAATAAGCACGTTTTTTTAAAAAATCAAAAAAATCATTTAAATCAGGCAATGACTTATCACATTTTACCTTTTCCCACTCTAATGAGCTTGTTTTATCTAACTTAATTGAAATTAAAGGAATTACAATCGCATCCCAACTTTCAGTGGGTAATTTAAGTGTTTTTAAAGCACACAAATGTTTTTTAACATTATCTATCAAATTTCGTAAACCGGTTGCAGATTCTTTACTTAAATTATCAAGATCAAAAAGAGCTTTCATATGATTATTTACCAACATACGTGAATTGCTAAAGCGATTGTATAAAGTTTGCCATGCATTATTATAATTTTGCGCAGAAAAATCTAAGCTTTGAATAATCTTTAAAGCGTCATTAGTCAAACTTGCACGTAAATAGTGATACTTCTGAATATCTGTAAGACTTTTATTGTCATGAATCAATGCATCAAAGGTATCTTTAAACTCAATCCACTTTAAATAATCACCACCAAATATAGGTAATTTAATCGGCGGTAATTTTACACCTTCTAATGCGCTGTAACTTTTTCTACAAGGTACCGCTCCTACCGGGGATCCTACACTATCTGAATCCCTAGATCTTTGTTTTAGAATTGTTTTAGCAACAGCCATTTTTCTGGAGAAAATACTCTCAATTTTTTCTCTTTGCGCATACTCTTCTTGCATAATATTATCATTACAATTTAGCTCAATTAACATTTGAACTTCATCAAATTCTGCCAAAATATTCTCTGCTCTTTGAACATTCAATTCTAACTCAGAAATACTATCATCACTTAGATCAATAGCAGTTTTAATAGACTATAAATTTTACAAACGTGTTTAAACGTTGTTCAATTATAGCTCGTTTTCGGTACAATTGTTTAAATTCAACAGGTTTTAGAGGCATTTTGCAAATAAAAATAAATTGAAATCAAATAATTTTATCAAAATCTATCGATTTTAATGGTCAAACAATCTGCAAAATATTACGCGTACACTTGTACACAATCAAAAAATCAAACCTTGTAGGTACTAATCTACAACACTTTTATATATAAATCAAATCAAATCTAATTAAATGGCACTTCATCAATAAATACCTAGTACCTACTAATAATTAACACACACAATACCTGACCAGGTACCCATTTAAATAATCATTAATCTATCAATAACCTTGAATAAATCACACTCAAAATATTTTCAAATCAAATCAATCAAAATCAGTTCTGAAATCAACTCTGTAATTAAGTAACTCAAAATCCGAGTCAAAAAAATCTAAAAGTATAGAGAAATCAATTTTTTTTTTAACGATTTTACCTTTAAATTCAAACAACTACTAACAAAATCGAAACCACTTTTGTCGGAACACAGGAATCATTTAAAAGGATATTTTTACATTTGTCCTCTTACTGTACCGACCATAAGCTGGCTTGTATCAAATATCGCTGAGCAGCAATGGTTTTCTTGACTCGCGGAATGACGGCGTCTTCACAGGTTCAAACAAAATCCAACCAAATCACGCACGCACGTCCGACGCGAATGGCCAAAATATGGTTACAATCGGTATAATGGACTGTATAATAATAATAAATTTAAACTTTAGTACCTTTGATAGATTAATTTTTATTTCTTATTTCGTTGACATATTATAATATATATTAATAATTAATTTTTTTATTGACATTGGCATTTTCGTCCTGGTCTGCTGGTATCCAAAAAAGGTAGCTATTCTCAAAGTTAATTGTCCAGATACTTTCTTGATGAATCAGCCCTGCAATAATGGCTCTCGTAGATTGGAATGGTTAAAATATGATCTTTAACCAATTTAATATTATCTTCAGTAGTTTTATTTAATGGCGCAGCAAGGCCTCGTAAGTCATTATGTGGCATTTCCAAAAACGAAGAACTTTTATTTTGAACAACATCGGTTAAAAACCTTTTTGTCTCATTAAAAGTTTTCAAAATGCAACTTTGGCAAACCGGTACTAGTTTACCATCTATTGGCAAAAAGTACTTATGTGAAACTAACCTATTTTTATGTTTCTTGCCAACTGTTTTACATGTGCAGCTAATTTTCCAAATGTTTGCGGCGTTTCCCCTAGTAAATGAAGTAGAAAAAATCCGTCAATTATAGTACAGTCGATATTGCTGGGTAAAATAGCAGTAACCTCTTTTTTCAGAACTTTAAAAGACTCGACTCTTCCGTTTTATTAATGCTACCATCTATGTGACATAGTGAAAGTGGAAATGGCGTTAAAGAAAAACATAAGATACTTGTAAGATCGATTTTATTCTCTAATGATAATGCCAATATCCGACTAACCAAGTTGCGTTCAAACCAAATTTCAATAATCTTTCCATTTTCTTTATTTTATTTGGACTTGTGCTCTGAGGCAAATGTCCATACTTCCTGTCTCTTAATGGTAGCTTCAAATCTTTGTGAATCCACTGAACATTATTGAATAAAATTGTTTCTGCGATTATCACCAATAGATTCAATATTAATTTAACAAATATTCTTTAGTTTTTTCATTAGCAGATTTTCCAGTGGATATATTAAGTGCGATAACAAATATAGAAATTTATTACATACATACCGCACAAATAAAAAAAAAAGCAAACTAGTGGTGAGGGAAGCATAAATTGGGAGTACTTTGACATTCTGTTAGGTCACAAAGAATCATCCTATCCTTCTGAAGTAAATATAGGTTCTACAATGAATTTTGAAAATGAAAGTTCAAACAATGAAGAGGTCGATATGAGTATTTATAATGATGAGGGTAATGGTGTGAAACAAGATAATAACAATATAACTGAGAATAGAACTATCGAAAATGTTAGGGGAATTCAACAAACGAAAAAAAGGAAACTGGACATTTTATCAATTTGCAGATACTTGTTCCTGAAAAATAAAAGACAGGAAGAAGTAGAAAAAAGCAAAGAGATTATAAAGCGACAAAAGTGGGAAGAAGAAAAGGAATTACGAAAACTAGAGATGGAGGCTATTAAGTCATTATCAGAGGCAATTGGCCGATCCAGTCAATAGAAGATATATGTCACAGTTTTTTATCAAAATGTTTTTTATTAGTTTTAGTGTTATTTAGTTTTTTAGGCACACTTAAATAAATGCTGTTATGTTTATTGGTTTCTAAAACCTTAAAGGCTATTTCGTTTGGGATTAAAATAGTTATCTGTTGTTTATAGTAACCCTAAACTTTATATTTATGAGAAAGCAATGTTTAGTTTATTGTTATTTACTTCGGTACCATTAAACTAGGATTTGTTCTTATATGTTTGCAAAATTAAAACATTTCTTTTAGATTGATTTGATATTACTGTTTCTGAGCAAGTTTAATTTAGGTCTGGTGATATTTGAAAAATATATGTACTTTAGTTCTGATTCAACGTTTTATTATTTCATTTACGCAGTTTATATTTCTATAACTACTTAATCTAAAACAATTACAATATTCATTATTTCTTCTCTTTTTCTTCGAGCCTGTAAGAGTCTTAGATTCTACCTCCTTCTCTAATTTCTTGTTGAAATTCATGCTCTTCTACCTGTATTTCGAAGTCCATGTTGTCTACAAAGTCATTACATTCCTAAGTTATGTTATGTAAAATACAAGCCAGTAAAATATAAAATTTGGCATATTTAATATTTTTTAGGTCTGAAAACTGCAGTCATCTTTATCTTCCTTTCAATAAACCAAATGCCTGTTCGATGAGCACCCTAGTAGGGGAGAGTAGGGAGACTTGATCCCTTTTTACGTTTTATGATTGTAATTCAAACCTTAGAAGACACATTCAATTTCTGTGAACTGCATTTCACTCTAGCAACATTGCCGCCAGTTTCAACACTCTTTCGGCCGTAAAATATTTATTCATTACCAAGCAAAAACCTTTTTACAGGCATGCTGTAGCGGGGATCAAGTCTACCCCTCTCAGGGAGACTTGTTCCCTGTTGCTGGGAGAGTTGATTATGTCTGCCTACTGTAAAATTTTAAAATCATTTCCACTAATAACTTGTTTTGCGTCTAGTCATTTTATGAAGAGAGTTACAACTGGTAAATAGTGAACATAGTTTTAATGAGTTAACATGTTTATTACAATATTTTACTTATATTGTCAATGAAATGGAAAAGTTTAACCGATGGAAACATTAGGAAATTTTATTTTAAAATTGTAGTACCCACGTCTAATGTACGGCACTGGCAGAATTGTTTTTACACTGCCTCTTGCTACAAGCCCCTCGTCTCTAGTAGCTGGAAAGTGAAAGTGCTTTTTTTTCTTTTTAAGAAAATTCACAAATATTTCAGAGGCTGATTCATCAACTTCCGTTACTTCTCCCCAAAATAAGTTTTTCTTTTTCGGCCAAATTCGACAAACACAAAGTCTTTAATGCTGGGATTACACACCTCAAAGAATTCGGTCTCATCGACTTCAGAAATATCAGACCCTCCAAATGGATCAATATCGTCCAAGCTGTTGCCGCTAGCCTCCCAAAAATCTTCATCTTCTGAACTGTCGCTCTCTTTCTTCTCATTCTCTTTCTTTTTTTTTAGGTCTACTTATCCCGAGATTTTCTCCTTTCTTTGTTAAATTCTTTTTAACACTTGACGCCTTTTTTTCACGTTCTACACGTTCTGCTTCCAGCTCGACTTTCTCAGGTGTCTCGGTTAGAATTCTGCACTTACCACGCTTGCGGCCTTTTGTTTGATTCTCGACCCTCGGCGGGGCCTTTGGGAATGGTCGAATTTCTATTGGAGAGACCGCTGATGATGTAAAATTAGTAGTTGGCAATGGTTGAAGCTAACCAGATGACCCGGGGTCAGAACTAAATGACTCTGATGGTGCTGAAGATAATTCTGGAAGCAATTGATCTATGGTTTCTTCCATGGGCTTTGGCCTGTCAGTCACCAAACTTGTGTAAAACTCATCATCTTTAAAAATATCAGATAAATGGGGAAATGCCAGATACTCGGAAGCCACTTAGGATGTTTGCCGGTGAAAAGCCTTGGGATAAGCTTGCCCAAGAAGGCCTGCAATATCATAAATTGTTAAATTTTTCCCTGGATGATTAGTTATCCAGTCAGATGCAGCAGAGTTGTAGTATGTCTTAAGTGGTCCAAAAACAGTCCGATCCAGCGGCTGCAGCTTATGTAAGGGGTGAGGTGGCAGCGTTAATAGGACCAGACCGTTGGCTCGGGCAAAATCTATTACTTCAATATTAACATGACTATCATGATTATCAAGAATAACTAACTGCTTGTTAACCAGGCTGCAATTGGAATATTTTTGAAAATGGCCTAGATACTTCAAAAAGTTTTCTTTTGTCATCCACCCAGATGGATGAGTAGCTCCTGTAGAGCCAGGTGGTGCTCCTTGAACCATGCGGTCTTGCCAGTTAACTCGTGGTAAATTTAGAAATGGGGGAATATGATTTCCGCAGGCATTTACTGCAGAACAAAATGTTACAAGCTGCCTTCTCTCGCCCGACGTGACTTTTGATACTTGTTTAACACCCTTCTCGCCGATGATTTTCAAAGGTCTATGAACCGTTGTCACACCCGTTTCATCAAGATTCCAAATTTTTTCAGGTGTAAAATTATGTTTTTCAATTGCAGTTCTAAGTTTCTCAAAAAAGATGTTCACTGTATGTTTATTAAATGCTGTACTACGAGCTAGGCTAGTCGGCTCAGGACTTCGTAGAGACAGACTGCTGTTCCTATCCATGAAGCTCCTTGCCCAATCCCGACCTGCTTTTTTATTCACATCCTACGAAGAAGGAATTTTCTTATCATTCGCTTTGGCAAACTCATATGCAAGTTCTCGAAACTTTATCAGATTTAAACCATAATTCAGACAAGATGCATGAAGAAGGTAGTCAGCAAGTTGCCTTTCTTCTTCACTAGTAAAAACTTGTGCTTTTGTAAACCCAGGCAAGCGCTCTTCTCCCCTTCTAACTGTCCTCTTCAGTGTCATCACATTAATTTTAAATCTTTTTGCAGTGCCTTTGTATTATGCCCCGTCTTTCACTGCTGCCACGGCTGCGGCGACAATTTCAGGGTCAGGCAGTGCTCGCTTCTTTACACCAGTTTTTGGTTTATATTTCCTAGGCATCTAAAATAAATCGAAATAACATTACATTAACACAAAACGCCAAAATGTATTACAACTAGAACTCAAATAAGGAGACTTGATCCCAGGATCATGACTCCCACCAGGAGGTAGGATCAACTCTCTCGATAGCACACTACTTTTATAAACGGCCAACAAAAAAAACCTAACCTGCAGAACGCCACTCAAATTTACACCAAACGACTTCTAAGAAACAACATAAAACTGCTATGAACCGAAGCACTCATTCATATACATAGAGACTAAACAAAAAAGAAAATATTACTTACCGTAAAAGATGTTCCACCTGTCGAAAAAATAAAAGTCATCTTAGAATAAAAGGAATCAGTTACAACGCCGTTAAATGTTGTTGCGTTACTCAGAGCTAGTGTGACATATCCAATGCTACCAACAAAACTAACACAAATCAATTGACCGCGAAATTCAAAAGGGGGATCAAGTCTACCCCGGGATCAAGTCTCACTACTCTCCCCTACTGCTTAATTTGGTGTTAAATAACTTTTGTTTGGCAAATGTCCATTGTCCTTAAAAGGACATAAAATATATGTCTCCAATGGGTATGCAGAGTCACCTAATAAATGTACATTTTTTTGCAAGGGACATGCTTCCTTGGCCAAATACTTGGCTAATGGTGAATTTGCCCACATTCTGGCATCATTAGCAGAGCCGGGCCAGCCACAGTATATGTCAATAAATTTATTTTTTGAATTACATACTCCCTGCAGCAAAACAGAATGGTAGCCTTTTCTATTATAAAAGGAATTATCTCCTCTACCTGGTGAAGGGATCCTAATGTGGGTGCCATCTAAACATCCCACCACACCAGGTATGCCATTTAATCTAACATCATTGAATTCCACTTCCGTTGCATTAACTGCATTGCCTTTTGGCCATTTAATGTATCGACTTTTTAAATATTTGTCAAACAAATGACAAACATATAAGAAAATTCTGTGACTGTTCCCTCGTTCAAGATAAATTCTATCTGCCACACCTCGAAAACTTTCACAGTTGGCTATCACCCACACGCTAAATAAAAGTGCCACTTTTGCTGTGGCTGGTGTCCTTCCGCAATTGACTGAAACTATGTCATTCCTTCGATAAAGTGGAGATACCTGTTGTAAAATGACCTAAAAATTAAAGACATTTTTAGTTTATATAATTTATTTTCTACTATAGGTACCTAACCAATGTGATAATATATTAAGTAAGGAAAAACATAAAACTAAAATTATAAAAAGTTACTATTTTACATTATGCCATTTACCTCCAAAGTGGACCGTGTAATGCTAAAGTGGCTCTGAAAGTCAATATCTGAATACAAATCTATAATTCTGATATATGTATGGCTTCTAACACTTTTTTGTTTAGTACCTAACAATTCCTCATCCGAGTCATCTAAAGTAGAGCTTGGGTACAAAACATGTAACTTACGATGTCGCGAAGCGCCTTAAGATGTTCTAGTTCTTTGTGTATCGTTGAAGTGTTTTAACGTACGTACAGTTCAATTTGTATATGAGCAAATAGGGAAATTAATTTTGTATTCACCAAATGATCGTAAGTCCAATTATACAAAAACTGAAATCGTTTTTTTAGAAATAAATTATTTTTTGTTAATAATTCACACACAGGCATGATTACCAATATTCACTTAAATCGTACCTTTTTCAGACAGTAGGTATATTGAAAAATCATTGTACTGTAAAATTCACTTAATGTGACTTACGGTGTTCTGGCAAAAACGTATCGATATGAAAAAGAAAGTTAATTAGTGGCTTACGACCTTTTGTCAACTTATGTTATTTTCAAATAAAAAATCCATACAAACGTAAGCCAAGTATAATGTCAGTTATTTGCAGGCAAAGTTAATAAATTATTGCAAACTACTTAGTAACAAAGTGAAACATTTAGTTTTAACATGACTATACAGTTTTAACATAAGCTTACATATTAATATATTTTAATACAAGTAATATAAATAATAGCAAGTACGTAGATTTTGGTAAAAAAACTAAAAGGAAATGCAGAATAAAACATAATTAGTGTGTTAACTATTAACTTATTCGGTCTCATCTTCTTCGTCGGTTTCGGTGAGCACGTCAGGAGTAGATACTTTTTGAGGCATTAACACTTATTCTGTGTGATATCTACTTGGTATTATGTTTTTTTTACATAGATCCTGAAGATCCTTAAATTTAGCATCAGGTAAACTTATTTTTGTCTTGTACAGGGTTTTTCCGTATATTTTGGAGCACCCCTGGAGCTTTTATTTGAAGACCTAGAAAAAACTTTAAATTACCAAAGTTGCATGATTTCTCCTGAACTGCCAGAATTTGTTATCGGACAAAACAAATGAACATCGTAAATTTGTTTAATAATGACAATGTCGATTTTTTTAAATGGAACACCCTGTATATTAATTTTTTTCAACTCCCCACTCTTTTCTGATTCCAAATATGTATATATGTTTACTTTAGTCGTTTAGGCAAAATTGCATTTCAAAATATTGCGGATTAGAAAATCTATATTGGTGTTAGGAAAACATGCTAGAACATAATGCTTATTCAGTAACAATAATTAATATAAATAATGATAATAATTTATAAAACAAACATATAACATATATACATATTTGGAATCAGAAAAGAGTAGAGAGTTAAAAAAAATTAATATACAGGGTGTTCCATTTAAAAAAATCGACATTGGCATTATTAACCAAATTTACGATGTTCATTTGTTTTGTCCGATAACAAATTCTGACAGTTCAGGAGAAATAATGCAACTTTCGTAATTTAAAGTTTTTTCTAGGTCTTCAAATAAAAGCTCCAGGGGTGCTCCAAAATATACGGAAAAAACCTGTACAATTTCTGTAGCAGTTCGCCTGTTTGTCATGGTGTTCGTTGTTCGTTTGTTATTCACGATGTTTATTTCATATCTTATTAGTAGCTTCTCCCAAATCATAAAAAAAGCCAATGACATTCGACTTTGTAAATTTAAACCTTCTTATTTGTTGAATTTTACAGATTCTCATTCCACCGTAATATTTTTATCGAGTGGCCAGAGTTTCATTTGTATGGCTTTCCAGTCAAGAAATTCATGATAACTAAGAACAATAATTACTTCATAAGGTTTTGGCTTGCTTCTAGAATTTGTTATTAGAGTAGCCCACTCTGATGGGGTCCACATAGTTTTATTTTTAACTTCGTGCTCGATTGTCGCATGTACTGAATCGACGGGCATCATAGTATGTCCTGGGAGGAGAAATGTTAAAGATACGTTTCAATGTTCATCGCTTCCTTTAGAAAAGAAAAAAACATACGAATTATTTGTCGGTTCTTATTTTGGCCCGGACAAGAATCACAGTAAAGGGCCAGAGTTTTAACGTTGCCGCGGCCATCAACTAGTTTTGAATACAAAGGGTACAGGCAAAGAAGGCGATATGTCAAAAAAGTTAGTTTCGAGATAAACGCGTTTAAAGGTTTTAAGAGCTCTAAAAAGTAAAATAGGTGACATTTATACATACTATTATTTGATGGGGTACTCTGCTACAAATACCACTCATAGTTAATTTTTTAACAAATTTTTTATTAATAAAAAACGCATTTTTTCACAAAAAATCACATTAAAAAGGGAAAAAAGGTGTTTTGTCATGAGATATTATAATATTATTAAAAACAAAACGGTAATATTATAATAAAAATGTCTTAATGAGTCCACTTGCAACACACTTGGCAGGATTGCAGGATATCTGAAAATATAGACAGAAAAAATGAGTTTGTTTTACCTGCTACATTAGTGTGTCACACGTGTAATAATGAATTGAAGTAGTCTTGAGCAGAGAAATGACAGAACTTTTTAAGGTCCTGAAGGTCCTTCCATTTCAGTGCATTTACTGGAAGAAGATCTGGAAAAATCATAAAATATTGCATTAATCACTTGCTCTAAAAGGAGGAACTTTTTTTTAACTTTGTATAAGGAATCTGGAAGTTGATATTCTCCTTCTTTTAGTTTTTGTTTTCCCACGAGCTTAAATTTAGCGTCGATCACGACACTGCTTTCCCAATTACCAGTGTAACTATCCCGATGCAAAATCAACCTGGGGTGTTCTTTGACTATTTTTAGTTCCCTGAGTGGTCTAGAAGTAAAAGGGCATATGCGTCGGTAGCGTTCTAATAAAAAGGCAGTCCAACTTTGGAAGTACGATTGTGTAACTTTTTTAACATCAAAAGGCGATGGTTTGTTCCTTGCCATTTTAAACACTTCATACCATTCTTCTGGAACTTCGACTCTACTCTTTTGGTTTATCAAACCAAAATCCTTGTCGCACTCTAAGTACGAGTGCCCCCGTATCGGAAATGTAATTTTTACACTGTCTAGCCTTTTCTCCATATGCACTACGTAGTGTAGAAACCGCATCATAATATAATTTTTATTTTGCCCTCCGCATGAGTCGCAAAATATTTCCAGGTTACGTATCTTCATGTCGAGGTAATTATATAGGAAGTGGTGCAATAAAGAGCATACATTATCACTGCCTTTTTTTCCCCACAGTTTCGGGATATACATAGAAATGATGGAGAAAGAACATGAATGTTAAAAAAAAAGTTGATATCTGCCTTTGGTTGGTTGGTATATTCGGGGCAGGCAGATTTTTGGCGAAATCCAAGCAAATCGCCTCCATGTCTTCAGGTTGTTGGCTTCTTCTTTAAGCTTCCCCTTTTCTTTTATAAAACTGTTCAGCCTTTATTTTATGCAACTTATTTTCAGTGGTGATTCGCTGTACCTCTGTGTCTATTTGGCGATACTTCATCGTGTCCATTTGCGATAAATTCAGTTTTTCAGTCTCCAAACTTTTAATTTTTGCTTGATATTCATCACACTGACTACATGTGTCAGATCTTGGATAGCCAAAGGCTATATTAAAATCATTTGAAAAAATAGTTCTATAAGTTTCATAGGAAATAGGATAGTTTGCAAACTTCTGACAGTACATTGTATACATTTTTTTTTATATTAAGGTCTTCCGGTAAATATACTTTATTCGAATCATGTAAGCTATAAGGACTTTTGCGACCTTTAAATGCCTTAATATGACTTCTGATTACATTTCGAGTTTCATCAGACAGTATGTGTTTGCGGTTTTTGTGCTTACCTCTTTGGTCCTTTGGTGCCTCTCCCTCGAATTTTGAAGGTCGCTGTAATACTTCCAACTTCTTACGGCCAATTCCATGTAAAGCGATAAATGCCTTTTGACATATTTGCACCTCTTCGGTATTTCCTTCTGCACTTTGAAACCTTACGCAATAGCTAAAAGTAGCATCATGGAGGGCAGCGTGCTCCTCAGACTGTCTGGGCCTGCGTTGTTTAACAGGCGAAACCGAAATAAGACCACACAAATATATATTTTGTTCGATAACTGAACCAAGCAAATTAAAATTTGAATTATTTTTCTTCGAGACGACTCCGGTACATGTACAAAACACTTATACCTTTTGCACTTACAGTCTTCTCCTAGGAAATGACTTCTGAGATTTATCAGTTTATGTACATCGCTCATTTTACCGTATTTTTTTCGTTTTTTGTTCAGACATAATTCTTTTTACTAACCAACGTAAACTTAAAAACGATAGGCAAAACTTTTACTATAAACAAACGGCCAAACACAGGAGTAATAAACACGGCTAATTTAATAACCATGCATGCACCAACTGAAAAATAATACGTAGAATTATTTTAACCTTGTTTTAACAGCGCCAGTGACCCAACACCTTTTTACGCGGTTCCGCGCGGACATATCGCATTTCTAGCCTGTATGGCAAAAATTAAACGGGTGATATCTGCTGACCGATCGCGTTTTTAGCCATGACAATTTCTAGGGGAATAGTTTACACCTTTATCTCATAGATGGCCTGATTAACTCGATTTCGGGAAAAATTTACATATTGCCTTCTTTGCCTGTACCCTTCAATACATAAATAAAATGCTGTATATCTCATTGGATCCTCGCTTACCATCAAACTCGCCCTACAGATAGCAATATGTATTTTTTGTACCACTTTCATAAAGGGTAAAATTAAGGTACGAATACTTTCGGCTGTAATAAAGTAACATTTTGTTTTTCCCCTGTGGCGTATTTAATACTTTTGCAAATCAAAAGTTGCACACAGATGACTATCATTATTAGACTTGGTCTGATCAGTCTTAAAATGTTCTTTAATGATGTTTTTTCCTTCATGATGCTTTGCCTTTTAATTTCTTGGTTTTTTCCAATTTGGGATTACCTTTGTACTGTTCACATGTGACACATTTGTCCTTTTTTGGAAGATGAAAACCAATATTAAATTTGTTTCTGAAAATATTTTTAAAAGCTTTTTCTCCAGCTGGCTTGCACAGCACATTCTAGCATTGCAGTGCTCTTTGTATATTGTATAAAGCTTTGAGAGGTTCCCAATATCTGTAGGAAGGTATGTTCGTGATGAGCTTGCTCTGCAATAGTGGGAAGACACTGCTGGTAAATTGCTAATAATGTCGACTGCTGATTATATTTTCATTCGTCTTGTTTGTAGGAGTGTGTTTACCTCTTTTGTCATCGTTTGCGCTTCCTACTTCTGTCACATGATTTAGAGCAATAAATACCTTCTTTTCCGAAATATCAAGTGTTGATAAAAAATTCTTGCATGATCTTATTTTTTTCTTATTATATGAAAGGTTCAATGTATTTGTTCTTCGACTGTTGAAACTTGTGGTGTATTTTCTTTTTTTAGAAATTTTATTAACATTATTAATTATAAAATTATTTTGACCTTTATAATCTTGTATATGCCAAAAACCGGAAAAAATTTGTTGTCTGTCATTTTGAGAAATGGCCTCACTACACTTAAAGGGGCATGTATTTTTGCACATGAAGGGCTTTGGAGACTTTGGTGGTCGTATCGTTCCTTTCCTATTTGTATATTCTTCTTCTTTTAATTTTTTCTCTTTATTTACTTGCCTGATAACTAAACGAATTTTTCTTTTCCCCTTTTCACCAATTTTCTCTTCGTCAGTCTCTTGACTATTTTTATACTTAAATTCTTCTTCTATTTCTATTTTATTATTTATGTTTTGATAATTATTTTCAATGTAAATTTTCTGCAATAAGTACACTATCCTCTTGACTCTCTTCACTGGGAATAGAGGTTGGATACTCCATCTCAAAATAAGTATTAATTATACATGATTCGCCTGCTTTATTATTCTTAGATTTATAATCTACGTGATCATTTCCTATAACATTTTTAACGACAAACAATATTTTTTCGTTATTGTCTGTACCGAAAACAATACTCTCCAATCGGCTATATCAGGTATAGAAATATTTTCTACACCCACAGTATTTTCTATATCGTTGCTAGTAATAACAGGAAGATTTAAGTCGGCAATTACGGTACATTTTTATTCATTCTTACCATTTCTACCATTTTTCTTGCTCTTGACGACATTTTGACAAATTGAAAATAAAACAGGTTGTTGATTGAATAATCTTTCCGTCTCTGTCGAATAAGCGATATCTTTTTGAAAGGCCCGCGTAAAAAGATATTTTTCTGCATAGAGATAAACACAAATAAATAATACGATTTAGTAGGTGTTTGTTTAATAATTATTATTATTTAAAAGAAACAATTTGAAACGACAGCGAACTGAAAAGGAAAATATAGAATTGCTCTACATATGTTTCGCCTTTCTAGAGCTTTTTCAAGAGTACCTATGATACTAAAGTTAAATTCTAAATTTACAAATTTATATTTTTCTACCACTATTGTAAAATATTAAAAAGAATAATTTAAGTTACCTGGGAGCTATTCTTATTGTTTATTGGGCCTATCATTGGGAATTCCGGGGTAAGTCGACAAAATACACCTATCTAGAATTGGGGTATTTTGGAACATTTGTTGTTCATTAGTGGTCAGGGTTTTATTATTATGTAGGGATATCTTTATTTCTAATTGTTCTAAAAGGTCCAATCTTTTACCTTTATTTTCAGCATGGATCAATTGTAAACTTTTTGGGTCTATAAAATGGTTGTTCTCTATGCAATGAGTGGACATCCCTGTACATTTATCATTTTTTATAATTGATGTATTATGTTCTTTAAGTCGTGTTTTAATGCTCCTACCACTTTGACCTATATAAACTGCATCACAATCAGAACAATTAATTTTATAGACCCCGGACCTATCTAATTTGTCTATTTTATCCTTATTATTAACAAGCATTCTACCTAAGTTTTGTTTATTCACACATATTGTCTTACAGCCTAAGTTATTTAATCTATTGGTAATTCTATTACTAAATTTAGATGTGTAATTTAAGAATTTGAAACGGTCATTTTTTGGCGCATTAACGCCATAAAATCCCCGTTTTAACAGTTTCCTTCTTTTCTTTTTTAATAGATTGTCAATTAGACTGTCTTTGTAACCGCTGTTTTTTGCTATTTGTTTAATAGTACTGAGTTCTTTGTCGAAATTTTCTTTATTTAATGGAAATGTGACTAACCTATGAATGAGACTGTGGAACGGAGTTAATTTAGTTTGCCAAGATTGTTTAGAATTGAAATGAATAACCGTGTCAGTGGTGGTTGGTTTTCTATAAATATCAAATTCCAACTTGTTTTCGATCTTTTTAATTTTGATGTCTAGGAAGTTAATCTCATTTTCAACACCTTTTTCCATGGTAAATTGGAGGTTGATATTTATAGAATTTAGGAATTGAAGAAATTGCTCTAAATCTCTAAGTATTTCTGTTGATATATTGAATTATTAAATTGAATCAATTTAATAATTCAATATATCAACAGAAAGACGGACTTCCCATGGGTTCCCCAATCTCTCCTTTGTTGTCAGAAATATTTATGGCTAATTTTGAGAAAATAATATTTAACTCTAATAACCCCATTATCAAAAAAATATTTTACTGGAAAAGATACGTAGACGATGTTTTTTGCATTTGGACTGGTACGGACAGAAATTTAGAGAAATTTCTTCAATTCCTAAATTCTATAAATATCAACCTCCAATTTACCATGGAAAAAGGTGTTGAAAATGAGATTAACTTCCTAGACATCAAAATTAAAAAGATCGAAAACAAGTTGGAATTTGATATTTATAGAAAACCAACCACCACTGACACGGTTATTCATTTCAATTCTAAACAATCTTGGCAAACTAAATTAACTCCGTTCCACAGTCTCATTCATAGGTTAGTCACATTTCCATTAAATAAAGAAAATTTCGACAAAGAACTCAGTATTATTAAACAAATAGCAAAAAACAACGGTTACAAAGACAGTCTAATTGACAATCTATTAAAAAAGAAAAGAAGGAAACTGTTAAAACGGGGATTTTATGGCGTTAATGCGCCAAAAAATGACCGTTTCAAATTCTTAAATTACACATCTAAATTTAGTAATAGAATTACCAATAGATTAAATAACTTAGGCTGTAAGACAATATGTGTGAATAAACAAAACTTAGGTAGAATGCTTGTTAATAATAAGGATAAAATAGACAAATTAGATAGGTCCGGGGTCTATAAAATTAATTGTTCTGATTGTGATGCAGTTTATATAGGTCAACGTGGTAGGAGCATTAAAACACGACTTAAAGAACATAATACATCAATTATAAAAAATGATAAATGCACAGGGATGTCCACTCATTGCATAGAGAACAACCATTTTATTGACCCAAAAAGTTTACAATTGATCCATGCTGAAAATAAAGGTAAAATATTGGACCTTTTAGAACAATTAGAAATAAAGAAATCCCTACATAATAATAAAACCCTGACCACTAATGAACAACAAATGTTCCAAAATACCCCAATTCTAGATAGGTGTATTTTGTCGACTAACCCCGGAATTCCCAATGATAGGCCCAATAAACAATAAGAATAGCTCCCAGGTAACTTAAATTATTCTTTTCAATATTTTACAATAGTGGTAGAAAAATATAAATTTGTAAATTTAGAATTTAACTTTAGTATCATAAGTACTCTTGAAAAAGCCCTAGAAAGGCGAAACATATGTAGAGCAATTCTATATTAAATGAAACATTAAAAAGCTATAAGTGTTTTACTATAAAATATATATATTAAAAATGTTTCACAAGGAACCAACTGCTGAATCAGTACAGTGTATGAAAAGGAAAAGTTAACTTTTTAGATGTAAAAAATCTATGAAGATGTCCCAGAAGAATATGGTACGCCACAGGTTTAATTAAGTATAGGTATACCTAAGATAATAATTTAAAATTAAAAAATATTCCATAGTAGCATAATAATGCTATTATTATATTTAAATAAATGCAAGGAATTAAAAGTAATCTTAAATCTTCTTCTAATCTTTAAATGGACAAAAAACATTAGCAAACTTACCGTGGGGTTTATTCTGGATGTCACTTGAAAATAACTTTAAATCAAAAACATTAATATATCTCTAAGGTGTGTGCTAAACACGTTTCTTCTTAAAAAAAAACCTATATTGTAATCAATAATAACGGACGTGGTTCAATAATACAATTATGAACTCAAATAGTTAAAATGGAACAAAACATGTCTAACACGCATGATAATACATAGAGCAGACTCGTTTGGTGGACGTTTCGTTTTTCTGTCCCTTGGTCGTATTGTGGGCAACATATTAACATGTTGAGATATAATTATTTGGCTCTCTAGCTCTATCAAATTGCACGCGTTGCTATAAGATACTGTCCTAAATTTACTTTGTGCATTAGTGACTATGTTTATGTTAGTCTGTCATTTTCTGTTTGGTTTTGTCAATACTGAAAAAATATGAAATCATCATATTTGTCTGATTTATGAAAATTGTTTTCTTGCCTTGTGTTGGAAATGCTTTGTATGATAAAAGGCGCCTTTTGTATTACTTTTATGAATACGTCCTGCACATTATATTATGATTAAATGTTTTACTGGATGTTGTAAGAAGCTATTTTATTTTGACCTGCAAGTACAAGTCCTTCAAGAAATAAGAATTCATCAGGTTATAGGCCCAGGCATGTTGGTCAAATTGTTGGACTAAAATTAGAGGTCAAAAGGTCAGATACGAGAAGGTTAAAGAAGTTCTGTGGAATTTGCCAACACAAGTCAGTTAACACGCCTTTAGTGGGGTCTATAGCAGCCAGTCGTCAGCCCCATTGGTCAGTTGTAAGTTTTGGAGAAAGTCTATAAATCGGAAGTCAAATTGTCAGCACGTATTAAATAACAATACTGTTAGTAGGGTATTTTACTATTTGCTGGATAAATCCAATCCATGGATTACAATCCCCCCTCTCTCACTCCCACTCTTATCCCCACTCTTATCCCCCCACTTCTCCACCATATACCACTATATATTTTACCACCTATAAAATCAATAAAACATGAATGAATCAATAGACTCATCCTGGGACGAGCTGCCTTGTGAAACCTATAATCCACAAGAATATATAAATAATAATTTAATTTTACAAAAACCACCACCTAACCTATCTAAAAAAGCAAAACAAATATTTCGCCTGGAAGAAAGAATAGGATTCCAAAAAATAGAAGCAGCGCTGAATGCAGGTACCTCTAAGAAAACAATAAAATAAATTTAAACAATATGGCTTGTCCATCTACAGATAAAATTATCCAACTCTTGGAGGGTACAAAGTTACTTTGTGATCTATCAAAACATGAGTTAAAATTAATTCCTTTGGATTATTTAATAAAGTATGGTCAACCATTTGAAATATTAGAAATATGGTCGAACCTACCAACGTCCTTTAAATCAAATGTTATTTTGCAATGCAGACTGCCTTGTTTCATACATTACAATAGAAACAAGACACAATTTGACGGGCCGCCTCCATCTCAAAGCAATTGTCATATGTGTACTAGTGTCCTACGTACTTATTAACCTGTAATGTTTAATATTCAGAGAATCTATAACTTATTGTTAAAGAAACAAATATATTTTATAAAAAAATATCGTATTTCATTTTATAAATTATTGTTAAAGAAATCTTAACATCTAACAGGATGTTCTAATAATTAAAAAAAAATTGTAGTGGAAGAAACAAGCGTGTGAATCAAAACAGTTTTGTTTTATTTGCAAAATGCAAAAATGCATCCTGTGTGGGTAAATTAATCTTTAATATTGACTGATTAAAAAATTAGTGGAAGAAACAAGCCTGTGAAATAAAACAGTTTTGTTTTATTTGCAAAATGCATCCTGTGTGGGTAAACCTAATCTTTAGTTTTGACTTATTAATAAATTAGAGGAATGTGTGAAATTATTTTATTTGCAAAATGCAAATCTACATCCTGTGTTAATGGTGAGAAATAATTTTATTTAAAAATTTATACCACCACACAGATAGTACAAAAATGGTATTATGTAGCATGCTGTATTATATAATGTTTAAAAAATAAACTAATAGAAGATTTATAAAATTCAATATTTATTATCATCTCACCCACCCATTTTTCTTATGACTTGTTTTGTTTACATGTATTTTGTTAAAAAAAATAATGATAAAAACTTACTTAATCTTTGCATAGATAGAAAAACTAACCTTTTAGTTACATCAAAAAACTTCTCAGCTAGTGAGTGGATACATATTTAAATACAAACATAATTTAAATACCAGTATACAAAAATTTATATTCACTAATTAAACGTTCAATATCTGAATTTTATTTCTTATTTTTTTTAATGCTTTCCTCGTTCAAATATCTGGGGTCAAAACAATTGTTTCAGTATCATACCACCTATTGGTCCCCTTTTTGTAGTATTTGGTACAAAAAATATACAATTAACTATTACTACCTATATTATATTAAAATCTATGTAAACGAATACTACAAATAAACCATATTATTATTATTATTATTATTATTATTATTAGGCTTACAAGTAAAGAGCGGTTCTCACGGATCAATACATAACCAGTCGCACATATGGTTTCATATATCAGCGATTCTCAAACTGTTGGATTAAAAGGTATACAAATTTTTCATAACACGTTACGGGAAGGATAAATCAATAGCCAATATTGGCAAATTAAAATTAAATTTATACATAATGGATTAATCTTGTCTATCCAGAATATTGTAAGGTAAAAAGAAAGAATACTGAAAACGTTTTGGTTTGAGAACCACTGACATTTCAAGCAATTAAGAGAGGGAACTTCTTTTAAGGGTATATATACAATATCTTACACGACACTTTAGTCACTTACAGCAGTAATTAAAAAGCAGAGCAGTCAATAAAACTAAAACCAATTCGTAATATTTAAAAAAGTTCTTTATCAAAAATGTTTTCAAAACCGAATATTACCAAGCTGGCACAGTTAAGTGGGATAAATGTTATTCAAGATATAATTATCAGACCTGCACAAGAACCCCGACAAGAAGATGAAACCCAGCTCGAAGCACAGTTAGCAGTTGAAAATTTAGTGCTCCAGGAACAGAATTGGAGGGATGCCTTTGAAATAATAAATGATGACCCATTACCTGGTTGCAGTGGCGGACAGACAATCGAACCACCAAACACAGTTTCTGAGGTTCCTGAGGTTCCTGTCATTTCTATCGTACAGGCTGAAATTCCCGTCATTCCTGAAAATATCGATGCCTGCTTGTTATTGAACCAACCAGACGATGTTATGGACGTAATGGATGCTGACATGGAAAAATATGCCCTGTTAGATTTAGACCTCCAAACCAACCTGCAATCTATAAAGTTGAGAAGGACAGACATACAGCTACGTCTAAAAGAACATAGAAACATTGTAGCAAACATTGAAAAACTACTAGACAATTTAAACGAACAGGAACAAGTGCTCCTAGATCAGTTCAATAGTATTATTGAGGGGGACAGATTGTGGGCTTTATTGAACTAATAGTGCTCGTAATAGTGTATTTTCTTTTTGTTTTTTTTAACTGTAATATGTATATTTTTTCAATATTATCTTAGCACATACAGGTATCTAATACCTAGGCGCTATAGGTATGTAACTGTTTTTAATGTTTTATAAAAATTACCTGTACATTTCACATCTGTATCTGTCAAAAATAAATTTGATTTGATCTAATTTTTTATATGTAGTTATTGTTAATATTTGGTTTTAAAAACACTTTTGATAAAGAACTTTTTAAATATTGTGAACTGTTTTAAATATTATGAATTGGTTTTAGTTTTATTTACTACTACTATTGTACTTCAAGGTATATTATTGTAAAATGTTAAACTGCAGCATAATAAAATATAATTTTTAAAACATTCAGTGATTTATTTTATTTTAACAAAAAAATAGTTTTAAGACAGAAAAAAAAGCGCCTCGCAATTGAGGTTAAAACAGGATTAAAATATATATTTTTTAATTGTTTTTGAAGCCCTTCTTTTGAAAGCATGTTTTAGGTTAGGTGATTTCCTAAATAACAGATTAAAACGTCTTCCAAGCATATAAAAGTGCTTAAAGCTAAGTTTTGTCATATTAACTTACGTTTTGTAGTATTTTCCAACAATACAAATTATATTATGTTATGTCAATGTTAATCTAAATGTTTAAAATACGTCTCTGTTATATAAGGATACTTGCTTGTTTTATAAGGATCGCAAGCTGAACTGAAATATCATATAACTGCTGTGTGTGTGTGACTGAAATGGTTTATAAGAACTTACGCCTTGTTTGGTGTGGTTAGCTTACGTTGGGCCAGCGTCTCATTTTCATAAAATGTAAAAAATTCATTTTATAACAAAAAAAAAATCATATAGCATTAGTTGAGGATGTTTGTTTTGTCTTTAAAATTATATCCGCAACAATAATAAATATTTTTAACTCAAAATAAAAAGCATTTATTTTTATTGTTTAATAAAAAAAATGTTGAAAACCGATATATAAATTTCATCATGTAAATAGTATACATTTCAGTTTCACAATAAATCTTAATTTGCACTAAAACTCATGCCACCCCAAACCCCAATGTTATAATTAAAATTAACTTATACGTTGAACTCTGGCACAATACTACTCCGTTCTTATACTGAGTCCATATTTCATTTCAACTTTATAAAAAGCAGTTTAAAGGTGCACGCCGGTATTAAAAATATAGGCTAAAGAAATGTTTTACTCTTTTAATGTAGTAGACCACAGCAAAACCGTTTTTTCAAAAACGTTTAAAGAGTCCAAAAGGTCTTTCATATTAATTTACACAGGTTGCTTGGTACAACATTTATTCTGTTGTGTTAAGCTTCTGTAAACGTCTATAAAATGGTTCTATAAATGTGTTCGCAGCTTTTATAGAACTGGTAATAGAGCGAAATCGTTGTATAACTTTGTGCCCATTTTTGCTCTATAAGCGCTCTAAGGACGTTATAAATACGTTTATCGGACTTCAGAAGTTTTATAACGTTATGCTCTAATAACGTTCTTACAGCTTTTATAAAACACAAAGTTGTTAGTTGGGCGTTTCGTACGGAAAAGGATAATAGTGCATTTGCCAGTGTTACATTCTTGTTTTGGTATCCGCAATTATCGGAATAAATAATTATTGGCCTTCGCTCTTCTAGGCAATGTTGATTCAGATAATCAATAACACATGTTGTAAACACTGATGAAACTAGCTGTCCCTCACTTTCATTCCAGCAGTACTTGTCAGCTTTGTGTGTCGCAATATTATATATTGTAAAATTATGGACCTGAAGCTTCCTTTTAAAGTACAATTTACTAGCAAATAATTTAGGGCATAACTGAACCGCTTGAACGTCCATCGTCATGGTGTAACATCGTTTTTCCAGCGCATCAGCCTTGTCTCTTTCTTTCGAAGTCGAAATGAAGCTTTGAAATTGCGACCGCAAATGCTGTATAAATGCTTAAACAAAAAATAAATTAATAGAAGAACAGTATTTATTTTTATAAATAAATTTCATGGTTTACATTATCTTACATAAACATTTAAATCTTAATTATCAGCACACGAGAGAAAGCCTAGGTACTGGTAGGTATGTATTCTTTTAACCAAAGTTAACAGAAATAAATAGGTTTATAAATATAATGCACTTCTTGTTATCTACATTTTGTTTATTTATACTTTTTGTCTATTGACAAAATATTATAAATATTATTATTTGTTGTTAATTGAAACAAAATTTGCTTATTATATATATTTTTTAAATCCATATTTACACTTAACCATATATTAAAAAAATAATAGTTTATCAAAAATTACTCTCTGTTAATTTTAATCGTAGTTATTATACCTACATAATGTTTTATTATTGTATTCATTTCCCTGCTCACATAATAAAAAGTTTATTCAACATTTTTTGTTTACATTTAATGTTAATATATATTTTTTTGTATAAACTTAATTCCGAAACTCAGAAGTAAACACTTGTATTGAGTTAAATATAATAATAAGTTAAATATAAATTTAAAGTTAAATAATAATATAATATTTATTGTAAAGAATATATTTCATAATTCAGATACAACTATGTTATAATATTAAACAAACATGACAATATTTTATTTGTATTTTATATCACTATAATATACGAAGATACAATACGTTATGTATATAATATATATAAATATATTTGAAAGAAACTAGGGAAATACAAATATATATTCTTTATTTTATTTATTTTTTATTAATGACGTTCTTGAATATATCTCTTGGATTAGATAATATCCAATTTTTAATTTTATTTTTATAATTATTTAACGATTTAATTATTTTAATTGACTGTGGTAGCATATCAAAAATATATGGATTGATGTTCAAAAAATGTTTGTGTGCTATTGTTTTGTTTACTCTATTTTTATATGTAATAGTATTTTTATGACGAGTTTCATGTGTGTGATTAATATAATTTATTATATTTTTATGTTTAAAAATATATATTAACATGTTATAAGAAAATATTTGTTTAATATCCATTTTTTTGCTATCTTTAAATAGTAAATCTGAAGAATATTGGTGGTCTTTTTCGTAAATAATTTTTAAAATGTATTTTTGAATAGTTTCTATATTATTAAGATAATTCTTATTTATGCTTCCCCATCCTAGTATTCCATAATTTAAATGTGTTTGTACTAAAGAATAATAAAGTAGTTCTAATTCTTTTATATTTAAAAATTGTTTAAGATGTTTAAATTTTGGTATAAGAATTCTTAGTTTTTTTATAATGTAGTCACTATGTAAATCCCATTTTAAATGCTTATCAAAAATTATTCCTAGATATTTAATATTTTTACCTTCTTTTATGTTAATATTATTATTGCATATTATTGGACCAATATTTGGAAGTTTATTTTTGTATGAAGTAAATGGAATGTATGTTGTTTTGTTATAATTTATAGTGAATAAGTTTTTATTAAACCAGCTGCTTATTTTTATAAAATCTTTTTCAATAGTATTTTTTAAAATATTCCAATTTATACCTTCATAAAAAATTACGGTATCATCAGCAAAACTGTGTAGTTTTCCTTGACAATTTAAATTAAAAATATCATTTAGATAAATATTAAAAAGTATTGGTCCTAGGACTGTACCTTGTGGTACTCCATAATTAAATATTTTTGGTGAACTAATATTTTCACCAATTTTAACATAATGTACTCTGTTATATAAATAGTTTTTAAATAAAGTTAATATTTGACCACGAAATCCAAGTTTTTCTAATTTGTTAATAAGAATTTTATGACTGACAGTATTAAAGGCTTTAGTTAAATCCAAAAATATGCATATACTGTTCATTTTATTATCAATTGAATTATATATTTAATTTGTTAGGTGACAAATTGCATCTTGTGTAGATTTATTTTTTTGAAATCCAAATTGTTTGTCTGATAGGATTTTATTTTTGTTTAAGAAATTTTCTAATCTTTCTTTTAAAACTTTTTCGAAAACTTTTGCTAATGATGAAATTAATGTTACAGGTCTGTAATTTTGAAATTCAACTTTATTTCCGCTTTTATAAATTGGTTTTATTATACCTATTTTAAAAGCAGATGGATATATTCCTGTATTAAAGATGGTGTTAATTAAATGAGTTAATGGTTTACAAATGTATGAATTTATTGATATTAAAATCTCAGATGTGATACCATCAATTCCAGGAGATTTTTTAGGTTTTAAGCTATTAATAAAATTTTTAACTTCATGATAATTAGTTTCGTTTAGATAACAAGGGTTTAAATTATTCTGAACAGTTTCATCCAGCACGTGATTATTATTTTGACTTGTTATATTATTTGCTAGTGATTCACCAACTTTTGAATAATATTCAATAAAGTAATTTGATATAAAATTTTTATCAGTTGTTGTCTCTCCATTTGGTAGTTTGATTAGATCAATAAAATTATTTTTATTATTATTTTCTTGGCATAGTTTTTTAACACATTGCCATAATTCTTTAGATGATTGGCATTTATTTTTTATTTGAGATTTATAGTAATTTATTTTAGCTTTTCTAATTATTTCATTTAATTTATTTTTATAAATTTTGTATTCGTTTTGTTGATGTATGCTATTTTGATTTTGAAGATTTTTGTAAAGTTGATTTTTTTTTATTGATATGAGTAAACTATTTGTAATCCATTCTTTTCTCGGCGTGTGTTTTATTTTTTTTTGATATTTGCATCTTTCAACATTTATTTTTATTTCGTTAATTAAAAGATTTGTTAATTCTTCCGGAGATTTTATTAAAAAATATTGATTCCAATTGATTTTACTAAAAATTTGTTTTAATTTATTATAATCAATATATGTTTTATAATGTGGTAATCTAGGTTCATCTTTCGTGTTTGTGTTTAAAAGATTTTGTAAAATGATTGGATAGTGGTCTGTAATCTGATATTGAAATATAAATGATTTAAAATTATTAACATTTTGTTTGGTTTTAATGAAAATATGATCAATGCACGTTTTTTGATCATTAACTTCTCTCGTAAAATTGTTAATATAAGATTTAAAATTATATTCACTCAAAATATTACAGTAATCATTAGTATACTGGTTATTTAATTCTGAAAGAATATTAATGTTTAAATCACCAATAAAAATTGTTGTATCATCATTTTTAAATTTTTTATTATAGTCAATAAAAAATAGGTTTAAATCGTTAATAAATTTCTTTGGACATGTAGATAGAGGTCTGTAGATTGTTATAATATTAATTTTTGTATATTTATTAATGAACAAATTAATAAAATTTATTAATTTGTTCATTAATAAAAATAAAAATAATATTTAATATTATTTTTATTTTACTGAAAGATATTATTTTATAATCATAACTAAGATTATTTTCTATAAAAATAATAATTCCATCATTTTGATTAAAATTACCATTGTTATATATTAAATTATAATTTGGAATAGAATATAAATTTGTATTTAAAACATTCCAGGTTTCTGTAAATATTATAATATCAAAATTTTCATTTAAATGGTGAATAAATAATTTACTTTCATCAAAATTCTTTGCTATACTTCGTATATTATTGTGATACATTGAAAACGTTTTAATATCAAATTTTAAACTGTCATATTCATTCTTATTACTTACCAGCTGTGTCTGAATTTGATCTATTTCGTTGTTTTTTAAGTAAGAGTTCATTATTTTTCGGTTTTCGAAATATCTAAAAATTAATAATTTCTTAATTAGGTATTTTAATAAAAGAACTAAAAATTAATAAATGAGATTTTAAAATAAATTTAAGTTAATAAATTCGCGAATTTCCGTTTCGGAATTAATATTTATAATATTTTCTTCATCGTTTTTTCTAATAAAAATTTTTCCATTTTTTATCCAAATGTATTTAAATCCTTTTTTCTTTAATTCTTTTGTTTTTCCATATAAGTATTTTAATTTTGGTGTTAATTCTTCATTAATATATATAATATTTTGTAGTGTTGGTATTTTAATATCACTGGTCCATAATTTCCCATTATTTTTATAATATTGTTTAGATTTTTTCATGACAAGTTTTTTAACTTCTTCATTTTTAAATTTAATTTTGATGATATTTTCTTTTTTTTCTGTTGTTCTGCTTATATTTAGTATATCTTCATTATTAATTTTGATGTCAATTTTTAAAAAAATTCTTTTTGTTATTTCTTTATCTGTAAATTCTGGATTTTTGGGGATACCTTTAATTTCAATATTTTCTTTGAGTAAATTTTGTAAGTCTAAACCATTTTTTTGTTCTGATGTTTCAAATACTTTTTTTAAATATGACACATCATTTTTTAATAATTTATTTTCTGTTTTTAATTCTTCTTGCTTCTTTATTACTTCTTTCAAAGATGATGATAATTTTTTATTTTCTAGAACAATCGTGTCATATTTTTCCGATAAAAAATTCAATGATTTTTGAAGTTCCAAAATAGTATTGAAAGATATATTTTCAACATTTTCTTGGGTACACTTTTTGCAAAACCATCTTGTTTCATTTGTTTTTTTTAGTTCTTTTAATATAGAATTAAGTTTTTTGTTGTCGATATTGATACATTTTGTATGATACCAGTTCATACATTTTTTTTCATTGCATTGTATTGCACTTTGATTTTGTTTAATTATTATATTGCATTCTTTACATAAAACAGAATTTGACGTTCCAGCTTCTTCTTTATCTTTATTGTTAATTTCAAATTTTTTTATTTTTTCTTTGCATTTTTGTTGACTTGATCTAATGGGGTATTTCAAAAGTAAATATTCGTTGTCACTGTCATTTTGGGTTAAAATTTGACTGTTAGATAGGTCTTCGTTTTTCTTACTGGTACCTGTTTTATTATACAGGGTGTTCCGATGATCATGTTACAAAATTCTAGGGTAGATAAAACACACGAAAATAAGAAAAAAAGTTCATGTGAACATGGGTCCGGAAACGCTTCTTCAGGGAGCTAGGGCCCTTCGAAGATGACCTTCAAAAACTACTTTTCGTTTTATAGCTTCGGTACTACTGCAGCTATCGCAACCAATTTTGGGACATGAAATCTAGTTCGTAGGTTCATCAATTTGAGCCTTCCGGATTTTGTCACCTTTAACCAGGGGCGTACAAACCAAGGGGGTATTTGAGTAAATTTGACCCTACTCCTCTTAGGCTTTAATTTCTTACCATTTTTATATCTGATTATGATTCTCCAATGCCTTTTACATAAAAAAGGTACTCTTAGTAAAAATCGCTATCTGTCACAGTTTCCTCCGAAAATGGCTAAATCCAATCAATAATAAATTATTGGTCTTAAACCAATTATTACGTTGAAATATGAAAATGAGGTTCAGTACAGATAGTGAGCATTATAAGTTAGTCAAATCTTTTTCTTTAATGAAAATAAATTAGATTAGAGAGATTTATTGCCTTTTCGAAATTGGGGGTATAAAAAGTAAAAGGGAACGTATACAAAATATTTCAAAAAAAAAACAATTAAACAGGTTTAACGAGTGAGTCAAGGATAAGGCAGAGTAAATTTTTGTCTTGAAGATGAATTTACTAACGCTGTCGTTGACTGACCCTGTACGTACCAAAATAAATTCAAAATAACAATTGTTGAAAATGCCTGCCACCACGTTCAATACATGTATTACACCTACGTAGCATATTTAAATTGACGTCAGTAAAAACATCAGGCATGGTTTGGATCATTTCAGCCGCAACAGAAATCCTAGCCACCAAATCTTCCTCCGACTGAACTGGAGTTTCATATACAAGGCTTTTCATATGTCCCCAAAGAAAGAAATCCATAGGAGTTAAATCTGGGGACCGGGCTGGCCAGTTGACATCGCTTCCACGTCCAATCCAACGTCCTCTAAAACGATCATCGAGGTGCTCACGTACGACATGTGCAAAATGAGCGGGTGCTCCATCATGCTGGAACCATAGATTCCGACGTATGTCGAGGGACAGCTCATCCAATAACTCAGGTAAGGTGTATCTTAAAAAATTGAGGTACACCGTCCCAGTTAGTCGAGGAGGCAACATGATTGGTCCAATTAGACGTTCTCCAACAATTCCAGCCCACATGTTCACCGAGAATCGATGTTGGTACCCTCTTATTTGAAGAGCATGAGGGTTTTCCTCCGCCCACACATGGCTATTCCGTGAATTAAAAATACCTTCTCTCGTAAAAACAGCCTCATCAGAGAAAAGCACAAATTTCGGAAATTGGGGTTCTTGTGTACACTGTTGAAGAAACCACTCGCAAAACTCTACGCGGGGTGCATAATCATTTGGTCTCAATTCCTGTACTTTTTGGCGATGGTAAGGATGAAGAAGTTGTTCGTTAACAATCTCCCATACACGTACATGACTTACATTCATGGATTCTGCAACAGCTCGGGTACTAACACTAGGATTTTCCTCGAATTGTCGGAGTACCTCTTCCTCAAATTCTGGAGTTCGTACAGTTCTTTGAGCGCCATTATCTGGCCTCGTTATTTTCACGGAGCCAGTTTCCCTTATGCGCTGATTTACCCTCTCGAATAGCGTGTGAGCAGGTACACGCCTCTCAGGAAACCGCTCCTGATACAATCTTGAAGCGGCTCTTCCATTGCAATGAACTTCGCCATAAATTAATAGCATATCGGCATATTCGGCGAAAGTATAATCCATGATTCACTGGCGACACAATATTTTATTGACAGATTTTTGACAACTATCTGTACTGAACCTCATTTTCATATTTCAACGTAATAATTGGTTTAAGACCAATAATTTATTATTGATTGGATTTAGCCATTTTCGGAGGAAACTGTGACAGATAGCGATTTTTACTAAGAGTACCTTTTTTATGTAAAAGGCATTGGAGAATCATAATCAGATATAAAAATGGTAAGAAATTAAAGCCTAAGAGGAGTAGGGTCAAATTTACTCAAATACCCCCTTGGTTTGTACGCCCCTGGTTAAAGGTGACAAAATCCGGAAGGCTCAAATTGATGAACCTACGAACTAGATTTCATGTCCCAAAATTGGTTGCGATAGCTGCAGTAGTACCGAAGCTATAAAACGAAAAGTAGTTTTTGAAGGTCATCTTCGAAGGGCCCTAGCTCCCTGAAGAAGCGTTTCCGGACCCATGTTCACATGAACTTTTTTTCTTATTTTCGTGTGTTTTATCTACCCTAGAATTTTGTAACATGATCATCGGAACACCCTGTATTTTCTTGTCATTTTTCTGCCAAAAAATATTTAAATATAATTTAAAATACCTAATTAATTCAAATTTCCTTTATGGTTCAGGCAAACTTCTATTTTCTTCAATAAAGCAATATTTTTTTTTGTCCTTGGTAATCGTTTTTACGTATTTCTTATATTTTATTCTTGTATAATTTTTGTAAAATATAGATGTAAAAATTTTTTAGGTTGTTTAAAATATACAAGGTATATGAAGGTAAATTTGTTTTAAGATTATAATAATATGATTTAAATAAACTATTTAAAGTATGATAGTTTACATTTTTATTGTACCTATAGCCTGGAAATAAAGTTTACTTGAAAATGTCCTTGAAAATGCCATAATATGGAGTATTAACCCAAATACTCGCAAAACTATTTTTTTAAGAAAAATGCAATTTTGACTCGAGTTTAGGGTTAATTGAAGTTTCATTAGACTTTTTTAAGAACTTTTTTTTTTTGGTTCTGTAAATGGTTTAGAAGATATACACCGTCATTTTAAAAGGACGGTGGCACAATAAGGTACTCAAGCTAGGATATAAAAAGTTTTTATTCAGTTGAAATTCAGTAAACCTAATTCTAATATTGTAATAAGATTATGTTAAAAATGGGAAATTTACAAAAACAATAGTTTGGTGAAGGTTATTGAGTGTGATATTCAAAAAAACACAATTTTGGATGCAAACCTACGTTACATTTGTTGCATCTAAATTGTATTTTTTGTGACATAGGCGACATTTTATCTGATTTTCCTGGTAAACAATCAAATGATCCAATTTATCGAAACGCGAAAATTGAAGACCGTTGGCACTGGATCGCACAGGTCCTCGTTTGATTGTCTTTTTATAGGTTTCCAAATATTCCTGTCGCTAGAGAACGGCGAAAACTCTATTGATCTATTTTTCCTTCGTAGTTGCGGTGCAGTTGCCATGCATTTTGAATTGCCATATCTAAACATTGACAAATCAGTGGAAAATACCACTTTTTTCCACTTATGGTAACTCGGTAAAGGCTAATATTTTGGTCAGCCCTATCTACGCCGCCCATATTTTGATTATATTTTTTTATGGCATTGGGTTAAGGAACCGCGATTTTCTTTCTATCTTTTTGCGAAAATCTGGAAACAATATGGGTTGGCATAACTGAGTCACAGTTTGATGCTATGGTGACTATGTTGTTGTCATTCCAACGGCACACCACAATATTTTCTACTTTTTCCAATGCATATTGCATGGTTCCTCTTGCAGTTTTTTTTCATTTCCTTTCCGTTTTGGATTATAGAGACTGGAATTCTGTTCTCTCTTACAGTTCCCGTAGCTTTAATGCCCCTATCTCTGAGTATTATAAGTAAGTCATATGATATCCATATTGAACAAAAAAAGTTGTCAAAAAACACATGATAAGGCAGACGTCCTTTTTCCAAAATCAGTGTATCAATAAACGACAAGACTACACTTGCACCCAGACCTAAATTTTTGTAACGTTCTGACAGTGTCGTGCTATCGCCCTAGTAAGGCTCAAACCATTTTATATAGCCATTTCTTGTCGTTGCCATCCAAAATTTATAGCCCCATCGAATTGGTCTGTCTCTTATAAATTGCTTTGATCCATGGCGTCCATAATATGGCACCATTGACTCATCCACACTATGGTATTCTGAATGAGGCGCAAATAAAATAAATTTTTTATTTAAAATATCTGTGAGTGGGCTTATCTTAGAAAACTTATCATTTAAAATTAAATTTGTATTATCATTGCAATGCAAATTTTGCATAATAAAGTTGAATCGATTTCTGGAAATAGCATTATACACTATTTTATGATTGGCATCAGTGCTATTTTCCCAGTACAAAGATCTCCTTGACACACTAGTATAGCCACTGTAAATAAGAATTCCAAAGAAACATTTTATTTCATCTACAGTTATATCACCATTTCTGTTATTTTGCACAGCGTATTTGTTACTATAGTCTGTTAACATTTGCCAGACACTATCATCAAAGAAAAAGTCAAAAAGTTCTAAAGATGTTGAAGTGTTATTCGGTCCAAATTCTTCTTGCCATGTTGGTAGTTTGTTTGTAATATCTTCGAAAATCCAATCGTAATTTTTTGCTCCTTTCTTGTATTTTGCAAAATAAGACAAGGGAACTTCATCATCGCTGTCATCACTATCGACTGCTTTCTCAAAAATAGGCTCAGCTTCTGCATTTAGCACGCTACAGGAAGATTGTCCATAACGACGTTTTCTTCATCGCCGGAATCCTCATCTGTATTTGGGTCATTACAATTTGATGGTGGGAAGATCGCAATACCTTTAGGTAATATTCTGTCATTATCGACATTTTCTACTTCTTCCAATAGCCCTACCAAAAAAACCTCATAAAATCTAATAAAAAAAAATCTATGATGTTTTATGATTTTGAATATAGGAAAGTGAAAAGACAGTACCGTATAAAATATTATTACCTTTTTATAAGATTTTAAAAATATAAGATTCTATAATATTCAGTAGTAAAAAGGCAATTCTTTATAAAATCTCATAAATTGTTTATGGGATTTGAAAAGTATGAGATTTTATGATATTGAATATAGGAAAGTGAAAAGACAAATCCATATAAGATCTTATAAACCATTTTATAAGATTTTAAAAGTATTAATCAGTCAAATATGAATGGATTTTATGAGATTTTTAAATCAAAATTTTTGTAAAATCTATGATTTTGTATCAGTTGTTGTGTAAACAATAGGGTGGGCCGATAAAGTAAATTTAGAATTATCGTTTTGGAATAGTGAGAAAAAGTTGCCTTAAATGTATACAATAATATTGTTTATTAAACGTTTTTTGTTCAAATTACTTTTTTTGCCCTCTACCGGGAGTTTAAAAAATTGAAATATTTAAAAAAATAAAATAAGGAAATCGTTTTGGAATACCGCGCAAAAGTTGCTTTTTATGATCACGATAGTAATGTTTATATAGAGTTTTTTAACCAAATTATTTTATTTGCCCCCTACCAGTGGTTAAGTAATTAAAAAAAAACTAAAAATTATTTCATACTGGAATATGATGGAAAAAGTATATTTTTTGGTAGAAAAAAATATTTATTATAAATGTGTAATAAAACAAAACTATTACAATTTACTAAATACACAAAACAAACTTTATAGTAGTAACTAACAACTGCTCACAGAGTTATTTTTGCCGTTTTATAATCTAATATTGCTTATTGTTTATAGTCTTTCTTGGATTCGAACTGTGGCATTAGCAAGCGTGAATCGATCCTTGATTTAATGAAACCATCTCGCCTTTCTAAACCAACCAATGATAAAGACGCTTCTGTTACTAGTTTTACACATCGCTCCACCGCTTGTGTGTGACATGGAAAGAAGTCAATGTGTAAAAACTTTTCAGATGATTCTGTGATAATACTTTTTAGATTATCTATTTCTAAGTTTCTCAGTAATGGTGGGCAAGTAATATCATTTTTTTGCCAGTCAATTAATCCAGTATATTCAACGGCATCAAAATTGAGTTGGGGCACTTTAAATATTCTTATATTTTGATTTGTTTTTTGTTTCGCATTTAATATACGTCTAAGTGCAAGCTCTCGAATATGAAGACGAGTGTCATTTAACATACTTATCAAAATGTTTTCTGGGTGCGCGAAGAATGCATTACGTTGTATCACAGGATCTATACTACTTTTTAAGTCTGGCCTTAAGTACCGGCTTAATTTAATTGTTTGGAAAACATGTCTTGCTCCGTTCTGACATGAAGAATTACATTTAATTTCAAACCAAAGAGGACTGTAAACTTTAATAATGTAATTGGTCAAGTCTTTTAAATTTTCACAGGGACTTTCTGAACTAATGTAGAGACGTAGGATTCGATTTGCTAAAGTAAGCCATCGAGAATGACTCACTTTTCCTGGATTTCTGTTTAATAGTTCCACAGAGCACACGCCGGAAGATACTGCAACACAAATTTCGTAAAGGTACTTCTGATCTGTGCTTAAATCAACAAAATCTAAGTTAGGCAACTTACAGTCTATTGTCTCATATTTGAGAAGTGGTAACTTTTCGCACTGTTGAATTTGCTTTCCTAATACACCTGAAAATGTAACTGGACCTGTTGTCTGGCCATCAAGATGCTGGAAAAGATGTCTGAGGGGAAGTTCATTTGCATGAAGTTGGCATATAAATCGTTGGAGAGGGCGACCCAACTTTACTTCCAGTTGAGCAATTATACCATTTTTTAAACCTGTGTTCACCACCGTGCCATCACAACCTATTACAACTAAGTCATGTAATTCACTCGTGTTTTGAAAAAAATCCATAATGCTTTTAAAAATACCCTTGCTGGTTCCAGACGAAGGTACTGTGTGACCCAAGAATAAAGAGCCTGGTTCTTGGATCAAAGAAATATGCTCCTCAACCACTGTTCTTCTATGAGATGTTCCTTCAATGTCTTCAATTACCAGGGTTTTGTCCTTCCTGCCATCAAAATATAATGCTTTTAAGGGTGGAAACTCTGTATTCTGGTAACTTTTTCTGCACTTCTCTCTAGCTCTTCGTAATTTATTTTTATCTATAACTTGTGTTTGAATGTTCTTAGTCACTATTCCGAAGTCCTGTAAAACCGCTGTCGCCACTGCTGCTGCAGATCTGTCCGAGAGTCCGTATCGGTCACATATTTTGGCAAGATTGGGAAGTCTTACTGTATTTTGAGACGGTTCTATTGGTTCCTCAGTGTCTGTGGATTCTTGATTTTTTGTTATTTCATGGGCTACGATTATTTCTTTTTCGGGATCGGCATTTGGCGTCCATTCTTCCCTCTGTCGCACTTTTTCAATTCTTCGTGCCCTCTCCACTAGTTTCTGCGTTTCTTTTGTATCGACACACCCTATAACCATTTTTCTTAAACGCCTTTGATCCAATAAAAATACACGTTCATTTGGTGGCACCTTTTAATCTTTCGTGCAGACGCATTTCTCCAAATCCTCACATTTGCAGGCACTAAAATCAAATAGACTTTTAATTTCTGTTTTGTAATCTTGAAGTTTTAAATTATAGTTTTCATTCCTTTTACTTTTTGGATACCTTATCAATTGTAAGTATTTGTCATGGTGCATCTTAATTAGTTGTAATACACGTTTACGTAATACGGTAGGAAGTGAAGCATTTTTCCAAACACTTGAAATTTTATCCGCTAATAGATTCGATATTTGAAAAAATGAGGGTTCTTTTCCGGAGTCTGGGGATTTTAAATTGTATCTAATAAATAAATAGCACTTTAACACGTCTTCCTTGGTCGAAAGCATATTGTCCTTAAAGTCGCTGGGTCCGCCAAGTAAAGGGCATTTAATGTAATTTCTTGTAAATATTGTCTTTGACATACTCTTAGATTTATTTACACAACAATAAATCACAAACACAATTTTAATTACTCACAACTCTACGAAACTACCACTGACTGAACACGCTAGAACAAAACTAAAGTTAAATTAAAACGCGCTGAACAGGATCAGTCGTGGCGAACACCGATCAGGTGATGGGGCAGGGCCTTAATAGTGAAAATGGTAAAAAAAAAATTTTCATATAAAAACTATATTTTTTCAGATTTCTCGGAAGATTTATTAAAAATGTTTCTATGAAATAATTGAGGGTACTTTTTGTAAGTACTACACAGCAAAATTCAGGAATTTTCTGATTTAAAAATAAAAAAAAGGTTTTTGGATCAGGTAGAGGGCAGAAAAAATAATTTTATAAAAAAATGTTATAATGACATTTTTTATGGAAAAATAAAGGGTATCTTTTGGTAAATATTCCAAATCGAAAATTAAGATTTTTTGAAAATTTAAAAAAAATTACCCTTTGAAGGCTGGTAGAGGGCAGAAGACATAAATTTACTGATAACACTTATATAAACTTATTTTATACAATACTGTAAGGCAACTTTTGGTAAGTATTCCAAAAACTAAATTCAAATTTTTTAAAATTTTATTAAAATCGGCCCACTCTAGTAAACAATTCTATAAGATTTTAAAAGTATTAATCAGACAAATATGAATTGATTTTATGAGAAGTTATGATATTTTATAATTAGAATTTTTGTAAAATCTATGATTTTGTATCAGTTGTATAAAACCATTCTATAAGATTTTAAAAGTATTAATCAATATTAATGATTTTATTTCAGCAAGTGGGTGCGTAGAGGATACGGATAAGACAATAACCATGTTGGAAATGCCCTATTACTAATACTAGTAGAACTTTGTTTCTATAGAAGGGTAAGAGCACCCATGCCTGCCTAAATACTGACCTATTTTTGGAAGATTAACAACTCTGGTTGTTATTATGAACAAAACATATCTTTAATAGTCGTTAGATAGTGTAATGGGTAAATACATGATTATAACTATTTATTCACTATTTTCCAAATAATTTTCTTTCATTCAAATACATACCTACCATAATTAAGAAAAAATGCTACATAATATCTTAATTGGTTTATTTTTTATAAAAACCTTATTTTTTTTTTTTCAAAAAGTTATATAATTATATATAAACGGAGTTACGAAGCATTTAAAAAAAAAACAGCAATTATTTTTAAGTAATCATCCCCTGATGAATTTTCAACATTTATTTTAAGGAATATAAAGGTGCTGATAGACTGGCAAGAAAACTCGCGGAGTGTGTCACGAGTCTAACCGGCGCCGTCGGTCTACTAAATGAACGTTACGGGAGATTTTTTTACTAGTTTAGACTCGTGACACACTACAACTTCCGCGAGTGTTATCGCCAGTCTATCAGCACCTTTATAAGGGAAAATGCTATAGATGCATGCAAGAGTTAATTCTTACACATACTATTAATTATTACAGATAAATGGTTAAATAATTATATTAACCTTGTTTGTTTCTTCTTCTTCCTCTTGATTTTCATTATCTTCTGATGGTAAGTTTTCTATGACTGCATCAGGACCAGATGCATCATTATCAATAAGAGGATCTAAAAAGTATTAAGTATACATATAATATGTCAGAAATGCAATATTATAATAAACATCTACAATAAATGAATTTCTTTGCATATATACATTCCATTTTTCTATTAAATCTATTTAACATTTTGTGCTCTTATTATTAAAAGTAGGGATTGAACTTTTTTTGTTAAATTGAAATCTTTTACTAAACCTCAACCAACCAATGTTCTTTTTAAAAATAAAAATATTTAGAGTTACTACCATAACCAGTGTTATAATTTATTTTATTGCTAGAATTTAGCACCTTTAACCTGCCTGCCTAAACATACACATACATATTTGTGCAGGTTTTTTACTATTATTGCTTACCTATTATTTGATTAGGCTTTCTTCTCGTTTGAGTCCTTAATAGATCGCTAATTTTATTAGCTATATAAGTTCTTATGGACTTAACTTCCTTAGTAACGTCGACATTGATGTTTTTCTTTTCAATAAAGTTTTTGTATATATCTAAAATAAAAATAATGATTTTTAATATTCTGCCCCAAATATGTAATGCATTATAAATAAATCAATGAATATATTAGGTACTCATATTATTTCAAATTTCATTACTTAATCAAGTATGTAGTCTATATTATGTATATACCTTCAATTGCAACTAATTTTGTGCCATCAAGTGGGGGCTTTTTTCCCCTTTTAATCTGTTGCACTGTTTGCCAGTGACTGACGATTTCAACAGGCAATCGATGCCAAATACGGACATGGCCACATTCTTAACAAACTGTAGCCCAGAGGTGGCTCTGGACCAATGATCGAAAAATATTGTTTTTTGTAGAAACACTCCTAAATGAACCTATAGAAGGAAGTTAAAATGTACTGGGAGTTAAGGAAGTAGCTACACTTTAATAAGCGGTTCCCTTCTATCTAGCTCTAAAACAAAAAGGTTGTATATCGATAAATGCAAGTTCTAAACAGCTGTTTCTAATATACAAGGTGTTGGGTGTAAAAAAAATGATATGTTACCTACTTCATCTTAGCAAAAATGTAAATTTTTTAGAAAATAAACATGCAGTTAGGGGCGGCAGCATATTGGAAAAAGTTGTATTATTAGATTTCAACAAATCCTCATGTTGACAAATGACAAACCCC
Organism: Polydrusus pterygomalis; assembly: GCA_963969555.1. Classification (NCBI taxonomy): domain Eukaryota; kingdom Metazoa; phylum Arthropoda; class Insecta; order Coleoptera; family Curculionidae; genus Polydrusus; species Polydrusus pterygomalis. Next base: position 87,579,067 of record OZ018379.1, read on the forward strand.
AAAAAATGAATGTCTGTTTTATTTTACACTAACCCTTTAGATTCCTAGTAAAAACTTGTAATATATGCCTATAAACATATTATTTCATTTACCAATTTCGGAAATAGGTTCCCAAATCACAACAAATGAATTATATTTATTAAATTTTTATTTCTTTACAGAAATACTCCACATACCACAACGGGGGAAACACCCGCGAAACTATTAATGGGCAGGAATTTAGGAAGTAAATTTGATTTAATGTTACCTACGGTTTCCAGTGTTGTTGAACAAAAACAACAAGATCAAAAAAAGTATTTTTCCGCTCAAAAAGATATTTATTTTAATGTTTCTGATCGTGTTTGGGTTCGGGATTTTAGAGCAAATAAAACCCCGTGGTGTCAAGGAGTAATTTCTGCGGTTCTGGGTAGAAGAACCTACTTAGTAAAAACCGATTGTGGAATGCAATGGAAACGTCACACTACGCAAATTAAACGCAATTTTTGTGATTCTACAAACAAATGTGATGTTTCAATTTTTCCACGGTCGGACTTAGTTAAGGACATGAATTCCCGTGCCGAGTTCAGAAGTGTCGATGATCTGCATTTAATAAACAATACTAGTGAAGTGCGATCGTCAAGTGATCAAATAGTTCTACGGCGGCGGAGCCAAATTAAACCTCCCGAACGTTTAATTGTCGGGTCAAAGTAATGTTATGTATTTTTAAGTTTGGGTTGTTGTAAATTTAGGGAAGAGGTGTAATATATGCCCATAAACATATTATTTCATTTACCAATTTCGGCAATAGGTTCCCAAATCACAACAAATAAATTATATTTTTTGTGGGTACCTAAACATTCGCACCTTGTCTGTACTACCTTTTTACTTTCAGTAATAAATAGTTAGTCACTTAGATTATTGCCTTTTTATTTCTCGCGGCTTTCGTTAATTAAATTATTAATCAAAGCGCAATATATAACATTGGCGACGAGATACTGGCTTAAAAAGCCTACGGACCATTTTACGACGGGTTCCGGGAAATTATTTTGTGAAAAACTCCGTAGAATTTTCGGTGTGTGCACCTTTGGCTTTATTACAAAATGGCGCCGCCAACCGGAAATATTAGTGCTGCCGTCGCTACGGAGACAAAAATAGAAATAGTCGGACGTCTTGGTTCGTTAAACACTTTGGATCCAAAAATTTCGGATTTTTCGGTATTTAGTGAAAGACTACAAAAATTTTTTATTGCTAACAATATTTCCGACGTTAATCGAAAGAAAGCAATTTTGCTCAATACTCTTTCTGAGGACTGTTACGTTCTAATCCGGAATTTGTGTGTGCCAGATTTGCCAGAGTCTAAGAGTCACGACGAACTGATTAAATTACTTAAGGAGCATTTTTCTCCAGTAAAATCATATTTTGCCCAACGATTGAAATTTTACAATTGTAAAAGGGAGACAAATGAGTCAGTGGCCGATTGGGAGGCAAAAGTGAAAAGTTTAGCTTCAAATTGTGGTTTTGGAAATGAGCTTCTGACAGTTATGAAGGACATTTTTGTCATAGGAATAAATGACGGAAAAATTTTGGATGACTTTTTGAAGAAGACGCTTCAAAAGTCACTTTTAAGGAAGTTATAAAAATTGCTCTGGGTAAAGAGTCTGCCTTGCGTGAGCATGAGGTAAGAAATATCGGAGTTACTTGCATAAAACCCGAGCCAGTATACTTCCAAAAACCACAAAATCCAGGACGCCAACTGCCTCAAAGTGCCAGAAGGGGGCATTTAGTTCCAACTGCCATCGCCAGTGGCAGCAATAGGCCGCAGGGGAGGTTCCAAAACGAAGCAGCAAGTGATAAGAGTACTCAGCCTCGAAGTAAGTGCTTTGTGTGCGGTAGAAATAATCATTTAGCTATTGACTGCGTGTATAAAAACTGTATTTGTTACATGTGTGGCATCAAAGGACATTTAGCGCCTCAGTGTAGACGTAACCAGCAAAATTATTTGCAGGATACGGAACTTAATTTTAATGACAATCAAGATATGTTAGATGGAACGAATTTTAATATTCAGAATACCATAGATGAGTATATCTTAAATATTAAAGATTTAGATATCAATAATATTGATAGTTCAGGAAATGTTAAGCCATATTTTGTAAAATTAAATTGTGAAAATATTCCTTTAGATTTTGAGGCCGATTCAGGTTTTGCACACTCTGCTATTTCGGAAAAACTATATGCGAAAAATTTTAAAAATAAGGAATTATTTAATAGTGATTTGTCTTTAAAGGATTACGTAGGAATTACTTTTAAACCTTTAGGGTATTTAAATTTAAGGGTACTTTTTGAAGGGAAAAGTTTAGTTTTGAAAACTTATGTTGTAAAAAATGGTGGGCCACCTCTGATTGGTCGTAATGGGTTACAAATGCTTAATTTAGGTATAGGTCGACTAAGGGAAACATCTGGAGAACACTATTTTTGTGAAAACAAAAGGAATAATATGATTTTTAGCCGTGTAGGAGTAGTTTCATCTGCCCAGCTGCCAGAGTTAGTAAAGAAATATAAGAATATTTTTAAGTCTGGACTTGGAACTTTTAACAAATTTGAGGTTAGTTTAAGGCTTAAAAAGAACACAGTCCCAAAATTTTGTAAGGCAAGGCCGGTTCCTATTGCATTAAAACCTAAAATTGAAAAAGAAATCGAGCGTCTTGTAGACCTTGGTGTTTTAATCAAAACAGAATTTTCTGATTGGGCTACGCCCATAGTGCCGGTTCTAAAGGCGAATGGTAGCATTCGCATTTGAGGGGATTTTAAAATTACTTTAAATCCTCATTTAGAAACTCAACATTTTCCGTTACCGCGTATTGAGTACCTATTTACACAATTACAGGGCGGAGATAAGTTTTCAAAAATTGATTTGTCCGAAGCATATCAGCAAATTTTGCTGACTAAGGAATCAAGAAAAATTGTGACTATATCTACTCACAAGGGTCTTTTTTCATAAACTAGATTACCGTACGGAATAACAAGCGCACCCGCCATTTTTCAAAATATTATGGATCAGCTGTTCGTAATGCCGGGTGTCGTTTGTTTTCTAGACGATATATTGGTCACAGGTAGAAATGATCTTGAACATATGGAGCGCCTGGAAAACGTTTTCCAGCGTCTTCAAGAATGTGGTTTGAAGGTTAGGGAAGATAAGTGTTTTTTATTTCAAAATTCGGTAACATAATTAGGTCAAAAATAAACTTCTCGCCAGTCCTAACGGATCTAGGTCCTTTTGGTCAGTCGCTAAGGCCGTCAGTCAAAATTTTACCAAATCAAATATTCCACCGCTAACACGTTCTGACGGCACAATAGCAACCAAGGCCGAAGATAAAGCGAACTTACTCGCAGAACTATTTGCTTCACACTCCACGGTGAACTTTTAGGGAAAAACACCCCCGAACATTCCAGCAGTTCGATCGGAAATGACTGATATCGTATTCCGACAGCGTCCTGTCAAACGAATTCTGAAGGGGCTCGATGCCAAAAAAGCTTCTGGTCCAGATGAAATTCCCATTATAGTGCTCAAGAAATGCGCCGATGAACTCACACCAGTATTTTGTAGACTTTTTAACTTATCCTACAAAAAAGGAATATTTCCATCTTGCTGGAAAAAGGCGCGAGTCCAGCCTATACCAAAGAAAGGCAAGAAAACCCTGCCAAACAACTATCGACCAGTCGCATTGCTTTCAGTTATATCAAAGGTGATGGAGAAAGCTATTAACCAACAACTTCTAAAATACCTAGAAGGCCTTAAAATTATCAGCGACCATCAATATGGTTTTCGTAAGTCCAGATCAACAGGAGACCTGCTAGCCTATGTCACTCATCTTTGGAGCAACGCAATCGAACATCATGGGGAGTCCCGGGCTATTGCACTGGACATCTCTAAAGCCTTTGACCGTGTCTGGCACGAGGGGCTCCTAAGTAAACTGCGTTCTTATGGTATGCCCGGTCGATTTTGTTCATGGTTGTCTACCTTCCTCAAGGACCGTTCTCTGCAAGTAGCGATTGACGGGTTTCTCTCAGACACCTTCACCATCAATGCTGGTGTTCCTCAAGGATCCATTTTATCCCCCACTCTCTTCTTACTGTACATTAACGACCTTCTAGCGAAAACAAAAAATCCATTATATAGCTTTGCTGACGACAGCACACTTATCGCATCTTTTACTTTGAAATCTCAATCATCGGCTGCTGACGCACATCTTCGCAGACAACATGAGGTATCACGCCTCAATAAAGACCTGGAAGAAATTTTGTCTTGGGGTGACAGTAACCAAGTCGAATTTAACGCTCAAAAAACCCAGGCAGCAGTTTTCTCCAAGAAGGTTAACATTGCAGAACCCGATATCGTTATGGCAGGACACGCAATTCCACTGACTTCGTCTATTAATTTGCTGGGTGTCAACCTGGGAGGAAATATGTCTTGGCATAATCACGTTGTGGCAATCGCCAGGGCAGCTTCTCAGAAGCTCGGTATACTTTTCCGTACCAAAAAGTTGTATACACCTCAACAACTTTTGACACTCTATAAAGCCCAGATTCGACCATCACTGGAATACTGCTCTCATATCTGGAGTTCTGCACCAAAGCATACCCTTCGGTTGTTGGATTCCATCCAAAGGAGAGCCGTTCGTCTAATCGGCGACCACGAGCTGACTAAGAACCTCGACAGCTTAGAACATCGAAGACAGGTTGGTGACTTGACTCTCTTCTACAGATATTTTCATGGCAAGTGTTCGACAGATATTGCCCGCTCGATTCCACCTAGAGTAATGCATAGCAGAAACACACGACGAACCACAGCCGCCCATCCCTATGTGGTTCAACTTAGTACACCCCGAACATCATTGTTTCAGAACTCTTTCATTTGGAGGACGTCATCTTTGTGGAACGGCCTCTCTGAGACCGTGTTTCCAACCCAATATAACCTCCAACGATTCAAGAAAAACGTGAATCGCTTTCTTCGCACACGCACCGCTCCCAGAGCGCCTTAAAGGATTTTTTCCTATAGTGCGTGTGCTCGATCATAAAAAAAAAAAATAGAATTGACAAAGAGGGTCTTCATACTTCCGAAGAAAGAGTTTTGGCGGTCAAAGATTGCCCAATCCCTCAAAATGTGACTGAACTTAAGTCATTTTTGGGCATGTTAAATTTTTATTGTAAATTCCTTCCAAATGCTTCGTATGTTTTAAAACCACTTTATAATTTGCTTAAAAAAGATACACCGCGGTTTTGGTCAGCAGAATGTGTGAAAAGCTTTCAAAACGCAAAAGCCATGTTTGCTTTGGGTGCAACTTTAAGCCATATTTTCGACAACGCTGTAGAAAAACCTATTGGTTTCGCATCGCGTTTATTAAATAAAGCCGAAATATCTTACTCTCAAATAGAAAAGGAAGCTTTAGCAATTATCTTTGCAGTAAAAAAATTTTTTCAATATATTTATAATCAAAATTTTTTGTTGGTAACTGACCACAAACCCTTATTGACAATTTTTGGCGATAAGAGAGGTATACCAGTTTTTGCAGCAAACCGATTGCAAAGATGGGCACACATTTTATCAGCTTTCAAATTTGAAATTAAATACGTTAGTTCGGATAAAAACACGGCCGATTTTTTATCAAGAATGCCATTAAAAACAATTTGTAATGATAAAGATAATAAGAATTTTTTTTCAGATAATTATGCTGAAATTTCATATTTACATTTAATAAGAGAGTCACAAATACCGGTTAATTTTGGGCAAATAAAAAATGAGACAAATAAAGATTCCGTTTTAAATAAAATAATTTTTTATGTACGTCATGGCTGGCCAAATTCTTGTCCATCTGATGAAATTAAACCGTATTTTAATAAAAGACATAAATTAACAATTGAACAGGGTTGTCTCATGTGGGGGTTTCGGTTAATTATACCACAAAATTTTCAAAGGTTTACCTTAAATGATTTACATAGTACCCATATGGGAGTAATTAAGATGAAGTCTTTAGCAAGGTCCTATGTATGGTGGCCTTCAATAGATTTTCATATTGAAAACGTAGCAAGGAAATGTCAAACTTGCGCAATTTTTGCTAATACTGCATTAGAAGTGTGGGAGTGGCCAAAAAGTCCTTGGACACGCCTACATGCAGATTTTTTTGGACCATTGTTTAATAAAAATTTTCTTGTTATCATAGACGCGACATCCAAATGGATTGAATGCTATGAGGTAAATAATATTACCGCGTCTACAACTATTAAATGTATTCGTGAAGTTTTTGCAAGATACGGGTTGCCTTTGCAATTTTGCACAGATAATGCTAAAACTTTTGTTTCAGAAGAGTTTCAGGATTTTCTTTCAGTAAGCGGTGACAAACATTTAACAGGGGCTCCATATCATCCCGCGACAAACGGTTTAGCGGAGAGTGCGGTAAAAATTATGAAAAATGCAATTTTCAAATTGAAACATGAAAATCCTAGTATGGATATGCATTTAATTATAAACAAATTTTTATTTCTTTACAGAAATACTCCACATACCACAACGGGGGAAACACCCGCGAAACTATTAATGGGCAGGAATTTAAGAAGTAAATTTGATTTAATGTTACCTACGGTTTCCAGTGTTGTTGAACAAAAACAACAAGATCAAAAAAAGTATTTTTCCGCTCAAAAAGATATTTATTTTAATGTTTCTGATCGTGTTTGGGTTCGGGATTTTAGAGCAAATAAAACCCCGTGGTGTCAAGGAGTAATTTCTGCGGTTCTGGGTAGAAGAACCTACTTAGTAAAAACCGATTGTGGAATGCAATGGAAACGTCACACTACGCAAATTAAACGCAATTTTTGTGATTCTACAAACAAATGTGATGTTTCAATTTTTCCACGGTCGGACTTAGTTAAGGACATGAATTCCCGTGCCGAGTTCAGAAGTGTCGATGATCTGCATGTAATAAACAATACTAGTGAAGTGCGATCGTCAAGTGATCAAATAGTTCTACGGCGGCGGAGCCAAATTAAACCTCCCGAACGTTTAATTGTCGGGTCAAAGTAATGTTATGTATTTTTAAGTTTGGGTTGTTGTAAATTTAGGAAAGAGGTGTAATATATGCCCATAAACATATTATTTCATTTACCAATTTCGGCAATAGGTTCCCAAATCACAACAAATAAATTATATTTTTTGTGGGTACCTAAACATTCGCACCTTGTCTGTACTACCTTTTTACTTTCAGTAATAAATAGTTAGTCACTTAGATTAGTGCCTTTTTATTTCTCGCGGCTTTCGTTAATTAAATTATTAATCAAAGCGCAATATATAAGGCTCATAAAATTCTAAACCTCCCCCTGCATTCTTTTACTTGAAGCACTAATGTTCGTTAAATATATTGTCACGGGGGTAGTTTTTTCGCGCCTCCAAGCCATCGACGCCTGAGTTCCCTCATTGGTTAACCCAATGGCTGGGACAGAGTGGGGGAACCCAGCGTCGACCGGCTTGGTCGCGTGCGCTGGCGGCGCGGGGGATCACGGATTCTCGCAGCCAAGCAGACACGTCGCCCAGCATGAAGATCCGGGCAAGGAGATCGCGCTGACACTTTTCCGCCCCATAGAAGTTGAAGCTACTAGCAAGCGTTGCACACCGAAAACCATATCTTTAAAAAAAAACTTCAATTTCAAAAACTAAATATTCAAATAATCAATAAAATTTCATAAAAATCCTGCTTAAAAACCATTTACAGTTCCATATTAATAATTATTTTTCAAAATTAAATTAAATCGGAAAAAAAAACAACTCGTACTAGCAACCATATTCATCATAAAACTATAATAATTTCAGCAAAAATGCAAAATAAAATTAATAATTTTCCGCAAACATATCAGAGATTTGAATTGAACAAAAGGTAGGACTGGGTATTTTGTATTTATTATAATAATTGTTGTGTAATAAATAAGTTATTTAAGCATGATGTACTGCCTTTTAATCAAGGACCCGGTGCCCTCGTGACAATTAGGTGGAAGCGCCTAATTTGATTATGAGGTGGATCATTTTTTTTTGAACAGTGGTAATTTAAAAGTTTTTAATTGTGCTATGCAAGCTTCATTATTTTCTCGGCAAAATTTTAAAATTTATTGGGGAATAAAAGTGTAAAAATTGATCGTTTCATATTGGTATGCAGAAAGATAAGAGTTCAAAGTGACAGAAAAAAGTGTTTTTCAGATTTTTTATTTTAAGCTGATCATTCGCATTGACTTTTTTTACGAATTCCTGTGCGAAGCAAACTGTTTTCTGATATTTTTGCGGAAAATTATTAATTTTATTTTGCATTTTTGCTGAAATTATTATAGTTTTATGATGAATATGGTTGCTAGTACGAGTTTTTTTTTTCCGATTTGATTTAATTTTGAAAAATAATTATTAATATGGAACTGTAAATGGTTTTTAAGCAGGATTTTTATGAAATTTTATTGATTATTTGAATATTTAGTTTTTGAAATTGAAGTTTTTTTTTAAAAGATGGTTTTCGGTGTGCAACGCTTGCTAGTAACTGCATATTTTTGGTATTAAAGCCGTACCTTCTATTTTTTTGGGTTGTACTGGTAATTTTGCTTTTTAAATTTATATAAACGAAATTTTTGGTGAAAAATTACTACAAAATTTTCCTGGTTTGGTTTAAGTCAATTTTATATTTTTTTTTTATCGTAATTATTTTTTTTTTAATTAAGATACGCGTAGTCAAAATGTGCATTTTCCTCGTTAAATGGATAAATTTATGGTTTTCACCTGATAAAAATTCAGAAAACCAAAGTACACCGAAAATGACGCAGTTTAACGCAACTTTAGGTAATTTGATAAATCCCGACAGGAAACCCATTGCGCCTCAATTTATACCACCACGCTATTTTAATCCCGATTGCGACGATTTACCCAATTTTTTGCACAATTATTAACAAACGGCTATTTTGAATAAATGGGACGAAAATTTTAAACTATGTTATTTATCGCAATATTTGTTGGGTCAAGCGCAAACGTTGTTACAAATTTATGCGGTTCGTAATCCAAATGCCGATTGGAAAACGACGATTGCAGCGTTACAAGCAGAATTTTCTTTTTCATCATACGTGAATGAAGCAAAATTGAAGTTAAGGTACAGGCGACAACAACCAGGCGAAAATGTTATGGTGTATTTACGAGAAATCTTGCGGCTTTGTGATTTGGTGGACCCGAAAATGAATGATAAAGTAAGGAGAGAGCATTTTGAACAGGGCCTTCTTCCAACGTATGCATACCAGGTTAAGCTGAAACAGCCACAAAATTTCGAAGAGGTGCAAAAATTAATTAAAACCATAAATGATGCAGAGAACGAAATTAGCCAGGCAACGAAGGTTTTTGCACAGCTTTCCATGACACAGAACAGCCAAAAAAAAAGACGAACCTGAGCAGCTAATAAAACCAGGGATAATGGAAGAAATCACACAAGTCATAAAGAACGAAATTGAAAAGGCAATGCAAAGCAGACCCCACAGAGACAGCAACGCGCAAGCGCGCACAGTAACAAGCCGTCCAGTCTGTTTTCAATGTGGAAAACCAGGCCATAAAGCAAGAGTATGCTACAAAAATCCGCAAAACCAAGACAGAAACCGCTACAATGGACATAGAAACCGAAATTTTCAGCAAACATGGTCGTCACAACAAACCGGTAACCAGCGAAATTCGGAAAACTCCAACGGGCGGTATTAACACAAATCAGTACTGCCCCAAAACATGAAGAAACAGATGTTCCTCCTTAGCCGGAAGTTTGAACGACGAAATTATTGAAATTATAGTGGATACGGCCTCAGTAAAAAATATTGTAGATAGTAAATTTGTAAATAGAGAAAAAATAAAGTTTTGCGACAATATGCCTTTTATTAAAGTAGCAAACAGCTCATTGATAAGAATTTTGGGAATTACAGAAATAAATGTGTGTTTTAATGATTTTACCTTTTCCTTGGAAGCATTGGTGTTGGAAAACCTACCAAAACCATTGTTATTAGGTTTAGAATTTTTGAAAGCCCATGAAGCGACTATTAACCTAAAAACGAATAGTTTAACCCTGATAACCCAAAATAATGAAATTATAGAGTTACCCATGAACCAAAAAGTTGGTATTAGTACGGAAGAAACGACAAGTAATAGTATGGATAGTATTGTAAATAATGTAAATAGTAATAGTAGCATAGACAGTTTTATGGAAGATTTCAGCAAATTTGATATCAAGTTAGAAAACGAAACGGAAAATTGTAAAATAACGTTGTGTAATGACATTTTTATTAAAAAAAAAACTTAGTAAAGTGCGAAATTAATAATTTAAAAAACAATGGTGACGAAAAAATAAACTATGTTCCAAATTATGAGTTTTTGTTAAAAAACGGACTTGAAATTAATAAAATTTATCACTATAAATTTTATAGTGAAAATCAACTTTTTATGCAGAACTGAAAAACTATAGACTTAATACTAAAAAACTTTTTGCTGGTACGTGTATCGCACATAATTTGGGAAGTAGACATTTAAATAATGATAGTGACTTTGAACAATTTGAAACTTTAATGACTTTAGAAAACAATAACCCGGATAAAACGTACAATGTAAATAAAAATTTAAGTGAAAATGACTTTCAAAGTGTAAGCAGCTTGGTATATGATTTTGAAGACATTTTTGCTTGGAGTATGAAGGACCTTGAAAAAACACAGTTGGTGAAACATCGTATAGACACAACAGACGACGTTCCAGTAGTTTCCAGGCCATGCAGGGTGTCTCACAAGGAAAGAAAAATTATTAACGAACAAGTAGAAGAGATGTTGACAAATGAAATTATACGAAAATCTTCAAGTCCTTATTCATAGATGACATTTTGACATATTTGGGAGAAGCACAATATTTTTCAACATTGGACATGCTTTCTGGGTACTGGCAAGTGGATATTGAAGAAAAAGATAACACATAAGCATAAAACAGCCTTTGTTACAACAGATGGATTATTCGAGTTTAATCGACTAAGTTTCGGACTTTCGACAGCACCAGGGTCTTTTCAACAATTGGCAGACGCAATTTTGAGTGATTTAAAGTGGAATGGAGCTATGACATACCTAGATGACATTTTGGTATATGGAAAAGATCTGGAAGAACACAACAAAAACCTTCAGAAAGCACTGTTAATACTGAAAGCTACAGGCCTTAAACTAAAACCATCTAAGTGCCAATTTGCTTATAAACAAATAACAGTGCTAGGTCATACTATCAGTGATCAAGGTATTTTGCCAAATTCTTTAAAATTAGGAGCCGTGGAAAAAATTTGCAACACCTATAAACAAAAAATCACTCCAAAGTTTTCTTGGCCTTGCAAATTATTACAGAAAATTTGTTCAAAAATTCAGTGTGATTGCCAGACCGTTGTATAATCTGCTAAAGAAAGGAACACCGTTTTTATGGAAATCAGAGCAAGAAAATGCGTTCCAGACAATCAAACAGAAGTTAATTTCACCACCAGTTTTGACACACTACCTGCCAGAAGCCGAAAAAGAACTTCACGTCGATGCATCAGACTTTGGAATCTCAGCGATACTTCTACAAAAAGTACAAGATGAAATGCACCCAATTTGTTACATTTCCAGAACGCTGACTAAAGCAGAAAGAAACTATGGTGCAGGAGAAAAAGAAGGTCTCGCTATAGTATGGAGTTTGACGTATCTTAGAAGATACATTTGTGGTCAGCATATAAAAAATTTTTCAGATCATCAACCACTATGTTATTTGCAGAGTATAAAAAAATGTTACAGGAAGACTAGCTAGATGGAGTTGCAAACTGCAAGAATTTGATTATGAAATAATTCATAAGACAGGCAAATGTAACCAAGACGCAGATTGTCTATCTAGACAACCATGTTTAGAAGCTACAAGCACAGACGAAGATAGCGCCAATGAGATACCTACTTTTTTGCTACCGTTAGTGGATATCACAGAATTTCAAGAAGAGGATCCAGTGGTTTCAGACTTGTTACAGGCTGTCCAAAACCCAAATTATGGTAATTCACATCTACAACGCCGTGCTAAAAACTTCAAGATCATAGATGGTGTTCTATACAAAAAATCAGTGATACCACACGAACCGGACAAACTAGTAATTCCACAAGGACTCAAAGCTCAACTTATGAACCAGCTACATTGTGAGCCTTTATCAGGACACCTGGGATTCGCTAGAACGTACGACAGGGTGAATAAACGATATTATTGGGACAAAATGCATATAGACATCAAAAAGTTCATTAGGGGATGTCCAGACTGTCAAATTAGAAAAGGTCCAAATAACGAAAAACACCAGGTGACTTGCAGCCAATAAAAATCGATGATTTGCAACCCTTTGAAATGATAGGAATCGACATACTAGGACCGCTTACAAAAACAAAAGAAAATAACAACAATATAGTTGTTTGTACAGATTATGTAACACGGTTTGCGATAACGAAAGCCATGCCGAGTGCAAAAGCCGAAGAAATAGCAGCATTTTTAGTGGACTTTGTAATAAGTATACACGGTGTGCCAAGAAAAATATTGAGCGACAGAGGTCACACCACTTCGTATCATCCGCAAACAAATGGTTTAATAGAACGTTTCAATCGAACGCTAGCAGACATGCTCAGTCTATATGTATCAACAGCGCAGGACGACTGGGACAAGTACTTACCGCTAGTTACGTTTGCATATAACACTAGTAAACAAGACACGACGCAGTTTTCACCATTTTATTTAGTTTTTGGAAGAAACCCTAACCTCATTCCTGACGCAATGTTTTTGAAATCGACAACTTTGGTACCAGCAAATCCAGATATAGCAGCACACAGGGAACAAGCAAAAAGAAATATTGCACAAAAACAGATAAAGGACATAACCAGATATGACGATAAACACAAGGAAGTGACGTATGAAACAGGAAATAAAGTCAAATTGGGTGTATATAAGAAAAAAGGGAAAAAGTGACAAGTTACAATGTAAATACCATGGACCATTTGTAATAGTAAGAAAAGTATCACCCGTCAATTATGTAATACAAAGAGGAGAAGGTGCAAGAGCAAAACAAGAAACAGTGCACGTCAGCAGATTAGCCCGATATTACGAACCATATAATTTTTCTAATTAATCTACTACATACTATTCCGTATGAAATATATTTGTATTTTCGGAATGTAAAAATTGCGGGTTCCTAACTTGAGGAAAAATTAAATTCTGTTTTTACTAAAATAACTTATTTATTCTCGATCGAACACCGGAAACCGAATGCCCGTAAACCGTGCAGGTAAAAAGCAAGAAATTTGTTAGGTAGTTTTTATCTACCTATCTCTAAGGCTATAGTATCTATCTCTTTAGTTAACCACCGGTTCACTAACCTTCAAATATAACATTTCTCTCCCCCTTAAAATATTTAATTTTTTATATTACATTTCATCTAACCTAATTAAATCTTAGAAGATAATATTTTAATTTAATCCTTACAATTCATTATCTACAAATATACATAATATATACAACTATCACTATTACCTTATAACAAATTTATAATGGCACAACGTCACCATACCTTTGGGGTGGTTTAATTATTCTTTTAGGTCTAATGTTTAGTTTAGCACTTTCTGATATTACCTTATTAGAGCCTAAGGGTTGTTGTACTGGTAATGTATTACGTAAATAAAGCTTCAACTGATTTAAATGTCGTTTCCAGTCAGCTTGTAGTTCAGGAATAAAAATTAAATAAATATTTCTTCCTAGACTTTGTTTTACAATGCCTTTTTTCCAAAAAACTTTATTCAATTTATACTCCCTCGCCAGAACTTCATCCCCCTCCTTTAAAATTTGAACTCTGTTCCCAGAAAATGAATCTACTTGTTTTGACTGATTACGTAATACATTGTTTTTTACCCTGCTTTGAGGAAGTAATAAACTAAATCTGGTATTTACTTTATGCCTAAAAACTAATTCAGAAGGAGTAACACCAGTTGCAGAATGTATTGAATTTCTATAGTCAAATAAAAAATTACATAACAGATATTCCACGTCTGATGATTTATTATCAAAAATAAGTTTTTTTAAAGCATTTTTTATAATTTTGACTCCTGATTCGGCCTGTCCATTTGACTGAGCATGATAAGGAGGCGATAAAAAATGTTTAATACCATTTGATTTTAAAAAATTTTGAAAATCTTCAGAAACGAACGTGGTGCCATTGTCTGAAACCAAATGTTTTGGTATTCCAAAAGTCGCAAAATGGCGTCTTAATATTTTTATTATTGGAGAAGCTGCTATTGAGTTTACAATAAAACCCTCAAGCCGTTTTGAATGAGCATCCACGATAACCAAAAACATTTTGTCTAGAAATGGACCACAAAAATCAATATGCAGTCTATCAAATGGTTTTTCCGGCCAAGGCCATGGAGAAAGTATTGCTTTGTTTGGACTTTGACTATTAAAAGCACAAGCTTCGCAATTTTTTACAAAAACCTCAATGTCTTTGTCCATGTCTGGCCACCAAAAATAACTCCTAGCAATACCCTTCAACTTAACGATACCCAGGTGTGTATTATGTAATTTTTCCAAAATGGTATTACGTAAGTTTTCAGGTATTACTAATCTGTTATTCCAAACTATACAGTAATTTTCAATGGAAAATTCATATTTTCTTTTAAAATATGGAACAAATTTTTCGTTCTTTTGTGAAAAATCTGGCCAAACCCCGGTGTGGATCATTTTAATTATTTGCTTCAAAAATTTATCTCTTTTTGTAACTTCATAGACATCTTCGAATTTAATTTGAAATTCATTATTTTTACTTAAATAATTAAAATAATCTCTTTGAAAAATTTCAAAAATTTTACAATCCTCCTCTATAGGCAACCTAGATAAAAAATCGGCTTTATTTTTTTCTGATTTAACATATTCAATGTCATAATTGTAATTTCCCAAAATAATTGCCCAACGACGAAGTCGGTTGGCTGAAAACTGTGGAATTCCTTTGTGAGGACTAAAAATTGATACCAGGGCTTTACTGTCGGTTACGAGAGTAAATTTATTTCCGTATAAATATTGATTAAATTTAAATAACCCATAAATAATAGCAGCGGCTTCTTTCTCAATCTGAGACATTTTTGTCTCAGAGTTTGACAAGGTTCGAGAAGCGTACGCCATTGGCTTTTCAACTTTATTTTCAAAAACATGACAAATCATTGCACCTAGTCCCACGTCTGATGCATCCCCTATTAATTTAATAGGTAAATTTGGCTGAAAATGAACAAGAACGTCTTCCGAAGTTAATTGACTTTTAATTTTTTTAAAAGCATTCTCGCAGTTCGAAGTCCATTCCCATTTAACGTTTTTTCTTAACAGCTGATAAAGCGGATGCAAAAGTGTGGATAAATTTTTTATAAATTCACCATAATAATTATTAACCCCAAAAAATACTTTAACTGGGTGATATTTGTTGTTTTTTTTGCTTCTTGAATAGCCTTAATTTTTTCCATACAAGGATGCAAACCATTTTTTGTTATTATAAATCCCAAGTATTTAATTGAACTTTGAAAAAATGCACATTTATCTTTTGAAATTTTAAACCCTGAATCTTGTAAAAGTTGTAAAACGCTCTCTAATCTTTCCAGATGCTCTTTCTTAGAGCCCCCTGTAATAAGAATGTCATCTAAAAATGAAACTACCCCGTCTAAACCCCCCAGAAGAGATTCCATAGTTTTCTGAAATATTCCCGGACCTGATGAAATGCCGAAAGGAAGTATATTATAAAAAAACAAACCCTTATGGGTCGAGATCGTGGTATATTTTTTTGAGTCGTTATCTAACAAAATTTGTTGATACGCATTTGTTAAATCAAGTTTAGTGAATTCAATACCTCCTATTTTAGCAAACAGTTCTTCTGCGCGGGGCAAAGGGTATTGATATTCCTTAATGCAAGGATTTATTGTAATCTTGTAGTCTCCGCACAGTCGTATTTGCCCATTAGGTTTGATGACCGGTACTACTGGTGTGGCCCACTCTGAATAGTCTATTGGTGATATAACCTTGGCTTCCAGCAACCGATTTAGTTCATCTTCCACTTTTTCCTTTATAGCATAAGGTAGCGGTCTTGCCCTAAAAAATTTTGGAACGACAGTCTCACTCTTTAAAAAAATTTTTGCTTCGCCTTTATTAAAAGTGCCCAATCCTGGTTCAAATAAATTTTTAAATTTTACTTGTACATCAGTACTTTCTGTTTTTGTTTCACAAAAAAAATACATCGGACAGTGTTAATTTAAATAAATATAAAAAATCTCTTCCCAGGATTGGAGGTCCACCATTTTCAATCACAAAAAAATTTAAATTATTATCGGTTTCTTTATATGTTACATTTAGTTTTAAAACACCGATAGGTTTAATTTGTTCCCCGGTATAAACAAAAAATTCCTGATTAGTTCTATCTAATTCGAGATTTTTAAAATGTGTTTCATAAAAAATTTGTGAAAAACAACTACTAGAAGCACCAGTATCAATTTGGAACTGAAATGGCTTATTGTCCACTAAAATTTCGATTGAAAATGGTTGATTTTTATTTTTACAAGAAATATTACTTGAATTTGCAAGCATTAATAATGTATTTTCGTAATCTGATCCAAAATGTGTTGGATCCGATTCTGATAAATAATGATAATAATGAGTTTTTTGTTGTGAAAATTTGGCGTTAAAATTTTTATTCTTTTGAAATTTGTTTCCATTTTTATTTTTACAAACGGGTGCTAAATGACCCTTAATATTACAAAAAATATGACATATACAATCTTTAAATTGGTACTTATCTGATGTGATTTTTGCGTCCGCATACGTCACATTGACGTAGCTCCCGTGATGTCCTCGCCCCTCTAGGTGACGTGCTGTCATGGCTACCTTGCGGCTTTCGGGAGGTGCGCAGATGGTGTATAGGTTCTTGCTTCAAATATGACGGAGCCTGTTGGAACTGTTGATTTGCCGCCTCTTTGGAACATGCAATACGAATAGCGTCTTCAAATTTTATTTTATTTTCTTCCTCGAAAAGTCTATCCACGATTTTTCCTTTTTCCATGCCCATAATGAATTTATCTCGAAGGCACATATCCAAATGTCCGTCAAATTTGCAATTTACGGCCAAACTTCGCACACGTGCGGCCCATTCATTTACTGACTCACTCGGTAATTTTCTTGCATTATATAATTTGTATCTTTCAGCAAAAGTAGACTGTTGTGATACAAAATGTTTGTTAAAAATGCCTATGAGATCGTCAAAAACTTTTTCTTCAGGTCTGTCTGGCAGAGATAGATTAAAAATCAATCTGTATGAGTCTTCGCTCAGCAAGTTCAAAAAAATGGCACGTTTTCGGTCTTCGTCAGTAATATTGTTGGCAAAAAAATAATTTTTTAGCCGTGGCATACAAATTGTCCAGTCATTAGTACTAGCATCAAATTCTCTTAAATGTCCAATCATAGCAGTATTTACCTGTTGAACAACGGCTTGCTCTTGCTGTGGCATGGCTGATCCGTATGAAAATTTGATTTATTTCCAATTTTCTCTAAAAATTTTCACTAAAATTTTTCGTTTTTAGCTCGCAATAACTTTTACCTAGTCGCCAACTATTCCGTATGAAATATATTTGTATTTTCGGAATGTAAAAATTACGGGTTCCTAACTTGAGGAAAAATTAAATTCTGTTTTTACTAAAATAACTTATTTATTCTCGATCGAACACCGGAAACCGAATGCCCGTGAACCGGGCAGGTAAAAAGCAAGAAATTTGTTAGGAAAATTTTTATCTACCTATCTCTAAGGCTATAGTATCTATCTCTTTAGTTAACCACCGGTTCACTAACCTTCAGATATAACATAGAACAATGCATTATAGTAATTTTAAGTTATTTTTAGTATACCACTATGAAAATGCAGTTAGTAAATAAAGTTTTTTTTTTGTTGTTTTTCCCCAATAAGTAAAGAAATAAAGAAAGAAAATAAGGTAATAGTCAAAGTAAAAAGGATAAAAATTAAATGTGTAATGTTTTCGAAAGGTAAAAAAATATTAGGGATCGTGAGCAGCTGCACGAGGCTCTGAAGCAGTTGGGTTTTGGCTAGAGCGCATGTCTGATTAACATGTTACGTAAGGTCAATTTTCAACTGTCGTGTCGCGTCTTATATGTAATAATAATATGTGTTTGGAAGTAAACAAAATTTTTTTTTCCAGTGAGGGTGGGGGGAAAACAAGAGGAATTAATGAGCTAAAATTTCAAAGAAAAATTTTAAAGTACTAAAGAGCGCATTGTTCGGAGGAAGTGTGTTGTTTGTGTTGAGCGGTGGCCAAAATGGCCAAATGTATAGGGGGCAAACTGACTTTTCTTTTTTGTTATGTAAATAGTGTGTTGTCCTAAAGTGTTTGTCTAAGTTAGTGTCTAATCCTTGTTTTTTGTCTTTTCATGTCAAATGCCAACTAAGGGCGAAGACGAAACAACCCCAGTCAGACAGCAGGCGACCGGAGGCGAGTGGACCCCAAGGGCAGCCATCCACCCCGGAGTCCAGGAGCTGTCACCCTCGCCACAACGGAAGCCTGATGTCAGCACAACAACAGCCAGACTGAGGGCCAACATGCGATCAGCCACAGGACAAGACAACAGGACACAACACCAGGACGAAGACAATAGGAAGAAAGAAGAGAGAAGAAAGAATTTTTATTTTTGATTATTTTGTGTAAAAAACCCAGTATTTTTTTTTGTTGATGTAAATAATTGTAAATATTCTTTTTATTAGTGTACAAAAACCCGTTGGGTTTTTGTTTCCGTGGGGGGGGGGGGGGGGGGAGTATCACGGGGGTAGTTTTTTCGCGCGTCCAAGCCATCGACGCCTGAGTTCCCTCATTGGTTAACCCAATGGCTGGGACAGAGTGGGGGAACCCAGCGTCGACCGGCTTGGTCGCGAGCGCTGGCGGCGCGTGAGTCTTGATGTACTTGTGATATACTTGATGTGTCTGACACCAGCAATAAATAATTTGAATATTTGACTTATGTGTAATATATGTCTGATGTTTGGTGTAGCAATAACAATAAACTGAATTGCTTTTAATAAGTAAGTAAAGGCAGACTCAATTCAATGAATTGCTTTTGGTATATCCCATTATGCAGAAACGATTGCTAACATCGGGATTTGTTGAAACAATAAAAAATGTTCAAATAGCTATGCTGTGTAAGTTCTGCCCATCATTATATAATAAAATTAATAAACAAAAGTGTTACCCATTTTTACTACTATGGTTAATAATTAACATGTATTACATACAGTGCGGACGTAAATAGTCCCACCCTCTTATAACTTTTGAACGAATTAGGTGTAATTTCGATGGGTAAAATCTAAATAAAATGACGTTACTTTAACTATTTTTTGGCATAATAATGACATGTACTACTCAGCTCACTCCAACAGAGGGCGTTGTCAACACGAAATTTTTAAATGGAAATTTAACGCCGTTTTCATTCTGTTTTTTTTTTTAGAATTAAGGCAGGTTTGTTCCAACAATACCCAAGAAACATTTCAAACTGAAAGAAATTAGTTTCAAAACAGACTGTCTTATTGTCAGGAAGTAGAGGGAAAACATTTTACCCGACGTCGATATCACACTTTATTGAAAAGTGGCGTAATTTCAAGGGCGTATTCCTGAACCAAATTCAAATAGAAAATTTCATATAAACATGTGTCCTAAAGAATCTGGGTTTCAAGATACAGAGTGTCAAAATTAAAAAAAAAATTGTATTTTTTAATATATCTAAATGATCCTTTTACCGATTTTGTTAAAATCTGGCAGTGTTATTCATTGTAATAAGAAGACGCTAAGTAGGCACTAACTAAAAGATAATTATAAGTTCCAGTGGCGTCTCGGGGGGCAGTCTCACTAATAACACTGACGAACATTTTAAAACTTTTTTTTCCTCCCTGGAATGATTTTGGCTGGATTTTATATATTTTGGCCTGCTGAATCCGGATCTGGCCTCAGATTTTCGATATCAGCCTCCAATGATAAGGGAGGGACATATGCTTTGATGTTAAGAAAAAGTCAATAAAAACCCCTTTCAATGCCGATTTATTAAATTTTTAACAATAATGGTATTTTCGGAGATTTTAATTTGCCTCATGCATTGTGGGAAAACAATAATTTAAGCTCCGTTGTCAGATCAGTGCCCCCAGCAGCTCCTGCCGAGGTTGATTCCTTAGAAGTAGTGTCCAATATGTGCGCTTTTCACAATTTACATCAACTAAACACGATTACGAACAATCACAATTCAGTTCTAGATCTGGTACTTTTTCAAGACGAAAACTGTCAAGTTCGTGAAGCTGACTATTGTGTTGTACCTCAGGATAACTATCACCCACCATTGGATATTACAGTGCCTTATAAATGCGATAATACAAACAATTCTTCTTTATGTGAAGGTTATTATAGAGATTTCAAATCAGCAAACTTTAATTTAATTAATGATTACCTGGGAGGTATGTGCTGGGATGCTCTTCTTGCTCAGACTAGTCTGGATGACATGGTAAATGTATTTTATAATGCTATTTATTCAGCAATCGAATTATTTGTTCCCCTTAAACGTGTTTCCACAGGTAAATTTCCCAGATGGTTCTCACCAGCGCTTAAGCATTGTATAATAGGAAAAAAAAGAGCTCACAAACGCTACAAAAATTCGGGACTTCAGAGCGATTATCGTGAATTCTCTAGATTACGTTTAATTTGTAAAAGACTATCAGTCGAATCAAACAATACTTTTGTTGCTTTTACAGAAAACTCTTTAACCACTAATCCCAAACAATTTTGGAACTACGTTAATTCAAAAAAAAGAAGTAACGATCACCCCAGTAAGTTTCAATACAATGGAGACTGCAGTGCTTCCGGAGAAGAAACTGCCAATATGTTTGCCCATTATTTTTCTCAAGTTTATAGTAGTCAACACTGTCCTGATTACCAACAACCACTTTCTGAGTACAACAACACTTGTGTCACAGAGTACAACATTTCCATATCTGATGTATACTCACATCTAAATTCCTTAGATATAAACAAGGGTCCTGGTCCTGACGGTATTCCCCCATTACTTCTTAAGCACTGCAGCTTTATTCTGGCCCGGCCCTTACATACTATTTTTAACCTATCTTTAACTAAGGGAACATTTCCAGAATTTTGGAAACTAAGTTATCTAGCACCAATTCATAAATCAGGAAAAAAAGACCTAATAACGAATTATCGACCAATTAGCATCCTGAGTACCATTCCAAAAGTATTTGAACATATCCTAACTAAGTATTTGACCTCCTTATTAAGCCCTTATATTGTTTCCAGACAGTTTGGCTTCCGGACTGGAATGAATACTGAACTCAACTTGCTAACCTACGTTGACTTCATTTCGGAAGCCTTGGAGAATGGCTTTCAGGTACACTCAATCTACACCGACTTTTCCAAGGCGTCAATCATGCGGTTCTATTATCTAAGCTGGAGGGTCTGGGTGTTGGTGACCAGTTGCTGTCCTGGATACGTAGTTACTTGACTGGGCGCTCCCAGATAGTCCGATTTAACAATTTCCAATCCACAAGTATAAAAGTTCCATCTGGGGTTCCCCAGGGGTCTCATCTGGGCCCTCTTTTATTTAATTTGTTTATTAACGACCTGGGGTCGCAATTCAAATACAGTCAATTCCTCCTCTTTGCTGATGATTTAAAATTGTACATGAAAATCTCCTCCCTTGATGACTGTTTAAATCTTCAGTCCGACTTGGACAGATTGGTAGCTTGGTGTAAGAACAATGGTATGGAGCTGAATGCTTCAAAGTGCCACTTGATCATCTTTCATAAGACTAGGTCAGCGTTTGAACAGCCTTATTTAATCGAAAATAATATAGTTACGAATGTTCCCGAAATAAAAGATTTAGGTTTGATTATGGATTCAAAGCTTACTTTTATTCCTCACATCCAGAACACCCTCTCTAAATCTCTCCAACTTCTCGGATTTATAAAGCGCGTTACCGTTGACTTCACGAATACTAAAGCTATTAAGCAACTATATTGCTCATTAATAAGAACTCATCTCGAATACTCTTCATGTGTCTGGAATCCATGCTATAATGTACACATTCAGAAGTTGGAGACAGTTCAACATAAATTCTTAAAATACATAGCTTTTAAACTTAATGCACCACACCTAACATATTCTCAGCTGGAATCTAATATTCAGATCAGATCACTCTCTCAACGCCGCGATCTAAAAGATCTTAAAATGTTATATAACATATTACACAATAAATATAACTGCCCTCTTTTGCTGGAAAAAATAAGGTTACATGCACCTTCAAGGGAAACACGTCTAAGAAATACATTTTCGATATTTCCTCATAGAACTAATTATGGTCAAAATAGTTTTATATCAAGGTCAGGCAGACTGGCCAATGAGCATCCCACACTTGATTTCTTTTTAAATAGAGCTATCTTTATGCGAAAACTTCACACTATAATGTGAAATCTCTTTAATTTTATCACATTGCTGAATGCTACGTTTTTCTTAGTAAATTAATTAAAATATGTTAACTCTGCGTTAGGATTAAGATTATTTATATTTTTGTGAAATTGGGCAGTGCCCGTAAATAAATAAATAAAGAATAAATAAATAAAGAATTAAAAACATATAATATATTTTATTAACTGTTAGCTTAGGTACAGTATAAACATTTATAAATAATTTAAAATTTAATATTTACTTCCCTAACGTATTTCTTTTATAAGAACTCCTGGATGTGTCTCGTATTAGCCCAAACAGCACACTTACATCTTATGTACAGGGTGTCCAGTTTTCGACACTTTTGACGGGTATCTCAGTTATTAGTACAGATAGAATGATGCGGTTTTCGCAAACCTGTGTCACTTTTTTATGAAACAAACGATGCCCTTAACGGATTTATCATGGCCATCTTGGTTTTTGAGGTACAGGGCGAAATTAAAAACGGTGCATTTTCAGACACCCCTTGTATTTTAGTTATCTTATACCTTATCGAAAATGTAAGAACGTGGTGTTATACAGTTTTTTACGTAGAATCCAGTGGCGTAGTTAATATTTTTCCAGGTGTCCCCATTTTTGAGAAATATACCAAAGTTATGTTATTTTAAATGGAACACCCTGTATATTTTTTCATATTTGCATTCTGCTTACTTAGAGCT
This sequence comes from Polydrusus pterygomalis, assembly GCA_963969555.1. NCBI lineage: Eukaryota > Metazoa > Arthropoda > Insecta > Coleoptera > Curculionidae > Polydrusus > Polydrusus pterygomalis. Next base: position 87,602,355 of record OZ018379.1, read on the forward strand.
TTCCAAAAATATATAATAGTTGGCACTTTGTTTTAACAGGAAGGTTAAAATTCATATTTTTTAAATAACTAGCTTTAAGTTGACAGTAGGCCGTGTATTTTACTTTAATAAAAATAAATTGACGATACACTACACCATCAATATTACTTTATAGTTTAATTTCAAACTTTTAAGTTTTTTAATACTTTCAATAGTAAAAAGTAATTTCCTCTTATTGTTACGTAGGTATATTATCGGAATAGACAAAAACATCTAGTAGGCCTTGACTTATCCAGGCTATAAAACAAAATTTTCATAATGGCGTTTAGCTCTTGTCAGAATTGTATTTAGGTAGGTATTTAAGGTTGAAAAGTTACTCATAATTTATTTATGATATTGTTCAATTTCAACGATGGCCCAAAAGTATGAAAATTATGAAAAATACGATATGCTGATATGCTTTATACAAGCCAGTAACTTTTCAACCTTTAATACCTAAATAAAATTCTGACAAAAGCTAAACGCCATTATGAAAATTTTGTTTTATAGCCTGGATAAGTCAAGGCCTACTAGATGTTTTTGTGTATTCCGATAATATACCTACGCAACAATAAGAGAAAATTACTTTTTACTATTGTAAGTATTAAAAAACTTAAAAGTTTGAAATTAAACTATCAATTGCCAAACCAATTGATGGTGTAGTGTATCGTCAATTTATTTTTATTTAAGTAAAATACACGGCCTACTGTCAACTTAAAGCTTGTTATTTAAAAAATATGAATTTTAACCTTTCTGTTAAAACAAAGTGCCAACTATTATATATTTTTGGAAAGCTCTAAGTAAGCAGAATGCAAATATGAAAAAATATACAGGGTGTTCCATTTAAAATAACATAACTTTGGTATATTTCTCAAAAATGGGGACACCTGGAAAAATATTAACTACGCCACTGGATTCTACGCAAAAAACTGTATAACACCACGTTCTTACATTTTCGATAAGGTATAAGATAACTAAAATACAAGGGGTGTCTGAAAATGCACCGTTTTTAATTTCGCCCTGTATCTCAAAAACCAAGATGGCCATGATAAATCCGTTAAGGGCATCGTTTGTTTCACAAAAAAGTAACACAGGTTTGCGAAAACCGCATCATTCTATCTGTACTAATAACTGAGATACCCGTCAAAAGTGTCGAAAACTGGACACCCTGTACATCCAATGGAAGGTCGAAAGCGATCAACAACACGTCCAGAGGATGTCCAAATTAGGTGTATCTTTTGTCCAATGCATGTCCAATGGATTATACAAATGTCACAAATTATGACATCCGCGGGATGGACCTTTTTGGACGTCAAATGAACGTCCTCTAGGATAACATCCATAAGCTGTACCTTAAACAGCACACTTACGTCTATAATGAAACTTGGAAAGTTGTCGAAAACACGTCCAGAGAATGTCCTAATTTGGTTTACTTTTTTCTCCAATGGACTTCCAATGGATTATACAAAAGTCATAAGTAAGGGCATCCGCGGATCTGTCTTTTAAGATGTCCAATGAATTTCCTCTAGGATGACATCCATAAGATGACCTTTAAACAGCATACTCACATCTTATGTACACCCAATGGAAGTCCAAAAACTTTCAGAGGATGTCCAAATCTGGTTTATTTTTAGTCCAATGGATTACAAAAATTATGACATCCGCTGGTAGGACGTCCAATGGATATCCTGTAAGATGACATCCATAAACTGTCCCTTAAACAGCACACTTGCATCTTAAGTACATCCAATGGAAGTCCGGAAAACCTCCAGAGGATGTCCAAATACGGTTCTTTTTTAGTCCAATGGATTACACAAATTATGACATCCGCTGGATCTGTCCTTTAGGACGTCCAATGAATATCCTCTAAGATGACATCCATAAACTGTCCCTTAAATAGCCCACTTGCATCTTAAGTACATCCAATGGAAGTCCGGAAAACCTCCAGAGGATGTCCAAATATGGTTCTTTTTTAGTCCAATGGATTACACAAATTATGACAACCCCTGGATCTGCCCTTCAGGACGTCCAATGAATAGCCTCTAAGATGACACCCATAAACTGTCCCTTAAACAGCACACTTGCATCTTACGTACATCCAATGGAAGTCCGAAAAGTTTCCAGAGGATGTCCAAACATGGTTCTTTTTTAGTCCAATGGATTACACAAATTATGACATCCGCTGGATCTGCCCTTCAGGACGTCCAATGAATATCCTCTAAGATGACATCCATAAACTGACCCTTAAACAGCACACTTGCATCTTACGTACATCCAATGGAAGTCCGAAAAGCGTCCAGAGGATGTCCAAATATGGTTCATTTTTAGTTCAATGAATTACACAAATTATGACATCAATGGGATTTGTCCTTTAGGACATCCAAAGAATATCCTCTAGGATGATAGTCAAAAGACGTCCCTTAAACAACACACCCACATCTTATGTACAATATAAGTCCGAAAATTGTAGACAAAACTTCCCGGGATGTTTAAATTTTTTTCACTTTTTCCCAATGGATTATTCAAACGTGACAAATTATGACATTTGCGGATCATATATACAGAACAGTCCAGTGGACATCCTTTAGATATTTAGTACCTACATGTAATTTACCCCATCATGTACCCCAACTTCTATAAATCTACTTTTATTAATATTTACATCTGAAGTATAAAACAAACGCTAATACCTAGCGCTAAGATAAAGGATATGCCTTTATAAAACTTTAATAAGCGAGACCAACAGGAATTAAGGGAGTATCGACGTAATAACTTAATGATTGTTCTAGGTTTACAATAAATAATGCATCTAAAGTAAAAACAAAAACAAAAACATTTTAATAAATTTTATTTACAACCAACATTATTATAAATATTTCCCTGAAGAACTACTTTCGGTCTAATAAAAAATATTATTGTAAGTAGTATAAGTATTATATTATTGATACATTTAAATATGAAGTCACAAATTTCCATTATTATATTGTCTACATATAGTCGTCAAGCAATTCAAAATGGCTTTACCTACATGGCAGGGCTAAAAAGTTTTTTCTAAGCTAAATCCTAATATGTAATAGTGTTACAGATTAAGGTTTTTACAGATTAAGGTTTTTTTTTTTGATATGTCGCCCTCTCTTTGGCTCTTCGTAGCCACTTTTTAACACCATCTTCGGTGCTGGCTACATCAAATTTCCCAGTTTCTGAAAGGGGACAAAATTTTAAATAAAGCGCAATATTATTTTTTTAAATTTTAAATGTTTATACAATACGTGGTCGATTTTAAAGCAACAACTATATTTTCATTAGTTGCACAGCCAAAATTTAAATACCGCCAAAAGTTGCACTTATACAGGGTGTCCCAAAAGTAATGGGACACCGAGCAACAGCAGACTCCTTAAGACGAAATAATGAGATTTCTTTAAACTTGCCTTATCCCAAAATTGATAACAACCAAGATACAGGCTGTCAAAGTTTTAATTTAGTTTTCGTTTTTTTGCGATTATTTCTTAACGAAACGACATAGCAGCGCGAAATTAAGGATTTTGGGGTTTTTTTAAGTGAGGAATTCAAAATTATCCATAGTTTTTGTGTAACCCGTAGAGGGCGCTGCCTACGGCATGACCCACTCCTTTTAGCTGGCATAACTTTTTTTAGGCTTCTTATATCGATCCGACTATTAAAAAAATAAGTTACTTTACTACTTTTACATCAAAAACGTATAACTTATTGAAGTCGCTAGAAGCAACCATATTCGAGATAATCGCATTTCATATGTCCAATGCAACTAAGTACGTGGTCCAAAAGCAACGGAAAATCGAGCGACGGTGAATTTCTAACTTAAAATTATTGTAAATCAGCTACATTTGCTAAGTGTCAAAGTTAATGTAGATACCTAAGGTTAACTATTTTTTTTTCTAATAAAAACGCTTTTTCATATACGGAATTATTAATTTTATTCTAATCAAAAATTTTATTTAATACTTAGTTTACTTAATAACAAAAGTAACAAAATGGTTAGAAATAAAAATGGTAACGCCGTGATAGCAATTGTTCAAAATGGTCACCATTGACCTCAATATATCGAGCTGTGACAAATAATACTAATACGAATACACAATTACTTTAAATATTTTATCATTCTTGCATTAAAAATTTCGAATGCGATTATCTCGAAAATGGTTGCTCCTAGCGACTTCAATATGTTATACGTTTTTAATGTAAAAGAAGTAAAGAAACTTATTTTTTTAATAGTCGGATCGATATAAGAAGCCTAAAAAAAGTTATGCCATTTAAAAGGCGTGGGTAATGCCGTAGGCAGCGCCCTCTACTGGTTACAAAAAAACAATGGATAGTTTTGAATTCCTTACCTCAAAAAACCCCAAAACCCTTAATTTCGTGCTGCTATGCCGTTTCGTTAAAAAATAATCGCAAAAAAACTAAAACAAAATTAAAACTTTGACACCCTGTATCTTGGTTGTTATCAATTTTGGGATAAGGCAAGTTTAAATAAATCGCATTATTTCGCCTTAAGGAGTATGCTGTTGATCTGTGTCCCATTACTTTTGGGACACCCTGTAGAATAGCTTTCATATTTTTTGGCCTACTCTGTATTCTGTTTGACTTTACGCCATTCTAATTACTTCTGATATGGTTTTCGCACATGCACCAACTTTTAGGGGCACTTAAATTTTATCTGTTAAAATTCCCATTACTTACATCGGCCATACTGTATATTTAGGAAACTGTCTTGAAGTGAAATTTAAGGGCTAAGTAATAAGATTGCTATATCTAATAAAGTTGCAATTTAGAAAAACTATAAGTAATTGTTTCAAATGTTTTAGGACTTTTAGATTAATTTGGCCATTAAAACTGAAAACCAAGGTTTAAATCTGATATTTAGGGTTGTATTCAAAAAGACACAAAGTCGTAGTATCAAAAAAGGTTTTTTTATCTGCTTAGTTACAGCTTTCTCCTTATCCGGCATTATCCGACTTTCCAAACAGTTAAAAATATATTGTAAACTATTTCTTAAAAAAAAAATAAGTATTTGTTTAAAGGTTGTAGCCAACGATGTATCTTGAGTAATAGACGTGTTTTGGACTTCCATTGCCTTGAGTTTTTCATATCACAACGTTTCAACTGGAGATACCTACCAGTTGAAACGTTGTGATATGAAAAACCCAAGGCAATGAAAGTCCAAAACACGTCTATTACTTAAAACAAAGTATACTTCTTAACTGCTTGTAAGGTATGATGATGTCCGTTAGAGCGAAAGTTGTAAATAAAATAAACTGACAAAATACCCTTTTTTGAGGCTAAGACTTCATGTATTATTTCTGCTACAAAATTTTTTGTCATTTTTTTTTGTCAAAACATTTCTTCTTTACCCGAGGGAACTTTACGCAATTTGACACTTTAGGTTAATGCGTGTTAGGTACCTACTATTCTATTTTATTTTGTTGTGATGCTATTTATTATGTTGTTATTATGTTTTATTGTGATATTTACAATTATTGTGATAAGAGAAAGTAGATATATCTAAGAATCTTTTCAGTACTTTAAAATTTTTTTTTAAAGAACCCCGCACTTCTCTTATGGAAAATGGCCCTCGGTTAAATTTTCAGTATGTTGTGGAGAATGCCATTCTGATCAAAAGTGTTCATGGCGATAACAATATCTGCTTACCAGTTTTTGAGATACAGGGTGTTTAAGTTGCAAAATATTAATTTAAACTACATTATATTTTCGTAGTTTATAATATTAATTCGATTTGTTTCTCTAGATTTTTGTTGACCATGTCGTAGGTAGGATAGAATACTATAAAAATAGTCTAAAATTTCGTATTATATACCGGGTGAGTGACGAAAATTATTTAATATTTTTTGTTAAATAATTGTATTTTCGGCATTAGACTAAATGTTAACAAAGTAATACTGTAGATGCCATTAGCTTGGAGCAAGCTATCAAAATTTATATTATTTATATTTATACAGGGTAACTCAAAAAACTTTATATTTTTTTTATTAGTTTTGAAAGAAATTTTGTAGATATTTCTTTGTGTACTACTTGTCGCTTATCGTATGCTTCCAAATATATATAATTATCAAGGTTATACAGGGTGTTTCCGATAATAAGCTGTAGAAAAATAACATAAAAATGCATGTATTTAAATCACCCGGTATATTAAAAATGGATCGGTTAAATTTCATTATTTTTTAATAATTTTTTCCTTGAAGTATCTTACTTACACGTTTGCTATTGATTTCCCTTATTTTTCTATCGCTTATCATCGGAAACACCCTGGATAACCTTAATAATTATATATATTTGGAAGCATATGATAAGCGACAAGTAATACACAAAGAAATATCTACAAAATTTCTTTCAAAACTAATAAAAAAAATATTAAATTTTTTTAGATACCCTGTATTAATATAAATAATATAGATTCTAATAACTTGCTCCAAGCTAATATCATATACAGTATCACTTTGTTAACAATTAATTTAACCCCGAAAATACGATTTAACAAAAAATATTAAATAATTTTCATCACTAACCCGGTAATTTTTAACTATTTTTGTAGTATTTTATCCTATCTACGACAGGGCCATCAATAATTTAGAAAAACAAAACAAATTAATATTATAAACTAGAAAAATATAATGTATTGAGAATTCATATTTTGCAACTTGGACACCCTGTATCTCAAAAACTGGTCGGCAGATATTGTTGTGGCCATGAACACTTTTGATCAGAATGGCATTCTCTACATACTAAAAGTTTAGAAAATTTAACCGAGGGCCATTTTCCATAAGAGGAGTGCGGGGTTCTTTCGTATATTCAGTTTTTGTATAATATTCCTGTGTTTTTTAAAATTTTGTTAAGGTAACTATGGTGATAAAACTGATTTTTTTTTGTAATTATAATACTACCACCGGGCAGTAGCCCATTTGTAGCTTAATAAATTTTTTACCAATGATATTTTAATCAAGTTTCAATCTTACCTTTTATAACGTCCCAAATTTTTAAACTTTTGAACGCGTTTTTTCCTTTGAGTCCAAAAAATGAGTATGTGGCTGCAAGTTCATTTGATATGAGTGTGGTTAAACATCGCCTCACATATTCATAAACTGTCGACCCACCAAGGTTTGACACTTCTTTAGCCTAAAAAAGTTAAAATTTATATTACCAAAAGTCACTAGAAACTACAATAACTTTCTCGGTGCATTTATATTTTTCACTTTAGGTTTAGCGTTCCCGGCATCTATATGATAAAAAAGTGTAGGAAAAAAAAGTAAAGGCGCTTAAAACTATTGGAATAGAGAATTATTTCTAAACATACCAAAAAAATTTAAACTGAACCCTTTAGTTTATAAAATGGGCCATTGATTATGAAAGAACAAGCAGCCTATTTAAATATATAGAATTCAACGACATAAATAAGGGTAAATATCTCAAAAGCAATATTAAATAGTAAAAGTGAGTAACGTATGTTCTAATAAATAGAAAATTATACTGTTAAAATTGCTGCTCTAGAAGAAAATATGACTTACTGCTCTTTTAAAATTAATTTCGTCTGCCAAATAGGCACAAACTTCATCTAACTGTTTTTCATCGTTTAAAGGAAAGGAAAATGCCTTTAAAAATGTGTTTTCATCTATTGCTAAATTCTGAGTCTTGTTCTCTAACATTTCAATGATTTTGTTGACATCTTGGGCAACTTGTAACAACTATGCCTTCATCAGGGATTGTTTTTTTATAACTTGGTTGAAGAATAATTCTTAAAGAAAAAATGTAATTAAAAAAACCAAACTGCTCTGGATAAACTGCAAAAAATATACCAACCGTTTCTTTTTTGACTCTCCTCGCAATTCTTGCACTCCGATGAAGCACCTGAAAACATATGGGTACATAATTAAGTAATTTAACATTTTGGCTGTGAACCAGTCCAGTATTAAAATTTAATAAGTAATGGATAGCAATTAAAAATCCTATTTAGATCTAAATATTTAAAAACTTTTTAGTGAGTACGGGTTGTAATTTTTTCTTTAGTATTACTTACTAGAACTTCCTTTGCTTTGAAAAGGTGTCTCTTCATCATGGCATTCTAGATTCGTTTTCTGAAAATACATGGTTATAGCTTACAAAATTTTGAAAATATATTGCTTTTATACCTGTGTTGTGTTTGTTTTGTCCGGGATTTTATCCTTTTTATTCAAGAACTTTTCTTGAACTTTTGGCGGTGACGGCAGTAGCCCTTCATATTCATCATCCGAAGAAGTGTATCTTCTTGCTGGTTTATTGATATGTCTCTTCTTTCGAGTCTCGTAGTCTGAATTTAAATCAGATGTATCCTCGGCCTTTTTGGCCTTTTCTCTGGCCAAAACATAGGTATCTAAAATTTATATAAATAAAATTAAACCAGATTTAATATATTTTGGGAAATATATCATTATAATTAAAAAAAAAAGATGTCGAAAACCAACTTATTAACATGAATGTTTAGGGATTTTTTAAGTGTCTCAAGTTACTGTCGATTTTCCCACTGACTACAATAAAAAACAAATACGTATTATATTACCCAACAGTTTTCTATAAAGAAGTCAAATTTGATACTTAGATAAGCAGACACCTTAATGGCTTTTTCAAAATTGTAACCCTACTTTAAAATAAGCCCACTGCATTAAATTTTTATTCAAACTTTAAAAATATACAGTATATTGTATATGTTTATGATTTTGTTCTCCAAGTCTCACCCTTTAAAAAAACGTTCCTTTGAGATCCAAAATCCAAGTTTTTTTTACAGATGTATATCTGTGGAAATGGCTGACCTACCTACAGTATTGTCAAATGCCAAAAATTGACAGATTTGACGCCATATTGAATTTTTTTTAAATAGAAGCCTCATTGATAACCATACCAGTAAATGACATTTTGCGGTCCGATTATAAAAATATGAAATAGTTCTCAATTTCTATTTTCAACCGTTCCGGAGATACTCTGACAAGTATTTAAACATATATTTTGACATCAAATTTGGCTTCAGTGCAGAGAACCATTAGGGAAGACGTATTCCCTAATGGTTACGGGAGTGTGATAGTAGCAATTCTATTGCAAATTGCAACACATGCCGCGTGCTCACTAGAATTAAAGTCATATAGTACTTATGTAGGTACACTGGAACATAATATATATATATTCTAGACTTAGCTGCAATTAACTCCCTGTGTGAGTAATCTGTCAAATATGGAACAAGACCGATTAGTCTTTCTCAAAATCTCCCAGGTAAAATTTTAATTTCAGTAGTATCTTAAAAACCGTTGTTATTGATTTTTTAATATATAATCTTACCGTAAATTGCTCCTTTAAACACACGTATGTTAAATAATGACCAGTTTTCGTTTGGCAAGGTGCATTTTTTTATCTCTAACAACACCTTGTCTTTATTCGTTGTAGGGGGCCAGTAACAATGAGTTTCCTCTTCATTTATCCATGTGGAAGGCACAGCTTCCACTGTTTTAGTGTCCTTGAATTCAACTACTGTCCAAGTTTTCTGGCCTTCGTCAGTAGTCATGATATATTTTAATATGTAACCAAGAACAAAAATTATTAGAATATAAATATATGCATATCTTCAAATTTATAAATTATTAATAAAAATAAAGGGTGATAGCAGTTCGTTAGAAAATTTTTGATTTCGCAAAATGTAAATTTGAACAGATTGGGTTTAACATTTAGCTTCTACAGTACCTATGTCTACTTAAGTTGGCTACATATGGGAAACTTTTTTATTATTAACTTTACGAAAGAAAGTTATTCTTCATAAAAAGTTCTGCATGGTGCAAAACCCAAAATGCAACCATCAGATGTTAAATTTTTTCAGTAGCATACGAGGTTTGTTAAAAAATATGAATTTTGCCCAAAAGTAAAGTACCTTTATTTTTGACAATATCGAAAACTGTAATTATAAAAAGTTGTTCGTAATTTAAAACTATATTTTAATATGCAATTACATTCTTCTACTTAAATTTTTTTTTTACAATTTTTTTTCAAATTACAGATACCGAACATTTATCTTTTTATTAATTAAAAAATCATGTTAACCTTTCTGTTTCGTTCAGAAAATAATAAATCTCGAAACAAAATTTATTTCTAGAAAATTAATAGATAGATATTACACCTTTAAAATAAAAATTTGTAAAACTAAAAAAAAAATTCAGTAGAAGGATGTAATTGCATATTAAAATATAGTTTTACATTACGAACAACTTTTCATAATTACAGTTTTCGATGTTGTCAAAAATAAAGGTACCTACTTTACTCTTGGGCAAAATTTATATTTTTTGACAAACCTCGTATACGACTGAAAAAATTTAACATCTGATGGTTGCATTTTAGGTTTTGGACCATGCACAACTTTTTATGAAGAATAACTTTTTTCCGTAAAGTTAATAATAAAAAAGTTTCCCATATGTAGCCAACTTAAAGCAGTAGACACACTGTATATCAAATTACTTGAAAATGGCGAGTTAGGCATATGTCTCTGCATAGGTACTAAATAAATGACCATACTAAACCAATAAGTAATTGTACAAACATTGCTATTGTGCTATTTAAAACTATTTAAATTCAAAATATGTACTTATATTTTAGTCCAGTCTTTTATTTTAAGAGGAAAATATGAAACAACTGAAATTTATGAATATTATACCAGACAGATCAAATTATTAATGTGTATTTCAATAAAACAGTGATTTGTAAATGTTATTAGGTATATGGCTCTATGACTGCATCAGAAAGCAAAGTTAATTTGTTTGGCTAACTCAAACTGAAATCGTATAAAGTATACCTATATTATACTTTTTTATTTTTGCCATTAATGTTATTATTAATTTTTTTTACTATGTTTCCTGTAATAAAGCTGCTAGTTGGTGGGGATAATAATATGTAACCTAAAAAATTACTATATTAGAAAATGTACTTATATTAATATGACAGATAGCACAGGGAAAATTAAATTTAAAAAAATATTTCGGAACATCCTAGCCTGGGTATTCAAAAAAATGTATGTCGGGGATTACTTTTCAGAATGAAGCAATGGGATGACAACATGCTCATTTTCTCTAAATTTGAGCTTAACATATTTATTATCAATATGTTTGATATCCCATTTCTGCAAAGAACTAATATCGTGGACGTCAACTAAGTAGGTTAATAAAACTGAAGATGGGCACGGTTCAGTATAGAAGTCTAATAGGGGTAGAATTTTGAACCAATAACAAATTGACCTTCAGGTAAAATAATAAAATTTTTAATGATAATGACATCGCCATTTTTAAGACAACAACAATTATCAGGTCCATAAGTTTTTAAACTAAAGTCTTCTAATAGTACCTGCTCAAATTGTTGCCCGTTTAAATTTAATGTTGGTCCTTTAGTATGTGGCTTACGAAACTGTGGATATATCACTAAAGATTTGGTTTGTAAAGTTAGGGTGTTGTCAATTTCTAGCTTTCTTAATACAATTTGTTTCAAGGGTGTTTCATTTTTACGAACATATTTTAGTAATTCTTGCATATAATTCTCAAACGAGAATGCACTAAAATCCTCTAAAACCCCAAAGTTTTTGGATTCTTGACACAAATGTAAAAGACTATGTATATTATGAGACATATTATGTTTACCATAAAGAACTTTAAAGGTCTTAACAAAGTAAGTAAGCAACTCCTCTGAATATTCAATTAAAGAATTTTGTAACCTAGTATTAGACAATATTGTCAGTGCTGCATGCAGAGACATAAAATTGAGATACATATCCCTAGAAAGAACTAATTTTAAAACAACTGGTCCAGTATAAAACAAAAACTGGCGAAACTCTGTTGCTTTCCAACGTTTGCAATCAAGTAAGGAACGTGGCTTACGGTTAAATTCACAGGGAATGTTTTCTTTCAGTGCATTCAACTTTTCTGATATCTGGTGTATTTGATTAAATGATAATTTAGAAGGTGGTTTACCATTACACCACAAAACAGCAATAAGTTTTTTAACAACACCCAAATAAACCAGATGCATTGGATCTAATAAAAAACTAGTTATCATATTTAAATTAAAAACAGATTCCAATACGGATGTGCCAATATGATGCTCAGCTTGTATTCTTTGTCTAAACTCAGTATCAGTTCTTAACTTAAATGTTAAATTTGGAAAACAAACTCTTCCTTCCAAGTAAGTTCCTTCAGTATCGCACTTAAAACAAGAAAAATAACCTGAATGACCCTTGGTTTGTGTTATATACGATTTTGCTGGAACATCACAAATAAAGCCCTTAATACAAAAATTATAAAGAATACCCCCCACAACAATACCATTTCTAAGGAAATGATTTGCATCGATGACAAAATCTTCCAAAAATTTATTAACATTTTTAGGTTTTTCATAACCGTGATATATACCTATCATATCAACAGTATTGCGGTTCTGAACCAAGCGACAAAGAATGGGGTAAACTTGACTCTGTGAACTTTTTGCAAGTGGTAGACCATCAACATTTATAAAAACTTCTACTGTATTAAGCATTGCAACATCTTTATATTTGGATAATAAATTTTCAACACACTTCTGCACACCAAAATGATAATAAATACCAGGTTCAACAACTTTAGTTTCAATGTTCCGAGGAGTTTTCAGTAAGGTTCGTGAATCAAGTGGCAACTCAGGGTGCAAAGGTTTTAGAATAGATAATAAATTATTTAAGGAGCTATGAGTGGTATGATTTGTAAGAGCCCACTCACCTAAGAGAGTATTAAGACTGCTTACTACTTGGTTTGGAAAGACATCAGTAACATAATTTTCATTTTGACTTATAACGCCCTTCAGAGGTTCAGTTTCAAGGGTAGGTTCAGTTTCAAAGGTATCTAAATCAGACTTATTGGAACTAGATGTACTATTTTCTAATTTTTCACTATCACAATTTGTTAAATTTACATCAAAACTAGGGCCACCGGTATTTTCAGGAGAAAAATGATCATTTTTTGGTAGTAGTAATGTAACATTTTCCAAAGAATTAAGAAGGGTTATTTGTGATAGCGAAGTCTCTCTTTCAGATTTTGCATGTCTATAGTTTTGTCTCGAAATTTTGGGCATTTTAAAACAAATATTTTACTTACCTTTAATACAGCATCAATAAATAATAAAAAACACAAAATGTCGGTGCACGCGTACAAAAAATCGAGGTTATGTATCGTACAGCACGTCGCGTGATTCAGCAGTCGGCAAAGAAAAGACAGACATCATGGCGGCCATGCCATGGCGCGCGCGACGGCGGGATCTCTCAACTCATGGCTATCTACGGTTGCCAGATTTCAATTTCGTATTTACTGTACAAACCCAATAAATTTATTATTTGTGTAAAATTATCGCAGAAAAGTTCTAAATCCATTTTGATGCAATTATTTTACATAAATAAATCTTATACAAACATATGTACCTAGGTACATTTTCTATAAATTATGGATCCGCCCTGAAAACCAATGGTTTTTACATACATACTTTATATTATGTGGTTTTAAAACTAACTCTATAATAAATATTTCAATGTCCAGCGAATATAGGTACCTATATATATTACCTTTGATTTTATATTTTATTTTATTTAATGTTCTTACCCGTAAGATAATATATATTTCTAAATATTAAATTCTAGTAAAGCAGGCGGTACAAGTTTTTTTTGTTACTTATTTAGCGTTTGTTTAAGCATTTTTTATTAATTTATGTAAATTAATAAAATGAAATAAGAATTCTTAAAAAGTCTGTAAATTCTATAATATGTCTATAATAGCAATAATAAAATTTTTCTATTTGGTTTATATGTTTCTATTATAAAATATTGCTGGTTTAAGCTTTTCATTGGGTTTTCTTCATTGTCTGGCAAGTTGGCAACCCTGCCATTTAACAAGACAATAATAAGGAATGACGGTTTGGCGCTGTTCGATTAATTATTTTGGATCATCGGATATCATGTTTTATTTCTTTTTACACATGTTTTGGTCTGTCTACCAAATAGGGTCTAAATCATTATAATATTTTTTCCTTGTTTCACTTTTTCCCAATAGCCTGACAGAGACAAAACTATATAGAATCATCTGCAGCGTTGCCAATGCTGGCCCGAACGGGGTAGATCTACCCCTTTGCAAAAGAATCTCGCTCGCTACCTCCCCCCAAGCAAATCTACCCCGATTTCCAGTATCCGCTATAACAAAACTTGTTTAAATACAAAAAATGAGCATGAAAAGGTTAATCGGTCGATTAAAAAATCAACAAAAATCGACAAGGAACAGAAAATTTGATCTTGATTCCTCCTGTTTGTTGCCAGATTGTCTTGAATGTATGAAATAGCGCGCTTGATTAGTTACGATTACATGCCGATTTTTGCATACAAAAATTTATTATTCCTCTACCTCGGACCGCCATTTGGCATAGTCTTTGACTATGCCTGTTTAAAAACATCCAGGAAGTATAAGGACGCCGGAAGCGGGGAATCGCAAGCGTAGTATCACTTAAATTCCTATACCATGGATATTCTGGATTACCAATGGACGCCTAAAAAGCATATGTCCAATGGCTTTACCAAAATAAATATCCATGCGACATCCGTCACAGGACCATGGATATTCTGGATTACCAATGGACACTTAAAACCATATGTCTTATGGCTTTGCAAAAATAGAGATCCATGTGACATCCTTTATTGGACCATGGATATTCTGGATTAACAATGGACGTCTAAAAAGTATATGTCCAATGGCTTTACCAAAATAAACATTTATGTGACCTCCGTTACAGGACCATGGATATTTTGGATTACCAATGGACATTCAAAACCATATGCCTTATGGCTTTGTAAAAATAGATATCCATGTGACCTCCGTTACAGGACCATGGATATTCTGGATTAACAATGGACGTCTAAAAAGCATATGTCCAATGGATTTACCAAAATAAACATTTATGTGCCTCTGTTACAGGACCATGGATATTCTGGATTACCAATGGACATTCAAAACCATATGCCTTATGACTTTGCAAAAATAGATATCCATGTGACATCCTTTATTGGACCATAGATATTCTGGATTAACAATGGACGTCTAAAAAGCATATGTCCAATGGATTTACCAAAATAAACATTTATGTGCCTCTGTTACAGAACCATGGATATTCTGGATTACCAATGGACATTCAAAACCATATGCCTTATGACTTTGCAAAAATAGATATCCATGTGACATCCTTTATTGGACCATAGATATTCTGGATTAACAATGGACGTCTTAAAGGTATATGTCCAATGGCTTTACCAAAATAAACATTTATGTGACTTTCGTTATAGGATCATGGATATTCTGGATTACCAATGGACATACAAAACCATATGCCTTTGCAAAAATAGATATCCATGTGACATCCTTTATTGGACCATGGATATTCTGGATTAACAATGGACGTCTAAAAAGCATATGTCCAATGGCTTTACCAAAATAAACATCCATGCAACCGCCGTTACAGGACCATGGATATTCTGGATTACCAATGGACATTCAAAACCAGATGCCTTATGGCTTTGCAAAAATAGATATCCATGTGACATCCTTTATTGGACCATGGATATTCTGGATTAACAATGGACGTCTAAAAAGCATATGTCCAATGGCTTTACCAAAATAAATATCCATGCGACATCCGTCACAGGACCATGGATATTCTGGATTACCAATGGACACTTAAAGCCATATGTCTTATGGCTTTGCAAAAATAGATATCCATGTGACATCCTTTATTGGACCATGGATATTCTGGATTAACAATGGACGTATAAAAAGCATATGTCCAATGGCTTTACCAAAATATACATCCATACGACCTCCGTCACAGAACCATTGATATTCTGGATTACCAATGGACACTCAAAACCATGTGCCTTATGGCTTTACAAAAATAGATATCCATGTGACATCATTTATTGGACCATGGATATTCTGGATTAACAATGGACGTCTTTAAAGCATATGTCCAATGGCTTTACCAAAATAAACATCCATGCGACCTCCGTTATAGAACCATGGATATTCTGGATTACCAATGGACATTCAAAACCATATGCCTTATGGCTTTGCAAAAATAGATATCCATGTGACATCCTTTATTGGACCATGGATATTCTGGATTAACAATGGACTTTTAAAAAGCATATGTCCAATGGCTTTACCAAAATAAACATCCATGCGACCTCCGTTACAGGACCATGGATATTCTGGATTACCAACGGACATTTAGAACCATATGCCTTATGGCTTTGCAAAAATAGATATCCATGTGACATCCTTTATTGGACCATGGATATTCTGGATTAACAATGGACGCCTAAAAAGCATATGTCCAATGGCTTTACCAAAATAAACATCCATGCGACCTCCGTCACAGGACCATGGATATTCTGGATTACCAATGGACACTCAAAGCCATATGTCTTATGGCTTTGCAAAAATAGATATCCATGTGACATCCTTTATTGGACAATGGATATTCTGGACTAACAATGAACCTACAAGTCAACATGTCCATTGGCATTACATAAATGGATATCCATATGACTTCCGTAAATGGTCCACGGACGTCCGGAGTCTTTTATGGCTTTAAAATGGACATCCATTGGATATTAGGTGCTGTTTGGGAGGGTCCAGCAATAGTCGGCTAACATATTCGGGCTCCACTTTCCTGGTATACCTTTTCTCTATGGAGGCAATATCTTGGTGAAATCGTTCTCCATGCTCATCTGATACTGCTCCTAAATTTTCAGGAAAAAAATCCAAATGAGAATGGAGAAAGTGAAGTTTTAGTGACATGTTGCATTTTAAAATATGATAGGCCGTGAGTAGTTCTTCCACGAGTTCACGATAATTTTCTGATTTATTATTTCCAAGAAAATTGTTGCTAACACTTTCAAATGCATTCCATGCCCGACTTTCATTGTCACTTAAAATTTGCCTGAAGTTCGCATCTTTAAACAATTGCCTAATTTGGGGACCAACAAAAATGCCTTCTTTAATTTTGGCCTCACTTATACGTGGAAATTTGTCTTTTAAATACGTGAAAGCATTGCCTTCTCTATCCAGTGCTTTAACAAAATTTTTGATCAGACCCAGCTTAATGTGAAGTGGAGGTAAATATATTTTTTCTTTCTGAACTAATGGTTCTCGGGTCAAATTTTTAACGCCAACTTGTATTGTGTCACGTGAAGGCCAAACCTTAATTTTATAATGTTTGTCTCTTGCACGGCTGTCCCATTCACACAAAAAGCAACAGTATTTTGTATATCCTGATTGCAGTCCTGTCAGTAACGCCACCACTTTTAAATCTGCACATATGTTCCATTTGTGATCTTCGTACTATACACATCTTAGTAACATCTTAAGATTGTCATATGTTTCTTTCATATTTACCGAATGACCTATAGGAACCGATGGATGCTCGTTTCCATTAAAAAGTAAAACAGCTTTTAGACTTGTTTTAGACGAATCTATGAATAGTCTCCATTTATCGGCAGTATATGGTAAGTTCAGTTCGGTCATTAGGCCAGGTATGTCATGGCAAAATACTAAATCACCTTCCACTGCAAAAAAATTTGTGAGAGTAGATTGCCTTTTCCTGTAGATGGACACCTTCACTCCTTTTTCCAAGAGCTTCCACTGCTGCAGGCGGGATCCGAGAAGTTCAGCTTTTGTTTTCGGGAGGTCCAAGTCACGAACAAGGTCATTTTATTCACCTTGAGTGATTAAATGAGGTGTATCAGGCAAATCATGAGAACTAGGGATGTAGCTTGGTCCGGCTTCTGGTGAAATACTTCCGGTGTCTGATTCGGAATCAAGCGTGTAACTCTCAGGTGGCTGGGGAATGGGTAATAAGTTGTCATGGGGCACTGGTCGCATTGCAGAAGGAATATTGGGGTACTGAATGCTACGCTTGGTTTTGCTAGTAATTCCTTTAATATTCGTCATGCAAAAATAACAATCATCTACGTGGTTACGAGGTTCCCTCCAAACCATTGGAACTGCGAATGGCATAGATTTATGAGTACCTTTCAGCCATCCAGTCAATGTTCTCGAGCACGAACTGCAACACATTTTTGTGGCCCAGGACCTATCTTGATCGCCAACTTTGCATCCAAAGTACAGTTCATAAGCCTTTTTTACTAATGAAGATATCGGTTTTTGGTACGCTTTTGCGGTAACTTCGCCACAAATATAACAGAAGCTATCGGCTTTATTAACGCAAACGCTCATCGACATTTTTGGTACCGTTTTAACACGACCGTAGATCTAAGCGAAAATATGAATAGATGTTTACTAAATGATGATATAGTAACGACTAAAGGCATATTTCAAGCATAGATCCAACTACCCGCAAATAACAATGGGGCGACCGTTTATTACCTATTAATGGGCCTATTCGACCCTTCCAAGAAATCTGAGGCCAATATAAACATTTGGTGGTCAGTTGTATATTAGTTTAGGTCCAAATATTACAAAGTACACGATACGAAGTTGATAATATATCTGACGTTCGGGTTTGTTCGGGTTTGTTCGGGTTTGTTTTCACGTAATTTAACGTTTTCAGAGACAAATTTGTGATTTCCATCCAACAGAAAAATATTTTATTGAAAAAATTATTTTTAAACACATTCCCACATCCACAAGAAGTCACAAAAAAATTATAATTTTGGATTTAAAAAATATTAAATATTGAAAAATCGGCCTTTTTACCAATTTTCAAGGTCACAGGGGCGCGGCTAAACATTTACGGATTTTAATAAAATTTTCCACAAATTACTTTTAGATGTATAGTCAGATATTGGCAACTATGCCATTTGCAATTTCCAATTTTTCACTTTTTCGGCCCAGCCTAATGCACATATGGTTAGCGACGACGGTAGCGTCTTCAGAGAAATGGAGATAAACGCGCCTTGCCCGACAATAAATGAAAATTCCATAAAAGATTATGTAATTTTAATATTTATTTTGAATTTTCAGTAAATGTTCTTTAAATTTACTGCTTTTACGATATTTTTCCATTATTGTCTATGAAAAATACTAGGGTTTGTAGTGACATTAAGTAGTGGATGTAAAAATAATTGAAGGAAATATTTTTACGGTATGTTAGCATGAAAAATCCTTTAATATTTATGTAATTTTGACAAAAATAAATTAAATTTTGTTGTAAGCTGTAAATTTAAATGTTATGTCTTAATTTTCCATCTTTCCTGAAATTTACTTATATAAAGTTGTTTATTCATCACTGCGTATTAAAAATATCTTGTTTTATTGTAAAATTAAAACAAAATTTAATATTACAAAAACATTAATGTATCCTTATCTACCACATAAAAGTATGTGTAAAATTAATTTATATTTTTATATTTTTTTAGGAATTATCATGTAAAATTCAACCCATTTTTTACAGTGTACAGGGTGTTCCACTATAAATGGACTCCACCCCCCCCCCCCCCTTTAACTTATTTATTCGATGACATTAAAAAAATGGTATATACCAAAGTTGTAGGGTACAACATAAAGTTTTTACGACATAGTTTAAATAATATATAGATAGGGTGTTGCAGAAAGGCGTAGCAAACAAAAATATATTTTTTTCTTATGGAATACCCGGCATATAACATTCTTAAATGATAGAGCTGGTCTTCCTGATAAATAATAATATAATTTGTTATACCTAACCTAACCTATGTTACACTTTAAATGTTTAAGTCAAGAAACGCATATTATTATTAATTAAATTGTGCTTATGGCAGGCTATCTTTAATTTTTTTAGTTAATTTTCCAAACTAAATGTTGTTTAAAAGATATGCATTATAAATAATAGAATTATTAGGTAGGTACATATTATGTTATGGATTAAAAAATCAATTTTTATTTCTTTGGGTGGGTAGTAATTTTGTCGATATTTATGCAATGGAAAGCACCTAGAATCCATGCCTTTAATATGCGTTTTTTCACTTTCAACATTTCAAGTAAGCATAACAAATTATATATTCTTTATCAGGTAGACCAGGTCTATCATTTAGGAATATTATATACAGGGTGTTCTATAAGAAAAAAATATATTTTTGTTTGCGACACCTTTCTGAAAACACCTACAACTTTTCAATTTACCGTTCATTCTAATACCATTGGATAAAAAAGTTAAAGCGGGGGTCCATTTATACTTGTAAATGGTTATACTTTAGTTATATATACAAAGTTTACAATTTTTCAATACTTGTCAAGATTGATTGTATGTAGGTACCTGTATTATCATATTTGACCATTAATAAATTTTTTTTTAAATGCATGATATATTATTAGTTTTATGGGTTTTTATGAGTACCTGTTTTAGTTATATTTATATGCCCTGTACCTACGTATATCATAATTATTGTAATAAACTACTCCATATAAATAAAACACAAGTTTTGAAAAATGAGAACGTATATTGATATTTACTTTTAAAACTTACAATGTAGAATGTTAAACTAAAGTTTATAATACTTAAATGATAAAGGGTATTCCCTCAAATTTTGTCAGCTTCTTTCTTTAAGCAGCTTTGATATTTAAGAATAAAACTTTTCCAACAAAAAATATAGGGATTCATCGAAACCGTAAGACTACTTTACTTAAAGAAACAATTGAGTGTCACTTATGCACTTTTTGGCTTGTTATATACTTTTTTGCCATGTATTTCAACTCTTTGCTCAATAGCATACAGGGTGTCCCACCGGGACCCGAATCGATCGATTATGGAAAAACTATAAATAGGAAAAATCTGAAAATTTGGTGGCTTACTAATGTCGATGGGGGACATTCATCCATATTATTTTTAAGAATCTGACACTTCCGGTTATACCGGAATTAGATGTCAACTTGCTTATTTTAAATGGGACACCCTATATATTTTTAAATACTCAGATTCTTCATCAAATACTAATAATTTTTTATTAAATGCATTATTTGTCTATACTTAATAGTTTCCGAGATATTGACTTTTGAAAAATGACATTTTTGAACTTTGACAGTTTATAGCTATATATATTTAACAGTATGTCTTAGAGCAAAACGGCTTACATGTTAGATCTTCCTATGCCCTATCTTCAATTTTTATTATCTTTCCAAAAAATCAACTTCCGGTTAAACCGGATGTAACTCGAAAGCAGGAAATATATTTCTTCCGGTTTAACAAGAAGGTGATTTTCTTGAGAATATTGAAAGTTATATTAGATAATATAATATTACAATATTGAATATTGAAAGTTGAAGATAGGGACATACACTGTTAGAAATCCTGGACGTGAGAATCAAAAAAATTTATAATCAATTAAAATAAATCAAATTTAACTTAAAATGTATAGTTATTTTAACTCTTTTGTGTTTAGTCAAAATCAGATTTTATGAGCTAACTTTTGTGGAAGTCGTTTTAACATAACATCTAACTAAAATTAACATGCAATACTTTTACGGTTCAAATTAATCAAATACTTGTAATTTTGATTAAGTTTATAGTCATTACAATATATTTTTTAGTTAAAATTTTACACTAAAAGAGATTTAATACAACATATTTTTCTCAGTTGTTTCAACATAAAATAATAGTACTATTTATTTTAATAACAACCCAGTATGTCAAATCAACATTTTAAATCGAATATGCTGCTAAGAACTATTTAGTAGTAAAATCTACATTTAAAAGGAGTAAATCTAAATATTTATCTAATCAATCACCCTCTGCTCATTGGTCAAGGAAGGGAAGTCATTTTCTTCAAGTCTTAGTCTTCGACACGTTCGGACGAGATAAAAGTGTATACGTTAACATGACATTGATTTTAACTGACGATGACGCTTATAGGTTAGTATTGCTTTATTTTTATTCTTATTGATATTTTTAATAATATTATCCTTAAATTAACGGAATGATTACCGCCTTACCGGCCTTTAATATAGTTACAAATGTAAAAAAACCTTTTGCTCACATCTGCTACTCTTATTTTCTTTTAGTTTTTACAATGGACATTACCGGTAATCCACCCGCCCCTTCCCTCATGGTGGTAATGGAGTATAGGAGTACAAGAATGTAAAGGAATGGGCCATGGGATTTCATTCCTAAGAATGGTTTAGTACGTATATCGGCCGCAAGAGTAATGACGTCATGATTTTGGCTTGCGTGGCAATATTAGGAAAGGAACATGGCAATAATTGGCTTAGGTATATTTTACATACCTAATATTGTAAGTTTGTATTGTGAGAATATTTGCTTAAAACAGTACCTATTAGTTTTTAAGTAAGTTTTTAAAGGATAGAAAGGATAACTACCTATATCCCATAGTTAATAGCGTTCTAAGAGTTTATTAAAAAACGTTGCTACTTTTTAAGATAAGTTAAATACATTATATTTGTTTAAAGCACTACTTATATTTTTTAAATCTAAGTTTTCTAACATTATTTTATGTCTTATTTATTTTTAATATACTTATTAAACTGTTATAAACATTTTAATGGCCTTTTTATTTCATAAACTGATGAATTGACTTTTACAGCAGCTATATGCTTACAAGGAAAAGCTTGGTTTAGTTGAGTTAATATGGGTAAAGCAATTTTTCAAGAATTAAACTAACTATAGAAATCAAGTTTATTTAGGCAAATCGACTATTTCATTTAATAAATACAACTTTTCTAAACAATAATTAGGCTAATACAGCTTTGGTTTATTTAAAGTGATTTTTTAAAGTATTTGTCTTTACTTATGCCTTAAAATCGAAATAAATCACGTATGAAAGTTATATCTATTCAGAGCGAGCTGTTAATTTGATTAAAAGAGACAGTAAAATATACTGATATGATAAATTAAAGTGAACTGCAGAGTTGTTTCAACGTAACTTTTCGCAATTAGTTAATGTAATTTTTTTTGCAGTTGCTTTAGAAACACGATTTATAAATTAAGTTAATATTAACATAAAAAATGTGTTAAATTAACTAATTAAGTTGTAATTTTACTGCACAATAAAATCAGATTAATGTCAAAATAGTAACATATTTTATGAGTTACTGATTGACTCAAGCGGTTTTAGTTAAATTAACAAAAAAACGGGAGTGGACTTTCTGGGACATAAAAAAAAAGTTAAATTTAATTCTTTTCTTTTAACAGTGTATAAGTCGTTTTTCTCTAAGACGTATACTGTTAGATAGCTATAAGCTGTCAAAGTTTAAAAATGTAATTTTTCAAAAGTCAATATCTCGGAAACTATTAAGTATAGACAAATAATGAATTTAATAAAACATTATTAATATTTTATGTAGAATCTGAATATTTAAAAATATGTAAGGGGTCCCATTTAAAATAAGCAAGTTGACATCTACTCCCGGTATAACCGGAAGTGTCAGATTCTTAAAAATATTTTAGACGAATGTCCCCCACCGACATTAGTAAGCAACCAAATTGCAAAATTTCTTTTAATTATAGTTTTTCCGTAATCGATCGATTCGGTTCCCGGTGGGACACCCTGTATTTAAAATTTGTTATCAAAAATATATAATTTTCATTTCAAGTATTCATTTCAGCCATTTGTTGGAATATCGGCTATTAAAATATCAAATTGTTACTAAACTATTGACCATTTAAATGACGACGACTGTTATACCATACATGTATATTATAAATTAGCAATATTTCGATTTTTATACTACCTAATTTGGCCAACAACTTTATTATATAGGTATTTTCGAAAATGAAGTTTTATACGCTATTCAGCAGAGATAAATACAGGGTGATTCATAGAAAAAAGTATACAATAAGCCAGAAAATGCACAGAAGAGAAGCTGAATTGTTTCTTTTTTTTTAAATTTATCAATGATTAATATAGCATTATGCTAACAGTTTACAAACAACTTGTGAACGGCAATAATTTTAAAGAATCAGAAATTATGAATTAGATAGTGGTTAACGTCTTACGTTTTGGATGAAGCCATATAAATTTTGTCAGAAAAGTTTTGTTGTATCTCAAATATCACAGTCACCAGGATGTGCCAAAATTTTATGAAACACCTTGTACAAGAAACTTTTACGCAAGACCTAAAACTTTACCCTTGCATCAAAACTTGAACAAAAGTTTCATATAAGTATATCAAACAAAAATACTAAAGATGCGTATAAAAACATAAAATATATTTAACTCCTATTTTATAGATAACTTAAAATACTAATTATGGTAACATAAAGGTAAATGACAGTTAAGGTACAAATCCACAACAAAAAATAGAAGGACTTGCATAGTCACAACACACAACAAATTTTAGAGTGGTACGAGGAATTGGTTGGAAAAATTATTTGCTTTATAATAATTCCAACACTTTTTTACTTATTTTATTCCATGAAGAAAGGGTATGGCAAAATAAAACTTAACTACTATTTGCTAGATAAATATCAAAACTTATAGAAAAACGGACTATGAATATAATATATTGATAATTTATCAGTGATAAAAATAATTATTGAGTTTGCCACCTATACCCACTTACGATTAAACAATTTAAAATTTGAAAATGGCGGGAAAAACATTAAAGCAATTGCATCTTAAGCACTTTAAACCCTTAAAGAGAATCTGATTGGGTGTAGGTGTACAAATCCATATTATATGGTTCTTAGCATTACGGTTAACCCATTTATTAATATTCACACATAATAAACATCTTGTTGTAATGCGGAATGCATGAGAAAGTTTTATAACAATATAGATCTGATAGAAGAATAACGTTTCTATCTGCAGATTCTGTGCCAAGATCATAAGCCATGAGGTGTTGATCGAAGACAGAAATCACTTGATTAAATACAAAAAATACCCCAGAGCTAGCATGATTAATAATGCTTTTGTGTATTTTTCCAAATAGTTTAATTGTATGATCGACAAGAAATATATCTCCTAATTTATACACTGTATGATGAACGGTTACTTTGTCAGCTACTGTGACAGACTCTTTAAAATCAAAGGGAATATGTGATAATAAAAATAATTCTTTTAAATCAGTAAACTCTTTGGTATTAGCATCAGTTGTATTACTTACATTAATCAACATTTTTTTTGAAAAACCCGTTTGGGTAACAAAATTATGGCTCGGTACTAACTGGTGTTTAGGAGCTAAAGTTTTTGTAATGTTAATTCTAGAAGCTATTGCATTAGCTGATAATTTAGATGTTCGGTGCTTGGCTTCATACCGAAATGATAAGTAGTTATTTAAAGGTCCAGTTTGTGACATAATAAATCCGTAGTGCACCAAATGATGAAATTTAGGTTTTAACGTTTCAGAAAATAATTGTAGGTAAAGTGAATTAAGTTGTTCTACATATTTATCCAGACATTTACAACTCACATCTGACACAGTTTTTGCAAGTACAATATGTAATATTTTTATAAACAAGATATACAATTTCCAATGCTCATTATCAACAGGTACATAATGCCCAAAAATTATCCCCGCATAAAGCAAAAAACACTTCATTTCAGAATCACTCATGTTAACTTTTTTCTTTTTTAGGTTATCTTCTGATATTAATGGCGGTTTATTAGATACCTCGCGACCAAATCTAAAGTGTTGCAATTTAAAGTGCAGTGTTACCAAAGTAAAAAAATGATCTTTTGTAATAAACTGATGCAATAGTTGCATTATGATAAATACACCCACACCCTCAAAAATATCATGCATTATATCAACAATATAGTTTTCAATTATATGAAATGATTTTAAATTGTTCCAACGACTGTAATAATTTGATGTTCAGATAGGTTGCAGCAAAGGGTTCAAAGAAAACGGTGTTTCATATTCAACATCAAACTATATTCTCAATCTTAGTCCATGTCGCCACATACATAGTTGTTCCACTTACGCTAAATGTTTATATTACATATTTGTTATATCGACAGTATTGTTATACTAGCTAATCATAATAACTAATTAGAACACTAATACAATATACTAATACAGAGTGTTTTACCCTCATATTACACCTCCCCGGGCAATTTAAGGAATTTACACTTTGTTTTCAAATGGAAATTCCTGCTAATTATAATATGAAAGTAATTAACTCATGTGAAATAATAACTATACTTATAACAAACATTTTCTTAGTCAATAAGAATTCAAGAAATGAAGAAAGAAAAGGAAGAAAATTAGAGTAGTCAGACCTAGAATAAATAGCAGATAGAGAAGAATACGAAAGTAGGGCCGGCCGATTCCTTACTACTAAATTATTACCTAGAAATTACTTAACTATGATATAACTTAGTTCTATTTTTGTGGATTACAATCTCCTTATTACCTTTCATTAGTTTTACATTTGGAGATTCATCCTCGATAACTAAATAAGGACCAAGAAAACAAGGACTTGCGATTTTGTTTCCCACTTCATTTTTTACCAGTACTAAATCGCCTTTTTTGTATTGAATGGGTTTAATTTTTTCATCATAACTTTGCTTTCTTTTAAATTTTGAATGTAATAAGTTAGCTCTTGCATCCTCATGAGCCTTTTGCAACCGATACTTTAACTCAATAGGGTAATTCTCAAAGTTATAAATGGGTTCTAACATATTATTTAGATTATTAGGAATGTGACATTTCTTTCCAAAGACCAGTTCAAAAGGAGTATATTTAGTTTCAGTATGGACTGTAGTATTATAAGAGAAACACCAATAAGGAATCCATGTACTCCACGCTGCATCATTATTTTCGGATTGAATTCTTAAATAGGCACCCAATACCTTATGTGAATTTTCCAAAGAACCAATACTTTCATGATGGTATGCCGTGGAATAAATTTGATTTATTTTTAAAAGCTTACAAACCTCACTCATAGTGGAAGAAATAAATTCAGAACCCCTATCCGTTGCAATTTCCTGTGGAATTCCATATCGTAAGATAAAATTTTCCACAAATGATTTTGCCACAGATACGGTGTCTTTATTTTTTATAGGATATGCTTCCACAAATTTTGTTAACTCACACTGTAAAGTCAGGATGTATGCAAATTCATTTACATCTGTTGGTAGTGGTCCTACAATATCTAAATATACTTTTTGAAAAGAATAATTGGCTGTCGACGTAATAACCATGGGCTGTCTAGTATAACGATTGCAATGCTTTTGTTTTTGACAAGTGTCACATTTTCTTACAAAGTCTGCAACATCGTTATCTAGACCTGGCCAAAAGTAATACTTTTTTATATTATTTGTCATTCTATTTATGCCTGCATGTCCACTTGTGGGAAGTAAATGAAAATCATTCAAAATAATTCGTTTCTCATCATTATCTATTATTTTGCTAGCTCCTTGTACAATATTTATACGGGGGCCCCCCCAATTAGGATTACTATTTATTTCCTTACCTATCCATTTAATAAACATTTTATTTTTCTCATTTTTTAAAATATATAATTCATTTATACTTGCTTTCTTAGTTATTTTGGCCAAATCTCTCAGCATTTCGTCTCGCGCCAATGCCGATCGAGTATTTTGACTAAAGTACAAACTAAGTTGCAATGGAACATAATAAAAACTCCCCAAGTGTTCAGTTATATCTTTTGACAATGTTTTTATTTTGGACGATGTCGTTAAAACTAACTCAGTGCAATTTTTAGGTTGTTTAAGAACTTCCACAATATCTGGTTGATCAGGCCAAACATTAAGGTTATCCTTGTCCAACACACAATCTTGCTCTTTCATACTCTTACACTGTCCTCTGGTCAAAACAGCAATCATGTCATTATTCATGCTTTTCAATTCCTCAGATGTCAAGATAATTCTTGATAATGCATCCGCGGTGACATTTTCACTTCCTTTCACATACTCAACGTAAAAATCATATTCCTCAAGGCCTAATCGAAATTTTGTTAACCGGCTGGATGGGTCAGTAAGGCTAAATAAGTATAATAAAGGTTTATGGTCAGTTACTATTTTAAATCTGCGTCCATATAAATAAGGCCGAAAATGCTTTACAGCCCAGTAGATAGCTAAAAGTTCTTTGTGAATAATAGGGTAATTTATTTCCGCTTTATTTAAACTTCTACTGGCGTACGCCACTGGTCTATTATTTTTATTTGAGAGTACTGCTCCAATAGCTGACTTTGACGCATCAGTTTGAAGTATAAATTCATTTTTCTCTGCAAAATCAGGATACTGTAAAACTGGATATTGACTTAGTGCGTTCTTTAGGATTTTAAATGAGTTGTTACATTCATCCGTCCATTCAAACCTTGCATACTTTCTGCACAATTTGTTTAGGGGTACAGATAGCTCCGCAAATTTCGGAATAAACTTTCTGTAGTAATTTGCAAAAGCCACGAAACGTTTAACTTCGTCTGAATTTTTTGGAACGGGATATTCGTCTAAAGCTTTAATTTTTTCAGGATCAGGAGATATTCCTTTATCACTAATAATGTGACCTAAATAAAGAATTTCTTTCCTTAAAAACTCGCATTTTAAGGGATTTAGTTTTAAATTTACTTTACGAAGTCTAGTAAAAACGTCCATAAGGTTTTTGTTGTGTTCCTTAAGATTTCTCCCGAATACTATTAGATCGTCAAGGTAAACAAAACATTTTTCGTAGTTTAGACCTGCCATTGCAACTGTCATTATCCTAGAAAAGGCACTGGGGCTAAGTTTTAGCCCCATGGGCAATCTTTTCATTTGCCATTGCCCCCGATCAGTTGTAAAGGCTGTCAATTTTCTACTTTGTTCATCTAGTTCCACTTGATAATACCCCTGACTTAGATCTAAATGCGAAAAATAAAGAGCTCCCGCAAGAGAATCCAAAATATCAACCACATTTGCAATAGGCCACTTGATATCTACTAAACTACGGTTTAAAAATCTGTAATCTAAAACCAATCTGCTACGTTTCTCTCCTGATGTTTCACTCTTTTTCGGTACCAGTAAAACAGGCGACGACCACTCACTCTGCGCACTCTCAATTATATCATTATCGCACATTTGGGAAATTTGCTTATTTATTTCCTCCCTCTGGGATTGAGGCAGTCTATAAGGTTTTATATAAACTGGTTGAGTGTTCGGTTTGACTTGAATTGACTGTTTATAAATATTTGTTACAGATAATTTATCCCCAGGCATATGAAATATGTCTGCAAATTTAGCACATAATTGATCTATTGAATCTTTCTCTTCTTTATTCAAGTAGGTAAGTTTAAGCATGTCAAATAACTGTTTTACTCGATTAACTGAAATATTTTGAGAAGTAAACTGACAACAATCATAATTGCTGAGCTTCTCAGTTTTAGGTAAGCAATTTCTCAAGCGTACTTCACTTTCCCGTGTATTCAAAATTTTAACCGGAACTTTCCCATTCACTGGTTGTGCAATCACTCCTGCTACAAACACACCCTGGCATAACTCACTTGGCATAACAACACATTCCTCATTTAACCCTGTCTCAAGGTACTGAATACTTTCACACCTTGCAGGTAACACTAATATATGACTACAACAAGCATTTAAGTCTAAAATAACATTCTTTCCCTCATTGAAAAGATCTAAAGTATTTTCCTCATAGTTTAATTTAGCTTTATACTTCCCTAAAAAATTTCTCCCAATTATACCATCTGTATGACATTCCAACGAATCAAATACATAAAACTTTTCCCTAAATTGTATGTTTCCTATAGCGAGATTTAAGTATACATAACCTACGGAACATACTCTACCACCTATGCCATTTATTTCAAGATTTTCCTTATGTAAAGGTATACTTGCATCTAAATGCTCTAACTTAAGCGCACACAATGACGCTCCCGTATCTACTAAGAATCCTAAACTTTTGTTGTTTACTCTAAAAGAAACTGAATTTGAGTAATTTTCGGAGTAAGTAAAAATATTATTATGACTATTCCCCTCTACTTTAGGGACGAAAAAATGTTTGCTCCCTAGAAACATCATACGGCAACGTTTCCTGACCTGCATTAATGTCTTGGTCAGCAAAATTTATTTGTCTCCGCGAATTTCCACGATAACCGCGAGTAAACGAACGTCCTCGGTGTCCCCCCTGAAAACGCTGACTTTGCGGATTGCTATTACCATTACCTAAGCGAGAATTATTTTGTTGATAATTAGAAACATGATTGTTATTTCTATTAGTTACGTTTCTATTGAAATTGTTATTAAAATGTCTTCCAGAGTTTCTAGCTCTGTTAAAACCTGCAGAAAAATTTCTGTTGTTTCCTCTTCCTCTAAACATATTGAAAATTTGTTGATTACTGCTTTGAGAGGAAATTTCTTCATCCTGCGCCGCTCTAATGGCATCCTTTAAAAATTCAAAATTTCTAGCAGATATGATTGTGCTGAGTTTATGATTTCTAAGGCCACCTGTAAACCTTTTTATAGCGATTTTTTCGTTTATTGGTCTTAAAATATCAAAAGCTCTTGAATCACCGTCTGCTTGAGAAATTGTCAGATTTACTAAGATATCTTCAAGATTTTTACCAAACTCAGAAACAGTATTATCGCCTTGCTTGGCGGAAAACAATTTTGCCTGAAGGGCGGTATCGGATTGTTTCGTTAAAAGATGTTTTTTTATGTCTCCTAATAATGAATCCATAGACTCGTAACTAGACTTTAATCTCAATTTCGCATTATTTGAAATTCGTGTTTTCAGAATGAATTTAATTAAAATAGGCTTGCCATCATCGTTAAGCATAGAATGATAAAATTCTGCCGCGTCGATTAGTTTATGTGTAATAGCTTCCGAGTCATCCATTACAGGCAAGAGGCTCGTGGCCACTTTCAGGTCAAAAGCCGACATATCTGAATGTATAATTTTCGCGTCCTGGTTATCCCGATTTGTACTTTCCGCGTCTTGGTTATCACTACTCAAACCTTCTGCGAATTGTTTATCAAAATTTATAATTTCCTGATATACTTTTTTAATTTTGTCTATAGTATTTTTAGAATATTCAATGTCTGCTTCGTCGAGTTCAGAATCTTTTATTTTTTGATTAATAGCAGAAACCTCCTCACTCAGTCGAGAGTAAATAGTTTTTGCTTCCCTAACTTTAGTTGAAACGATGGATGTTTTTCGTCTGTCGTAATTTAATTTTCCTAGATAAGTTCTGACATCTGCTAGAGAACTTAAAATTATGTTTAAGTTATCTCCCATGAAAAATATGCAAATCTAATTTTTTAAGAGCAAAGTACTTGTTAAAGAGGTCCCTATTTCAATACAATTTACTTAATTCTATAACTTACTTAGTACATTTTTTCTTTTTAATTACTAAATTGCTTAATTTTTTCCATTCTTTACATATCGCCTTGTTTCTTATGTCCATTTTCAGTTTTTTTTTTCCCATAAGTGTAATAACCATCTTTATAATTATCCTAAAAAGAACCTAAAAAAAAATTTTATACTGCCTCCTCCGTCATTAATTCATCCCTTGATTTTCTTAACTCGCTTCTGTTAATTTCTCTTCGAATAGTTTTTCGTAATTCCTTACGATAACGAAGAATCCCACTATATATGATATACAGGATAACGGCTACTACAAGTGTTAGTAAAAGGTACTCTGACAGCGAAAACCCCTTGTTTGATATTTCGCTCCTTGCGTCTCCATTCGAGGCCTGGTTGATAACTATTTCCTCTTTAGACTTGGCACTACCCATTTTACTCCATATCGGTGCTTTTCTTCTTATGGTTTTTTGGCTGGCAGGATCGCCATGTAATAATTTGATGTTCAGATAGGTTGCAGCAAAGGGTTCAAAGAAAACGGTGTTTCATATTCAACATCAAACTATATTCTCAATCTTAGTCCATGTCGCCACATACATAGTTGTTCCACTTACGCTAAATGTTTATATTACATATTTGTTATATCGACAGTATTGTTATACTAGCTAATCATAATAACTAATTAGAACACTAATACAATATACTAATACAGAGTGTTTTACCCTCATATTACACGACAAGACATTGAGAAATATTGGAAATTTGTAAATCCTCGCAATAATTTTCTTTTGACCTAAGAGCAGTAGAATCTTGCTTACATAAAGTGTTCATTATTATTTTTGGACACTTGCAAAAACGACAACAAAAATTACTGGAAAATGATTCAGTAAACCCACCCATAGTATGTATCCCCAAAATATCACCCAAGAAAAGTGCTACAGAAAAATAAAGATTGTGTTCAACATTATTAACGGATACCTTCACACCGTCAGTTTCAACATCGTTTAGATCATTTATCAGTTTTGGAAATATTTTTTGTGGTCCATATTTTTTTAGATCGGCACTATGAAATAAAAGAGCCAAGAATATGTTTTCTAACTGTGTTTGAAAAACTACAGGAATTGTGCCTACAGAGAAGTAAATTGCTCCTAACTTATGTATTCCAGCATGTGAACCTAATGGATTGCCAACCTCATAGTCATCAGAATACAATAATATAGGAATTGTATTTTTATTAAAATTATTTTTCAAAAGTTTATTTTCCCAAAAAGTTGTTTGGATAATATTCGAAACATGAGCACCTTGTTTATTTTTCTGCAAAATATTCATGTAAGATATTGTTTCTTCAAAAACATTAGGTAATTCAAAAAAGTTTTTTAACACTAGACCTACTGGGACGTATTGGGCCGTAACTTTCTTTTCCGACATATTTTGAAGAGCCTCTACACGTTCGGCAATTTTAAGTTCAATTGGATTAACAAAATATCCTGATTCTTTTAGGAACTTAAATCGTAAATGCTCACTTGCATAAGAAGAAAACCCATCATTAAACATATTAAAATGATTCAATATGTTATTTTGATCATCTTTTGGTATCTTGTAAATAGTAAAAACTTTACTGATATTCTCTTTGAACATTTCTAAAGGTTTCTAAAAAAATCAACTAAATAAGTTAATAGTTTGAACATTTTTTCTATTGAAGGTACATTGAGAATATAATTTGCAAAAGAATGATACTAGCTTATTTTTGCAACATTATAAAAAAGTTTCCTTATCGTTGTTATCCTATAATTTGTTGTCAGGCGACAGTGTTATATAGAAATCAAAGCCAGTGTAATCTCTAAATGAAATTAAAGACTTGAGAATGCATATAAGAAACCAAAATGTAACCTTTAAAGAGTCTGGCTTTTCGCTACCCTAGCTAGCTCAACAGGGCAGTGAGTTCACTGGATTATCTTACCTTAGTACGGCCAATCAAGGAATGCCTGTCATCACATCTACCATTAGACATTTACCGACAAGAACCAATGATTTTTTTCTTTAGGCGCCAGGTAATTTTCGTCAGTAAGAAAATTACCAAAACATTAAATTAATTGATGTTATGATGTAAGCTAACTAAGTAAAACACAGGCTTACGTAAAAATTTTAAGTAGTGTATTCACTCATTAAATGTGACAAAGTGAAATGGTGATAGGTATTCAATTTGAACATACATTGTCATGATGATTAAAAAGAAATAATTTAAATAAAATGCAAGTAGTGTATTCACTTATTAAAAGTGACAAAGTGAAAGGTGATATTTAATCGTACATTGTCATAAGTAACAAGAAATAAATAAATCAAATTAAATGTATTTCACGACTTCATATCGCTATCACATATTTTGTACTCTGTACAAGGATTTTTGGGTACTAGCTAGCGAAGTGGTTTGGTCGACTAAACGCAATTGCCTTACAACTTTGGTACCTTACAGTTTGGGTTAACCGCTAAATAAAATGTAGTTTAGAAAACTAAGGCATAATTAAATGATTTTACTTTTAATAAAATAATAACATTGGGATAGCATTCCAATCTGAGTCCGTCTTTGGCCACAAGAAATAATAATAAATCCAATGGTATTTTTAAGAAGAAATGGTAAGGCCTCCGACAGTCACTCAGGTTAAAATGATATACCAAAAAAATAACTTAAACTACCACTTAGCTGTGCCGTATGGTACTTTAGACAGGAACCGTTCTAGTATTAGTCCTGATGACGTCAGTACATCAGTGCTGTGTAAACTGCATGGCAGTTGAAATCTCCAAATTAGTACAGTGGTCTTCAAAATGTTTAAGGTAATCTTTTGGAATGGAGTTTCAAGGTGGCAACAAAACTTGTGTCTTCCAGAGTCCAGTTAACAGGACAGTAACAAGTAGACAGCAAAAAATGAACTGAAGACGAAGAAAATCTGATGAAGTCAGCAAAAGATAATAACGAAATGAAGAAGTCGAAGAAGAACAGAAGAAGTGGAGAAGAAGAAGAAGAAGAAGAAGAAGAAGAAGAAGAAGAAGAAGAAGAAGAAGAAGAAGAAGAAGAAGAAGAAGAAGAAGAAGAAGAAGAAGAAGAAGAAGAAGAAGAAGTGGAGAAGAAGAAGAAGAAGAAGAAGAAGAAGAAGAAGAAGAAGAAGAAGAAGAAGAAGAAGAAGTGGAGAAGAAGAAGAAGAAGAAGAAGAAGAAGAAGAAGAAGAAGAAGAAGAAGAAGAAGAAGAAGAAGAAGAAGAAGAAGAAGAAGAAGAAGAAGAAGAAGAAGAAGAAGAAGAAGAAGAAGAAGAAGAAGAAGAAGAAGAAGAAGAAGAAGAAGAAGAAGAAGAAGAAGAAGAAGAAGAAGAAGAAGAAGAAGAAGAAGAAGAAGAAGAAGAAGAAGAAGAAGAAGAAGAAGAAGAAGAAGAAGAAGAAGAAGAAGAAGAAGAAGAAGAAGAAGAAGAAGAAGAAGAAGAAGAAGAAGAAGAAGAAGAAGAAGAAGAAGAAGAAGAAGAAGAAGAAGAAGAAGAAGAAGAAGAAGAAGAAGAAGAAGAAGAAGAAGAAGAAGAAGAAGAAGAAGAAGAAGAAGAAGAAGAAGAAGAAGAAGAAGAAGAAGAAGAAGAAGAAGAAGAAGAAGAAGAAGAAGAAGAAGAAGAAGAAGAAGAAGAAGAAGCCCTACGGAGAACAGTACAAATTAGTAAATGGTACTTACAAGTGGCCCCCCGTAGAAACAAAAAAACCCATAGAAAATTAATCCCATCAAATTATTCTGTTATAGTTTTAATAGTGTAAAAACCCTCTTAAATTTTGTGTAAAATGGCACGTGGAAGTTACCCCAATTTAAAGTAGTAAAAACCAGTTTTCCCCATGAAAATTACAATCTTCCAACAATGAAAATAATTGCAATTGGATCGTGTTATGCAAGAGGGATCTAACCCACAAAAGCATTATATTGAGAAAATGGCGTTTAAAATATTAGAATATTAGTTTTCTGCTATGTGCACAAATTAATATTTTTGTAGTTTTTTTTTGCCTAATATATGTTCGTTTGTATATGTAAACATATCTTATTACTTAAATTGATACTATATATATTATAATTGGAAAAAATGTGGGTTGGGTCTTTATTGCAAATTGAATCATGGGAATCATGTGGCTTGGTTCCTTGTTGCAGAAATGCTAACGCTGAATAAAAGTTAGGAGACGGTTTCAAGCCACATGGATCTTTTTATTTTCTAATGTAGATAATTCATATAATATGTAGTAATCTAATCAGCCTGGTTCGATATTGCGATTTTAACTTTGTTAATGGCAGTTTATTTTTGCATGGCAAGAGGTTTGGATCTATATTGCATAATGCAAATCCTTAGTTACAGAAATAATAATAATTGTATTATTTAATATTAAATTTTAGACAACTATCAAAAAATGTAGGTTATGTTCAATAGATGGCAGCACATCTACATTATTGTAAAATGTGTATAACTCAAAATTGCCCACCGTGTGGGTTGGATCCCTCTTGCATAACACGATCCAATTAATCTTACTAAAATAATATCAAATATGCATACCTCAAACCAATGAGAGCTTCCTGTTTTCTTGATGTTTTAAGGTCGTTGTTTCGGACCAGGAAGAAACTTAGGAAACCGAGAAAATCTTGCTGGAAAATGAACACTGACAAACTATGCTTATTAAGCATCAAAACTTATTCATTTCCAATTGGCACGGAACCGCTGATCCTCAACCTGAGAAGTTAACTAATTTTAACTTTTGCGGTGCCGCGTGTTTCTTCCCCAGCAGCTTGCAAGAAAATGGCCCCCCTCCGAAAACGGAAATAGGAAATTCATTTTCAAATTTCAGAAACCTGTCATTCTCTTCCTTTCGACTCTGATGGCGTTCAAAATTGTTACCCAAATATGCTCTGTGGTCAAATCCAATCGAAATCGCTTAATACGGAACTCTAACATTATCAGTAAGACCTACGGCAACCAGTGCCAAAAGAATAACATAACCCCTTTAACAACTGACAGAAAATGTAAACAAAATAAGTAATGAAATTACAATCAAAAATAAAAGAGTACCAAAATTTATGTTGATATGCTTATTAGAAGACAAAATTTGAGCCATAGTGAGAACACAAGGTCAGGTACGCATCCTGAGAAAAGTAGGATCTCATACAAGGATGTCAACGACGATCAGACAGAGAGAAGGTTTCGAAAAGAAGGAATATCCATGTTAATTTTAAAGAATTAATAAGGAAAATGGTAGGTTGCCATACTTTATACGTGATGTTAAATCTGGGACATCACACCACTCCCCCACCAAAAGAAAATTACCTCGTAATTTTCTACAAAACCTTAACTTAATAGATACGAGATAAATTTATGCCAAAATCGAAATCACACGCTCTCGAGTAGGAAAATTGAAATAGACATGGAAGAACAATACTGCCACTAGAAAACCAAAAATATTCCAGTGACTGCTCTACGGTCAGCAATCCCCGGAAACCCCGAAAGAAGAAGGAAGTTGTCTTGAGCCACTTGTATGGTATAAGGATCTGAATATAAAAGTTGTTTCGATCTTAAATAGACTTAAGTTAGCATTGCGTTGCACCAAATGCGGCTTGGCGAACCTCGTGTACTAACCTCATACAAGTAATCTCAAGGCACAACCCACTAACCTTAAAAGAGACCGAATAAAATTGGCCGTACAACAATACCTGAAAGGTGGAGAACTAAAAAAAATAAACAATAGGAGAAACAAAAAAAAATAATAAATTGTAACCCAGATGCTCCACCGGTCAAACGGAAGTAATATTATAGTATATACCAAACTAAAAGATACACAAGTGTTTTAACACATCTAAATGCATCACAGCCTTGTCATGAAAAACTAAATAGGGTGTTCTGAAAGATAACACTGCTCCAGACCTGTCGTATCACACTAACTTTCGAGCGAGGTCATGCGCAGTAGTTTGGTCCTCCTCCGGGTTACGACAAGCGCAAACTGGTCCGTATTACGGCTCCGAAGGCCAGACTTCGACCCCCGACACATGACTCTTCCCGACAGATTTGCCCTCCGTAGAACAAGCGTCTACGTTAAGAAAGCGGCAAAGCGTCATCCTGGAGCACCCAACATCCCTCAGCCTGTATTCAAAAGAAAGAAAAAAAAGGCTGGAAAGAAAATAGGACACAATCGGTAAACTACATATTGTCTAATCGGACAAAGGACACAATCGGAAAATAAACTTAACTACTTAGTTAAGCGTCAAAATCAAGATAGGATAACCTCAAGATAACTCAAGGTAACCTCAAGATAACTCAAGTTAATTCAATATTACTCAAGATAACCTCAAGATAATTTCAAGATAACTACTATAGATTAAACATTTGCTTTTACTCAAAAATTAGTGATAACTATAAGTAATACATTTAAAAAAAAACAACGCAACGTTTGGGGTTTTTTTTTTTTAAACTTAAACACTGCTAAAAGACAAACTAAATGGTTATTTGAACATGAACCAAAGTGAAGTAACCAAATCAAAATTACTAAATTAAGTTTCACCGTATTTCGAACTTACACTTGTCCCGAATGATGAAAGAGTTTTGGACTTCCATTGTCTTTATTTGTTTTAAATCACAACGTTTCGACTGGTAAGTATCTCTAGTCGT
The DNA here is from genome assembly GCA_963969555.1 of Polydrusus pterygomalis. Lineage (NCBI taxonomy): Eukaryota > Metazoa > Arthropoda > Insecta > Coleoptera > Curculionidae > Polydrusus > Polydrusus pterygomalis. The sequence goes on from OZ018379.1 coordinate 87,640,360, forward strand.
CTTCAGGTGAATACACGCCGAGTCAAGTATCAGCCCGTCACAAGTTAACAAAAATTTAGAACTTACTGAACCAAATCAATCAAGAAACTAAATACTTAAATTAAGCAGTGACTAACTCAAATAATAAAGTAGCTGAAGGCAATCTAAATAAGATTATTAGTGAAGCCCTTCAGAGTTATGGATTTATTGTGCGCTGCACTAGGGATTTTAACAGCGTTGATGTCTTAACAAGCTTATACAATGCATATATAAGATCGAAACTAGAATATGCCGCAGTGATCTGGACACCTGAGTATAATGTTCACATTGATAATCTTGAAAGGGTGCAGCGAAAATTCTTAAAGTACCTTAGCTTTAGGGTCGACGGAATATATCCCATGCAGGGTTTTCCCCAGACTCTACTTCTTCAGAGATTTAAATATGAATCACTCAGGGATCGCCGTGATTACCACCTATTAATGGCTCTGTATAAATTACTAAACAATCAACTCGACTGTATTAGTATATTGGGTAAGCTTAATTTTAATGTGCCACGATTGAATTCACGACAAAATATGACTTTCTACCTGCCTAATCCAAAGACAAATATTTTAAAGTTTTCTCCTGTCTTTCAAATGTGTGAGAGATATAATAAGCGGTTTGATTTAGATTTTTTCAGTTCTTCGGTCAGTACAGTAAAAAGGTTAGTGCTGCATTAATACTTTAAACTGAGATTGTGCGGCTGGTATTATTTTTTTGTCCAGTGACATGATTTTCTATGTTCAGTCTCTCTTTTTCTTTTTTTACTGTTACTTTTCTTATATTCGAATAATTAGTTTAGGTTTACGTATAGACTAGCTTACTTTTGTTAGTATTTTTAGCTTCACTTTTAGTATATTTATTTTTTGTGTAAACTTTTTCATGGTCCTGCCTTGTAGTTGGGTTATTTAACCTGTAGGGTAGGTAATGTAAATAAATAAATAAATAAATAAATAAATAAATAAATAAATAACTTTTAGAGGGCTCTTACCCCAACCAGTTCTAGTGCAGGATAATTCTTATGCAAAGCAGTATGTCTAGATACCGACCAAGGTTCGCGCCAAGGCAGTTACCTACACATTCTGTAGCCCATCGCTGCAGGGCTCAACAGACCCCAACGGTTTTTCTATTCCCCAGTAGAAGCATAATACGGCTTCAAATCTTGAACATGCCATCTCCCTTTAGATTTACCGTTTTTATCCTCAAGCTCGTAGACACAGTAACCACATTTTTTCCTAACCTTATAAGGACCTTCAAACTTGCCCGCCAACTTGGCAGTAAAGTAGTTACCAGCGTCTGACAGAGCAAACAAACGTTTCCAAACTAAGCTTCCTACTGAAAAATGAACATCGCGACGTCTTAAATTATATTGATCACTTGTTTTTAAATGAGCTTTTTCGAGTTTCTTTGCTACAAAATCTCGCAACTTCGCCAAAGTTTCAACCTTTTTAACTAATTTATTTTTAGGAGGATCGTTGTCCTCGATAGAGTCACTATCAGAATTATGGCTAGAACTATCGCCTAAAATGGTTAGTTTTTCGTATTCGCTACCGTGCAAAACCATTTCGCAACCGTGATTGAGAAAGTAAGGAGTTCGGCCAGTAGTTTGATGTACGGACGAGTTTACGGCACACTCAAGAGATGATAGATTTTCATCCCAAGTACGTTGAGTGTCTGTCACAAATGCAGAAATCATAGTTTTAAGTACCCTATTAACACGTTCTGTAAGATTTGGCGATGGATGATAATGAGGATTAAAAATAACTTTAATTCCATATTTTCCTGTTAACTGCTCAAAGAGGCGATTTTTAAATGTCGACCCGTTATCGGTGCGAATAATTTCAGGTACACCCTGACGCAATATAATTTGGTCTTCTACCAATTTGACAACAGTTTGTGCGTTTGCGCACCTAATAGCGAAGAAGCGATTCATCTTACTAAAAGTGTCCGTAACAACAAATATATACATGTGACCTTGTTTGGTTTTGGGTAATGGTCCAAAAATATCCATACTAATAATCTGCCATATGCGATTAGCAGCAACATGACCACCCATAAAACCTGCTGGAAGTTTTTGTTCAGGCTTGACGCGTTGACAAGTCAAACACTCCTTAACATACCGTGCAACATCCGCTCTTAGACAAGGCCAGTAATAAAGTCTAGCAACTTTATAATAAGTCTTATGAACGCCTAAATGTCCGCCAGTCGGAACGTTATGACACGAATAAAGTACCTGCCTACGATTTTCTTTAGGAATTACTAACTTCCAATATTCTACATTCTCTCTCAATTCTGGTAAATCTAGTTCCACATACTTAAAAATCTTGTCGTCGCTAACTCACCACTGAGGGTAAGACAATGGATTTTCCAAAATACGTTTCCTAAGCTTAATATACCACTTATCTTTAACCTCCTGAATTTCTATGTTGGAAGTCTCCAAGTCACCGCTAGTCTCTGGAACAGCCCTTGACATTAAGTCTCGTCCAAAATGATCACGACCTTTCCTATGTACAACAGTATAATCAAATTGTTGAAGACGAAGAGCCCACCGTCCTAGACGACCTTGTGGATCCTTCAAATTGTCCAGCCATTTAAGGCTATAATGATCTGTAATAACAGTAAACTTAGTATATTCCAAATAACAACGCAGCTTTTCTATAGCGAACAGTACAGCAAGAAGTTCTCGTTCGGTAGCAGAATATAACCTTTCCTGACGACGTAAGGTCCTTGAAATATAACAAATAACATGTTCTCTGCCATCATAAAATTGACTTAAAATTGCGCCAACGGAATAATTACTGGCATCTGTAGCCACAACGAATTCTTGTTCGAAGTTAGGGCATGTCAAAATAGGAGCTGAAATAAGTGAGTTTTTAATACCCTGAAATGACCTATCGCAACTTTCGTCCCAAACAAATTTTATCCCCTTTCGAAGTAAATGAGTCAATGGAGAAATCAGGTCAGAACAATCTTCCTATACCAAGATATCATACCTAATACCCTACGTACTTCTGTAATATTTTTAGGATTCGGCATATCAGAAATCGAACGCACCTTATCGGCGTCTACGGAAATACCGTGTCGGTTAACTACATATCCCAAGTACTTCAATTCTGAGCGACAAAACTTACTCTTAACCTTATTCAACGTTAAGCCAGCTGTTTCCAAGCGTTGAAAAACTGCTTCCAAAACCTCAATATGTTTATCAAACGTAGGCGTGACAACAATCACATCATCAAGATAGCAAAACACATAAGGCTGCAATTCTGGCCCTAAAACAGTCTCAATTAAACGCTGAAAAGTTGCAGGAGCATTATGTAAACCGAAGGGTAAACGACAAAATTGAAACAGACCACGACCAGGAACTGTGAATGCGGTATATTGTTTGCTGGACTCCTCCAATTCCACTTGCCAATATGCGCTCTGTAAGTCTAAAGAAGACAGATAACGCGCACCACCTAATTTATCCAACGTAGCGGAAATATACGGCAATGGATATGCATCTTTCTGACTAACTTTATTTAATTTACGAAAATCGACACAAAACCTCTGTGTTCCATTACGTTTTGGTACTAAAAGTACAGGAGAAGACCATGCTGAAGTAGACCTTTCGATGACACCTGCTGACAGCATCTTGTCCACTTCCTCGTCGATTAGCTTCTGCTTATAAGGTGATACAGGGTAATACCTCTGTTTAATTGGTTCGCTATTAGTGACGATTTTATGTTTGACAATTGAAGTGCAACCTAATTTTCCTTCAAACTTGTCAAAATAAGCAGATACGACAGCTTCCAGTCTAACTTGTTGGTTAGCATCTAAATCTGCTTCACATTGAATTAAAGAAATTTCTGGGGCAGAAAATTTTTCGTCCGAAAAATACCACTCGCCTTTTCTCATGTCAGGAACTATACCCAACTTAACCCAAAAATCAATGCCCAAAATCAACTCATGACGTAGCTCAGGAACTATATACAAATCAACTAACTTGACTACGTCACGTACCCTAATTGGCACAGAAACAATACCAAGACAAAAGCAAGTATCATTATTCGCGACAGTACACGAAGCTGTTCTGTTAGGATCTAGCCTAACCCCTAAATTCTTTAACTTAATCCAACCCTTTTCGCCAACAAAGTTTTTATTTGCGCCGGAATCTAATAAACCGTAGAAATCTAATCCCAAAATACTAACCTTTAAGAATGGACATTCACCAGGACCAACATGTGCTAATACATAATCTAAAACAACCCTATCTTTATATTCTAACTCTGTTTTTATAATTTCTAAATTGTTTCAACTATTTTTATGACTAATATCCAAATTGGTCGAATTACTCGAGGAAGTCAACCCTCGACCTACTGACGACTTCCCGAACCGTTTCCCGATTTTCTAATTTGCTTTTTATTACATTCAGGGCAAGTTTTCTTTGTAAACCCTTGTAACGTAGCGAAGAGGTTTGGTCGACTAAACGCAATTGCCTTACAACTTTGGTACCTTACAGTTTGGGTTAACCGCTAAATAAAATGTAATTTAGAAAACTAAGGCATAATTAAATGATTTTACTTTTAATAAAATAATAACATTGGGATAGCATTCCAATCTGAGTCCGTCTTTGGCCACAAGAAATAATAATAAATCCAATGGTATTTTTAAGAAGAAATGGTAAGGCCTCCGACAGTCACTCAGGTTAAAATGATATACCAAAAAAATAACTTAAACTACCACTTAGCTGTGCTGTATGGTACTTTAGACAGGAACCGTGCTAGTATTAGTCCTGATGACGTCAGTACATCAGTGCTGTGTAAACTGCATGGCAGTTGAAATCTCCAAAAACAGTACAGTAGTCTTCAAAATGTTCAAGGTAATCTTTTGGAATGGAGTTTCAAGGTGGCAACAAAACTTGTGTCTTCCAGAGTTCAGTTAACAGGACAGTAACAAGTAGACAGCAAAAAATGAACTGAAGACGAAGAAAATCTGATGAAGTCAGCAGAAGATAATAACGAAATGAAGAAGTCGAAGAAGAACAGAAGAAGTGGAGAAGAAGAAGAAGAAGCCCTACGGAGAACAGTACAAATTAGTAAATGGTACTTACAAGTGGCCCCCCGTAGAAACAAAAAAACCCATAGAATATTAATCCCATCAAATTATTCTGTTATAGTTTTAATACTGTAAAAACCCTCTTAAATTTTGTGTAAAATAAGCAAAACCTTAACCCCCAAAATAGCACGTGGAAGGTACCCCAATTTAAAGTAGTAAAAACCAGTTTTCCCCATGAAAATTACAATCTTCCAACAATGAAAATAATTGCAATTAATCTTACTAAAATAATATCAAATAGGCATACCTCAAACCAATGAGAGCTTCCTGTTTTCTTGATGTTTTAAGGTCGTTGTTTCGGACCAGGAAGAAACTTAGGAAACCGAGAACATCTCGCTGGAAAATGAACACTGATAAACTATGCTTATTAAGCATCAAAACTTATTCATTTCCAATTGGCACGGAACCGCTGATCCTCAACCTGAGAAGTTAACTAATTTTAACTTTTGCGGTGCCGCGTGTTTCTTCCCCAGCAGCTTGCAAGAAAATGGCCCACCTCCGAAAACGGAAATAGGAAATTCATTTTCAAATTTCAGAAACCTGTCATTCTCTTCCTTTCGACTCTGATGGCGTTCAAAATTGTTACCCAAATATGCTCTGTGGTCAAATCCAATCGAAATCGCTTAATACGGAACTCTAACATTATCAGTAAGACCTACGGCAACCAGTGCCAAAAGAATAACATAACCCCTTTAACAACTGACAGAAAATGTAAACAAAATAAGTAATGAAATTTCAATCGAAAATAAAAGAGTACCAATATTTATGTTGATATGCTTATTAGAAGACAAAATTTGAGCCATAGTGAGAACACAACGTCAGGTACGCATCCTGAGAAAAGTAGGATCTCATACAAGGATGTCAACGACGATCAGACAGAGAGAAGGTTTCGAAAAAAAGGAATATCCATGTTAATTTTAAAGAATTAATAAGGAAAAAAGTAGGTTGCCATACTTTATACGTGATGTTAAATCTGGGACATCACATCGTGTAATAATGTAAAAGGACCTCTCCGTTTGTTGTTGCTTTCATATTCAGCAGGGAGATTGTATAATATATTGAAAAACTGAGTATTCGTTGCCTTTTCATCTTTTTTTTTTTTTTTTAAATTCTTTATGGAAGTATCAGGTTTTACTATAACATGATTATCTAAATGTTTTAAATATTAATTAAGGTTCGGGAAGTTTCTGTAGAACTTATCTTCGCCACAATTAAATTTAGTGGTTTTACTGCATTTGTGGATAAGTTTTAAATGAACTATTAAAGATTTTTTATTGTTATATATTTTTTGACAAAATGAACAAGCTGGCATTGTATTAATAAAATGATATCTTTGACAATCAATAAATAATAATTAAAAACCCAAGTGAATCCAATAATTATATGCACATTATTATATCACAGGAAACGTGTTATGGTAAACAAATTTAGTAGTAAATTTAACAGGTTATATATAATCTTGTGATCATGATTTTGGTGACTAAAGTTCCCTATTGATTTAACAAACCTACCTATGCAAATTTTTTTAAATCCGATATTAGAGCAGTTACTGCCGAGTTTGATGGTGAAGTTTTCATGCCATACACCTCCTCTTCGATTAACTGCCAACAATGTGCAGATTCATGCGGGTACTCAATGTCTAACGTATGAAAAACTTTGTACAGTATTTCCACTGCTCTTATGATTGAGTCAAATGTGTATATTACATCGTTTACTATAACTAAGTATTTTGTGACCTGGGTCAGTGGACCACAAATTACTCCAAACGGCTGTAGCGTTAAATTACATTCTTTAAGCTTCTGCAACCTTTTGCATTTTTTTTCTTTAAGTTCTTCAAAATTCTAAAATATAAAAAAAATGCTGATCAGCTAGTTTAAAACTTACCAATTTTAAATGCGAATAAGCGTAATATTATATTTGGGAAATATCCAAATTACTTACATCAACTTGAAGAAAAAAACTTTCCGATATTTCGCTTCGTGACGGTCGCCAATTACCACTTTTTCTTTTACTTTTCAGTGTTATTGGTGTAAAAAGATATGGCAATGTCAAAATCGCCTTTAACATGGGATCTGAAAAAAATATACAAAAATGTAAAAACCAATTAAAGAAAAGGAATCAGTATATTCCCATTCACCGTTAATTTCCATTTGATCGAATCTTATTCTCATTTTTTGTAGAAGAAAAAAGGGTATAAGTTATAAGTAATTATTTTTTATTAAATTTGTAACGTGTGCATTTCATACGTTACTTTATTTTAGATCCTAATTTAAATTATTCTTATTCAAACTTTTCATTCTATCTAACAATTATCGGTTTTAATATAAAATAAGCGCGGAATGTTCAGATAAGAATTTAAGTGGATTTAAATTTGTAATAATATAGTTTACTGATTTGCCCCGTTTTCTTAAGTTTAATTGTCCAGTCTAGAGCATACCGTTTTCCTATTGGTTGTCTTGGATTATGACGTCACTACGCGTTTCAACAATTTAAGTCTTACGACGTTCGGGTGAATATTATGGTCAACCAGTGTGGTTTGTGTACTTGAACAGTATTGCCGGTTAGTGCAATATCAACAGACAGTTTCTTATCTTATGGCTAATTAATCACTAATTTCGAACTAAACGAATATTTTCCTTCCTAAATACATAGATTTTAATCACCATCATAATCAATATAAATTAAATTAGGAAGTAATATGAGAACACAACCCTGTTCGGTTGAAGTAATGTCAATAAACGTCAGTGTCAGTTGTTTTAGTTTTCAGTGGAGAAGATTTAAGTTAGAAAAAAAAACGCATTTTCTGTTTTTTGCAAATGAATTGGGCGAACTAACGAGAAGTCGAAACGGCTATTTTATAAAATCAATCCGAAGAGGCCGGCCACGTTTTGGTTAAAGTCAGTTCATCTAAAAATTAATTTAGAAATGAATAGATCAGACAGGTGGTGGGCATGTTTATTATATTTTGTTTCTCTCAATTCACATTTTAGCTAAATTTTACCGATAAACTGTTTGGAATATTCTCTATATATTGTAACAAATTTGCGATACCTATTCACATGACATTTCCTTTAATTTTGCTTCTGCAAACACGTTTTTTGTTTAAGTATTTTCACCAGCTTTTATTAAGTCCTAGTTGACTTTGAAAAGTCTATATCTCGGAAACTATTAGGTATAGACTAATAATGAATTTAATAAAAAATAATTATCTTATGTAGAATCTGAAAATTTAAAGATATGGATACAGGGTGTTCCATTAAAAACAACACGATTTGTAATCATTTGACAGTTTTGCGATATGCTCTTTTTTCTTCAATACAAATTTTTCAAAAATCCTATAACTTTGGTATTTAAAGTTTTTTGATACCCCTTCAAATACATGAGATAGGTGGGGGTGCAAAATATAACCAATCATCTGGTACAACAGGGACTTAAGCTTGTGAATACACTAAATGTTTAAAACGTATAAAAAAATCAATCAGTCTTACCAATTCAGGTCCAATGCTTGTTGAGAGAGCAGCATATCGATCAAATACTTCTTGAACCGTAAGTGAAGACGATCTTAAAACTAATTTTCTCTGCTCATATGTTTCCCTCCACAGAGCCACAATTTTATCTTTTGGCTCTATTATTGTGCAGAGTAGATCTATTTCGGCATCCTTGTTAGGATATTCTAAAATACGAAACCTAATAATATTTCTTTAAATACATGGTATGGATTACACTTGTAGAGGGTTATCATTTTCGTTTGTCCCACTTTTAAGAGCTTGTAACTTTTTGTTTTTTAAGTTAACGTGTTCATTCAAAAAACGGGATGTAGAACTTGTATCCAATAAGCTCTTATGGGTTTTGTCGAAAATGCCAGTAGGCGTCACATGTCACATTTAAAAGCAAAAATTTAATTTTTTAAATGGAACACTCTAATTTTCAGATTCTACATAAAAAAATGTAAAATAAGTTAGAAAATCACAGCATATCAGAGAAAGAAAATAAGAAAAGAATAATCAGAAAAGTCATTTTCATTTTCTTTGTCTTGATATGCCGTGCATGATTTTATAACTTATTTTATAATACATACGATAATTCTTTTTCTTGTGATTTTATAAAATTAAAATTTTTTTTATAAAGTGCATCATCCCTCAGTCTATACTTAGTAGTTTCAGAGATATTGACTTTTAAAAAATGAAATAATATTTTTGAACTTTGCCAGCTTGTAGCTTTCTAACAGTACCTACATCTAAGCTGAGAATAGACGACTCGTGTACTTGACAAATATAGGGTGTTCCGTTTAAAAAAATTTAATTTTTGCTTTAAAATTGGACATGTGACTGTCATTTTTGACAAAACCCATAAAAACTTGGCTAAAAATTCTACATCCTGTTGCTGTGCTCAAAAAACAAGAAAGTTATAGGCTCTTAAAAGTGGGACAAACTATAAACGATATCCATGTACTTATTTTGACTAGGTACTTGTTAATAAAATATTATGCTACACAAAAGTTTTTGCAACATTTTAAGTCTATTTTAAATCACATATTATTTTAGTAAGATTATAGATAACGCATTTTTGAAAAATACTTTCGAAACTGCTGTATTGATAAATATTGAATAAAAATAAGTAATGTATACCTTTTATTGCCAATGCCACTTATTCCTTCTTCAATGAATTTTCAGCTGTCTTGATTGCCGATCTAACGTTCACAAACCTGCTCCACAGCTTGCCTTTTGCTGCCTTCTTGAATACACTGGGAGACTTTGGCAAATATGGAATGTAATATGTTTCTGCTACTTCGTTAGGGAAAAGTTTAGCGATTTCCTCAGCAGCATATTCCAACATAAATGTTTTTACACTAAAATAAATAATATACAATAATATGATAATATATTTTTTAGGTAGTGAAAATTTGACCAGCGAGATTATAGCCTATGAATGTACTATAATTTATGCACAAGGCACAAAATGAACTATCCCACAAAAACCATAACGTTCTTAAGAAATGTAAAAAACTCATCAGCTTTAACATACCCCTCTACTCCCAGTTTTCCAATTAAATAATTGATTATTTCTTTTACCAGCCTTTGTCTGGCGTCATTGTTTAAATTTTCCTTTCTCAGGAGAACGATTTTACCATCAATTGTGTTGCGCTCAGGGCACTTTCTAAACCCTAAAAATAAATGTTTTAAACCAAGAACCATACAAACCTAAAAGGAAATAAACTCACCCTGTCAAATATATTAACAATTTCTATAGTACTTCGACGTTTGGGTGTAGAATTTAAGTTATCAGCTTCCTCAACATTTTCCTTGAGAGTTGCATTTAAAATGATATCATCATTTAAATTTGGAGAGTGAAAGGATTCATTCTGTGATTCATTAGTCCATACATCCGTGAGATCTATTTCAATACAATCCTCGTTAATCACTGTATCAGATGATGTTGTGTATGAAGGTGAAGCAAAATTGGTGGGTACCTGAAAATATGTATTTTTCAAAAGATTACTTTTAGCTTCTATTCAATTTTTATATTAAATTATAGAATTCAGTAATTCTGTGTGAAAATTATTCTGGAACAATTAATTTACCTCAGCTAAAACTTTTGGCTCCTTTTCGGTTTTATATTCATTATATATTTTTTTAAACAGTAGCCGAGGCCCTGCCTTAGGAAAAAGCTTTGCAATTGTCTCGTCATCTAAAAGGTCAAATGATGCGTTGTCGATTCCTTCCTCTGCAAATTGATTAAAATTAAGTAATGTTTTTTTTGAAAAGTAAGTTTGACCATTGCTTATACAGGGTGTCCGGTAAATATACTTCCTCATATAAGTGAGCAACATATGGGTAGGTTTTTTTTTTATCTTTACGTTTAGAAAATTTATTTTATTTTAGGGTTCTGCATGTTCTAAAACCAAAATAAGACCCATTAAATCCTGTAAAAGTCTTATGGTATACGAGGTGTGATCAAAAATTTGAAATTCCGCTAAAAGTAAAGTGCCCCCATCTTTCATTTTATATTGTTTTTTTTTGTAAACATTATTGTTTTCATTTCAAAGTTTTACCCAAATTCCAAATTTCGCTTACTTTGGACAAAAAAATGGGATTTAATCGTATTTTCTGAATAACCCTGTATAAAAGTAAATGGCAACCATACAGTACGAAAATAAGATTTTCTGCATAGTTGATAGAGATAACCCTCGATTATAATTCCGATTAGTTTGTTTTTATAATAGTATGGCCTTTTAAAATAACAACAAAGATATTACCTAAATATTTTTGTTGCACACCGTAGGTATTTAATTTTCTGAGGGAACAAGGTAATTTCATCCAGCTGATATTTTTTGATATACCTACTTTAGTTGGATTATATTAAAAACGGATCTGATAAATGAAAATAACATATCATTTTGCGTGACGGATAAAATACGTTCAGAAAATATTTTTAATTTAAATTTTTTTCCTTATAAATCAATAGGAAACTTTCTATGTATACCTACTTCTATATGTATAAAAAACTATTTAGGAGATGCTGATGTAAGCTAGAGTAAATAAAAAAATATCAGCTGGATAAAATTAACTTGATCCCTCAGAAAATAAAATACGGTGTGCAACAAAAATATTTAATATTTTTATTTTCAAAAGCCATAATATTATGAAGATCAGAAAATACGATTAAATCCATTTTTTTATCCAAAATAGGCTAAATTTGAAACTTGGGTATAACTTTGAAATTAAAACGTTAAAAGTTGAAGGCCCCTGTAGGTATACCTAAATATACAGGGTGCTACAAATTCGAGTGTATGCATGGGGATCTCGGCAACCGTAAGAGATACGCGGTCGGTCAAGTTAAGGAAAAGTTGCGCGATTTATTGCTTAGTAAAATGGCGTCAAAATATTGTCAAAATTTCGACTACTTCCGGAGATATCCGAAAAAGAACAAAATTTTGCAAAATGTGTTTTATATAAATACAATGATTGAAATTTTTTGAAATATTCTCAGTACGCCTATGGTTTTTTTAAATATTATTTTTTTTGCAGATTTCTATTTTAATTCAATTCTATCTAAAGCAAAAAGTAAAATAATATTTAAAAAAACCATTGGCATACTGAGAATATTTCAAAAAATTTCCAGATAATGTAGGTATAATTTGTGTCGAAACGTACATCATTGTACACAATTGTATGTAATGTGTAATGCCTATCTTATATTTTTTATCTTATATTATTATTTTGACATTTTTAGATTGTGATAATACTTTTGTATGAATTTCATAAATAAATATTGATTGATTGTATTTGGATTATTTTATATTAAGCACTAAATTTCGCAACTTTGCCTCAATTTTACCAACCTTGTAACTCTTACGGTTGTTGAGATCCCCATGCATACACTCGAATTTGTAGCACTCTGTATACTGTATAGTACCTAAGGTGTAGCAAAAAACTAAAATGTTTGAAACTTGAAACGCCATTGTGCAGAACAGTTGCTTCTCGTTAAAAGAACCCCAGTCGAAAAAAAATCTGGATTTTTTTATATTTAGAGGTCCCAATGGCAATGACCTTGAAATTTATTAAAAAGGCCAATTTCTGGATTTTAGAAATTTTTAAAATTGATATTTATATTTTTTTTCTTACTCCTTATGGATGTTAAAATGTAAACACAAAGAGTTTTTCAAAAAAAATATTTTTCTGTTCACTCGAAATTTGAGATTTGTCACTAAAAATACAGTTTTTGCGTTTTCGACGTTTTTCTAGACAAATCTCAAATTTCAAGATTTTTAAAAACTATTTTTGCATACATTTTTACAACTATAAGGAGTAAGAAAAAAAATATACTTAAATATCAATTTTAAAAAGGCCCAAACTCCAGAAATCTGCCTTTTTAATAAATTTCAAGATTATTGTGGGACCTCTAAATATAAAAAAATTCCTAATTTTTTATTCGACTGAGTTTCTTTTAACGAGAAGCAACTTTTCTGCACTATGCCATTTCAAGTTCCAAAAATGGTTGTTTTTAGCTCCACCCTACTATAACAGGTAGCATTCCTTAATTTTGAGTTATTTATTATGGTAGCTATGTAGCACGTAACTAACATTTAAAACCTTTAATTTATTTTATATAATACCCACATGAAAAGGGCTTATTATACATGACCCATTTTAGCCTGTTTGCGCTATGTACCTAATATACTGTATCATTGTACTAAATGATGTAATGAACTCATTACATCACTCAACCGACTCATTACATCACTTAGTGATGTAATGAACTTATTACGTTACTCATTTTTAAATAAATTATAATTTTTTTTGTTCCATCAGTCACTGTCATTTTTTTGTGTAATGTCTGCATAATATGAAAATCATTTTGAACACATAAAAGCTAAAATACTGGGTCTTAGATAAAATGTTGTATATCCCACGTACGGTAAGGCTCACTACAGCACTTGTACGGTTACTCGACTCGGTCTACAACCTCGTCATGGCAATATCCACTCTTAATACAGTTAATTGGATTCGTGAAGAGGTTTTTAATGCCAAAAAAGTCTTTAAAAAATCTAAATTTGCTATATTTGAGGACCTAACCAAGAAACGCTACGATCTACTCATGAGTGCTAAAAACACATATGAAAAACCTAAAGTGTGGTCTGCTGGTGGTAATATTTACTATTGGAGTGAATCCGAAAATAAAAAGAAATTAATACCTCTCGAAACTTATTTTTATGACTTTGCTTTTATTGTTTCTCAGTATAGGCATTCCATTTATTTATCTGCTGCCGACTTCTTTATCGATCTGGTAGGGCTATAGAGTCGAACGCAAGGAATGTTTTCTTTTTTGCTTATAAATATGTTTAAATTTAATAAATACCTGCTTTAATAAAAATCCGTTTGTGTACAACCTGACTTTATTTTTATCGCATGTATGATGATGCCAAAATACTTTTCAAATGTATAACATAAATTTTGCCATTTTAGTGTAGTTATTAAATTATTAGGTTAATAATAGCTGTGATGGTACCTGTAATGTGTACCTACTTATTTTTATAACTTAAAACTCAATGTCTTAGTTGTATATATGAATTTATTTAGGTATACCTTTTTTCTACACTTGTTATAGGTACCACCATAGGCTTAGATACTTTTTGTCAGGTTATTAGTCAGGTGCATAATATGCACGGTTACATTATTTAGTCATTTCCTTAGTTTATTGCAAATTTAAAATTTATCGCATTTTGATGTTCCACAGGTACAACTTGGTAGTGTGAAATATGTTACAGGAGACCTGCTTTATATATTTTTATCATAATTCTGAGCCTATATATATATAGGGATATGAGTGATAATTGGATTGATTTCTCGCATTTTAATGTGCGTTCGCTTTGCGCTCGATTTGACATGTTTGCAGATGTTCTGACTGGGGGCAATTTTGATATTGTCGATCTATCGGAGACATGGCTTAATTCTGATATGGATGACAGTGGAGTACGAGTTGAGGGATTTGATTTGATTAGAAATGACCGCACTGGTCGAGGTGGGGGTGTGGCCTTTTATATAAAGAATTGTTTTAATTATTCCGTGTTAGAAATACCTAAAGGCAATACATCCTTGGAGCAACTGTGGATTTCAGTTAGGCTGGGTGGGAGACGAGTGTGCTTGGGTGCGCTATATAGACCTCCTAACTCTAATTTAAACGTCTGTATGGACGAATTACAAAATTCTTTGGTGAGTTTCTTGCCTGAATTCGACTTTGTTGCTTTTGGCGGCGATCTTAACGTAGATCTTAGTAACCCCAATAGTGCAGGTGCTGTTTATCTTTCTAGTTTATTTAATAAATACGGATTAACACAATGTATTAAGGATCATACTCGCGTCACTCCTTCGACTAGGTCACTCTTGGATGTCCTGGTATGCTCGGACTTAAATCTTGTACAGGGTGCATCCGTAATCAACATAGACGACATATCCGACCACAAAATGGTCAACTTTATGATCAGGATATGTAAAACCAAGCCAGGTCCTACCTTCAAAACTTATCGGGACTATTCAAACTTTCAGTACAATGATTTTTTGCTTAATCTTCAAAATATTAACTGGCATTATATATATTCCTTAACCGATATCGACGCAATGGTGGACTTCCTTAATAACAATGTTATAAATATTTTTAACCTACATGCTCCTCTTAAAACTTCAAAAATTACTAAAGCCCCAGCGCCTTGGATTACACCCACTTTGAAATTTATGATGAAGCTCAGGGACAGGGTATTTTCTAAGTACAAAAAACTTAAAACTGACGCTACTTGGACATATTATAAAAGCTTACGCAATCAAGTAAACATTGCAGTTAGAGCCGAAAAAAAAGCTTATTTACAACATACCTTTAGAAGAGACCCTAAAAACTTCTGGCGCACTATAGGTTATTTAAATTTAAGTTCTAACTCTCAATCATCTAATTCATTATTAAAGGTGGGTGACTCTAATGATTTTAATAATTTTTTCACTAATTCACTACCTACCGTCGGTCCTGCTGATCGTAACTTTGTCGAACAAAACTACGTAAATAAAAGGTTTAACCAGTGTGATGATTTTAAATTTAATGCGGTTACTGATGTAGATATTGACAAAATTATTACCAGTTTGAAGAGCAACGCGGTTGGAAATGATGGTATAAATTTAAAAATGCTGCATTATATAACTCCTTATTTATCAGACGTTATCTGCTTCATAATCAATAGATGCCTTTTGACAGGCTATTTTCCGAATGCGTGGAAGACCGCCAATATTGTGCCGGTTCGTAAAGTTACAAGTCCTAAACAGCTATCGAATTATAGGCCCATCAGTATCCTACCTACTTTATCTAAAATCCTAGAAAGAGTTGTGGCTGACCAATTAACTTCTTTTTTGAATACGAATAACATTCTTCCACCGACTCAGTCAGGGTTCCGTAGAAACCACAGTACAACCACGGCCTTGTTAAATATAACTGACGACATTTTGGGGGATTGGGATAACAATAACTGTAGCTGCCTTATTTTACTTGATTATAGCAAGGCCTTTGATACAATTGGGCATGATATACTACTTACTAAACTTAAATTTTTTGGCCTGGGTGATGTAGCATTACAATTTTTTGAGTCATATTTTTCTAACAGATCCCAGCGGGTAATAATTAATGGTAGTCCTTCCCAGATGCATTTCATTAGTAGAGGTGTGGCTCAGGGCAGCATTTTAGGTCCTCTTTTATTCTCAATTTATACTTCTGATTTTTCAAAATTTCTTAAGCATTGTGAGTCCCATCAGTTTGCGGATGATACACAGTTGTACTTGTCCTTTTTACCCCCTGATGTCGCTACTGCCGTAACAAAAATTAACGAAGATCTTAAACTACTTTCGGATATCTCTAAATCCCACAACTTAATTCTAAACGAGAAGAAAACTCAGCTCGTAGTATTTGGTAAGTGCAAGTCCCTTATAATTGAAAATCCTGTGTTTCAAATCTTTATTAACGGCACTGTGATAGAGCCTATAAATACATGTAAAAACCTAGGACTGCATATTGATTCTGAGTTTAGATATTCAGATCATATTTCTTCATTGATTCAAAAAACATACGCTAAATTAAAACTTCTATACATGCATCGAGATATTTTTGATACGGATACTAAATTACGTCTAACTGATTCTTTAATTTTATCCCATCTAGGTTATTGTGACGTTGTCTACTGGCCTGCATTGCTTTAAAAAGACAAAAATAGCTTACAGAAACTGCAGAACGCGTGTCTTAGATTTAGTTTAAATGTCCGCAAATTCGATCATATCTCCCCTTATTTGATCGAATCAGGATGGCTTACTATCAAAGAGCGTTATGTACTTCATATCCTACATCTGGTTTACAAAATTAGACTAACTGAACTTCCTTCTTACCTCTTTAATAAACTTACTAAGGGTTCTGACGTGCATAGTGTTCTTACTCGCCACAGGGATTTGTATAGTGTTCCCAAGCACAACCATGCTTTTTTTCAGCGTTCATTCCGCTATACGGCCGTTACCACTTTCAATTCTTTGCCATACTGTATCAGGATGGCTCCCAGCTCTGCTGCCTTTTGTAGGGGTGTTAAAGAGCATCTGCTGGCGGGTCGCAGTCCGCGCTAGCGTTTGCGCAGCATGTAACTTTTCTATTTTTTTTTTCTATTTTTGTTTCAACTTATTTCACTTTTACATTGCTTTTAGTTTTCAACTTTTTTGTTTATTATTTTACTTTTTACTAATATTACTTTAAGTTTACATTAGGCATACTCTTTTTTTTCCTTTTATATTCAAAAACATATATTTTCCATGTTAGAACTTCTGCTTTTGTTTTTTTATATTTTTGTTTTTTCCTTGGATTTCTATTTTATTTATTTTTATGAATTAGGTGGTTGTATGAGCAGCTGTAGTTGAATACCGCCACCTTTATTAATATTTTTTTTGTATTAATATTTGTGTATGAAATAAAAGGCATTATTATTATTATTATTATTATTATTATTATTATTATTATTATTATTATTATTATTATTATTATTATTATTATTATCATTATTATTATTATTATTATATAGGTCTAATAAGTCTATTTTACCGAACTAAACGGAGGGGTATATTAAAAGCTGAGTATCTAATCAATTTAAAGCTATTAGGTAGACAACATTAAAAAAAATTAATTATGTAGGTATAGGTACCTACCCAGTAGGGTTGCCAGATTGTTTGTATTTTTGCCCAGAATAAATAAAATAAAACAAATATTTTACCAAAGTTTTATTTAAACTCAGAAGTACCTACAATTATTTCGAATATTTTGTCGAAGATTGCGAAAGTTTTATGATTTCTTTTTTGCCTTTAACATATTATAATACCTACTCTATAAAATTAAAATGTACTTAATAAGAATCTAGGGAGAATTGCTTCGTAATTTTGATTTTAATTCACGTGCATGGTGTGTAAATACGGAACATAAGCTGTCCCGGCGAGACAATTATTTATTAGCTTAAAATACGGGACGTCCCGGGAAATACGGGACGTCTGGCAACCCTACTACCCAGTCCAGTATTCCCAATCCCAATAAAAGTTTTAAAAAAGTGACATAAAATGGGGGCCCCGCATCGCATAGCCCTTGTTTGTTTAGAATTAGTAGGTACCTACCTACCTACTAGATATTTACCTAGGTAGGTAAGTCTCAAATAAAATTATAAAATACTATAGTAGGTAAATATATCGGTTTCAATTAATTTCAATAAGTATTAAAACAATTACCTACGCAAGATTTTAAAAAGCCGCCATGATATGATGAACGCTAGATGGAGCTCGGTATAAATGCCAATAAAACAAATTAAATTATTGAAAATAGGATTTTTAATAATGTACTTACCTAGAAACCTTTCTAACACGTCCTCAGCTAGTCCAAAGGACTCCATGACCACAAAATCTCTTCCAAAAAACTAAAAAGTCTATAAGCAAAGAAAAAAACATGCGCACACGCGACGAGCCGAACGAAAAGGAAAGAAAAGAACAAAAGGAAATGGCGGGCCTCGGCGGAACTCGGCTGCTCGACAGGTCGTCCGGAAGCTACGTTGATTGGCTAGCGATTGATGCGGTTTTTGAAAAAGTAGGTAATTTATGCAACACAGGGTTCTACAGCAATACAACTGATTTTTGGGGTTATATAACTTTTTGATACCGGAATAACTTATTGTTTTTCAATTGGTGTATAACCATTATACAGTATTTGTATACTTACAATATACATTTTAGAAAGTTTTTATTTATCTAACTAGTTGTATTAAAATAGTAGGACCAGTATATAACGGGTACGAGCTATTTAACACGTTAACTGCCACATGGTACAGCATCTGTGCCTTAAGAATTTTTCTCCTTATGTTTCATGGCACGAATTTAGGCCATGAATGTAGTCATCGGTTTAAATTTGGTGGCACAGACCTGGAGCCATGAAGCTTGTATATTTAAATGGGATTCGTTAGAGTACGGCGCTGAAGACCCAAAAATGGAAAACCACCGGTATTTTTTGTATATTAGTAGTAAATATTGTAAATAAAATCTTAAAAAATATATATTAAGAAAACGTACAAAGTAAATGGCGCCAGCGACCCATTTTTTTATGCACTGTGGCAGTTAACGTGTTAACTACAGAAGAAAAATTGTATGACGGGTATATTCCTCATTGTAGCACAACGGGTTTGTCTGCTACCATGTGACAAGGTTCTAACAGTAAGTAGATGTGTAGTTATTAATATACAATATTGTATATCCACTATTAAACTCGTGTCAGGCTAACAGTTGGATTAAGGCATTTCCCTCAGTGTACAACCATATTTAATTAAGCCATTTTTAAATCCTGCTCCGAACTCCCCTGAAAGTAGATTCAATACTGCACACTGTGGAGCTCGCAATGTTATAGAGCGAACTTTTGGCATCTTAAAAATTAGGTTTGGCTGTCTGCTCAAATAAAGGGTTGCTAGATATGATCCCTATTTTGTTAGAATGCTTGTAACTACATGTAGCGTTCTTCATAATATGTGTCTTGCAGCAGGACTTCCACTTTTAGGAGAAGCAAATGAAGATCTTCCTGATAAAGATCATTTTAAGAACATGCGAAATGGAGCTCCTCATCCAGATATACATTTGTTTAGGGAAGGAGAACGAACTAGAAATAATATTTACAAGGATAGTTTGTTCATTAGTTATTAATATTGTACATCTACTTTGTTTACTTACTCAATATAATAATATGCACCTAAGAATTAAACATAGAATAGTTAAAACTAAAATTAATCATCATAATACTCCTCCCAGGGTATATCTTAGGCTTACCAACACATTTTTATTAGTTTTCTTCCCACTAAAACATTAAATAAAACAAAGTTTTTATATTATGTATGTTTTTATTTTTCTATCTATTTTTAAATAAATAAACATAAGTATTCTTCATTATTTATTGTACCAAAAAAAAAACGTTCTGTAACTTTAAACTCTCATGAAACAACAAAGTAAGAATAATATTTGAACCATAAACAAAAAAATATACCTAATACATATACAAAAAAACCTTCAATGAAATAACTAACTTTAATATTGTTTTTTAATTGCACATGTGATTTGCAATCTTTTCCAAAGCAGACTGGACACCTTTAGGACATTTTGTTATGTCTTGCAAACAACCTTTAATTTCCCTTAATTCAGTTATAGTTTCTTTATAAATATAAAATTTCCATTAAAACCACAGAATTTTCATCATATGTATCAGCCGACTTAGTAAGTTGTATGGTTTCTAATTTTTCAAGTTTGTTTCTTATATGTTTCAGTTCAAATTGTACTTCAAATTGTAGCAGGACTTCCACTTTTAGGAGAAGCAAATGAAGATCTTCCTAATGAAGATCATTTTAAGAACATGCCAAATGAAGCTCCTCATCCAGATATACATTTGTTTAGGGAAGGAGAACGAACTAGAAATAATATTTACAAGGATAGTTTGTTCATTGGTTATTAATATTGTACATCTACTTTGTTTACTTACTCAATGTAATAATATGCACCTAAGAATTAAACATAGAATAGTTAAAACTAAAATTAATCATCATAATACTCCTCCCAGGGTATATCTTAGGCTTACCAACACATTTTTATTAGTTTTCTTCCTACTAAAACATTAAATAAAACAAAGTTTTGATATTATGTATGTTTTTATTTTTCTATCTATTTTTAAATAAGTAAACATAAATATTCTTCATTATTTATTGTACCAAACAAAAAAAACTTTCTGTAACTTTAAACTCTCATGAAACAACAAAGTAAGAATACTATTTGAACCATAAACAAAACAATATACCTAATACATATACAAAAAAACCTTCAATAAAATAACTAACTTTAATATTGTTTTTTAATTGCACATTGGATTTGCAATCTTTTCCAAAGCAGACTGGACACCTTTAAGACAGTTTGTTATGTCTTGCAAACAACCTTTAATTTCCCTTAATTCAGTTATAGTTTCTTTATAAATATAAAATTTCCATTAAAACCACAGAATTTTCATCATATGTATCAGCCGACTTAGTAAGTTGTATGGTTTCTAATTTTTCAAGTTTGTTTCTTATATGTTTCAGTTCAAATTGTACTTCAAATTGTAAATTAAGTATTTGGTTCAAGATTACATCTAAAAAGATACAATTAATTTCATGTTTGACAGTTTAGGTAGGATTAAGTTAAGTTATATTTATTTTTACTCTTGTTGACAGGAACTACACCTTTGAAGGGTATATTGTATGATAAGTTAATTATCGTATTGTAAGATCATATATTAAAAATACATAAATAAATAAATAAATAAATAAATAAATATAGATAATGTTAATAAATAATCTGGTAAAACTGATAGGAGGATAAATAAGCTATTTAACAAAATGAAACAATAACTTACCATTATCAACATTTGTGGATCTAAAGCGGGGAGAACTAAGTCTGGTATCACCTTTAAAAATAAATTTAAAATAAGTGTTATATATCCTCATTACTATTGATGTTAAGCAAAAAAAAAGAACAATAATAAAATATATTACCGGGTAGTTAGTTAGTGCTCTATATAATATATTTTGCAATGGCTCCAAAAACCTCAACTAACATCAAATAAAATACCCAGTATTAAGCTGAATTTTAATTTATTTTCCCAAAAAATAATTATTGTTCTAAAGGTATGAAATTATAGGCTTACACTAAATATCAGAAGTAAGATTTCTTGCATAACCTGAGTGATTGAACTTACCATCACTGCTTGAAGTAAGAGATGAGCAACTCGGCTCAGATGATAACCTTGGCAAATGTATTGGAGTTCTTTTATTGGGAAATATTATTAATGGCGGAGTCACATCACCTAAGGCAGAAAAACTGAACATAACAGTTAAATTTAGTTTTGCCTGACCACTATCAACTTCATATACATTTCTCTCTGCTTTGGCTGCTAATACTTTTCCAAGTTTAGAGCAGAACTGGAAACAGGTCAAATCGCCGTTGTAGACACTACTGGGATCTTCTAAGATAGAATAGAACCCCATTGATTTTAAATATGTTTCGATATCAGCAAACCACTTTTTTATATCGTTTTCAGAAACATTAGATGAAGCGCTTATTACCGCCTCTGGTGTTCGATGGGTCAAAATTGGATGACGATTCAAAAACGACCTATACCAGTGGTAACCTAAAAAATAATATCAAATATATGTTTTTTATATCAACAAATACCTATTAATGAAATAATGTACGAGTCGCGCGCACGAACATGTCGCGTTCATACGTTTTATAGTAAGATATCCAATTAATTACCTGGCATATTATGTTTAAATGGGTTTGGACGCTTGTCAGCATCCAAAAATTGTTTAACGGATGTCACATTTTTAAGTTAGTTTTAAGTTCTTTTGTATATATTTTAAAAATACGTCATCTTTATACGTTGTCAGGATAGTTTTTGTTTTTATTAAAATAATAATCTGTCAAATAAAATTGAAAGAAGAAGTTTTATTTTTCATCCACAAAAACGAGTCCATTCGACCCGATCTAACATATTACTTTTAGGTAACTATAAACCAACAAATGGTCCATCGTCGCCTTTAGAACTAATCTATGGTAATGTCGCTAAATCTGAATGTTAGACGTAGTGAACGCTTGCGAGAAAAGGCTGGTGCAATGACTGATCCTCGTCCTATTCATATGGGTCCCAGTAAAGGTGTTGATATGTAGTGATGCCGCGAGACGAGACGAGACGAGAATTGGCCCATTCTCGTCTTGTCTCGTGAGGCGAGAATTTTTTTTTATCTCGTCTCGACGAGAAACGCGTTTTTCTCGCTCGAGAGTGCCATTGTCTCGTCTCGTCTCGTCTCGTTTTTTCTCGTGAGTAGGGAATCATAAAAAATATTTTTTTATACGAATCTTAAAGGGGGTAAACATTTAAAAGTATCTGGTCGTCTCGCAGAAGGGTTTAATATAAGTCGGTTTGTTAGTCATGTGACTTTTGACTATTTTTCTCAGATCAACAAAATATTGCAAGCGGCCATAAGACATAATTCACGTAATGTAATAGGCTTGGCACCGAGGTATTTTCAGTCCAAAATATACGGGGTGGTAAAAGATACAGAATAGAAAACGATTTATAATAATAATTGATTCATAATGGAACTACCCTTCTTTTATTATTTATTTTTTGGCATAATTCGGGGCATAATTAACTGCAATAGTTTGGAAAATATTCGACTAAATAAAGGGATCAGCCCATAATGTCATCCGGGGAAAAACCTTAATTTTTTTATTACATTAATAGAAAGTGCAAAAGAAAGAACTTAAAGAAGTATTTCCGAAAATGCTCTATTTGACATATCAAAATTGAAGAGCTTGGTGCAAGAACCGGGCAAGTCCACAATTTTCACGAATTCCGCTTTCAATGGCATCCTATTAAATTCGACAAGACGCATCGTTTGGTGCAAGAATCGGGCAAATCCGTCTAACAATATCGAAGTTATTAAGGTAATGGACTTGCATGCATTTTTATTTGGGGCAAAAACCGGGCAAGTCCGGGAGTTGCCCGGTTTTTGCACCAAATTATTTGTGATAGTGTGTGGACTTGCCGGAAGGGATTTGATAAAGGAGGAACTAGATACATTTTCTACAAAATTAAGAAACGTCCAAATAATGGTATTTTTGTCACTTCTAAAGGTAATACTGGTACTGAGACATAATGGCATAAATACCATTAAAATGGCAACACTGGCAACACTGTGGCCGTTACATCGTATGATTCGTCGAGTGGCATGATTAGTGTGTATATGTATGCCAAGTAGTAAAGGTGTTAATGTGAGCCTAAAAAAATGAATACGTCGAGTGATGAATCCGAACCTTTTCAAAGTTCGGGGAGCGAGTATATTCCTAGTGACCCTGACCAGCCGGGTCCAAGTAGAGGGGTTCGTTTAGTGAATTTACTTAGACCAGGGCAACAAGTTAGACAAACACAATGCGTTCCAAAACTAAAAAAGGGAAGAAAAAGACAAAAATGTGAACAAAAGTGGGCTAGAAATGCGCGTAAAAATTCGAAAGCCACAGGTGAAGAATACGTAAATACTGCAAAGAACTTAACACCAAAGAGGGTTGTTGGAAATGATTGCTCCTGTCCAATCCGATGTTTTTCTAAAATAGATGCCATTAAAAGAAATTCTGTATTGGAATCTTTCAATAAACTTGCAGACAAAGAAAAGCAGGATATTTATTTAAGTGGGCTGATATCCTCATTGCCTATTTCCCGCAGACGTTCTAAAACAGGGGAAAGACTTCGAAAAACAGTTTCACATTCCTATAAGGTATTTAGTGTTTTTTTTAAATGTAGTTTTCAGCTTTTATCTTTGTATATGTCAGTGTTTTCATTTAAGTTTTTATTGCGTTGCTGGATAATGTCGCAAGGTTCCAAACGATAATTTTTTTTATATTGTTCTAGTTACGTGTAGGATCCGAGATGATCAAGGTGTGCAGAAAGGTATTTGTAGCAATGCACGGTATAACCAAACATCGTACAGATCGTTTAGCATCTAGCCTGAAATCTCAAATAACAGCATCACTGGACAAAAGGGGAAAACATGAAACCCGGCCCAATAAAATACCAGGGGAAATAATTAGGCTGGTAGATGAACATATAAGAAGTTTCCCAAAAAGATCTTCACATTATAGCCGCGAGAAAAATGATGGTAAGTTTTACTTACCATCTGACTTAAATGTTTTAAAAATGCACAAGTTATATCTCGAAAAAAACGAAAGGGACGTGTTTGAGCGCATCGAAAGAGGTGAAGCTTGCAAGCCAAAAGTCACATACGACTTTTTTATCGCCACTTTGTTACAAACTATAATATAGGGCTTGGAGCGCCAAGGTCCGACACATGCCAGACATGTGATCGCTTGGTAAATTTAATAGCTGGTGAAAAAAACATTGAAAACAAAAACACTCTTAAAGCAGAAAAGGAACTGCTCATAAAAAAATCACAAGTTTTTTATGATGCTCTTAAAGAAAAAACAATACTAGGTAAAAATAATGTCGATGTGGACACCCTATGCTTTGATTTCCAACAAAATCTGCCTTTGCCACATATTCCAAGTGGTGATGTATTTTACAAACGTCAAATGTGGCAGTATAATTTTTGCATATATTCGGCTAAAACTGGGATTTCAACATTTTATATGTATGATGAATTTACTGGGAAAAAAGGAAGCAATGAAGTCATCAGTTTTTTACACAACTACATCGAAAATTACGTGTCACAAGAAGTCACAACCCTATACCTGTTTTCTGATAATGCGTTTGCGCAAAACAAGAATCAAACGTTGGTGAAGTATTTATTCACCCTAGTAAATATGAATAATAATACTATCAGAGCTATTACTCACCAGTACCCCGAACCAGGGCACAGCTTCCTGTCCTGTGATCGGTCATTTGGGCTAATTGAAAAAAACAAGAGAAGGAAGGAAAGAGTTTACATTCCTGAAGAATGGCAAAATTTGGTAAAAAGCACATCAAAGAAGTTCCGTGTTATTAATGTACCTCAGGAAATGATTTTAAACTATACAGAACACTTTAAAGAAATATACAAGAAGACCATAACAGGCACAAACAAAGTGAAGTTTGCCATTTCTACGTATAGGATTTTTAAATACAACAACAACACAAGTTTCATTGGGTGTTCAGTTACCACTAACATGACAGTTTTTTCGACGTTTTTCATAAAAAAAGAAGTGCAGCTAATTTCATTACCGATGTTACCTGCATATAATAACCCCATACCCTTAAATCCGAAGAAAATCATTGACTGTAGAAGCCTGGTTTTAAAATATGTCCCCATGGCTTACCAAGAATATTATAAAACAGCGTTTGGTGATTTACAAGCTGATCAAATCCCTGAGGTGGAAAGAGACCAAGAAGACAACCAGGGAAATGAAACAGATTCATCATTTCTTTAATAAAAATGTTTAGTTTTCATTATTTAATAAATGCATACTTTTTAATTTTCTTTTTTAATTATTTGGGGCAAGAAACGGGCAAGTCCATTTTTCAAAGTTAATTTTTGCCCGACTTTAATACAATTTTGTCTAAAAATCGTCAAAAGCCTGTTACTTTGATTACAATAAACATATCTTTTCTGTTTTTTCTTGAATAATTTGTATTACATAGAAATGAAACGTTTTTTTCGTCTCCTGAAAAATTTTAAAAAGTGGACTTGCCCGGTTCTTGCACCAAGCTCTTCAATTTAAAAATTCACTTTATTTTTTGCTCCTTTTACCCAAAAAATACAAAAATTTATTACGAACAAGCTTAATTTTACGCAATTAGGAAAAATATTGTAAGTAACATGTGCGAAAAGTTCCGTTTCCACACTCACTTAGTGGCATGCCCGGACTTGCTTCGAGTCGTTCATGCAACTGCCACCTCGTGCGGAAAAGAATCATTTACCGCACTTAATAATTATTTTCAATAGCCAAATTTATGTCTGAGACCTGTGTAATAAAATGAGGCAAAATAAGGCATACACTTGAATCATTCATACTGAATGTCACTTTACCTATTATATTAGACTTTTTATTTTTAATTTATTTACTAATGTCATAATTGAGACTATTAACTTAATGCTATTGTTTCAATAACACTAGTTTCATGGCCCTCCGTTGTCTTTTTCTGTGATTTGCTAATAAAGTTTCGGTTCATATACAGGGTGTTATGAAAGTATTGTCAAATATTAAAACTGGTAAGAGAGATATGAAATGAAATTCACACTTTTATTAATGATTTTTGTGTGAGAAGTTTTTGGCGAATTTCGAATTTTTAATACAAAATTGTTAAATTTAGTCAAAATCTATCGCCTTTCGCCTTGTGAATGAAATTTGACTGGGGTCCTTTTCGATATTGTGTTTTCAATCGAAAATGCTTTCTTTCAGATTTGGTTAATTATTTAAAAATGTCAACTACTAACCGTAGACAGAAGAAAGAGGCTAGACAATTTGATTCTGTTCTCTTGAATATCTGTTTTAAGGTAAATGCCTTCACAATACGATAGAGTGAGAACGTTAAACACATTATTTTTCTGTCTATATATTAGGAGATATAGACCAGGGTCGATAATTTTTAAAACCAAAAAAAATAATAGGATGAAACCCATTGGAAAAGGAAGAGAATATAACAAAAATTAAAGGAAAAATAAATTACGGGCGATCCGAGGTCGGGAAGGGGGGGAGGGGGGGGTTTAAAGGTAGAAAACGATTTATCTCGATTTCCGGTAAAACTACAAGACCTGGGGAAAAACGTTAAATCGCAAAGTTGTAGGTAATAAAAAGATCTACAACTTTTGTATATACACTTTTTTCACATAACCTCAAAATTTATGTGAAAAATTCAAATAACCAAGTTTTTGGTTTTTTATTTTTTTATCTTTTACAAAAAAAATTTTTATCCACGAAATTTGGTGAAAACTTACCTTTTCAAGTCCTAAACACACTATAATTTTTTTGATTTAAAATATTCATTTTTTAACCTTATTTTGACTTAATATCGAAAAAACACCCTAATTTTCAATCGAAAATTCTCACGTCAAAATATCTGCTTTTTAAAAAAAGTCGGTGGGCTTTTTGTTCGTTGAAATCTCTACTTTCTGATGGTGTTAAAAAAATATATACATTACTATGGTAAATGTTCTCAAAAAAATGCAAAGAAATTAAGAAAACTCGAATCAGAAATTTTTTTTTTAGATCAATATGTAGAATTTTGAGCTATTTATTAAAATTTATACTTTTTTTTATCAATGTAACATGGAATCTTACGTTTTTCGAGTAATTAAAGTATAAATTTTAATAAATAGCTCAAAATTGTACATATTGATCTTAAAAAAAAATTCGGATTTGAGTTTTTTTCGTTTCTTTGCATTTTTTTGAGAACATTTACCATAGTAATGTATATTTTTTTTACCACCATCAGAAAGTAGAGATTTCAACGAACAAAAAGCCTACCGAGTTTTTTAAAAAAGCAAATATTTTGACGTGAGAATTTTCGATTGAAAATTAGGGTGTTTTTTCGATATTAAGTCAAAATAAGGTTAAAAAATAAATATTTTAAATAAAAAAAATTACAGTGTGTTTAGGACATAAAAAGGTAAGTTTTCACCAAATTTCGTGGATAAAAAAAAATGTTTGTAAAAGATAAAAATAAAAAACAAAAAACTTGGTTATTTGAATTTTTCACATACATTTTGAGGTTATATGAAAAAAGTGTAAAAAGAAAACTTGTAGATCTTTTTATTACCTACAACTTTGCAATTTAAAGTTTTTCCATAGGACTTGCAGTTTTACCGGAAATCGAGATAAATCGTTTTCTACCCTTAAAACCCCCCCTCTCCCCTTCCCGACCTCGGATCGCCCGTAATTTATTTTTCCTTTCATTTTTGTTCTATTCTCTTCCTTTTCCAATGGGTTTCATCCTACTATTATTTTGTTTCACTTTTTACCATTTTCAAAGGCTTCAGCACTGGTCCAATACCTAAAATTCAGTGTTCTAACAAACGAGAAAATTCGAGAAATTTCTCGACGAGAAACGGTCTTCTCTCGTCTCGTCTCGTGACTTG
This sequence comes from Polydrusus pterygomalis, assembly GCA_963969555.1. Taxonomy (NCBI): domain Eukaryota; kingdom Metazoa; phylum Arthropoda; class Insecta; order Coleoptera; family Curculionidae; genus Polydrusus; species Polydrusus pterygomalis. The sequence continues at coordinate 87,669,152 of OZ018379.1, forward strand.
TCTCGAGAAAAAATTTCAGTCTCGTCGAGACGAGACGAGACGAGACGAGACGAGACGAGACGAGACGAGACGAGACGAGACGAGACGAGACGAGACGAGACGAGACGAGACGAGACGAGACGAGACGAGACGAGACGAGACGAGACGAGACGAGACGAGACGAGACGAGACGAGACGAGACGAGACGAGACGAGACGAGACGAGACGAGACGAGACGAGACGAGACGAGACACGAGAATTTCTCGTCTTGGTGGCATCACTATTGATATGTCTGCAATGAATTGTCCTGAACCAATGAATCCACATGGTTCAAAATGTAGCGTATCGAACATATCCAAGGGAAAAACGAGGGTATCCAGTAAAGAATCCAGACGATGTCAGGCAGAGCTAGAAAATGAACTCAAGAAAAAAGAAATCGAACAAGAACTTCTTCAGAAGAAACATGAAATACTAGATTTGGAGCTTAAATTGAAACTGGTAGAATTGGATAAAGAATCGGATGAATCCAGGAAAAGTAAGTTTAGTGAGTCGACATATCCAGATGTCGAAGAATGGGTTAATGGAAGAAATCCTTGAGAAAAGAGATGTCAGTGTTCCGGTAAAGATGAAATTGAAAGTAAAAATAATTCAGAAGTAATAAGTAATAAAACTACTAAAAAGGTTAGTAATAACAATTCTTTAACCTTGAAATCTGATCCAAATCAACTTATACATCCCAGTCAATTAACTAAAATTTTAACCAGGCAATCTATGCCTAAAGATTTGCCCATTTTTACTGGAAATCCATTAGATTGGCCAAATTGGTTTTTTCAGTATAAAAATTCCACAAATATTTATGGATTTTCCCAGGAGGAAAATCATTGGAGATTACAGAAATGTTAAAAAGGGAATGCTTTAAAAATTGTCGAAAGTCTGTTAATTATGCCCCAAAATGTAGACAAAATTATTCGCATTTTAGAAAGTAGATTTGGACAGACCCAACATATTATTTTTATGCTTCTCGAAAAGGTGAAAAGTTTTCCTTTCGTCAAGGAAGAACGTTTAGATCTGCTTATAAAGTTTTCTGATGAAGTTAAAAATCTTGTGGGAACATTGGAGTCACTAAATGACGAAGATAATTTAAGAAATCCTACATTACTTCATGATTTATTAAATAAACTTCCAAATTCCTATAAGCTGATGTGGGTAGAATACATTTCTTATAAAAATACCAGAAATCCTAAACTTATCGAATTTAATTTATGGTTAGATACAAAATCAATGGCAGCTTGTCAAATTGAAATGCCAAAATTTGATTACTCACCTGTTAGTCGACCAAACCACCAGAAGTAAATTTTAGCCACATCAGAAAAGAAATGAATATCTTGCCACAAGGAAATACATTATTTAAACACCTGTCGTACCTTTAAGACCCTTTCTTTAAACGAAAAATGGGATTTTATTACTGTCAATCACATTTGTATATCTTGTTTGGTACCATATCATTCTATAAGGGAGTGTAAGAGAAAACGGATATGTGGTATAAACAATTGCCAAAAATATCACAATAGATTATTACATAAAACCGAAAATTTTAATATACAGTCCACACAACAAATACAAATTAATCCTATCGAAGACAAATCTATTGAGACTTCAACTATTTCACAAAAAATATCAAATGGACCAGAAAAGAACTGTCATATTTCCACAAATAAATGTACTCTACTTAAAATTTTACATGTTAATATTATTTATAATGATAAAAATATTAGCACATACGCTCTTTTAGATGATGCATCTAATGTTACCTTAATAGATGAAGAATTAGCTGACTGCTTAGATTTGCAAGGACCAATTCATCCCTTATGTCTGCAATGGACAAATGAAAGTCAAGTTCAAGAACAAAATAATTCAAAAGTTGTAAGTTTCTCTATAAAGGCAGAAGGCGAGGGAAAAGTATTTGAAATTAGGCATGCCCGAACAGTTAAAGGACTCTCATTTTCAGGCCAAACAGTGAGTTCAGGTGAGCTGTCAAAAAAATATACGTATATAAACAATAGAGGTCACTCATTTATAGACGGTAGGCCCCAAATCATCATTAGGCAGGATAACTGGCCTTTACTTGTTAGCAGGAAAATAATATCAGGACCGTGGGATGGACCCGCACTAAGTAAAACCTTACTACGGTGGGTAATACATGGGAATATTTCTTATGGTTCTAATTCAAATAATCAAATAAATTCTAAATTAGTTTGTTATATTAATAACGATGAAAAAGATAATTTAGATTTACTTCATAATCTCGTAAAAGAGCAATGGCACATTAAATCTATTGGGATTGACAATCTTTCGAAATCTATGTCAAAGGAGGATATTAGGGCTTAAAATATATTAGAAAATACTATGAAAAGAATAGGAAATAAATTCGAAACAGGGTTACTTTGAAAAAATGATGATATATCATTTCCAGATAGTAAAATTAATGCATTAAGAAGATTAAATTTCATAGAAAACAAAATGGATAAAAATCCTGATTATGGGAAGGTATACTGCGAAAAAATGGATGATCTTTTAAAAAAGGGATATATTCGAAAGATATCTGAAAAAGAGAAACAAGAATCAAATTCAAAAGTTTGGTATTTACCTCATTTTAGCGTAGTAAATCCAAACAAACCAAATAAATTACGTATAGTATTTGATGCAGCAAGTCGTACAACGGATTTTTTTTAAACGACTTTCTATTAACAGATCCTGATTTATATAATAGTTTGAGGAAAATATTACTAAATTTTCGCATTAAAAAAATTGCTTTTACAGCAGACATAAAAGAACTGTTTCTTCAAGTTCAAGAACGAAATCAAGATTGTAAGGCACAGCGTTTTTTATGGAGAGGATTAGAGAGAAGCCAACCACCGGCGGTTTATGAAATTAATGTGGTATTTTTTGGATCAAAAAATGGACATCGTTTGGCACAAGAAGCGAAAAATAGAAACGCCAGAGAATTTGAAAAGGATTATCCTTTAGCAGTTGATGCCATTATTAAGGACCACTACATGGACGACTACATGCGTAATTTAAGCACCATAAAAGAGGAAAACTGGCCTATAGAAAAGAACGATAATCTAAATTTAGATACAGACATTCTAGAGGAGAAAAAAGAATTCGTTTACTTATCTGTAGAAAAGCCAAATATTCCAATACCGTCTCCAGAAAATATATCAAAATGGACTATACTTTTGCGATCAACCGCCTGGATGAAGAGGTTTATAACAAACTGTCAAAAATCAGTTTCTAGCAAGAAAAAGAAGGAATTAGAGGTAGAGGAGATGTTAGAGGCAGAAAAACTACTGTACAGAAAAATTCAGCAGGATAGTTTTCACGACGAAATACGTTGTCTGCAAAAGAATATTCCAATTAAAAAAGAAAGCAGGCTTTATACTTTATCACCTATGCTGGATCGAGATGGTATATTACGTTTGAATGGTCGCTTACAAAATTTACCAAAGGACTGCGAAAATATTAAATTACCAATTATTTTAGATCCAACTCACAAAATTACTTTTCTTATTATAAAACATTATCACGAACAAGTATATCATCATGGTCAGGAAACAGTAATAAATAATTTAAGACAGAAATTTTGGATTCTAAGAATGAGACAAGCAGTGAAAACAATTTGGGCAAAATGTCAAATATGTAAAAATAGAACTACAGTACCTACAGTTCCAATAATGAGTCAGTTACCCACCTATAGAATTGAACCAACTATTCGACCTTTTATTAAAACTGGTGTCGATTATTTTGGACCCATTTTAATTACGGAAAAAAGAAGTCACGAGAAACGTTATGGAGTAATATTTACCTGCATGGTAACACAAGCGGTTCATTTATAAATTGCTAATGATCTAAGCACGGATGGATTTATTCATGTGCTGAGGCAGTTTTCAAGTAGAAGAGGTAATCCAGAAGAAATTTATAGCGATAATGGAACTTCTTTTAAGAGTGCAAATAAAGAACTTCGTATAGCATTACTAGAATTAAAACAAACAGATATTATAAAATGGTTCTCATTAAGAAATATTAAATGGCATTTTAATCCACCGTCGGCCCCTTTCATGGGAGGAGTATGGGAAAGACTTATTCAAACAATTAAAAAGGTTATGAAGGAAATTTTAGAAAGCAGATATCCTCAAGAATACGTCCTTAGAACTGTATTTGCCGAAGCAGAAAACATTCTAAATAGTCGACCACTAACTCATGTATCCTGTGATTCAGACGATATGGAAGCGCTAACCCCCAATCATTTTTTAATTGGAACAAGTTATGCTGCTCTTCCGTGCATAAAATCAACTGAAAAAGATTTATATTTATTAAATAAATGGAAGGCAGCACAAAAAATTACCGACATTTTTTGGAAACGTTGGACACAAGAATATATGCCTTTCCTTATTAAAAGGTCAAAATGGCACGACGAAGCACAAACGCTAGAAGTAGGCAACATAGTACTAATTATAGATCCTAATGGACCAAGGAACACGTGGCCAAAAGGAAGAATAGTCCAAATCTTTCCAGGACGAGATGGAAAAATTCGGACTGTCAATGTCAAACTAGCCAATGGTATGGTGTTAAGAAGACCCACTTCAAAACTTTGTATCTTAGATGTGACAAATCAGAAGTAATTGTTCTTCCAAACAATACTGCGGGGAAGAAATGTCACATTTTTAAGTTAGTTTTAAGTTCTTTTGTATATATTTTAAAAATACGTCATCTTTATACGTTGTTGGATAGTTTTTGTTTTTATTAAAATAATAATCTGTCAAATAAAATTGAAAGAAGAAGTTTTATTTTTCATCCACAAAAACAAGTCCATTCGACCCGATCTAACATATTACTTTTAGGTAACTATAAACCAACAACAGATATTTGTACGTCAACTTTTCGTTTTGGAAACCCCTTTTGTTGATTTTCTAATATCCATTCTACTAAAAGCTGTTCCCCATTTTCAGTCATCATTTATTTTTAGTCATCAGTCTCATTTTTGCCCTAATCGGAATTGAATAGTAGATCTAGGTATGTGATATTTTTTGGCTATCGACTTTTTTGGTGCTCCATTTTTTATTTCACTAAGAGCTTTCTGAATTAATTTTTTACTATATTTTTTATTTGACTTTTTATTCGCTTTCTTTACAATTTTTCCCATCTGAAAGTACATGACCAAGTTAGGTACCTATACGGCGTATAGTATACAACAATACGAAAAAAGTTTTTATTGGTTATTACTTAGGCACTAGAAAGTTTTTATTCTTAGCTGTTTTTTTTAATAACTTGTAATTTGTAGGAAAAATACGATAATTGATGCTCTGAGAAATAAATAATTTTAAATGATGTAACGCGTTATTTTGGAAATACTTTATATATTTAGATATTTATTTAATACCTAGGTATAGGTATTAAAAAAAAGTAGGTACGGGTAATTAGCTAGGCAAATAAATGCTAATCAAAAGCGGGTGCCAATAATTAGTGCTAGAAATAATTTGATAATTCTAATATTTGGCATGGGTGCCAACAATTAGAAACCAAGCAATTCACATACCCCATAATTGGCACCCCAAAAATATTAATAAAAAGTTAGGTTACAAGAGGTTTACATAGTTTTTATCTTTAAGACAAGGTTTATCTATAACATACAACAGCTACATACCTCAATTTTTTTTATTTAAAGTTAAAAAATATCGCATAATTACTACCAACATTCTTACCTTAAACGCTAATCTTACAGGACTTTCAGTATATCGAATCAAACTTTTCAATGCACAAAACTGGCGCCAAATGGCACAAACTGCGTAAGGGCTGACAAACATTAGGCAGGGTTGCCGCTATCACTCTAATATTCTATATTTTGGTTTTATTTTAGCAAGATTTTTTAATTTAACAAAAACGTGAAGGCGTGCCAATAATTGGTTGAGTGCCAACGATTGGATAGTTTACCCTAGTAGTAAAATATATTTATTAAATATTTTTTAAATATTATATCTCTTTAAACATTGTGTTTATAAATAAACCACAATATTTAAAAAATATTTGCCATCGGACATGTTTAAAATATTATATATTTGCAATATTTTGATGTATATGTTGAACATATATTGTCTGCATATATTGCCTGGTGGCGACTCTTGCGGTCGATGCTCGGTTCTCTGATCAATACAGGTGTTTCCATTTCCTTCTCCAACTGATTCCTGTTGGATTGGAGCCAGGTTTTGGCGTTTGATTGCCTCGAGATGTAGCACTTTGTGCTGCATATCTTACCAATCATCATATCATATTGTCTAAATATAGAAACTTTAAGTATATAGTAGGTACAGTCGTGTTTCAGGTTAATACGTTTTACTTAAAATATTTCATAAATATTTGTCTAGTCTTAGTTGCATCTAGGTACCTACTTGCCAAATCTTTTCTTATTGAATTATTTAATATATATTGTAAGTATATTGAAAATATATATGAGCTTACTATAGCTAACATTAAATAAAAATGATGTACTAAAATATTAATTAAATGCACATTTTTAAAATATATGTTTTTTATATTTTGATTTTACAAACCCACAATATTTTATAGATATTGCGAGTATCTTGAAAATATTGTCACAACAATCAATAATGTATATATACAGAGTGTTCATTTGAAAACTTACCACCACGGATTTATCGAAAACCACTGATTAAAAGAAAAAAACGCCGAGACACGTCAAAAGATTTGCCAAAGGGGACAACTTTTTAACCAAAAAGTACTTCACCCCCTTTTACCCTCTGCCCCCCGGGGTCATCTCCTTAAAATTGTAAAATGACAATGGGTATCAAGTAATTGCTTGTTTGAAAGGTCTTTCAAATTGCTTTATTTTGACTTTTGATTTTTTTAAATCGGTCGATTCGTTTTCGAGAAAATTAGAAAAATCTGTATTTATCTTAGTTTGTTCAGATGGAAAAAAAACACACACGAAAATATTACTTTTTATTTTAATAAGTGTTCAAAAACCAACATAAACAGCAATTCGGAAGATTAGACATGGCAGCAACCAAATAACAACTCGAATTTTTTTCGGCATTCTTTTTATCAACACAGATAACATGTATTTATTTATCCTTATACCTATTTAGTTTTTTATGGTTGCTAAGGAAAAGAAAGAATTTAATTTGCTGCCAGTTACCTTTGTGACAATCTTGGGATAGTGAAAATTAATTTATTGATTCAGATTTTACTTCCAAAAGGGTTTACAGTTACACACTATCCGAAAGAGTGGAAATTATTCTAATTTATGGTGCCCAAAATCAATGTGCTCGGCAAACTGCCGTCACATTTAACGCCAGACATCCGGAAAAGATAACTTAGCATAGGTATGTTTTGGACTGTTACTAAATTTACTCAAACTGGATCTGTTGCAAATAAAAAACGTAATCATCATCATTTGGATGAAGCCGCTCAAGTTGAAGTTTTGGGTCATTTTGGCATAAATTCTAATACTTCATTACGCAAAATTGTTGATGCGGCTGGTATTTCATTAGGCTCTGTACACACAGTTACTAAATTGCATAAATTTCATCCATTCAAAATGAAAATATTGCAAGAGTTAACCGAAGATGATTTCGTTAGGCGAGTTGAGTTTTGTAAACAAATGACTGCATCGATTAATAATAATACAATTCATGTAAAGAATATCTGCTTCAGTGATGAATGCACATTTTATCTATATGGATTTGTTAATAAGCATAACTGCAGCTATTGGAGCAATGAAAATCCTCATGCTTTTGTAGAAGGGCATACTCAGTATCCCCAAAAAATTAATGTATGGGCAGGCATTTTAGGAAACAAAGTGATTGGGCCATTGTTTATTAATGGGAATTTAAATGGAGGCATTTATTTAGATATGTTGGAAAATACCATCAATCCGCTTATCACTAAAACCATTGAAAACCAAATCGAAGGCGATGGAAACACTATACTTGATGAGGCTGAAATATATTTCCAGCAAGACGGCGCTCCTCCTCACTATGTTCTTCCGATTCGGCAATGGCTAGACGACGACTTTCCAGATAAATGGATAGGGCGAAGAGGGCCTATAGAATGGTCTGCTAGATCTCCTGACTTGACGCCATTAGATTTTTTTTCTATGGGGCCATTTGAAGTCTATTGTGTTCACTCCCCAATCTGAAAGTATGGAAGAACTTCGTCAACGCATCATCGAAAGCTGCCATGATCTCCCACAACATGTTTTTGAAAATGTCCGTCAGGAATTTAAACATCGCCTATATCATTGTTTGGTCAATAACGGGTAACATTTTGATCACTTATTGAAATAAAAAGTGATATTTTCGTGTGTTTTTTTTTCTATCTGAACAAATTAAGATAAATAAAGATTTTTCTAATCTTCTCGAAAACGAATCGACCGATTTAAAAAAATCAAACGTCAAAATAAAGCACTTTGAACGACCCTTCAAACAAACTATTACTTGATACCCCTTGTCATTTAAAAATTATAAGGGGATGACCCGGGGGGCAGAGGGTAAAAGGGGGTGAAGTAGTTTTTGATTAAAAAGTTGTCCCCTTTGGCAAATCTTTTGACGTGTCTCGGTGTTTTGTCTTTTAATCAGTGGGTTTCGATAAATCCGTGGTGGGAAGTTTTCAAATGAACACCCTGTATATCCTGCTTCACGCACTGTTTTATAGTTTTCTCCACATATTAATACTAATTGTGCCTTCTCGGCTAACGTTAACTGTATTGAAGGAGGCATTTGAAATCAAATAACAATAATAATTATTTATGAATAAATAATACCACCAAAATGTCATAATGTTTACTTCTAGCCCTTATTTGTTTTTTTCCATAGGTACCTATCTGCGATTATTTTAGTAGGATTTCATGTTGTCGCCTAATTTGTACAGTTTTTTTAATAAAATTTAAAATAAAACTGAGAGTTTTTTAATTAGCATATTATCATTACTAATGTTTTATCTTGTCAAAAAGAATGTTTAGGATATTTAAAAGTTGTGTTTAATATCGTTGCCAAAACATGAAGTTTGTGATTCCTTAACAAATTAAAAATTCAAGTAAATTTTACAAATATGCTTGAATTTGAACAAAGATATGTGAAATTGATTTGATTTTGATTAATTTATGAAGGTCTATATGGTGAATATTAAAAAAAAAATTGGGAAACTATTAATATTTTTAAAGAAATATATATATTTTTTTTATTTTAGGAGGTCATGTTTTTGAGTCTATGCATAACTTTTAGTTTTAAACAACTTTTCCTAATAACATTTTGCTGAATTTTCTGCTTTATTCTTGTACAAGTTTTATATTTTTTGGCCTACCCTGTAAGCCTTTTGACTTGCAACCATTCCAAGTGCACCAAATATGATTATCGAACATGCACCAACTTTTATCAAGAATAACATTTTCTGAGGAATCGGTAATAAAAAAAATGCCTATGTGTTGCACACTTAAACAACCACACTATATACGGCATACTTGCAAGTTCCACATAGATGCAGCAAAGCTAATGATACCGAACATATTATTTTAGACCGAGCAGCGATTGTAGAAAACTAGGCTAGTTTCTGAAAGGATGAAGCTTAAACACACAGTACACTTATTATGACTAACAAACTCGATAATGCACCATGGTTGCCTTGTCTAAAACCTACATGGACGGAATGAGGGACACCCATAGGGGGCAAAATGTATAGGCCTCCTTGTCTCATTGCCAAAAGGATGATGCTTATAACAGAATAAAATGAAATATCCATAGTTAGAAAGCTGTAACTTGTCAACGTTTTAAATGTTAATATCCCGACAACTTAATGAAAATACCTTAAGCAGCAGTATATAGATTTGGATACTAGAAATATAAACTACTATAATATTATTTATGGTTAATTTTGTGTTAAAATTGGTATGTTTCGTAAGTTTTAAACAGTGTTGCCAAACACCACAGTGCATGTTCCATAGTTTGTATGTACTGTATCCGCACTGTGTCGTATCTGACATGTAAATTTTAGTTTATTTTTACTGTTACTAAACAGGCTTTTAAAACATAATAACATACTTATTTATTTTACTACAGAAATCTAAAAGCATTTTCTCTTCTTACATGATAATTTACAATTGGACAGCAGAGGATTATAAAACATTAATAATATAATATAAAAACTACTATGTATTTAATAACAGCATAAAATGGTACCCTGTATTAAGTTTAATACTATTTTTTTAAAATAATAATAGAAAGAAGAATGGGCTTTTTCACTAAATTAGGATTTTTGTCCTATCGCATAGGGGAAGAAAAAAATAAAATTTTCTACTGTTTTAGTTGAATAATTTACTTAGAAAATAATTAAACAAAATACGATTTCTGATAAACACTCACGAAACCATCTAACGATGTCACAAACAAATCTACCAGTCCTAGGGATTCAGGTCGACCCTCCGGCATCTAACTGAGTGATATCTCGAGTCTGTCTCCTGTTATTTTTAATTTAACTTATCGAAACAAAAATATCATTATAATCGGTCGTACCAGTGGCAGATAAAAGAATTGCACGGATAAAGGGATGACGTACTGATCTCATGTTGGCAAACTTTATGCTTTCGCGATGCCGTCTTTTTAATGGTTTCTAGGAAAAATTTGTAATACTCTAGGAAGATTTTTATTGTTGGGATATATTTTTAATATGTTCTAATTCAGGATGTCAGTACTGAATATTATAAATTCTGTTATTGTGAAAAACCTCATTTGGCGTTGGTAAATGTAATAACTGAAAAAATATATTGCTCTGTATTTTTCGGATATTAGAGAAATTTTAAAAACTTAGACACTTTTTAAAAAATACTTTAAATAAATAAATTCAAAAAAGTACAAAGCTCGATTTTTAGAAAAAAACATAGTTCCTATGTGAAAAATATTGCAAAAATTATAACCTAAAAGTTTTATAAAAGCAAAATTTTGAAAACTATCTTTGTACAAGGTGTCCCATTTTCGATACTTTTAGTGGATATTGGAGTTATTATCAAAGATTGAGATTTGCGGTTTTCGCTTCACTGTACAACTATTTAACAAAACGAATTATTCCGGTGTCAAATATGTCATGGCATTCTTAGATTTTAATCTACAAGGTGATTTTGAAAAACTTTCCTTTTTAGGCACCCCTCGTAATTCCGTTATGCGTCAACTTATTAAAAAAGTAAAAAGTGATATTCGTAAAACTTTTTACGTAGTTAGTGGCGTAATCAGTTTTTTTTCTAAAAATGTTAGTTTTCCAGATATTAACCCAACCATTTAATAATAATTCTCAACCAACTTTGTGGCCGGGGGCCCCGGGCCCATGCCTAAATATGGCCCTGGGTTTATGAGTAACGATTAAACGATTACTTTAAATAATAATAATATGCTAACAATAACTGACATTTAAAATTATGTCAAACAACTCTGGAGCCATGGCACTCTCTATATTTTGCAAACAAAATAAGGCCTTTTGATTTTCTGTTAACCATGGCCACAGCCCCTTTTATCAAAGCCCTGAAGTGACATCGGGCAACGCCGCATTAGCTGGGATCATCGGATCCAAGCTACTATTATGACGCGCGGCAACGGGCGAAATTTTTATTCTTTCTGATATTTTTTGTGTTTTTTTGGCTCTGTTGCCCCTATATTGACATTGAAAAATGAACAAAAAAATAATAAATAGTTTTGGATAACAAGAACAACTTATCTAATTATCAAATAATAGTAATATTGCGTTGGGAAGTTGTTTTGTTTCTTCGCTTTTCGCGTACTAAACCTCCAGACATAGTGTTTGGTATTGTCGCCGAAATCCCCCGTGTTTTTATTTATGCTGAGAATATTAGCCCCTTGACTTTTTTGAATTTTATTAAACAAATTAATTTGTCTAAGTCCCCGTGATTACATTCCGCTCCAGCGGATCCAGAATCCCCTCCCAGAATATTAATATCGGATGTGGGCGCCTGCGGCAGCCAAACATCTATTGAAGCCGGCGGCTCATCACGAGAAGCGTCGCGACACCAGGCTTGTTCAGAGTACTCAAGGTCGTTTAAAAAGCTAAATTCAGGAAATGGTTCTAAATACGTTTTGCTACTTTCACTTGACATCTTAAATATTCCTATAAGTTTTTTTCTTGTCGTAATTATTTTTTCTTTTAAAATTTCCGGGATTGGTTTTCTGGAGTGGTCCCACCATCCATTTACCCCGCCAACTGGAAACGTCGACAGTCCACTCAGGGCGCAATGATAAATTATGGCTTTTTTTGAGAAACAAAAAAATTAAGGGATGTTTTTAATTTGTATGCGCGAACAACCGGATCAGAATTTCAGGATGAAACCTACTTTTTTGATCGGGTTCGGCTAATAAAGGTTTGATCGACACGGGCACGTCCGATCTAGAAATAAGTACCAATTAAAAATACTTATTTTTACCAAGGTGATGGCCAAAAAGTTTTTTGTCAATTACTTTCCGCATCTGAATTTAATGTTTTCAAGGTTTAGGGAAAAGTCGTTTGTAAGTTAACCTGGCGCATATAATCTTAAGATACCTAAGAAGTTTTTATAAAATTATTGTTTTTTTGGCCCTATTTTAACACTTTTGTCTTCGCTAGAGGCGCTTGCATTCCTGAGCATAAGCGAGAGTAAGCCTTCTTTTCTAGTGCGAAATTAAGTCTCCTTTATTTTTGTCACCTCACAATAGGGTAATTTGTCGCATATCGGGTTATTTAGTTATAGAAAATAACTGCTCTTTCTCACAATAGGATAATTTGTCACACATCGGGTTATTTAGTTATAAAAATAACTGTTCTATGTCACAATAGGGTAATTTGTCGCTTTTCTGGTTTTAATTATATATCATGACTAAGTATTTTAATAAATACTTACCTATAAGTACCGTACCGGATTTATTCGTGTAGTAGATCTGTTAAGTACATAAACAAATAAATAAATAAATTATAATTGAAAATCACTGCTAAAATTATTATTATTTAAACGTGTCCAATTTCCTTTTTTTGTTTTTAGATAAAGATTTTTCTGCAGCATATTTGTTATTTTTTTCTTAACGTAGTCGTTGAGTAAAACATTTGAAAATATTGAACAAGCCATTATAAGGAGCGTTTTATACTCCCTACCACAAACACATACTGAAAAAAAATCACTGAAGAATTCATGCTGTTCAATGCTTTTTAGAGTTAAATCAGTTAAAATAGATTTTTGGTCAACTATCTTAAGAAACTCATATTCAGTGTTAACGTCATTAATAATTTTTTCTAAAATGGCACTCATATGAAATAGCACCCCTTTATTAATGTCTGTTGGGATAGTTAAGCCGCCACGTTGCAGGTAGTCGAAGTATTCATTTTGAATAAAATGTCCCTTACTTTCAGCTACTAAAGAAACACAAATATCACAACATATTTTTTTCGAAATTTTGTGTGCAGCATAGCCTAATATATCTCAGCTGATTCATCAATCTCATACTCACTTAAATACTCTGTGGTGAGTAAAAAAGAAAATTTGTCACTATCGGTATTTTGTGGAACAGTCCAGTCCAGGTCGCATTCTTGGTAACAATTGTCACTTTGCTTTTGAATCTCGGAAAGTGAAAATTTATTTCCGGATACCTTTCTGAATATGTGTTTTAAGCGAATATTTTTTTCAGCATTAATAATTTCGTCAAAACTAACATTATAATTGCATCCACCTAAAATTCCGTATTTTCCAAAACGTGTTTCCAAATTCTCTGTTGTGAATTTACCAGGAAGTATGTATGATATGGAAAATTTTTGAAAAGAATAATTAATTATTTCAATGAAAACTGAGACACTATGTCGAAGTGCAGAATAAGTGTCATTTGTAAAGCGACCATTATTATTTTCAAGCTTTTTCCATTCATCTAGCCACAAAATAAATTTCTTTAAAAATTGAACAGATTCATCATCTATTCCTGTAATGGGCTTACACCACTCATTTCTCTTAATTTTTGCCTTTGCCACACTAGTGTTATTTACTATGTCCCACCAGTGTCTTATTATTTCTAGAAAATCTGATGTGTCTTTAAAACCATATTCTTTTAATGAGGCAATAGTAGAATTATGGCATACATTGTCTGCGAGATAAACTTTTTGACGTTCAAGGTTATTTGAAAAAACTGTTCTATAACTAAGTTTAAAAGCCTTTTTAATTAACACACTCTTTTCTTTATCGTACACAAATTTAATATCTGCAAATTTTGCATATTTAACATTACAAAAATTATCAAAATCAGGAAACACAAATGTTTGGTGCAGGTTTTTTAGATTCCGCCAATTATTAATTATATTTTTGAATAGATGTACAAAATCAAAGCTTGTAAAAATTTTGCAGTTGGGATATTCTGGATTTGAAAAGAAATTTAAATTGTTTGTTAAATTTGTAAATATTGAACGATTGATCCTGTGATTGTCTGTTATAATATCTAAAACTTGAAAACCATTTTTTTGTACTAAAGAGATGACATTTTTAGTGATAGGAACCATTTCTGTCCCTTTTATATTTTTTACTGGCAGCAGTTTTACGATTTCAGAAAAGTTACCAAAAGATGAACATATCATAGGGTAAACTATACAGTTGTTGGCCCCCTTAAGGGAATTATTTTATAGGTTAATCAGTAGAAAATTGATTTTTTTACCAATTGGTTATATTTAAACTTTGGTAGCTTCATCCTAGTTTACAGTTTGATATAAATCTGTTGTTATTGCAATATTTTATGTATTTTTGTTTAAAAAATAATTTAAATTAAACTTATTGCCAAAAACATAGTTATTGGCCTCTTTGACATAGTTATTGGCCATCTACTTATCACAGTTATTGGCCCCTAATATAATGGTTAAATAATATTAAAGACAGAAAAATAAAAATAGTCATTTGCATCCCATTTAAAAGAAAAATTTTGTAAATCATCAGCAACAATACCATTGCTCGAGACTCAGTCGCGTGCATATACACGGATTAAAAAAAAAGTAAGGTAAACTAATAGTTTTGTGAGTAAAAATATAAAACCCAATACTAATAAACAATGAAAAAAAGTGAAATACAATCTAGTTCCTTATATAGATTTTTACCTGTTTTTACAATAAATCAAATGCAGTATGTTTTGTGTAGTTTTTACAACTACTTACTTCCAGGTAGACAGGTAGAATAGGTAAATTTTTGTGAATTTGACTTATGTAACTGCAATGTTTTAATGCAGGTTAGATGGAAAGTTCTAACGCATTGGCAGCACTTAATTCCACATTTTGTTGCAGTTATATTTAGGGTACAAGCATAACACAAGCTTGTGTTAACAATTACTTCATTATCAACGGGTTGTACTTCTAAATTTAATAAACTTGTACTCCTATCTGCAAATCCGTTTTCCTTTGGCTGCGGTGTCATAAATATATTTCTCGTTGCATTTATTATTTTTTGTTTTTTTGAGGACTTAACTGCGATTTTACAATAACGTTGGATATTACATTGATTTTTGTCTTGACTTTGGTATTTTTTTGTTCCTTTGGTTTATTTTGAATAATCTTTTTACATTTTTTTTCTGTTATACTTTTTTCCTTGGCTAGTTTTTTTGTTTCTCTTGTACGTTTTCGGTCCTCTTTTTTATTATTTTGTTGTTGCTTTTCTTGTTGTTTTCGATCTTTTGATTCCTTCCATGACGTGGATGTAATAATGAAAGAATCTTTTTCAGTTTTTTTTATTCCCTTTCTCCGAGGTGTTTCTGGCCGGTATAAGTATTGTTCTATATCAGCAGAATCTGCATTACTTTTGGTATAAACAACAGGTGCATTACTAATATCCGTTTCAGTAAGGCATTTATAACTTTGATTAACATATTTCTGTCGCAAGGTAGGCTCATCGGTTATGTTGGATTTTCTTATATTATGGGCAGTTTCCAAATTAGTAATATCATTTAATTTTGTAAAAAAGCCGTCATCATTGACAAAATATATGGTATTATCTAATACAACACTGCACTTATCTTGATTTGCCTCGTGTTCATTTATAACGGAATCATGTTTATTATAATGGTCAGGCTTATCCATAAAGTTGTTTTCAGTTGCATCATTTTTACTGTCTTCGTTATAATCATTTCTATCATTTTGTTCTGGATTTATAACCATTAACCTTATATCTTCTTCCTTTCCTTTAAAAGCTGACTCTTTATTTTCACTTTGGAATTCTTGAAATATATTATGTATTACGATAAGATCTTCACTTGCTGTCAAGGGAGTAAAATTTTTGAATTTATTTATTCTTTCTTGCCCAACTATATTTTGAAATTTACTGAAACTTAAAAATGGGTCTTTGAGGATGTTTATACTATTATTGCTATTAGTATAGGTATTGAGGTGGCCCAAACATTTAGTAAAATCGATTTCCAGGGGTTCCAGGGATAAAGCCCGCAGGCCTTAAATCCGTAAGATATCATTTCTAAATTAATTGATTTATTAATTACATTTTGAAGAACAGGCGCAAAATCTTTTTTTGTTAAATCTTCAGTTGGGTTCGTTCTACGCCATTCGAGGACCCCTTTTCTCCAGCCATTCTTTAATGGTTTAAACGTAGATACATCAGCTGGTTGAAGTATCCGTGTAGCATTTGGATACAAAGCAATTAAAATTATTTTTAAACTTGAACATAGATCGCTTAATTTTCGGTCTAAATGAGTGTTGTGTCCATCTACAAATAATATAACGGGAAATTCTATACGTTGTTCTTTTAGAAACGAATAAAACGTATTCCCCACATATTCATAAAAAATTTCGGTTTTCATCCAACCTGACTCACTGCAACTAAAATAAAATCCTTTAGGAACGGAATCACCAATATCTTTCGGAATTCTCTTATATGGGTAAATAATTAAGGGTTGAACTGTTGCACCAGAGGCGTTAAAGCTAAACATAACAATAAGAGCACTTTTGGCCTGAGCACTGTCAATTTCATAAACATTTTTTGAGCCTTTAGGCGCCAATACTTTTGTGTTTTGAGGGCACAGTTGAAAATTAGTTTCGTCGTCGTTGAAAACGCGATCTGAATTTTGTAGTATGTGACTGTAACCTTTCTCTTCTAAATATTCCATTATACCTTGAAACCATTTTCTAATATCGAATTCACTCACTTTCGATGAAGCAGCAGACACTGCTTCGGCTTTTCTTATTGTGACTTCGGGCTGCCTATTCATAAAGGCCTTATACCAGCCGTTTCCTGGGTAATTATCCTTAAATGGCGTGGGTCGTGGCTTTTTATCAAGGAATTGTTTAACAGAAAGTTTTATGTCTTCCTTTCTGCGAGGGAACCCTTTTCTGTGGCAATCTTTTATTAAGGTACCTAATTATAAAGTACAAAAATGAAGATAAAGATGTCATAAAGATTTTTTATTAAAGTTTGCTAACTTGAAACCAAACCAATATGTTATTTTTTTACACAGAAAGATTAAAAACTGGATAAGTAGTGGTATTGTTAGATCTATCAAGGTTAGAGATAAAATGAAAAAAAAATTATTATCTAGTTATAACATACATCTTGAAAAAGAGTATAAAGAGTATCGTAATTTTCTGAACAAGTTGATACACAAACAAAAGAATGACTATTATAAATCCCAAATTGAAAACAATAAAAACAATATGAAAAAACTCTACCAAATAATCAAGGATGCGACGTATGAAAAGAATGAAAATGCAAAAGAATATATTAACATAACAAATGCATTGGGTGTCCATTTTCATGACTCTAATGAGATGGCAAACTATTGCAATGATTATTTCATAAATATAGGAACTAAAATTGCAGAAGCTATTCCGTCTATAAACGGGGAAAAGCATATAATTCCGACACTACAAAACTCAATTTTTTTGCATCCAGTGACAAAGAATGAATTAATAAAACACATATCATCTTTAAAAAACAATAGCGCACCTGGACACGACGGTTTCCAGGTAGAAATAATAAAGCAGACTCATCAAGAAATAATCACTCCATTATTACATATCTTTAATTTAATTTTTGAAAAGGGAATTGTCCCAAGTGAATTTAAAATCTCAATTGTCACTCCTGTACATAAATCTGGGTCAAAAAATGTTATCAATAATTATAGACCAATAAGTCTTATAAGCAATTTTGCGAAAATATTTGAAAAATGTCTTAAACATCGCCTCAATGTGTTTTTTAGAGATAACAACATAATATCGCCCAATCAGTTTGGTTTTATGGAGGGTTGCAGCACTTCGGACGCTATGCATAGGATGATTACAGAGGTTGTAAATAATTTGAATAATAAAAGAAAGTGCCTAGCTGTGTTTTTGGACCTAGCAAAAGCGTTCGATACTGTTCCCCACGACAAACTGATTTATATACTCAACAATATGGCTGGTGGTTTGCTTGCAAGTTACCTAACAGACAGATATCAAATGGTAAAACTAAATAATGTCATTAGTAAAAAACAAAAAATTATGATTGGCGTTCCTCAAGGGACTGTACTTGGTCCACTTTTATTTGTCATTTACATAAATTCTTTACTGAAATTGAATATAGATTGTTTGACGATCTCATATGCGGATGACACGGCCATGGTATTTGCTGATAATACTTGGGAAAGCGTGAAAAATAAAACGGTGATGGGTTTGAATAAAGTAAAAGATTGGCTTCAGAACTACAAGCTAACACTAAACTTAACGAAAACAAATTATATAGCATTTTCACTGACCAAGGCAGACAGACCAACATTTAATAACATTTTAATAGAAAATCACCTTCTACAAGAAACATCACAAACTAAATATCTTGGAATTATTATTGATCAGCACATTAAGTGGCAGCCTCATACTGAGTACTTGTCCAACAAAGTACGCAAACTAATTCACAAATTTTATTTACTAAGGGAATTCCTTGATAAAAAAACTTGAATAACGATATATAAGGCATTTGTAGAATCAATCCTGAGATATGGAATTTTGGTATGGGGTGGGCTTTACAGTAATGGCTTGTATAAATTAAACATAGTACAAAAATACATTTTAAAAATAATGTTTAAAAAAACCACTCTTTATCCTACCAGAAGGTTGTTTTCCCCCGAAGTATGTGACATAAGAACTTTATATATGCTCTCAATCTCCTCTTATATACATCAGAGTAAAAAGTTGCAAAATTTTATAGATCATGGCTACGTTACCCGTGGTTATGTGAATAAAAAATTGCAAATACCGGTAAGTAAAAATAATTTAAATCTAAAATATGTAAATTATATTGGCCCTAAAGTTTATAATATGATACCAATACACATTAGGGAAGTTAACAATAAAAAAAGGTTTTCAATTCTCTGCAGGGAATTTATTTTCCAAAATATAAAACAATTTGAAGGGTTATTTTGATTATTGATTATTTATTTTTAATTTTTTTGTGGTGAGTACTTGAACGATTTACTGTTTGTAAGTTATTAATAGCTAAAGTATGTCTGTAATATAATATGTATACATTATTTAAGAACACTGTGACGCATACAGCTATTTAATTAGCTAGGCGTCTTTAATGATATATTTTGAATATATAATAATAGTTTGAATGTTATATTGTATACAAGCAAAATTTTGAATAAATAAATTCCAAATTCCAAATTTAATGTGGTAAATGTTACAAATAAAAAAATTTAATGTAAAAAGGCTTATATGAGGAACTTAGTTCTACGAGACCGTAAAAGCGACTTAAGGGTCGTAGTAGAGCCAAAAAGTAATGTTAAACGATTTATCAAAAGAACAATTTTGGGTCAACATTAAAAAATAATTAACATTATAGGACCCTGCAAGAAACTACAGTTATTGGCCCTCTTAATTTAGAGTTATTGGCCGTGGCCAACAACTGTTTTGCAATTAAATAAAACATTTTATTGTCTATCAGTGCCTTTGCAGCAACAAAACAAATTTAAAAGACCTTATTTTTCTAAAAAAAATATAATTACACTGTTATAGTTATTGGCCCCCCGGCCAATAACACAATTAGTATAAATAACTAACAGCGATTGGCCGCCAAAGATTAATGAAACACCAAAAAAATTTAAGGTTATGTTGCAATCGGATCAATCTAATATACTTATTTTATAGAAAAATCAGCCTGCGCGATAAAATTTACTAAAAAACATGTCTAAATTATATTATAGAAAAATTCTTACCTTTACCTGACAGTTGAAAACTTTACCTAATATTGTAACTAACTAAACACGTAACAAGAGACTTGCCGCTAAAATGTTGACATTTGGAGTGACGGTGCTGCCACTATAACATGTTATGGGGAAGATATATAAGTTTGCATTTCCGTATTTAACATTATACTGAATGTGAAAGATATTCTTAATATTTTGCTAAAAAGTTGAAAAGGCCAATAACTGTCGCAGGGCCAACAACTGTATAGTTTACCCTATATCCTAATACAGTGGTGGCCAAAGAATTGTGATTGGAAATTGGAATTTTTTCATTAGGTGATATAGAGCTAGAAACAATGTTTAAATAAATCGTTTTAGTTTTATCATTATCCGTGGTATTTGAAGAAGTATTTGGTGACACATTAAGGCTTGGCGAGAGATACTGTAAGTACCTTTTAGTGGGTAGATTTATATAATCTCGCATTAGATCATAAGCACAGGGAGAAAGCGTATACAACATAAAAGACATTACTATTGTGGATGGCGAGTATGTTTTTGTTTCACTACGAGTAGATTTATTTGATCGATCAAAAGTAATATTCTATTATACAAATTATTATCCTCTGTGTTTAAATTACAGGATTGACTATCATCTTCTGAAATCTTAAAATTTAGTAAGCTTAAGGCTTTATTTAAGAAATTTACGCTTGTCTTAAGAAAGTCACCTACTCTCTGGGTAACTTCGTTACTTTCACACCATATGAACTGGTACCGAGACAATAAGTTTTCAAGCTGAGACCACCTGCTTAGTTTCATTTCAAAGGGTAAAATCCATTTCAAATCATTGTAAGCCAATTCATTGCCTTTAAAAAAACCTTTACCTTCATATCAATGTCCACTAAAACCTGATTAACAATATTTATACAGTCATTGGTCAAATCTAAACTATAAAAATATATTTTTAAGCCACCTACAATTTTTACTTCCCAAAATTCAGAAGTATTAATTTTTTGTGAATAATTACTGAGATCGTCAAAACTTTTTATAAAATCTAATTGCTCGAAAGCTTGATTAAGTTGAGATGTACGCTCTTGTTGTTCCTCGTTTCTCTCCGCTGGACTTTTCCTAGGAATGAGAACAGTTTTTGACAAGTAAGCAGGCAAATTGGGGTAAAAGCACGGAACAGCTGTTAAATTTAGTCTCGCTTTAATTGGATATTTTTTTGTAGTACCATCAGGAAAAAGATAAACATCCTCGCGGCTAATGTCACTGGTGACAAAATGTTTTTCACAAACTACAGAATACTGTGTGGGCGACCAATTAGCTCTTGGAATGACTTTTAGCCATAGAATTTTCATATTTTCATCTTTTGGGAAGCGAAAAACTGATACACTCTCTTCACCTGCCTTTAAAACACTCTTATAGTTAGAGTTACACCCAGGAATACAGCAAGGGCTTGGCATGTTGATAAATAAACAAGCTAAAAGAAAAAAAAATAGTACTTACCCAAGTACCGAGGTATCTAGAGGTATCCTACCTTCTTACGTACTATCTCTACTAGTGATATTTTTAAAGTAATTCACATATACCTTCAAGCTAAATAAACACTTCAATATTTAATAAATTAACTGTAGCCACAAAACAATAAAGTTTATCCCAAAGAGCTAACCAGAATTTAAAAAAAACACCACTTTCAAAATAACTAATATTTTGTAGAGGTTCTTAGCAATCATGTCACTTAAATTTTCTATTAGATATCAATCGAAAACCGGATAAAAATACAAATTAATACGAAAAACCGCAAAGATAACACGCACCCTTCGCGTAAATTACATACTAAAGCATGGCAAACGTGAAGTAAGTCACGTGACACATGGATCTGACGCACAGTGTTGTCGAAGTTTCTGTAACATCGCTTGGTAAGTTAAGATCGCTGTGCCATGGCACACACGATTTATTAAAAATATTTGTAATGGGGAACTTGCACACATTTTTTTGTTGCATACATATGTTCAACCACACCAAACAACAACATATACAAAATATAACGTCTTAAATATCACTCCTTAATTTTTTATAAATAATTAAAGTTTGCCGTGTCGCGTCACGTACTATGAATAACCCACTCTCGCGCTATGTATTGTAGTACGCTTTGACGCCACAAGCGAAATTTAATCGCTTCTATTTAATCCAAAAACATTTCCTTGTGAACTGTGGGTCTTTTGATGATGTTAGCTTATGCTTAAGAGTATTATTTTTCAAATTTAATTTTCTTGCAAGTTCCCTATTGTTTCGACAAATGTTTATTATTGAGTAGCTAATGAGTAATAATAATTATAACTTACTATTTAGTGAGTTTAAATACAAATATGATCTAACTTCTTAATTCAAGTATAGATAAAAAATTAGTACATAAAACAATTTTGAGTGAAGAAAAATTCATGAATAAGTTTTATAATCAAATTAATGTAGTAGTAGGTGCGTTAATTTGATTATGAAAGCTATAATATGAAAGTAATTTTTACTAGCTTGTTAGTAGTTGTTTGTTAGTTGTTATTATCGTTATCGATACTATTAGGTAAATTATGTCTACCAACCTTCCTTTTTACATTATTTGAAACGTTTTTAAATGAAAATAGATTGGATTTTTTTAGAGTTAGTTGTAACTAATTAACTTTTTTCCCATAGAACCATTGGAGATAAAATTTTGATAGTATCAGGAAAAGGTATTGTTGATGGGAGAAATCGAATTCAATAAAAAAAAGTAGTGTTACATTTGAAAAAAAAATTCATTAAGTTACAGAAAAAACTAAAAATCTGGCAACGTCGCAATTGTCAATTTTTAATTCAATTTATTAAGTTATCCACCCAAAGGTACCAAAATTCATTGATTTAGCATTGGTAGTTTTGAAGAAAATTAGCCGTTCCGGTTATTTCAACTAACCCTGTATATATTTAGTAGTTTTTTAAATATGTGCAACATTTCAATTGTTTTTGACCCCTGTATAGTTCATCAGCAGTATTGTTTTAAAATTATTCATCAGGGTTATAATGAAAATATAGTAAATGTACAGGTCACTAATTTATTTTGGTACGAATTAAAATAATTTCGAGGCAGAACAGATTTACATAAAATTTTCAAGTCCATTTTTTACAAATAAATTGTAAAGGGTTTTCGTACTACTCATAAAACTTCTTGTCAAAAAGGTCGCACAATCGTTTTCGTTACCTTATTTTCTACTTTGTCTTCAAGGTTCATCAATTTAAATGAATTATCCATATTTTTAAATTAAAGACTTCCCTTTTTTAATGAAATGCTTTAAAAAAGAAAAAAATTCATATTTTTTTAATTTTAATTATTTTGTCACGAATTTTCTCTTCGTGGGGGTCGTAGCGGTAGAGAAAGAAAAGTCTGGATTCTAAAAAATGGTCGTCTATTGTCTCTTCTTGATTATTACCCTAGTAGGGAAACCAGCATGTCTGTAACTTGTTCGGGTAATGGGCTAACGTGTTATTAGGCGCGTCACTTGACGATGGTCAAGGCTAGTCACCTATTGAAGGTTTGATCGAGCGGCAGGCTTCGATGCTGTTGCTTTGAGTTGGCCCAGTATATATACACAAATAAGTGTTGAGATTGCAATGCACTTGACCCTGAATAGCGCACAGTGGGTTGCAATCTCAACAACGCACTGTGGTCGAGTATCCTAAATAAACCGGACCACTGTGAGTTTTAGTTGACATGCCCCCCCTCTGAAAAGCATTGGCCCCCAATGCTTCGACATGCTAGTTTCCTTGTTTCTACAATTTAATATTACAATGGTGATAGGATTTATCTTAAGTATTTCACACTAAAAAAAATATTTAATTGTTTCCCTGTATATGGACCGCTGGGCATCTTGTGCAGGCTGGCTGGAGTCCGGGCCTGTGGTATTTCCTGCGAGTCCCATGAAATAGTTTTGTTGCACACGCTGGTCCCTGGAGTGTGTCTGTTATTTGTCTAGTTGCGTTGACTGTGATGAGATGGTGCTGATGGTCTGCTCCACTCCTTGTGTGATGGTGCTGATACGTCTGTCCAATGTGTCTGAGTCTAGTTTTTCTTGGGTGGCTACTCCACAACAATAGTTTAGTCCGTCGAAGGAAGCCTCTCTTAGTCCGTTGAAGAAAGCCTCTCTTAGTCCGTTGAAGGAAGCCTCTCTTAGTCCGTTGAAGGAAGCCTGCCGCTCGATTTTTTCTTCGTGGATTACGTAAGTATTGTGGATCCCAACTATTTATTAATGCTTGCAATTCTTCGTCTATTGCCTCCCCTGTCTCTTCCATGGCACGGGTGGCTTTGCAGACTAGTGTTAAAGTATTTTCTTTTTCTATGCAGTTTGTTTTTCTCGTAGGTGGCAACTTTGTGGTGTTCCACCCTGTAGGCGAGTGTGGCGGGTAGCGGTTTCCCTGATGCCTGCTATCCTTCTTGGTTGCATCTACGTAGTGGTCCACCCTGTAGGTTATGGCGTAGACCCCTCGTAGGCGGGTGTGGCGGGTAGCGTTTTCCCTGATGCCTGCTATCCTCCTTGGTTGCATCTACGTAGTGGTCCACCCTGTAGGTTATGGTGTGAATCCCAGCTTGGCTTATTCTTGCTTGTACCGGTTTTCTTGACAATGGCGAAGGCGAATGAGGCACCTGGCTGACGGATTCACTCCTGTTTCTCAGTTGGCTTGCCTCTGCTGCTTGGCTTTGTCTTCTGTCCGGTAGGTACGGCCTGGCTGACGGATTCACTCCTCTTTCTGCTGCTTGGCTTATCTCGCTCGTACCGGTTTTCTTGACAATGGCGAAGGCGAATGAGGCACCTGGCTGACGGATTCACTCCTGTTTCTCAGTTGGCTTGCCTCTGCTGCTTGGCTTTGTCTTCTGTCCGGTAGGTACGGCCTGGCTGACGGATTCACTCCTGTTTCTGCTGCTTGGCTTATTCTTGCTTGTTGTTGGCGAAGTCTCTGGGCTGGTCTCCAATTTGGTACTGCTGGCGATAGGTATGGCTTGGCTGATGGATTCGCTTCTACTTCTTAGTTGGCACTGGTCTGACATGAATCGATGAACAACATCTGACTTAGTAGTGGCGTCTAATATGGAGATTAGACGGCCTGGGATGCGACGACGGCGCCTCCACCATGTCACGAAGTTTCTCTTCGTGGGGGTCGTAGCGGTAGAGAAAGAAAAGTCTGGATTCTAAAAAATGGTCGTCTATTGTCTCTTCTTGATTATTACCCTAGTAGGGAAACCAGCATGTCTGTAACTTGTTCGGGTAATGGGCTAACGTGTTATTAGGCGCGTCACTTGACGATGGTCAAGGCTAGTCACCTATTGAAGGTTTGATCGAGCGGCAGGCTTCGATGCTGTTGCTTTGAGTTGGCCCAGTATATATACACAAATAAGTGTTGAGATTGCAATGCACTTGACCCTGAATAGCGCACAGTGGGTTGCAATCTCAACAACGCACAGTGGTCGAGTATCCTAAATAAACCGGACCACTGTGAGTTTTAGTTGACAATATGTAACGCGTACAATATCATTGGTGGTGCCAACTGGCCACATGCATTTCCTAAAATAAAAAAACATCCCGTTAGAACTATTTAGTAATAGTAATATAGTTACTGCACACATATTTATTTTTGTGGAATTTAAAATAGTAGGCCAGCAAGAATAAGACAGAATGCTTACCTGTAACCAAAACGGTGAGGCATTATTTTTCATCTCCAGCGCGATCGTATACTGTCTTAGTGCCTCTTCGTGTAAGAACTCCATTTCCTTTGGGGGACAAAAACATAGCAGTTTCGTCAGTATTAAATACTCTATTCGGATTGGTAATGTTAAAATTGGAAGTCCTAAAGTATTCACTTATTTCTTCAAACCAAAATTGAATTTTGGTTTTTGTAACTGCTGCTCTTGACCAAGTTATGTTTTGTGTCATTCGTTGACTTATGGGGATGCCTCTTTAGAAAGCTGTCAAACCAATAACTCCCTGGACATCCATCAGTAAAATTGTTTCGACGATGAAGTTTTTTCACCAAGAGTGCCACACTGTCGAGTAATTGCGTTTTGGTGACTTGGAATCCCATACTCCCCAAGTTAATAATCCAATTTATTAATATATTTTCTTCTTCAATAGTTAAAATTGTTGGGGCTTCATTTCGACAGTCTCCTGGGTATTGTCCTTTAATTTTACCAATTATTAGTGTCGTTCTTGGCTTTGAAGCTGTAGCACAAGGAACTCCATTTTTAATGGCCTCTAGGGCATTCTTTAAGTCATCTTTGGTATATTTATAGTATTTTCTTGTGGCCATCCCGTCACATAAATATGCTGAAAAAATGCCGTTTACTTAACAACTTGGTTATAACATGTAACTATTACCACAACCAGGTTTAAATAAACTTTTTAATTTAATTTGTATTAATGCGTCACGCACAAAATTTTTACACTTATTGTACCTAAATTCGACACCCGTGTCGGTTTTATGACTCAGGGTATACAATGATCTTATATTTAAAGAAAAGGACACAAAACACATGTCTATTAAGAAAGAAACAGAAAACATCAAACTTTTATTAAACCGCAGTGTTCATAAATTCGACACTACATGCCGGATTTAGGGTAACCTTTATATTGTCAGTACCTACATAAATCCGACAGTCTTAATTTTTTTAACATGCAAAAAATCTTCAACGTTAAAAACAAAACATAAGTTAAATTAAAGTATCTTAATCAATTCTACATAAAAATAATAACATTTTTGTTTAAAGTAAAGATTTTATAAAGCTTTCAAAAATGTATGTTTGTCACTTATCTTATAAGCAATCAACACGTTCTTAAACAGAAACAGGTGTAACATGTGAAATTTAAGGTTAAGATGTCGGTTATTTTGTTGGTCGTTAAAGTAGTTACCTTTTTAAAACTTAAATATAGTATTTAAACTTACCTCTAGATGCCATTATATGCGTCTATTGTAAAACCATTTTTTATTTTTAATAAAAAAGTAAAAACGAACGAATTTTGGGACACTGTCGGAATTTAGGACATCTACGTTAAATGGGAAAAGTTCAAACTTCTCTTCTTCCTGCTCTTCTTGATTTGCAAAGCTTATATTCTTATTTAGCAAATTTTCTAATCTCTCTATTTTGAGCTGCAAGTTTGTCTTGTCACTGACATCTCTTTTGACTGAAGTATAAAATAATAATTGACTAGTAATAATATCACCTAAATTATTTATCAAAAAGAATTTTTATTTTCAGATTGTAAATGGTAGATGCTGGCCCACCCGGCATCGCCCGGTGAGATACCATTGCATCGGCTTAGGCGGCGTGAAGTTGCTCTTGAGTTATTCTTTGAGTCAACATTTCGTCGCTGTGCCGATGTTCCCGGTTTCCAGGGTGGGAAGAAAAAGCATGATGGAAGCTCCAGGACCAAAATACTCCGAAGGTAAACTCGCCCCCCGATTGGATCTCCGGGTGGGGGCTGATCCTGTGGCCTCATCAAGCGATATTAACCGAACATCCACTGTTTCCGACAATATATTGGGTTCCCCTAACAACACTAAACGGAGAAATAGTGTGGCACCTACAGTTGGTGACACACCCAAAAACAGCAGCTGTAAAATTGATTTCTGCAATATCAGAGGGCTTAATACCAACATCAATTCAGTCCACCAGCACTTACAAACATCCAAGCCCCATGTGCTCGCACTGACCGAGACAAAGGTCAGATCGTCAACGAACACCGTCAGCTATTTATATCCTGGATACGATTTTCATTTCCGATTTAGACGCAACTTTGGGGTCTGTCTCTTTATCCGAGAAGATCTTTGCTGCCAACGAGAGGACACACTTGAACCAGCAGAGTTTGATGTAATGTGGTTTAAAATATCAACGCAGAAAATCACCAAGTTTATCTGCTGCCTTTACCGTCCTCCAAGTGACACACATTACAGAGCACTCTTCTCGTCACTAGCAAACACAATTGACTTCTTGCAAACCAACCATCCTAATGCCGAAGTCGCTATCTTTGGTGACTTTAACGTCCACAATATCAACTGGCTCAAATACTCAAATACCAACGATGAACAGGGTCGTGAGGCGGAATCTTTTGCGATCAGTTCTGGTCTAACTCAACTCGTGGAAGAACCAACGCGAATTCCAGACCGAGATGGAGATTTTGCTAGTCTTTTAGATCTCTTTTTGACATCCAACCCTGACCTATACACAGTCACCGTTCATCCTCCATTAGGATCTTCCGATCACAAACTTATTTCAACTCTAAGCGAGCTGCCAATTTGTTCTGAACAACCTCCTAAACCTCGTAAAATTTGGCACTACACATCAGCTAGTTGGGAAGACCTAAGGGACCATTTTCGCACTTTTCCTTGGCTGGAAGTATGCTTCTCTTCAGATGATCCATCCGCTTGTGCTCAAGAGGTCTCCGATGTCATTCTTACTAGCATGGAAGCCTTTATTCCTTTCTCCAAGAAGCGCCCTTCGAATGGCAAACCCTGGTTTAGCAAGAACTGCGAGCGTACTGTCAGAGCTAAAAATCTAGCTTACCGACAATGGCGTAAAAATCCTACCGATGTGAATCGCACCATCTTTGTTACCGCTCGAAACCAGTGCAAGCAAACGATAGATCAAAACAAAGAGAATTACAACATGAGGATCAAAAATAAACTTCTCGCCAGTCCTAACGGATCTAGGTCCTTTTGGTCAGTCGCTAAGGCCGTCAGTCAAAATTTTACCAAATCAAATATTCCACCGCTAACACGTTCTGACGGCACAATAGCAACCACGGCTGAAGATAAAGCGAACTTACTCGCAGAACTCTTTGCTTCACACTCCACGGTAGACTTTCAGGGAAAAACACCCCCGAACATTCCAGCAGTTCGATCGGAAATGACTGATATCGTATTCCGTCAGCGTCCTGTCAAACGAATTCTGAAGGGGCTCGATGCCAAAAAAGCTTCTGGTCCAGATGAAATTCCTATTATAGTGCTCAAGAAATGCGCCGATGAACTCACACCAGTATTTTGTAGACTTTTTAACTTATCCTACAAAAAAGGAATATTTCCATCTTGCTGGAAAAAGGCGCGAGTCCAGCCTATACCAAAGAAAGGCAAGAAAACCCTGCCAAACAACTATCGACCAGTCGCATTGCTTTCAGTTATATCAAAGGTGATGGAGAAAGCTATTAACCAACAACTTATAAAATACCTGGAAGGCCTTAAAATTATCAGCGACCATCAGTATGAGTAGGTATAGCGTCGCATGAGACGGAGGTCGATCGGTCCGGCCCTGTAAACTTAAAAATAGGGCCACCTAAAATACAGCCAAAATGGGGCCCCCTCCTGAGCATGTATTCACCACATGGGGCACCCTCCAAAGATACACACCAAATATTTATTATCCATTTTTTTTTAAAACAAGAAAAAGTTTACTTAACGTGTATTTGAACCCACTATGAATAGAATTGAAGGCAAACGTCACAACCACTGCACCACCAACGGTTGAAGTAAAAATCAAACAGTTAGTTTAATGATGATGCTATGGGATCGAGAAGGAAATTATATTTTAAGAATTTACCAGATTAACAGCATTTAAGTAGTTATTGCTACGGCTCACGACAATTTTTTTGTTTTTCTGTCTAATATACTCTAGACTCTATACTATACAAATTGTATTGGTCTTTTTTTATATTACTAAACTAACATTAAAAGCATGAATATCCTGCCTATAAAGTATAGTCTCCGTGCAGGCCAATACAGCTTGCTCATTGGTTAAAAAGGAAATTTGAAAAAAAAACATGACTAAGGGAGAAAAACTAGTATTTATTAAATATTATTTTATTTTTATACACACATAATTACATGCTATTCAAATAGTCTTGGTTTTTTTATACCCATAGGGTTCGGAACTGCCATCAGGGAGAAATTTTCGCTTAGTTGAATTTGGCCTGTAAAGTTTAGTTTCAGTACAGGTCAGTACTGTGTGCTCCTTGGTTCGACGAATATGCTTGAAAACAATTGGAACAGAATCGGATTTCTGCAGAACCATTTGTTTAATAGTATCAAAATTAATTATTTGGGATGTTGCATAGTTAAGAGAGATACCTTTAACCTTGCAAACTACTTCTTCTCGTTGATTTTTAGTAGAAAAAAATTTGTACGCATAATTCTTAGGTCCACCACTGACAAATTCTTTTATATAAGTATCAGGGCCGTATACTTCTAATTCATCGGTCATATCACCAATAAATTGACCGGTTGTTACATCTGGTTCACTATCTCTGGAAACATATATTACAGAATCAGTATCATAATATAATACCTTATCACCAAGTTGATCCAGATATGAATATAACTTAAGACGCGCCTGTGCTGTAACATATGCTGCAATAGCCACATTGACAGTGGGAAGTGGATCATAGACTTCATCCGTATGTTCATAGCTGACAATTGGAGTTTTTTCATTAACAGGAAGTAACCCATTAATTTGTATCCCAGGGTTAACAAACATTGAAAAAAATTCTGAAGGCTCATTTATAATTTTTGTCTTTGGTTGATTTTCTCTTTGACCAAATTTACCCCAAAATGAGTTGAGCATTAATTTTGCCAAGGATCTTAGACCGGGATTTTCAACAATCTGGATATATTCAAGTTGAACATCTTCTTGCTCGAGAAAGTCTTTTATATATTTGTTCTTTTCTTCCTCAGTCGTACATGTTTTTGGCCACCCTGATGCTTCCTGTTTAATTTTAATAAATTTGTTCATCATAGAAGTAAATAATCCACCAGTTTTATGACTAAACTTTTGCATGTTATATTTCCAGAACTCATGAATATTTAAAATTGTGTATCCCATCTCAATTGCTTTAACTATTTCATCTAAGATCCATGTTCCTTCAAGTGCCCTTTCGTCATCCGTATGATAGCATTTACCCAAGTTCTGCTCTTGACAACATGTGCTACAAAGAGGAAACATTAACTTATTGTTCATTTTTTTGTGGAAGAACAGGGTGATACAGATCGGTTGGTGGAAGAATTTTACATTTTATTATCCCATCAATATTATTAAGATTAAGTTTTTTTGCATTCATCTCCAACAATTACTGTAGGATGGCCAATAGGAAATTTACCATACTTGCAAACATATGGATAGAGGCTACAAACATCAACATATTTGATTTTCTCATCAACCTTTGCTTCATAATACTCCCAGACATTGTCAGTGCGACCGCCGTAAAAAGCATTTCTCGGGTTTAAAGGTATCAAAGTCAAAAGCAAATGTTGTTTGGTATAATTTTCAATTTCTGGATTCTCTTTCAACAGTTCCCTAAAGCTGCATTCCCACATTTCATTGATTACAAAACCAAGTTCTTTTAATTTCGTAATTTTCATGTGAGTTGCTTCATATCGTAAATTAAGAGTATCTGTTGGATCATCTAGAAGAGGGTCATTTCTGCTAAATTTGTAACAATTAGGGCATCCATGGTAATAGCAACCTTGAAATTCAAAAATTTCATTTGTTTCCACACAATAACCATCAACTTTAACGCCATGCAAAACAATTTCTTTGCCTTTAGCAGCATGTAAAATGTTAATTTGTTTCTGTTGTTCTTGCCACAATAACCATTTAATTGCAATTTTACTTTGCCTATCCTTCCACCTATAACCATTTTTTGGTATAAGTCCTATCGTGTTTGGCTGTAGGAAATTTCTTCTAAACACTTTATTACATGCTGAAGCAATAGTTGTAGCTTCAGTAAACGGACATACATTGGTTGTAGTCATAAGTTGTTCCCTAAATTTTAAACATGCTTTAGTAAGGATTTCTACATCAGATACACAATAATCAACCAGTTCTTTTTGCATATCAAATTGTTCATTTTTGTGATCCTCATACCACTGAATAAATTTAGAATAATCACCTTCCTTCATGGTATCTGGAGAAAAGTATTTAATTGCAGGCATTGGTCCAATATAATTTTCATTTGCTTTGGTATTAAAAAGGTGAGGAAAATAGCCTTTCTTATAATTTTCTCCCAATCCAAATGCATTGGGTAGTTTGGTCAGAGCCATAGGGAAATAGTTAAGAGAATCAATAAACTTAACGTTACCAACTTGCATCATAATAATTGTAGTACCACGCATTAATAACTGTGGTTTCAAATCGGTCTCTGTTAACATATAGTTTAAAATAAACTGATGATCAAAGGCTTGGCCGTTATGAGCAATTACCACTATATGTTTAAATTTTTTTCTTAACTCCAACAAATTACGTGTAAATGAGCCAACTGGGTCTGAACCTTTAAGTTTTTGTAATCTCACATCACACTTTTTACATATAACCTTCTCCTCTGAGTTTATACATACATCGCAGCACTGTTTGTAAACACAGAGATTTGGCCGATGAAGTAAAGATCCATCTTCTAATAGCTCTTCCTGTCGAGTCTCCAAATCATAAAATACAAAGAGCACATCTTTTGTTTTGAGTTTTCCTGTATCTTGTTGAATATAACATAAATGATTTTCAGGAACATGTGTCTGACATACCTTGCAGAAAATTTCATTGCAGAAGTGTTTTCTATTACCCTTAATGGTTTTAAAACAGCTTTTACAACTTCGAACCTTCTTACAAACAGTACTTTTTTCCCAGGACCCTATCATTAAGTGATTTTCGTAACATATTTTTCCTCTAAAATATCGATTGCAGTTATCGCATTTAATCTTAACTTGACCTTCTGCACATTTTGGAGTTTGTAGACAACCAGGACATGTCCCTCCACATCTATGGACATTTTTATGGTCGTAAGGAACGTGACAAGTTTCGCAAAAATAAACACACCCAAAGGCAGCAGTTAGAGAAGTAATTACATTAAAATGACCTTTATGATGTAGAAGGTTAAGTCTATTTTTACTTTCAGGAGCCCCCTCAAAAATAGCAGTTCGGCCCTTCGACCCATAGCGGTAAACAACTATTTTATAGTCCTGTAGAAACTCTTGCAATTTTTGCAATTCAGGAATTCCTGCTCCTTCACTAGGAATAGTAACTCCTGCCAATTCAAGTAATATCTTTGCTTTTATGGTCTGAATTTTTCCTGTATCTCTTCTAACTTTAGAAAAGTCTCGATCCTTTGTCACATTAGCAATGGCTACTACCAAAGCTCGTGGTAAACACATATTATCGGAATTATTAATAGTACTAATTCCCCTCCTCATACCGCACTCCTCTTCAAAAGTGTTGTATTTACCTCCTCTCCCCATTCCAGTTGGTAGACGTACACTTGTTACACGAAGACAAAATGATTCCGTATTAAGGCCAGATGAATTGGACTGATAAACATTACTTATAATATTCCAAATATCTTCGTAGTTTATTTCTCCAGCAGGTTTAAATCTAAGCCAACCTTCACCTCTTGTAAATTCTTTTGAACAGAAACTAAATCCCACATGATCCGATTTTTCCAGATGTTCTGTAGACCTTTGTATTACCTGATTAATACCCTCCTTAACCCATCCAATTGGTTCGACACCCTCAGGCACAGGTTTTAACTTAAACTCCATAGTACGGCCGGTAATATTGTATCCATGAACCTTCTTGGTCGCATCTTTAATGACTATAAACTTTTCCATTTTCAGTGAGCTTTCACGTTCACACTGTTTGACGGTTGAGTTTGATATGATTGATTTACTCGTTAGTACTCATATTAATAACCTCAGCTAACAGTAAAAAAAAAGTAGCGAGGGTAGAAAATAAGAAAACGTTTTCAAAATATCCTCCAGAAGTATAGTATGAAGAGTGAATTCAAAATATCTTTGATTATGTTTGGAAGACACCTAAAAAAATTAGAATTTTATATTATATTATACCAATAATCAAAAAAATGTTATCTACCAACGTTTATAATTTTCACATTAACCATAAATAAAAAAATGTGAATATTTTATTCGAAATTTTAAATAATACAATTTAAGCCTAATAATCCTTGAAGTTGCATAACGTACTAATATGACGTAGGAGTACTTCTTACAACTATGCTCCACTATCCTACTAACCTCAAACCTAGAGAGGATATTAGCAGTAGTAGTATTATTCCATACATTTGTAGAAGTATAATCGTTAAACATAGGGTAAACATGAAAGATCTGTTTCCCGTCATACTTTAAGAATAATGTATAAGACTCATAAGAAAACATTAAATTGTAAATTTAAAATGATTTATTTAACTATGTTTAAATAATTTGATAATAAACCAATAACCCTTATTCAGTGAGCTGTATAACAGAATAAAAGATTTTTCTAAGACGGCATAATATTGATTCGTAGCTAAGTATCCCGCTTTGGACTCTGATCTTACAACTTTGCTCGCGAGAGAGGATGTCAGTAGGGTTTAATATATTCTTTTACACAATTTTTTAACAACGAAATCACCACTGAAAGGGAAAAATCAATAAATAAACTTCCCTTTAACATTATAGCAATAATATGTAATAACTCAACAGAAATTTAAGGAAGGGGCAATTTAATAAAAGAGAAAAAATATTTACTTTAAAGACCACCTTTTATACCAATAGGAGCCATCCCTGTTTAGTACGTATATGTTTAAACTTCATTTGTTATCCCAGTCCATGAAGGATGGCCGATAGACAGTTTTTAATAGCCAACAGACAACAATTTTCCCTGATCATGTCTTTGGGACATATGGAAAACACTGTATATACCAGCTCTTTAATGGTGACAACCTCCTTTGTAGAGAGGGATTAAAGAACACCAGAGCCAATACGTCTCCCCTCGGAAGGGTACCTGTCGTGTTTTCATGCGGAAAAAAGTCAACTATCCCTTTATACCAATAGGAGCCATTCCTAATCAATACGTATATGTTTAAACTTCATTTTGTTATCCCAGTCCATGAAGGATGGCCGATAGACAGTTTTTAATAGCCAACAGACAACAATTTTCCCTGATCATGTCTTTGGGACATATGGAAAACACTGTATATACCAGCTCTTTTATGGTGACAACCTCCTTTGTAGAGAGGGATTACAGAACACCAGAGCTAATACGTCTCCCCTCGTAAGGGTACCTGTCGTGTTTCCATGCGGAAAAAAGTCAACTATCCCTTTATACCAATAGGAGCCATTCCTATTCAATAAAAAGAAATAATTAAAAGCATAAAATAATAGTAACAATAAAATTCCGTAAAAAATTCAAATAATAAAAAATAACCTCATAATAAGCACTGTACCTAAAGTTAACATAATTTTAAAAAATATTGATTTTATTTTTAAAATGGTCAAAGTCACGGGGTTCTGCGACAGAGAATACTGCTATTAAAATGGGTTCTTTGAATAATTGCGCAAACAAATTTCATAGTTTTACCTCAATAAAAAATTTTTATGCTTGATAGTGGCTATACTTTGTAAAGTTTTACAGGTTTACATTAATTTACTTATTTATCTAATTGCATTACAACAATTATTTCGTTTGTACTTTTTACTGTAACAACCCCAATTTAAAAAGTAATATTCTACCCAAAAATAAAAAAAATTATGAAAAATAGCAAACGTTGTTTTACCTTTTACCCAAACAAGTATAAAATATGTCTTAAAGCACCCTACAAGTATCCAATTGACTTTCGATAAAATTTAAAAAATTAAAATTAGAAAAAAAAATATCATAGGAACAACAATTTTAATAAAAAATGAAAGAAAACATTTTTGCCTTGTCTTTTTTAAAATATATGTATTTAAGCAGCATACACCTCTCCTGCCTATAAATTGTATACCTAACGGTTTACCCCAAATTAAAAAAAATTATATTTTTAAAAATATCAGAAGGACCGCACAATTTTAATCAAATTTATAAAAAAACATTGTATATCCCGTCCCAAAACCAATAAATGCCTTTAAATACCCATACTTCTACCCCTTAGTTCACTCATACATTTCCTACCTACCTATAAGTTTTTTCAAATTATTTCTAAATCAAAAATAAAATAAAAAATTAGAATAACAGGGCATACGATTTTAATACAAGTTGAGTAAACCTTACCCCAATACAATCCAACTGTTTAAATTTCCACGTGTTATGATACCAACTACTTACTGAAGAATATGGACTACGGACTCCTTCACTTCCTTTATACCCACCAGAAAAAAGAGTGGGAGGATAAAAAACGAAATATTCTTTTATATCGTTTCCAATCCAACCCAATATATTGAATTTGAACCACCCACTTTTTATGATGAGTGTAGGGATCCTCTAAATATACTCAAGCTATATTTCTCAAAGGAAGTAATGCTTGGAATGAGAAGAATCTATCTATTCCTCCTACCCTTTAACTGTATTCCTATCAAATTTTATCTAAGTTAAAAATTTAAAAAATATTAGAATAAGGGTACAATTTAATAAAGTACAAATAAAACAGCTTTTTTACCTCGTCTTTAAAACTATATGCGTTTAGACACCCTATACATATTCCCGTACACATATTAATTTTATACCCCCTAATTGCCAAAAAGCTATTTCTAAATCCAAGAATAAAAACGGAGTATACGATTTTAATACAATCTGATCAAAACTTACCCCAATAATATCGAAATATTTTTCACGTGTTACGATACACTTACTGAAAAAATACATGCTGCTTCATTTCTTTTTATAACCACCGGAAACCTTAAAGAGTGGAGGGAATGAAAAACATATATAGTTCGAGATTATTTCCTTAAAAATCCAAATCCAATATATTAAATTTGAATCCTCCCACTCTTTTTCTATACCCTTTTTAAAATTCATTCATATTCACTTATCTGAATTATCTACCCTACCTATTTTAAAACTAGACAAGACATACTGAAGAAAATCATCGAAATCATGATTTTTAAATAAAACAATAAATCCCCCTACCAAGCGGTCAATCCAAATCTCATTTCTCTAGTTCTCGTGAGGATCGTGGTTCATCGGCCGAATGTCAGGAAGCAACTGCAATGATTAGTAAGCGCTTTGCGCGATCGAAATATCGTTTTGTTTTAGGATAAAATAAAAGTTGAGTGTTTGTCTTTGAATTTATATTGTGGATTTATTTATTATTGGATTTGAATGAACGGTAAATAAACTCTTATCAGAAATTAACAAGGAATATTAATATCGTAAAGCTAAATAAAAAACTAACAAAATAATTTATAAGTCCCCCCCTCCTAAAATTAAAAAAAAATTATTTTTAAAATTTAGCTTGTCTACAGAATAAAGTAGTGAAATTAAATTATTTCCTAAAAAAATATGCAGATAAATTCGAATCTAAGTGTCCAAAGTAGACAGTTGAAAAGTTTAAGCCGCAATTATGGCAAAGTCAATAAGAGCAGATTTTACGGAAAAATCGCGTAAATTCAATAATAGTCCCATTTTCAAAGCTATTTTTACGCGGTTTTCGGTAATATCATAAGTTTCATGTAGGGAGGGAGTTGCTACGGGAAATTGCAAAATTTTTTTGAAAATTTTCAAAAATTTTTCCTTTTTTTCGAAAATTGCTTTTTATTTTTCTTGCAAGAAATTCATAAAAAGAAAAATAAAAAGCAATTTTCGAAAAAGGAAAAATTTTTTGAAAATTTTCAAAAAAAATTTGCAATTTCCCGTAGCAACTCCCTCCCTACATGAAACTTATGATATTACCGAAAACCGCGTAAAAATAGCTTTGAAAATGGGACTATTATTGAATTTACGCGATTTTTCCGTAAAATCTGCTCTTATTGACTTTGCCATAATTGCGGCTTAAACTTTTCAACTGTCTACTTTGGACACTTAGATTCGAATTTATCTGCATATTTTTTTAGGAAATAATTTAATTTCACTACTTTATTCTGTAGACAAGCTAAATTTTAAAAATAATTTTTTTTTAATTTTAGGAGGGGGGGGACTTATAAATTATTTTGTTAGTTTTTTATTTAGCTTTACGATATTAATATTCCTTGTTAATTTCTGATAAGAGTTTATTTACCGTTCATTCAAATCCAATAATAAATAAATCCACAATATAAATTCAAAGACAAACACTCAACTTTTATTTTATCCTAAAACAAAACGATATTTCGATCGCGCAAAGCGCTTACTAATCATTGCAGTTGCTTCCTGACATTCGGCCGATGAACCACGATCCTCACGAGAACTAGAGAAATGAGATTTGGATTGACCGCTTGGTAGGGGGATTTATTGTTTTATTTAAAAATCATGATTTCGATGATTTTCTTCAGTATGTCTTGTCTAGTTTTAAAATAGGTAGGGTAGATAATTCAGATAAGTGAATATGAATGAATTTTAAAAAGGGTATAGAAAAAGAGTGGGAGGATTCAAATTTAATATATTGGATTTGGATTTTTAAGGAAATAATCTCGAACTATATATGTTTTTCATTCCCTCCACTCTTTAAGGTTTCCGGTGGTTATAAAAAGAAATGAAGCAGCATGTATTTTTTCAGTAAGTGTATCGTAACACGTGAAAAATATTTCGATATTATTGGGGTAAGTTTTGATCAGATTGTATTAAAATCGTATACTCCGTTTTTATTCTTGGATTTAGAAATAGCTTTTTGGCAATTAGGGGGTATAAAATTAATATGTGTACGGGAATATGTATAGGGTGTCTAAACGCATATAGTTTTAAAGACGAGGTAAAAAAGCTGTTTTATTTGTACTTTATTAAATTGTACCCTTATTCTAATATTTTTTAAATTTTTAACTTAGATAAAATTTGATAGGAATACAGTTAAAGGGTAGGAGGAATAGATAGATTCTTCTCATTCCAAGCATTACTTCCTTTGAGAAATATAGCTTGAGTATATTTAGAGGATCCCTACACTCATCATAAAAAGTGGGTGGTTCAAATTCAATATATTGGGTTGGATTGGAAACGATATAAAAGAATATTTCGTTTTTTATCCTCCCACTCTTTTTTCTGGTGGGTATAAAGGAAGTGAAGGAGTCCGTAGTCCATATTCTTCAGTAAGTAGTTGGTATCATAACACGTGGAAATTTAAACAGTTGGATTGTATTGGGGTAAGGTTTACTCAACTTGTATTAAAATCGTATGCCCTGTTATTCTAATTTTTTATTTTATTTTTGATTTAGAAATAATTTGAAAAAACTTATAGGTAGGTAGGAAATGTATGAGTGAACTAAGGGGTAGAAGTATGGGTATTTAAAGGCATTTATTGGTTTTGGGACGGGATATACAATGTTTTTTTATAAATTTGATTAAAATTGTGCGGTCCTTCTGATATTTTTAAAAATATAATTTTTTTTAATTTGGGGTAAACCGTTAGGTATACAATTTATAGGCAGGAGAGGTGTATGCTGCTTAAATACATATATTTTAAAAAAGACAAGGCAAAAATGTTTTCTTTCATTTTTTATTAAAATTGTTGTTCCTATGATATTTTTTTTTCTAATTTTAATTTTTTAAATTTTATCGAAAGTCAATTGGATACTTGTAGGGTGCTTTAAGACATATTTTATACTTGTTTGGGTAAAAGGTAAAACAACGTTTGCTATTTTTCATAATTTTTTTTATTTTTGGGTAGAATATTACTTTTTAAATTGGGGTTGTTACAGTAAAAAGTACAAACGAAATAATTGTTGTAATGCAATTAGATAAATAAGTAAATTAATGTAAACCTGTAAAACTTTACAAAGTATAGCCACTATCAAGCATAAAAATTTTTTATTGAGGTAAAACTATGAAATTTGTTTGCGCAATTATTCAAAGAACCCATTTTAATAGCAGTATTCTCTGTCGCAGAACCCCGTGACTTTGACCATTTTAAAAATAAAATCAATATTTTTTAAAATTATGTTAACTTTAGGTACAGTGCTTATTATGAGGTTATTTTTTATTATTTGAATTTTTTACGGAATTTTATTGTTACTATTATTTTATGCTTTTAATTATTTCTTTTTATTGAATAGGAATGGCTCCTATTGGTATAAAGGGATAGTTGACTTTTTTCCGCATGGAAACACGACAGGTACCCTTACGAGGGGAGACGTATTAGCTCTGGTGTTCTGTAATCCCTCTCTACAAAGGAGGTTGTCACCATAAAAGAGCTGGTATATACAGTGTTTTCCATATGTCCCAAAGACATGATCAGGGAAAATTGTTGTCTGTTGGCTATTAAAAACTGTCTATCGGCCATCCTTCATGGACTGGGATAACAAAATGAAGTTTAAACATATACGTATTGATTAGGAATGGCTCCTATTGGTATAAAGGGATAGTTGACTTTTTTCCGCATGAAAACACGACAGGTACCCTTCCGAGGGGAGACGTATTGGCTCTGGTGTTCTTTAATCCCTCTCTACAAAGGAGGTTGTCACCATTAAAGAGCTGGTATATACAGTGTTTTCCATATGTCCCAAAGACATGATCAGGGAAAATTGTTGTCTGTTGGCTATTAAAAACTGTCTATCGGCCATCCTTCATGGACTGGGATAACAAATGAAGTTTAAACATATACGTACTAAACAGGGATGGCTCCTATTGGTATAAAAGGTGGTCTTTAAAGTAAATATTTTTTCTCTTTTATTAAATTGCCCCTTCCTTAAATTTCTGTTGAGTTATTACATATTATTGCTATAATGTTAAAGGGAAGTTTATTTATTGATTTTTCCCTTTCAGTGGTGATTTCGTTGTTAAAAAATTGTGTAAAAGAATATATTAAACCCTACTGACATCCTCTCTCGCGAGCAAAGTTGTAAGATCAGAGTCCAAAGCGGGATACTTAGCTACGAATCAATATTATGCCGTCTTAGAAAAATCTTTTATTCTGTTATACAGCTCACTGAATAAGGGTTATTGGTTTATTATCAAATTATTTAAACATAGTTAAATAAATCATTTTAAATTTACAATTTAATGTTTTCTTATGAGTCTTATACATTATTCTTAAAGTATGACGGGAAACAGATCTTTCATGTTTACCCTATGTTTAACGATTATACTTCTACAAATGTATGGAATAATACTACTACTGCTAATATCCTCTCTAGGTTTGAGGTTAGTAGGATAGTGGAGCATAGTTGTAAGAAGTACTCCTACGTCATATTAGTACGTTATGCAACTTCAAGGATTATTAGGCTTAAATTGTATTATTTAAAATTTCGAATAAAATATTCACATTTTTTTATTTATGGTTAATGTGAAAATTATAAACGTTGGTAGATAACATTTTTTTGATTATTGGTATAATATAATATAAAATTCTAATTTTTTTAGGTGTCTTCCAAACATAATCAAAGATATTTTGAATTCACTCTTCATACTATACTTCTGGAGGATATTTTGAAAACGTTTTCTTATTTTCTACCCTCGC
Organism: Polydrusus pterygomalis; assembly: GCA_963969555.1. Taxonomy (NCBI): domain Eukaryota; kingdom Metazoa; phylum Arthropoda; class Insecta; order Coleoptera; family Curculionidae; genus Polydrusus; species Polydrusus pterygomalis. Next base: position 87,710,742 of record OZ018379.1, read on the forward strand.
TACTTTTTTTTTACTGTTAGCTGAGGTTATTAATATGAGTACTAACGAGTAAATCAATCATATCAAACTCAACCGTCAAACAGTGTGAACGTGAAAGCTCACTGAAAATGGAAAAGTTTATAGTCATTAAAGATGCGACCAAGAAGGTTCATGGATACAATATTACCGGCCGTACTATGGAGTTTAAGTTAAAACCTGTGCCTGAGGGTGTCGAACCAATTGGATGGGTTAAGGAGGGTATTAATCAGGTAATACAAAGGTCTACAGAACATCTGGAAAAATCGGATCATGTGGGATTTAGTTTCTGTTCAAAAGAATTTACAAGAGGTGAAGGTTGGCTTAGATTTAAACCTGCTGGAGAAATAAACTACGAAGATATTTGGAATATTATAAGTAATGTTTATCAGTCCAATTCATCTGGCCTTAATACGGAATCATTTTGTCTTCGTGTAACAAGTGTACGTCTACCAACTGGAATGGGGAGAGGAGGTAAATACAACACTTTTGAAGAGGAGTGCGGTATGAGGAGGGGAATTAGTACTATTAATAATTCCGATAATATGTGTTTACCACGAGCTTTGGTAGTAGCCATTGCTAATGTGACAAAGGATCGAGACTTTTCTAAAGTTAGAAGAGATACAGGAAAAATTCAGACCATAAAAGCAAAGATATTACTTGAATTGGCAGGAGTTACTATTCCTAGTGAAGGAGCAGGAATTCCTGAATTGCAAAAATTGCAAGAGTTTCTACAGGACTATAAAATAGTTGTTTACCGCTATGGGTCGAAGGGCCGAACTGCTATTTTTGAGGGGGCTCCTGAAAGTAAAAATAGACTTAACCTTCTACATCATAAAGGTCATTTTAATGTAATTACTTCTCTAACTGCTGCCTTTGGGTGTGTTTATTTTTGCGAAACTTGTCACGTTCCTTACGACCATAAAAATGTCCATAGATGTGGAGGGACATGTCCTGGTTGTCTACAAACTCCAAAATGTGCAGAAGGTCAAGTTAAGATTAAATGCGATAACTGCAATCGATATTTTAGAGGAAAAATATGTTACGAAAATCACTTAATGATAGGGTCCTGGGAAAAAAGTACTGTTTGTAAGAAGGTTCGAAGTTGTAAAAGCTGTTTTAAAACCATTAAGGGTAATAGAAAACACTTCTGCAATGAAATTTTCTGCAAGGTATGTCAGACACATGTTCCTGAAAATCATTTATGTTATATTCAACAAGATACAGGAAAACTCAAAACAAAAGATGTGCTCTTTGTATTTTATGATTTGGAGACTCGACAGGAAGAGCTATTAGAAGATGGATCTTTACTTCATCGGCCAAATCTCTGTGTTTACAAACAGTGCTGCGATGTATGTATAAACTCAGAGGAGAAGGTTATATGTAAAAAGTGTGATGTGAGATTACAAAAACTTAAAGGTTCAGACCCAGTTGGCTCATTTACACGTAATTTGTTGGAGTTAAGAAAAAAATTTAAACATATAGTGGTAATTGCTCATAACGGCCAAGCCTTTGATCATCAGTTTATTTTAAACTATATGTTAACAGAGACCGATTTGAAACCACAGTTATTAATGCGTGGTACTACAATTATTATGATGCAAGTTGGTAACGTTAAGTTTATTGATTCTCTTAACTATTTCCCTATGGCTCTGACCAAACTACCCAATGCATTTGGATTGGGAGAAAATTATAAGAAAGGCTATTTTCCTCACCTTTTTAATACCAAAGCAAATGAAAATTATATTGGACCAATGCCTGCAATTAAATACTTTTCTCCAGATACCATGAAGGAAGGTGATTATTCTAAATTTATTCAGTGGTATGAGGATCACAAAAATGAACAATTTGATATGCAAAAAGAACTGGTTGATTATTGTGTATCTGATGTAGAAATCCTTACTAAAGCATGTTTAAAATTTAGGGAACAACTTATGACTACAACCAATGTATGTCCGTTTACTGAAGCTACAACTATTGCTTCAGCATGTAATAAAGTGTTTAGAAGAAATTTCCTACAGCCAAACACGATAGGACTTATACCAAAAAATGGTTATAGGTGGAAGGATAGGCAAAGTAAAATTGCAATTAAATGGTTATTGTGGCAAGAACAACAGAAACAAATTAACATTTTACATGCTGCTAAAGGCAAAGAAATTGTTTTGCATGGCGTTAAAGTTGATGGTTATTGTGTGGAAACAAATGAAATTTTTGAATTTCAAGGTTGCTATTACCATGGATGCCCTAATTGTTACAAATTTAGCAGAAATGACCCTCTTCTAGATGATCCAACAGATACTCTTAATTTACGATATGAAGCAACTCACATGAAAATTACGAAATTAAAAGAACTTGGTTTTGTAATCAATGAAATGTGGGAATGCAGCTTTAGGGAACTGTTGAAAGAGAATCCAGAAATTGAAAATTATACCAAACAACATTTGCTTTTGACTTTGATACCTTTAAACCCGAGAAATGCTTTTTACGGCGGTCGCACTGACAATGTCTGGGAGTATTATGAAGCAAAGGTTGATGAGAAAATCAAATATGTTGATGTTTGTAGCCTCTATCCATATGTTTGCAAGTATGGTAAATTTCCTATTGGCCATCCTACAGTAATTGTTGGAGATGAATGCAAAAAAACTTAATCTTAATAATATTGATGGGATAATAAAATGTAAAATTCTTCCACCAACCGATCTGTATCACCCTGTTCTTCCACAAAAAAATGAACAATAAGTTAATGTTTCCTCTTTGTAGCACATGTTGTCAAGAGCAGAACTTGGGTAAATGCTATCATACGGATGACGAAAGGGCACTTGAAGGAACATGGATCTTAGATGAAATAGTTAAAGCAATTGAGATGGGATACACAATTTTAAATATTCATGAGTTCTGGAAATATAACATGCAAAAGTTTAGTCATAAAACTGGTGGATTATTTACTTCTATGATGAACAAATTTATTAAAATTAAACAGGAAGCATCAGGGTGGCCAAAAACATGTACGACTGAGGAAGAAAAGAACAAATATATAAAAGACTTTCTCGAGCAAGAAGATGTTCAACTTGAATATATCCAGATTGTTGAAAATCCCGGTCTAAGATCCTTGGCAAAATTAATGCTCAACTCATTTTGGGGTAAATTTGGTCAAAGAGAAAATCAACCAAAGACAAAAATTATAAATGAGCCTTCAGAATTTTTTTCAATGTTTGTTAACCCTGGGATACAAATTAATGGGTTACTTCCTGTTAATGAAAAAACTCCAATTGTCAGCTATGAACATACGGATGAAGTCTATGATCCACTTCCCACTGTCAATGTGGCTATTGCAGCATATGTTACAGCACAGGCGCGTCTTAAGTTATATTCATATCTGGATCAACTTGGTGATAAGGTATTATATTATGATACTGATTCTGTAATATATGTTTCCAGAGATAGTGAACCAGATGTAACAACCGGTCAATTTATTGGTGATATGACCGATGAATTAGAAGTATACGGCCCTGATACTTATATAAAAGAATTTGTCAGTGGCGGACCTAAGAATTATGCGTACAAATTTTTTTCTACTAAAAATCAACGAGAAGAAGTGGTTTGCAAGGTTAAAGGTATCTCTCTTAACTATGCAACATCCCAAATAATTAATTTTGATACTATTAAACAAATGGTTCTGCAGAAATCCGATTCTGTTCCAATTGTTTTCAAGCATATTCGTCGAACCAAGGAGCACACAGTACTGACCTGTACTGAAACTAAACTTTACAGGCCAAATTCAACTAAGCGAAAATTTCTCCCTGATGGCAGTTCCGAACCCTATGGGTATAAAAAAACCAAGACTATTTGAATAGCATGTAATTATGTGTGTATAAAAATAAAATAATATTTAATAAATACTAGTTTTTCTCCCTTAGTCATGTTTTTTTTTCAAATTTCCTTTTTAACCAATGAGCAAGCTGTATTGGCCTGCACGGAGACTATACTTTATAGGCAGGATATTCATGCTTTTAATGTTAGTTTAGTAATATAAAAAAAGACCAATACAATTTGTATAGTATAGAGTCTAGAGTATATTAGACAGAAAAACAAAAAAATTGTCGTGAGCCGTAGCAATAACTACTTAAATGCTGTTAATCTGGTAAATTCTTAAAATATAATTTCCTTCTCGATCCCATAGCATCATCATTAAACTAACTGTTTGATTTTTACTTCAACCGTTGGTGGTGCAGTGGTTGTGACGTTTGCCTTCAATTCTATTCATATTCCCAATGGTAGATGCTGGCCCACCCGGCATCGCCCGGTGAGATACCATTGCATCGGCTTAGGCGGCGTGAAGTTGCTCTTGAGTTATTTTTTGAGTCAACGTTTCGTCGCTGTGCCGATGTTCCCGGTTTCCAGGGTGGGAAGAAAAAGCATGATGGAAGCTCCAGGACCAAAATACTCCGGAGGTAAACTCGCCCCCCGATCGGATCTCCGGGTGGGGGCTGATCCTGTGGCCTCATCAAGCGATATTAACCAAACATCCACTGTCTCCGACAATATATTGGGTTCCCCTAACAACACTCAACGGAGAAATAGTGTGGCACCTACAGTTGCTGACACACCCAAAAACAGCAGCTTCAAAATTGATTTCTGCAATATCAGAGGGCTTAATACCAACATCAATTCAGTCCACCAGCACTTACAAACATCCAAGCCCCATGTGCTCGCACTGACCGAGACAAAGGTCAGATCGTCAACGAACACCGTCAGCTATTTATATCCTGGATACGATTTTCATTTCCGATTTAGACGCAACTTTGGGGTCTGTCTCTTTGTCCGAGATGATCTTTGCTGCCAACGAGAGGACACACTTGAACCAGCAGAGTTTGATGTAATGTGGTTTAAAATATCAACGCAGAAAATCACCAAGTTTATCTGCTGCCTTTACCGTCCTCCAAGTGACACCCATTACAGAGCACTCTTCTCGTCACTAGCAAACACAATTGACTTCTTGCAAACCAACCATCCTAATGCCGAAGTCGCTATCTTTGGTGACTTTAACGTCCACAATATCAACTGGCTCAAATACTCAAATACCAACGATGAACAGGGTCGTGAGGCGGAATCTTTTGCGATCAGTTCTGGTCTAACTCAACTCGTGGAAGAACCAACGCGAATTCCAGACCGAGATGGAGATTTTGCTAGTCTTTTAGATCTCTTTTTGACATCCAACCCTGACCTATACACAGTCACCGTTCATCCTCCATTAGGATCTTCCGATCACAAACTTATTTCAACTCTAAGCAAGCTGCCAATTTGTTCTGAACAACCTACTAAACCTCGTAAAATTTGGCACTACACATCAGCTAGTTGGGAAGACCTAAGGGACCATTTTCGCACTTTTCCTTGGCTGGAAGTATGCTTCTCTTCAGATGATCCATCCGCTTGTGCTCAAGAGGTCTCCGATGTCATTCTTACTGGCATGGAATCCTTTATTCCTTTCTCCAAGAAGCGCCCTTCAAATGGCAAGCCCTGGTTTAGCAAGAACTGCGAGCGTGCTGTCAGAGCTAAAAATCTAGCTTACCGACAATGGCGTAAAAATCCTACCAATGTGAATCGCACCATCTTTGTTACCGCTCGAAACCAGTGCAAGCAAACGATAGATCAAAACAAAGAGGCTCACAACATGAGGATCAAAAATAAACTTCTCGCCAGTCCTAACGGATCTAGGTCCTTTTGGTCAGTCGCTAAGGCCGTCAGTCAAAATTTTACCAAATCAAATATTCCACCGCTAACACGTTCTGACGGCACAATAGCAACCACGGCTGAAGATAAAGCGAACTTACTCGCAGAACTCTTTGCTTCACACTCCACGGTAGACTTTCAGGGAAAAACACCCCCGAACATTCCAGCAGTTCGATCGGAAATGACTGATATCGTATTCCGTCAGCGTCCTGTCAAACGAATTCTGAAGGGGCTCGATGCCAAAAAAGCTTCTGGTCCAGATGAAATTCCTATTATAGTGCTCAAGAAATGCGCCGATGAACTCACACCAGTATTTTGTAGACTTTTTAACTTATCCTACAAAAAAGGAATATTTCCATCTTGCTGGAAAAAGGCGCGAGTCCAGCCTATACCAAAGAAAGGCAAGAAAACCCTGCCAAACAACTATCGACCAGTCGCATTGCTTTCAGTTATATCAAAGGTGATGGAGAAAGCTATTAACCAACAACTTATAAAATACCTGGAAGGCCTTAAAATTATCAGCGACCATCAGTATGGTTTTCGTAAGTCCAGATCAACAGGAGACCTGCTAGCCTATGTCACTCATCTTTGGAGCAACGCAATCGAACATCATGGGGAGTCCCGGGCTATTGCACTGGACATCTCTAAAGCCTTTGACCGTGTCTGGCACGAGGGGCTCCTAAGCAAACTGCGTTCTTATGGTATGCCCGGTCGATTTTGTTCATGGTTGTCTAGCTTCCTCAAGGACCGCTCTCTGCAAGTGGCGATTGACGGGTTTCTCTCAGACACCTTCACCATCAATGCTGGTGTTCCTCAAGGGTCTATATTATCTCCCACTCTCTTCTTACTGTACATTAACGACCTTCTAGCGAAAACAGAAAATCCATTATATTGCTTTGCTGACGACAGCACACTTATCTCATCTTTTACTTTGAAACCTCAAACATCGGCTACTGACGCACATCTTCGCAGACAACATGAGGTATCACGCCTCAATAAAGACCTGGAAGAAATTTTGTCTTGGGGTGACAGTAACCAAGTCGAATTTAACGCTCAAAAAACCCAGGCTGCAGTTTTCTCTAAGAAGGTCAACATTGCAGAACCCGATATCGTTATGGCAGGACACGCAATTCCACTGACTTCGTCTATTAATTTGCTGGGTGTCAACCTGGGAGGAAATATGTCTTGGCATAATCACGTAGTGGCAATCGCCAGGGCAGCTTCTCAGAAGCTCGGTATACTTTTCCGTACCAAAAAGTTGTATACACCTCAACAACTTTTGACACTTTATAAAGCCCAGATTCGACCATCACTGGAATACTGCTCTCATATCTGGAGTTCTGCACCGAAGCATACCCTTCGGTTGTTGGATTCCATCCAAAGGAGAGCCGTTCGTCTAATCGGCGACCACGAGCTGACTAAGAACCTCGACAGCTTAGAACATCGAAGACAGGTTGGTGATTTGACTCTCTTCTACAGATATTTTCATGGCAAGTGTTCGACAGATATTGCCCGCTCGATTCCACCTAGAGTAATGCATAGCAGAAACACACGACGAACCACTGCCGCCCATCCCTATGTGGTTCAACTTAGTACACCCCGAACATCATTGTTTCAGAACTCTTTCATTTGGAGGACGTCATCTTTGTGGAACGGCCTTTCTGAGACCGTGTTTCCAACCGAATATAACCTCCAACGATTCAAGAAAAACGTGAATCGCTTTCTTCGCACACGCACCGCTCCCAGAGCGCCTTAAAGGATTTTCCTATAGTGCTTGTGCTCGATCATAAAAAAAAAAAAAAAAAATAGTGGGTTCAAATACACGTTAAGTAAACTTTTTCTTGTTTTAAAAAAAAAATGGATAATAAATATTTGGTGTGTATCTTTGGAGGGTGCCCCATGTGGTGAATACATGCTCAGGAGGGGGCCCCATTTTGGCTGTATTTTAGGTGGCCCTATTTTTAAGTTTACAGGGCCGGACCGATCGACCTCCGTCTCATGCGACGCTACACCTACTAGTATGGTTTTCGTAAGTCCAGATCAACAGGAGACCTGCTAGCCTATGTCACTCATCTTTGGAGCAACGCAATCGAACATCATGGGGAGTCCCGGGCTATTGCACTGGACATCTCTAAAGCCTTTGACCGTGTCTGGCACGAGGGGCTCCTAAGCAAACTGCGTTCTTATGGTATGCCCGGTCGATTTTGTTCATGGTTGTCTAGCTTCCTCAAGGACCGCTCTCTGCAAGTGGCGATTGACGGGTTTCTCTCAGACACCTTCACCATCAATGCTGGTGTTCCTCAAGGGTCCATATTATCTCCCACTCTCTTCTTACTGTACATTAACGACCTTCTAGCGAAAACAGAAAATCCATTATATTGCTTTGCTGACGACAGCATACTTATCTCATCTTTTACTTTGAAACCTCAAACATCGGCTGCTGACGCACATCTTCGCAGACAACATGAGGTATCACGCCTCAATAAAGACCTGGAAGAAATTATGTCTTGGGGTGACAGTAACCAAGTCGAATTTAACGCTCAAAAACCCAGGCTGCAGTTTTCTCTAAGAAGGTCAACATTGCAGAACCCGATATCGTTACGGCAGGACACGCAATTCCACTGACTTCGTCTATTAATTTGCTGGGTGTCAACCTGGGATGAAATATGTCTTGGCATAATCACGTAGTGGCAATCGCCAGGGCAGCTTCTCAGAAGCTCGGTATACTTTTCCGTACCAAAAAGTTGTATACACCTCAACAACTTTTGACACTCTATAAAGCCCAGATTCGACCATCACTGGAATACTGCTCTCATATCTGGAGTTCTGCGCCGAAGCATACCCTTCGGTTGTTGGATTCCATCCAAAGGAGAGCCGTTCGTCTAATCGGCGACCACGAGCTGACTAAGAACCTCGACAGCTTAGAACATCGAAGACAGGTTGGTGATTTGGCTCTCTTCTACAGATATTTTCATGGCAAGTGTTCGACAGATATTGCCCGCTCGATTCCACCTAGAGTAATGCATAGCAGAAACACACGACGAACCACTGCCGCCCATCCCTATGTGGTTCAACTTAGTACACCCCGAACATCATTGTTTCAGAACTCTTTCATTTGGAGGACGTCATCTTTGTGGAACGGCCTTTCTGAGACCGTGTTTCCAACCGAATATAACCTCCAACGATTCAAGAAAAACGTGAATCGCTTTCTTCGCACACGCACCGCTCCCAGAGCGCCTTAAAGGATTTTCCTATAGTGCTTGTGCTCGATCATAAAAAAAAAAAAAAGATTTACCAAAGCTGACTTATGTCTAATATATTTTAAATCTATAGGTTTTTTTATTCCCCAAACAAATAAAGACCAGTGTGGGGTTTAACTGCCAGTCATTGGTTTGTCATAAAATTGCGGTGTCATGATAAAATTACTTAATTTATATTGATTATTATACTTACAGGCATCAATCACTTCAAGAACCTTCTTAATATCCTCTTGACTGGACAAAATAATAGGTTAACAAACAACAGATGCACAATCCTCTTCATTTTCTAACTGCGTTAGAGTTTTGTCCTGATCAAAGTCTTCGATACAGTCATTTGTTTATCTATCAGAAATCCTTTAGAAGAACCCTGTATCTCATCGGTACTGTCTGATATTTTAAATGCTTTCTGGTTTTCAACTGAGTTTTCAACATTATAAATTGCTGAATTGAGTAAATGTTCTTTGTACTTCCATGTGGGTGGTTTGGAAACTATCTTGTCAATGGCATTTTCCTCATCACTCGCAGATTCTGACAATACTTCTTGGCAAAGTTCATCAGCAGCAGCTGTTTACATTTATAAGCGTCTTTACGCTTTCACAGAGGTAAGTTTGCCGCAGTTTTACATTGTTTTTTAAAGTAACTATAAGTCGGATAAAAAAAACACAAATATCTTTTAAAAAACATTTATTTCTATTAAAAACAAACGAAACAGTATTTCCAGACACAATTTAGTCTTCTTGGTTGCTTTCTTAGTCTTACGAAATAAACTTAAATCCTTTTATGCCGTAGTTTTGATTCATATGAAATCTAACATTATAAACTAAAAATGGGAACAAAAGTAAATTTTTTAGGTAATACATATAACAGGAACGAAAGTATTAAATAAACTGAATAAACTTTCTACAAAACAAACTGAGATCATGTAAGAGTAGGTAATGGGGGGGTTCAGCCAGACAGACATACAAAGCTGTCTGAAGCACCCCCATTACAACTAACCTGAATAACTTGTACAGACCTGAAGAACACTGAACTAAGCGGACAGACAGAGAATCTGTTTAAAGCTCCCCCAATACAAGGAACCTGAATAACTTGAAGAGACCTGAAGGAGTACGCTACACTACCGAGAATTTGCGAGGCTGCGCGTCAGAGGTCACTGACCCCGCTCTAGAACGCAGGACTACGACATCCTGATCTATTTAATTTAATTATCATTAAAAAAGTTCATACTTCTACCTGCACTCGAACCTCCGACCTGCGGTTTATATTTCCAAAGCCTTACACACAGCACCAGCGGAGCATATTAGAAAATTTCGACAAAACTATCAATACAATAAGAAACCTGAATAACATGTACAAGTCCGAATACCTGCAATTCTGATGCTATTCTTACTTGTAGTCCAGGAGTAAATGTTCAAAAAGGCGAAAACAGAACCATGGAGAGGAGAGTGGTGAGGAGGAGAGGGAGGGAGAGAGGAGAGAGAACTTATTTTATTACACGCAATTACGAGGTAAAATCAAATTTTCTGTAAAAGACAAAATGTTTAACTTGTACAGACCTGAAAGCATAATTGTTTAAAAAACGAAAATAGATATAAGGAGAAGGAGAGGGAGAGGGGAGGAGGAGGAGAGGGAGAGGGGGAGAGAGAACTTATTTTATTACACGCAAAACGAGGTAAAAACAAATTGATTGCAAAAATTTAACTTTGCCTTTTGACCGAGCACTGGTAGACATACCTCTGTACATATAGTTAGGCATACAGATAAATAGGTAAAACGAGAGATAAACATACATAGCAATGAGTAAAAACCATCAAAATCACTAAATGAAAGAAATACCGCTAAAAGAAAAAAGTAATATGAAAAAGAAAAATATTTATACTTTTGAAAGTAGACACACATACTATAATTTTATTCACTTATTATATCGTATTGTGATTTTCTAAAAACTGGTTTTAATTCAAAAGGACGATTGTTTCTCGGAGGAGAGTGGTGAGGGGAAAAGGAGGAGGAGTGGGAGGGAGAGGGGAGAGAGAGAGAGAGCATATTTATTACACGCAAATTCGAGGTAAAATCAAATTTTCTGTAAAAGACAAAATTTTTTAACTTGTACAGACCTGAAAGCATAATTGTTCAAAAAAACGAAAATAGGTACAAGGAGAAGGAGAGGGAGAGGGGAGGAGGAGAAGAGGGAGAGGGAGAGAGAGAACTTATTTTATTACATGCAAAACGAGGTAAGAACAAATTTATTGCAGAAATTTAACTCTGCCTTTTGACCGAGCACAGGTAGACATACCTCTGTACATACAGTTAAGCATATAGATAAATAGGTAAAACGAGAGATAAACATACATAGCAATGAGTAAAAACCATCAAAAATCAGTAAATGGAACAGATACCGCTAAAAGAAAAAAAGTAATATGAAAAAGAAAAATATTTATACTTTTGAAAGTAGACACACATACTATAATTTTATTCACTTATTATATCATATTGTGATTTTCTAAAAACTGGGTTTAATTCAAAAGGACGATTGTTTCTTGGAGGAGAGTGGTGAGGGGAAAAGGAGGAGGAGAGGGAGGGAGAGGGGAGAAAGAGAGAGAGAGAGCATATATCATACCGCGCAGATGCAAGAGTGAAGCACGCGTTCTTGCTCTGGTCGAATTTTCACTAATTACATGGGTTTTTTAACAAATTAATTAGTAATTTCAGTTAATAAGTGAAGAGTTGGGTTAATAGTGTTGCTTGGTGAGGTTCTTTCTGGAGGAGAGTACCATTAAAACACAAAAATACAACATAACCTGTAAAGTAACGAAGCTATACTCAATCTAGTTCTTCCAGTGAGATTAAGTCGTAGGCAATGGCAGGTGGAAAGACCAGGAGCGGCACTCTTAGTACCAGCGATCCTCCAGACGAGGCTACTGAGAGACTTATAAACAAGGTATGCGCAAATTTTGCACAACAACTAGAAACTAAATTTACCAATCGCTTTGATAGTATTGATTCTAAACTCGTAGAGCTCTCCCAGACATTAGTTTCACTAAAAAATGACGTTGTCTCAAATACCAAAGCAGTTATAGTCTTGGAAAATAAAACAGACTCTATCGAACAATATACTAAAAGAAATACTCTAAGAATTCACGGCCTTGAAGAAAGAGAAAATGAGAAAATTGTTGATCGTATCATAACTTTGATAACGCAAGATCTGAGGGTTCCTTGCACCCCACGTGACATAGATTCTGTATTTCGGACTGGCATGTCTAACAAGAAGCCCCGTGTTGTGTTAGTGACATTTGTGCAGCACCTCAAAAAACAGGAAGTGTACGAAGCTAAAAAACTTTTAAAAAATACGACTACATCTATCTTTGAAGACCTCACTAAAAGCCGATTTGAGTCCCTAATGGCCGCTAAGCAGAAATATGGGAGCAACAGGGCTTGGTCTGCAGGAGGCAGAATATATATATGGAAGGATGGCAAGAAACACCTATTTAACCCGGCCGATGTTGCTTAGTCGATCAAATGTAAATTATAATTTTATTATTCCTTCACCATTTGGTCATTAATGTTGGTCACAGTTTGATGCCCACAACTTTATCACCAAGATTAGGATAATATCGAAGAAACTTTTTTGTTTTTGTCTCTCAAGGGAATGCACTTAGAATATAAAATAAACGATTTCTTTTTTATTATTATTTTATTTAATAGGATATTTTTTAGTGATCATTTTTAGTGAATGCAGGCAAATAATTTATATTTATGAATGAATAATTTTATATTTTGTATTAGCTACTATCATCTACTATATTAAGGTATTAAAATTGAATTTAGCTTTACAGGTAGTATTGTTAATTTGCTTAATTATAAAAACTTATGTTGCTCAGCTATTTATATTAAATTTTCGACTAGGGTTGAGCGCTTACATTGTATTCGCTGTTATGTGCGATAAAGCTATTAATTTTTCACATTTTAACGTTAGATCTCTCTTTACTGGGTTTGATCTCTTTTCTGACTTTGTGAGTGGGGGCTCACACGACATCTTAGGTCTATCCGAGACTTGGTTAAATAAGGATTATTCAAGTAACGGCCTGCGCATAAATGGCTTTAATTTTGTTAGAAGGGACAGAGAGGGCAGAGGCGGGGGGGTAGGTTTTTATATTAAGGAAAATATTAAATATTCTGTTTTAGATATTGGCGTAGACTCTGTCGCGTTGGAACAACTATGGATTGGTACAAAGATTGGTGGTAGGAAGTTGTGTTTTGGTTCTCTTTATAGACCGCCATCTGCTAATTTGCTTCAATGTCTGGAAACACTAGAGTCTAGTTTAATTGCTTTACTGCCAGAATTTGATATTCTCATTTTTGGTGGAGATTTTATGTAGATTTTTTAGTTACAAACACTAATCCAGGTTTTACTTCCTTCAATACTCTTTTAAATAAATATGGACTAACCCAATGCATCACCGAAGCCACGCGCGTTACTGACACGTCTCAGAGTTTAATTGATTTGATTGTTATCTCGTCGCCTAATATAGTAGGTGACTCTAAGGTTCTTAGAATGGACGACATCTCTGACCATCGTTTGGTAAGTTGTGATTTAGTTAATTTTTGTAAGATAAAACCAAAGCCGGTTTTTAAAACTTATAGGGATTTTTCAAGGTTGAATTATGAAAACTTTACAGTGGATTTAAATAATATTGACTGGACTCCTTTATTTTCTTTTAATGATATTAATGAAATAGTTAACTTCTTCAACAATAAACTTACTGACATTTATGACATACATGCCCCTTTCAAAACCTCCAAAATAACAAAACCTCCAGCTCCGTGGCTGACTGAAAATTTGAAACTTATGATGAAGTTACGCGACCAAGCTTTATCTAAATACAAAAAAACAAGGACTGAGGCTGCCTGGAATTATTATAAACAACTAAGAAATACTGTCAACGTGGCGGTAAAAGCTGAGAAAAAAAGCATATTTGCAGCATGCATTCCGTACTGACCCCAAGAATTTCTGGAAAACTTTAAAATATCTAAATCTTTGCTCTGGAGACCCAAACAATTCTTTACAGGGTGTTGGCGAAGACATCACTGCGGATGGGTTCAATAACTTTTTTATAAATAGTATCCCGGTCTCTGCTCATGACCCCACCGATTTTATAAACCAAAATTACTTAAATAAAACAATGTTACAACCCGAAGTGCCAAGCTTTGAGTTTCAGGAAGTCACGGAGGATGCCGTTAATACTATTTTGCATAATATTAAAAGTGGAGCAACGGGTGTCGACGGTATTAATATTAAAATGTTACTCTTTGCTGTGCCGCATCTGCTGCCTCATTTAACTTTTATTATAAATAAATGTTTAACCTCCCATGAATATCCTCAAATATGGAAAGCCGCTAGCATTCTGCCCATTCCAAAGATCGCCAACCCTACAGATTACTCTCATTTCAGACCAATAAGTATACTGCCTACTTTATCTAAGGTTCTGGAAAAGGTGGTAGCTGATCAACTAAACCATTTTCTTAAATTAAATAATATCCTACCAGTTACCCAATCTGGATTTCGTAAGGGACATAGTACAACAACGGCCCTACTTTCTGTGACGGATGATTTATGTAGGGCTTACGATAGCAATAAAAGCTCCGTTCTGGTGCTCTTGGATTATAGTAAAGCGTTCGACACGTTAAACCATGACACTTTAAATGCTAAACTCAAATATTTTGGTCTTGGAGACGGTGTGCTCACATTTTTTAAAAACTATTTTACTGACCGACAGCAAAAAACAATATTTAGAGGAACTTGTTCTACGTCCTTGGGAGTGTCTAGGGGTGTGGCACAGGGAAGTATCTTGGGACCGTTAATATTCTCAATTTATACAGCTGATTTTTCCAGGTACCTAAAGTACTGTAGCAACCATCAATATGCTGATGATACTCAGCTTATCTTTTGTTTTAATTCTACTGAAATGGACATAGCTGTAGGAAGAATTAATGATGACCTTAAAACTATCTCTGAACTCTCAAATGCTCATGGTCTTATTTTAAACGCTAGCAAAACGCAGTTGGTGGTCTTTGACAGAGGGAAAAATTTAAATGACCTCAATATTAAACTTGGTGAAACTCTGTTGGAGCCTAAAGTAGTCTGTAAAAATCTAGGCGTTTTCCTGGATAATGAACTGCGTTTTGGTAATCATGTATCTTCAATTATTCAGAAGTCAATTTTCAAATTAAAACTCCTATATGTTCATAAAGACATTCTCGATCTGAATATTAAGTTAAGACTGACTGATTCCTTGATTCTATCACACTCTGCTTATTGCAACATAGTATTCTGGCCTTGCTTGACTCAGAAGGATAAGTACAGCTTACAAAAAATTCAAAACTCATGCCTTAGATTTTCGTATAATCTCCGCAAATTTGATCACATTTCTCAATACCTCCAGATGTCCGGTTGGTTTAATTGTGACGAAAGATTTAAAATTCAATTATGCAAATGCATTTATAAGGTACTCCAGACGCACGAGCCACTTTACCTATTCGAGAGGCTGACGACGGGTGCCGATGTACACGATCGTCAGACTCGTCACATGCATCTGTTCAATATCCCCAAACACCGCACTGCCCTCTTCCAACGTTCATTTACCTACAATGCGAGCAAATTATATAACTCGTTACCTGCTAATGTCAAGGGAGCCCCCATCCTTGAGTCTTTTAGCAGACTCTTAAAACTATTTATTAAACATAAGAGAGATCCCCTAATAGCTTAAAACCACTATGTATACTCTAGCGTTTTAATGTAATTATTTTTAGTATTTTTAGCATATAATATTATTTATTATTTGGGTGGTTGTATGAGCAACTTAGTTGAATACCGCCACCCTTTCAACTTTCATTGTGTTATTCTTTTTTACGTAATATAAAGGCATTTTTATTTATTTATTTATTTATTTATTTATTACACGCAAATTCGAGGTAAAAACAAGTTTTATTCTAAAAGACAAAAAAAAATTTAACTTGTACAAACCTGAAAGCGTAAATTTTCAAAAAGGCGAAAATAGAACCTTGGAGAGGAGAGGTGGAACGAGAGATATGCATACATAGCATTAAGTAAAAACAATCAAATCAATAAAAAGAAGAAATACCTGTAAAAGAAAAAATAATGAGAAAAAGAAAAATATTTATACTTTTGAAAGTAGCCACACATGCTATAGTTTTATTCACTTATTATATCATATTGTGATTTTCTAAAAACTGGTTTTAATTCAAAAGGAAGATTGTTTCTTGGAGGAGAGTGGTGAGGGGAAAAGGAGGAGGAGAGGGAGGGAGAGGGGAGAAAGAGAGAGAAAGAGCATATTTATTATACGCAAATTCGAGGTAAAACAAGTTTTATTCTAAAAGACAAAAAAAATTTTAACTTGTACAAACCTGAAAGCGTAAATTTTCAAAAAGGCGAAAATAGAACCTTGGAGAGGAGAGGTGGAACGAGAGATATGCATACATAGCATTAAGTAAAAACAATCAAATCAATAAAAAGAAGAAATACCTGTAAAAGAAAAAATAATGAGAAAAAGAAAAATATTTATACTTTTGAAAGTAGCCACACATGCTATAGTTTTATTCACTTATTATATCATATTGTGATTTTCTAAAAACTGGTTTTAATTCAAAAGAAAGATTGTTTCTTGGAGGAGAGTGGTGAGGGGAAAAGGAGGACTTTTATTTTTTTATTTTATTTAGTTAAACAAAATGTTGTGTTGGTTTAGTCATAATATTCAGGGAGGAATAATTATTTACTGTTAAAATTAAGGCGCTATTTTGGAACGAATCTTATTATGTAAAGTAAGATAAATTATATAAATACTCAAAGGATGCTATATTTAAAACACCTTGCGCATCTCAGATTAAATAACAGTATAGTACAGTACCTGAACAAGGTAGTAGAAGGGGTTTTGGTGGAAATGGAAGAACGGAAAATTTATTATTTACTTTAAACTTTGTCAGCTTATATTTTTTTTGATAAGGGAAGTAGTTGTCAACTTTGTTATTTTAAAATGGGGGCAATATACATATACACATAATACACAAAATTTCAAGAAAATATTTTTAGTATTTTTCTAGCAAAAGATGTAAGGAGATCGTCATGACTCACCCCGAATTTTATACAATGACTTCATATACAGTTAATTTGTTAAAATATATAATAAAGGTAAGAAGAGTAATAGTTTTCTTGGTTATTGAAAATTGGTGGTTAATATTTTGAGCGACTAACAGCCACAAGTGTGAAAATAAAAACATGAAAGGGGAAGTGACTATTTAAGGATTGGAAAGGATTTTACAAATATCAGATTTTTCTATCATTTTTAAAAAACCACTGTTAATATTTTAAAAACTCGACGATAAAAATACATGTACTTATTTATTCGCTTAATCAGACAGTCAGACTAGTTTTTGCTGCCTACCTAAATAACTTGTCCAAACGTGAAGGAAACTGAATGCCTGCAACCAACCGACTATTTTTACTTGTAGTCAAAGCGTAAATGTTCAAAAAGCGAAAAATAGGTCCAAGGATTGAAGAGGTAGAGAGGGGGGAGGGAAAGGGGAAATGGAGAGTGGGGGAGAGACATTTTATCACACGCAAATAGGCGGTAAAAAACAAAATTTTGCAAAAAAAAAGGCAAATTTTAACTTGTACTACTAACCTGCAGATGTTTGAACACCTGTGTAACCATTGAGCTTTAACATAGGGGTCACTGTCTTGATTCAATTTTCTTGTATTCAAAGCGTAAATGTTGAAAAAGCGTAAATGTTGAAAATAGGTCCAAATCCAGATCAAAATTATGTTGATTGCTGCGCAGAAGCACTGACCATACCCTCGCAAACTCGATCAAACTTAAAACCATATGTCCTTAGAAAAAAATAGTACGCTGATAAAATATAAAACAAAATACACTTGTTTTATGATTTTCATAATATAACCCCTCATACCGTCAGAAACAAACAGATTTGACCAAACACTGGTAAACAGATCTCTGTACTTTTAATTAAGCTTTCAGATAACTAGGTGGAACGAGAGATATACATACATAGCAAAGGGTGAGTTATGAGTAAAAAGCATCATAAAACAGTACCTTTAAAAGAAAAATAATGTGAGCAAGAAAATATTTTATACTTTTTGAAAGTAGACACACGTACTATAGTTTCATTCACATATTATATCATATTATGGTTTTGTGAAAACTGGTTTTAAGATAGCAAACTTTTTATTTGCAGTAAACAAAATATTATAAGCCATTATTGTCGGAAGTTTTTTAAAATTGTTCTTTACACGATGGCCGAAAATGTTAATATTAACTGCTGATAAATTTACAAAGAGTTACCTATAAATAGAATATCATTTAAATTTTGGGGTGACAGTTTAATACGATAAAGGAATAATTTTTTTAACGAAAACAAAAAGCTTACGAGGAAGTTGGAACATTTAACTTTATTAATTTGTGTTATTTTTTAAATGAAGTATTTTTAGTACACTTTTAAATGAATAATTATGACTTACCCCATAATAATAACATTAAAGTTTATAGTAAGGATCCGGGGTAAAAAATTCTAGGAAAACCTTATAACTCTCTTGTACGATAAAAGCTGGTACCTATAAGATTTTTACTTTCGAAAAAAATAGTTTTATTCAGTTTGCAAAAAACTTTTTTTATTTTTTTAAAAACGAAAGTAGTAGGTATAAAGGTAATAATTATATACCTTAGTACACTCTATAAGCCTTTTTATCAACATGTTATTTTTAAAAATGCTCTCTTTACCCCCAAAAATTAAGCATAAACATATGTACTACAGGTTTTCGACTGTTATCGAAAAATAATGCAGCAAAAAGGAAGTTGTTTTGCAATTATGTGGGTACCCCTTAAAAGATTTTTATGCGAACAATATACTGTGTGTTTTAATAGACTTTTGAAGTTTTGTGATCGTCTCCAGAAAGAAAAGGTAAATTGAGTATTTTATTTTTTAAATTGCTTGGAATGAGTGAATAAATTAATTGATCTTCTAGTTGTTTTTAATAATTAATATTTTTAAAACATTAATAGGCTCGTCTTAGTAAAAAGCTCTGCCACCACGACAAGGTGCAAGCGTTTCGGCAGAGAACCCTCCATCCACCCCTGTACAATGACAGGACAACATAAACTATGTCTTGCTAACCCCCCTTTTTTTATTTTATTTTTTTTTGTGTTTTTATTATTTTTTGTTTTCTTTACTTTTTTTTTTTTTTCTTTTTTGGGGTTTTTTTTTCTTTACTTTTTTTTTTCAGAGGTTAACAGCACATAATTTAAAATAACTTTTTAAAATTCTACTGAAACTGACAAATTTAAAAAGTACACGACATTAAAAATAACGTTGTTTTACAAAATAATCCGAGCTTCCAGGATGAAATCACCTAAATAAATAGAAATATTATTATCTCGTTATACGGGTGTTTCTCCCAAAAACGTACCTCTTTTAGTCCCCGCTTGGAATCTGAATTATTAACAGGAAAAATAAAACATTTTACGGCTTAAATAAAGCTTCAAGAGTATATACAATTAGGCCACATATAAGTATGAGAATAATTAATTTCCCTTTTTATTTTTTTTTATCCCAACAGCCCAATTCTCACTACCGTACCATGTCCCCTACTGTAGGTTGAACAGTTCCATCGTTTCTGGCAAGTCTGATTATCAATTAAATTTTAATATATTTTATAGTTTGTATATGTTGGGAGCAAAGCTCGAAAACGACCAATGGTCGATATTTTTGCTCAATCTTAGGATTGGCTGTTTGAAAGCGACGAAAGTCCGAAGTTTAATTCAATTTTGGGCTTTGGCCATCTCCAAACAGCCAAACCTGGAATTGTGCAATTGCGAAACGACCAAAGCTATACAGCCACAATATACAATTTAAAAAAAGTAAGTTGGAACAATGTGTTATTTAAATTTGTAGTTAGTTTATTGGAAATTAATGATAAACACATTTAAATGGTTAAGCTATGTATTTCTATCATTTTGTTCGAATTAACTTTTGATAAAGCATAATTTAATTCTAAGAATTAATTAATTTTAACATGAATTAAGAATACAATAATGTATAAAATAATTTTTATTTAGGAAGGAACACATAATACATTAATAACTGAAATGGTTTAATATAACAATATTAATATAAGTATAAAATACTATAAAACAAACAAAGTAAGACTACTGATTACTGTTATAAATAAAATAGGTAGAAAACCTAATATGAAATAAACAGCATAATATATGTCAAGATAATTTTATACAACTTGACGATGAGTGACATTTTGAGCTGTATTTTACTACTTTTTAAAAAAAAATTGCAAAAATGGCATTTTTGTTCACGAACGAATACATAATACATAAATAACTGAAGTGGGTTAATATAATAATAATAATATAATAAAATATTATAAGACAAACAAAATAAGATTATTAATTATTACAATAAAATAGACAGAAAACATAAAATAAAATAAAAAGCATAACATACGTCAAAACAGTTTAATACCATTCTCCCAAATGAGGCATTTAATGGAAAAAAAAGATATATTGATAATTATTTATTTCTGCAACTTGACGACGAGTGGCATTTTGAGTTGCATTTCACTTCTTTTTTTAAACAATTGCAGCTCTTGTTTACGCAGTTTTTTCTACAACCACATTTCACAAAACCTTGCTTTGACTGAGATTCTACAGCAGCAGCGGTTCTTAATGTTATTGTTTTTTCTGGAACATCCTCCAATTCCATAAACTTATGATCAGCTACTTGGAATTCGTTCCTCGCGTACAATTTTTCAATAACTCCTGAAGCTGTCCCAAGCTGATAGAGGTAACTTTTTTTATTCCGTTCCATAATAACGGCCATTACGTTTCTAGGTGCGGCACGCCATCTATCTACATCTGAAATTTTTACCAAAACGTTTTGCCCACTACTAACAGGAGGAAATTTTTTGTTGGACCTCTGCAGCATTTCATCGGCTTGCCGTTTCTGGAATTTGCATGATCCTTCACGTGCTTCTGTGATTTTTTCTTGACGAATGCAAATCCCACATGCTTTTTGAGGTGTACAGGCACACTGTAAAAAAAAAAAACCGGGTAAGTGAATATTGAGGTGGGTCGTAATAAGAGTTTAAGCGGATGAGTCACATAAGGATTTTTGACATAAGTAAATACTTTGGATTATTCCTATTTAAATAAAATAAAGTTAAAATATCACTTACTTTTTGTTGTTTAATTTGATTGCTTGAGCTTTCATGTAAAACGACATGATTTTCTTCTATATCCGAGTCGCTGGAGGCATCTACATTAGTATTATCATTTAATACATTTTCCAACTCTTCCTCTGTGCTAATGGTTTGAAGAACCTCGCAAGGAATATCTGAATCCAATAGGCCATTTCGTACAGGAACCCCAAACATCGCTTCATATGGACTTCTATTTATACCTCTATGGAAAGATCTATTTTTTTTCAACTGAACGAATCAAAGCCCGTCAGCCCAATTTGTACTTTTATTATATGCCATCCAAGAAACCAAAATATCCCTAACATCCTGATTTGCCCTTTCTACACTTCCCTGGCTTTGAGAACGCCTTGGTTTGCCATGAACTATTTTAGCCTGGAACATATCAGCAAGTTTATTTATGACAGCTGCTGTAAATTCTCTTCCATTGTCACTCTGGAGAATGTTGG
Organism: Polydrusus pterygomalis; assembly: GCA_963969555.1. Lineage (NCBI taxonomy): Eukaryota > Metazoa > Arthropoda > Insecta > Coleoptera > Curculionidae > Polydrusus > Polydrusus pterygomalis. Next base: position 87,732,491 of record OZ018379.1, read on the forward strand.
GAGCGCCTATTATACAGAAAATATCTAACTGATTATAAGCTACCTCTGCAGCTCTTTTGGATTTCAAAGGCTTCAAAAAAACAAATTTTGTTAAGTGGTCCTGATAATTTAAAATAAATTTATAATCTTTGTTCGGTTCTGTTTGCATGTCAATCAGATCCACCTGCCCTCTTGAGTTCATGTTGTTGCTTAAAATTGGCCTTACCACTAGTCCCTTCCCTTTATTATTTTTTTTTAGCTGACATTGTCCACATAACCGTAAATAAATATCCATCACATCACGCGTGATATTGCAGTACTTTTTTTTAAGTTCTTTGTCCATGCACCGTGTTCTTTTGTGTCCAATATCTATGTGAGCTTTGTGAATAATTTCATACAGCTCATCTATATGGCAAAAATATTTTATTTCATCGTCATTTGTAGATCGCTTTTTTATAAGTTTTTCTACATCACCAATGGATAAAATGTCATACCTCTTAATGCGTCGATAATCCAATGATGTGAGCGGCTTGCTCTCTCTTCTTTTACATAGCGAAGCTTTTACATCGGCTATTAATTTCTTATATTTACATTGAGTAAACAGAAATGTATTATTTGATTTACTTTTCTGGATATAAGTATCCAACTTCAACCTAAATTCATGTTCACTAACAGCAGACATTCTTAACGAGACAGACAATACGTGTAAACTCACTCAATGCAAGGCTTAGACTGACACCACAATAAATAATACACTGGTCCGCCCACATTACGCTCGCGCCAAATTATATCTGTTTATGCTTGTCGAGTAACGAACCGTAATGACCGTTATTTTAAGTATTGGTCGTTTTGTAATTGCACAATTCCAGGTTTGGCTGTTTGAAGAAGACCAAAGCCCGAAATTGAATATAACTTCGGACTTTAGTCGCTATAAAATAGCCAATCCTAAGATTGAGCAAAAATATCGACCATTGGCCGTTTTCGAGCTTTGCTTCCAACATATACATAAACTCAAAATATTTTTAATTTAGTGCATTATTCTTTCAAATAATAACCCCAATAACCGATTTTTACTATAAATGGTGTTGTCCCCATATTTTTTTATCACTACCGTGAATGCAAATTAAAGTGTCAATAAAAACTGTAAGGTGGCGCGAATGGTGTTTATGCTTGCTTAAACTGTTCAACCGTTCAGTCTAAGTTCGACAGTCAAGGTGACGGGACGTGATTGGTAGCATCTGGAAAATTTTAGTTAAAAAAGTTCTTTTAGTGGTGTGAGGTAAGTTCAATTTTCTCATTACCGTTGTACTATTTTAAAATGATAATTAAAGAAAAAAATAATAACTAATTATGTTAATCTTTTGCTTTATTATTAACGTTATAAATTCTACAAACCCGCCAAATTTAAATTGTTAGTAAATTATTTACCGCCATTAAACCTATAAAATTCTCACTTCCGTGGTCTCACGACCGTTACCTACTATACATTATTCACAGCTGTGAGGTACTTACCACAGAAGTGATAATTTAGCTTAGGAATGTCAAATTACAGTATACACAGTAAATTAGCCACAATACAGTAAATTATTTTTTCAAGGGCAAAATGGAAAGTCCAGAATTGAGAAAAAAAACAGAAAGTAAATAAACTTAAAAACCAAATATTGAAACTTAAGAACCAGCTACGAAAAGAACAAATAAAGAAAGAAAAATATAAAAAGAGATTACAGCGTATAAGAAATAAAGCTAAGATCAACAGTCCTATCACTCGAATTACAAATGTTCTGAGATCCCCTAATATGGCTGTAAATGTTAAAAGAAAACTACTTTTTGGAGAAGTGCTAGCGGATCAAATTAAAGAAAATATTCGCAATCAGAAAACATCTAAGGGAAAGAGAAGCTAGTAGGTGCTATTTCGGGCCATTTAATAAAAAAATATAAATTTCAGAAACAAGTAGAGTCACTGTCTTCTTATAGGCTTTTTAGAAAACAACCTAGAACTCGTCCAAAATCACTTTCCACAGAGATTAGAAAAAAGATACACAAATTGTACGTGTCGGATGAGTCCAGTATTTTAAATAATCATATAAGTAGCTGTACTTCAGGATCCAGAAATTAAACGTGGTTAACATGTTTTTAAAATTCCCAGGGTAGAAAATTTATGTTAAATTATTATAGTTGATAACTATTATTAATTAAAACGGTTTCTATTTAAAATATAATCACAAGTTTTCCTTTCCTATATAATATATTTTGTAAGCATAAATAATAAAATAGGTTTATTCTAGATTTGGTTGTTTTTCATCTGGTAAATTAAGGTTTTTCTTACGTCTTACAACTTGTTTTCAGATTTAGTTAACGTAATACTAAAAAACGAAAGTGATTTTTAGGTAGTGTCCCTAGAATCCTCTTTACCGTTTAAAACCTCTCACCTCCGTGAAGTCGCTTCTTAAAAATTGCTGTTTTTTTTCTTAAATTGTAGCCTAGATTTATGACCACTAGGTTTTTATTAATAAGTAAATAAAACTGAAGGAGAAAATACTTATATAAAATAAAATTTTCAAATTTGAATTTTCTAAAATTGTTGATAGGAAATAGGTACGCTTTTGGAAGAAACACCCATACATCGTTTTAAAAATAGTTCTATTACCATAACTGTTCTGAATTTATTTATTTTATTTTAAGTACCTATATGCTACAATTTTCATTTTTTTGTTATTGAACTATTTACTTTTCATTATTATTTTTGTTCTATTTATCTCTCAAATTATTTTAATTTTTATAAATTTGTTCATCATTTCTACAAACAGACCGCCATTTTTAGTAAGCATATTATATTGCACCACTTTATATTTCCAAATTTCGTAAACCTCTAAAATGTTATACCCTATTTCCAACGCTTTTAAAACTTTATCAACAACCCACGTACCTGTCAGAGCTCTTTGTTCCACATTATGATCGCATACCCCATAATTCATACTTTCCCCACATTTTTTACACAGTATAAACATTAATTTATTATTCATCTTGACAGGCAATACAGGATGATATAAGTCAGTCGGGGGCAAAATGTTACACTTTATTAGACCCTCTGTTTCTTTTAAATTTATGTTTGCACATTTTACCCCTACAATTACCTCAGGATGACCTATAGGAAATTTCCCGTACTTGCATATATACGGGTATAGAGAGCATACATCTACGTACTTTATCTTTTCACCTTCGCGAGTTTCGTAGTAAGTTTTTATGTTCCATGTTCTTCCCCCGTAAAAGGCTTTTCTAGGAATAAAGGGGGCATCTACTTTGTAGTTTTCTATAAACTCGCGTAATTTCAGATTCCCCTGAATTTCTCGTTTAAAATCGCATTCCCACATTTCAATGATCGTATAGCCTAAAAATCTAAGTCTTTCTGTTTTTGCTAAAGTACTTTCGAATCTATAATTAGGTGTTTTTGTCGGGTTTTTGTTTAGGCTGCTATTTCTATCATATTTAAAACAAAGTGTACAACCGTGCCAGTAACACCCGTGAAATTAAAAGATTTGGTTGGTTTCTTGAGAATAACCATCCACTTTAATGCCATTTACAATCACTTCACGACCATTTCCGGCATGTTTTATATTACAAGATTTTTCCAGCCACATAAGCCACTGAAGTGCTATTATGGACTGGTTATCTTTAAGACGATACCCATTTTTAGGTATTATACCAATACTACAAGGTTTTAGAAAATTTCGTCTAAAAACCTTGTTACATGTTGAAGCAATGGTTACACCTTCGGAAAATGGACATACATCCCCAGTTTCTATCATCTGTTGCTGAAATAATTTACAACTTTCAAATAGTATAGCTGTATCACTCACACAATAATCTATTAATTCTTGCTTAAAATTAAAAACGATATTTTTTGATATTTGATCATTATACCAATTAATAAATTGTAATCGATCTTCAACCTTCATACTGTCTGGACTATAAAAATCAATTGCCGGTAAAATTCCTACATAATTTTGATTCTCCTTTTTGTTAAAGAGATGTGGAAAGAAGCCTTTTTTAAATTTATCTTCGAGACCAAAACATTTTTGAAACTGTGATAAAGGCATTGGTAAATAATTTAATGAGTCAAGAAATTTAATATTTAATATCTGCATTAAAATAATTTTAGTTCCTCGCAGGATCAGATGTGGAACTACATCGGTCTGAATTAATATCTTATTTAATATGAATTGATTTATCGAAACCACCACCATTGTGACTTATTACAATCACCTTATACAGCTATACTCTAAGTGTGTTCCGCGGAACCCGTGTGTTCCGCGGAACCCTAGGGTTCCGCGATACCTCTGTAGGGGTTCCTCAAGAATTTAGAAAAAAAATCAAAACACCTCTCTCTGGTCGAACGTTTAGGTATATTTATTTATTTATTTGTATTTGTATAAACATGTGTTACAATAGCTGGTACAATATCTCATAAGTTTGGTATCAACATGTATACTACTTGTATACTTGTGAGCGCGCAGTCTCTTTGATAAAAGCCGCCTCTGAATTGTTTACAACGCAATTTTTATATTTCTCTTTTTATTTTTGCTTTTTGTTTATCAAAGGCGCCGACTCGAGTATTTTCGAGAATATTCGAGATCGAGTCTAGGACTAAGTATAAAAGCGGCGATCGCGCGTCGCGCCTCGTCAGTCAGTTGACGATTAGCGTTCGGAGCGATAAGTTCCTACCTACCTACTTACAAGCTCGCTAGCGAGAAACTAGTGTTCATTGTTCTACTGCCTGCTGTATTTTGTTGTCTCAGTTTTATACATTTCTTCATTATACTAAACTTAGTCTCTTATACGCAGTAACGATTGTGCATTATTTAGACCCCACCATCCTGACGTGTAACATTATAAATAAAGAAGAATGGAACGTTGGCTTAAAGTGTAGTGTAAGAATAGCTGTACACTCTGTATATTAGTATAACCAGTATAATTATAGACGTAGGCTAATTAAAGTAGTTTATTTAAATATTAGAATAAGTTTGTAAAATAAACAATTATAAAATAGGGTCATGTATTTCGTCAGTAAAAAATAGATAGACATACGTTGAACTCGAATGAAGTCGTTTGATTTTTCTAAGCCAAAAAAGAGGGTGGTAAACCACCTATAACAGAGCTTTATCACATGGCGATCCTGATAACGAACCGAGTTGATTGATCAAAATGGGCAAAAACCAGAGCAAAGAAGAAATCATTATAGCTCAAGCAGGGAATAGCGGTGGCCAAACTAATAGCCTCAGTACCAAGGGTTTTGGCTCTATACAAGATGTCCTGAGCATATGTATTATTGCAGGGTTGGCAATTTTCTTTGGCTGGTGCATATATAAAAGAATTGCAACAACAATCAAACAGAGGATACGAGCAGAAATTCGGCAAGAAATCGGGAGAAGCCGAGAAAAAGTCTAAAGTAAGAAGAGGAACATTTTAGTTTTTTTTTTAGGTTACAATTTAACTAAGTATGGGTTTTTGAAGCAAAGGAGCATGGTTAAATTAATGGATAAAAAAGGGAATGTCCGTGCCCACTGAATTGGTATATTTACTGGATGAAGTCAAAGTATTTAAGAGGAATTTAATAAAAGATAATGCAGAAAAGAGACAGAAGGAGAAATATAATCTACGTAAGCTAAATAAATTTAAAAATTATACATTAGAATTAGGGAACTTTAGGGAAACTTTTAATTCAAAAACAAACGAACCTAAGTTAATAAATATAGTTAGGGATTATATACAGCGGATAGAACAGTACCTAACAGCGAGTCAAGATATTTTAAAGTCTAGGTTAGGGGATATCACGATAGCAGGGAAAGAAAGCGAAATTTTGGTTTCCTCTGACTCAGATTCGGAAAATTTTGACGAAGCGGCAGCAAAGATGACTCAAAAATTCGATCCTAAAACTGCATCAAGCCTTTTACCAGTTATGAATGGTTCTGAAACTGTAACTTTACAATTAATTAATGGAATTGAATGGTATGATGCACTTTTGGACGACGCGGGTAAATTATTGTTAACCACATATGTACTAAAAACGCGTTTATCGGGAAATGCAAATATCAGATTAAAATCATCCTATGCTTCAAATCAACTTTTAGTTACGGATCTTAGGCGACATTTTATCAAAAAAAAAATCCGCGACTGCTTTATCTTCTCAGCTAAATAACATAAAACAAGGGTCAAGGTCTGTAGAAGAGTTTGGAAAAGCTATTGAAGAATTAATGGTCGACCTATCCATATCTCAGTCTGGGGGAGACTCGGGAGTGATGGATATCTTGAGGCCGGTCAATGAGAAAATCGCTATAAGTTCTTTTGCTAATGGCCTTTAAAATTTCAGCTTGCGAACCATAGTAAAAGCGCGAAATTACGATACTCTTAGCGAGGCAATTGGTGGCGCGAAAGATGAAGATCTAAGTGAAACAAATTCAAAACCTTTATTTCACATGCGAGGCTCACGACGATATCACCATTATAATAATAGGGGTGGACAAAATACCAACTTCCGGAGTAATAGGGGTGTAAATAATTTTGGAGCAACCAGTAATAATTTTAGGGGATTTTTCTCGCGTGGTCAGCAAGGAAATAATAATACTATTAGAGGGAGAGGTTTTCGCTCTAATACTAGTTATTCACCACGGGGACAGTATAATACTAGGGGGCGTTTTCTTGGTAATAATTCAAATCAAAGAGGATATTATATGAATTCTGAAGAATATGATGATCCTAATGTAAATAGTAGCGAAACATTTTTTCGAGGCCCCTCTAAATAAAAAGATAGGCTTTCCTGCCCCATTTATATTTAATACTAACGGACTTAATTTTATTTACGTGAAGTATAAAAATAAAAATTTAAAAATTTTACTTGATACCGGGGCTTCAATAAGTGTCATTTTTAAGGGCGGCTTAGACAAAACAGAAAAAATTAATTATTTAAAGAGAACAAAAATTAACGGGGTCTCTGGGACAATAATTTCGCAAGGCTCGACAAATTTATGTTTAGATATAAATGGTGCAAAAGTGTGTCACGAGTTTTTGCTGATCGACAGTTTTGAGGACAATGTGCATGGTTTAATTGGAACAGACTTTTTTATGCGATACTTTGCTAAGTTAGACTACGAAAACTTTTGTTTATCATTCAGTGTAAACAATAAACAAATATTAACGCCTATTCACTCGAATCATAATAATTACACTTGTATACCGGCTAGACATGAAGTAATAAAATACTTTTATACCAACACAAATGAAGAATGCGTTGTAATACCAGACGAAATTTGTGAGGGTGTATTTGTTGCGGCAATTTTGGTAAAAGCAATTTCTAATCGTATTCCAGTACGAATTCTTAATACACGCAATCAAGATGTGAACATAAAAAATTTTGCTCCAAAAATTGTGCCATTATACTATTATGATATATGTCAGTATAACTCAGTCGACAAAACTGTAAACAGAATAGATAAATTGTTAAGCACCGTAAAATTAGATCATCTTGAAAAATCACAAAAGTTCTCTTTACAAAAAATTTGCTCTAAATATTCGGATGTTTTTCACTTAAAAGGGGAATCTTTAACTACGACAAAAATTTACAAACAAAAAATTCACCTACAACCTAACACAAGCCCTGTTTATGTTAAACCTTATCGTCTACCTTATTCTCAAAAAATTGAACTTAACAAACAAATTGGTAAAATGCTACAGGAAAAGACAATTGAAGAAGCCTCTTCTCCATGGTCGGCACCAATTTTGCTAGTACCTAATCTAATCGGGACTAACTTATTCGTCTTGTTTTGTTTACTTGGATGACTTAATTATTTTTGGTAATAACCTAGAAACTCATAACAGTAACTTAATAAAAGTTTTACAAAGATTACGAGACGTGAATCTAAAGTTAAATCCCGAAAAGTGTGACTTCTTGAAAAAAGAACTTTTATATCTCGGACACGTGATTTCAGCAGACGGGGTTTGCCCCGATCCTCAAAAAGTTCAGGCTATACAAAACTATCCTATACCAAAAGACGAAAAGGAAGTCAAGAGGTTTGTGGCATCAGCAAATTTTTATAGAAAAAGCATTAAACATTTTGCACAAAAAGTTGCTCCGTTAAATTATTTAACGCGTAAAGGTGTGCAGTTTCACTGGACATCAGAATGTCAAAAAGCATTTGAAACTCTAAAGCAAGCACTGGTGAGCCCGCCAGTATTACAATTTCCAAATTTTTCCGAGACTAATACTTTTATAGTGACATCAGACGCGTCCAATAAAGCATTAGGAGCTACCCTCTCGAACGGAGATGGTGCACCAGTGTCATATATTTCTAGACAGTTAAATAAGGCGGAGATAAACTATCCGGTTATTGAAAAAGAACTTTTGGGAATTATTTTTGCAGTAAAAAGTTTTAGACATTACCTATTTGGGAGAAAATTTATCATTTACACGGATCATAGGCCTCTTGTATACCTTTTCGGAATGAATAATCCTTCTAGCAGGCTTACCAAATTTCGATTATTGTTAGAAGAGTACGATTTTGACGTGCGATATATAAAAGGTAGTAAAAATGTAGTAGCCGATGCACTATCTAGAATTGAAACCACATCGGAAAAACTTAAACAAATGTCAAACAGCGTGTGCAACACAATGTTTGTTATGACAAGGCAGCAAGCGAAGAAAGAATTAAATAGGCCGAGTTTTGATAGTTCCTTACACGAAAGGCTTGATCACCCAGGAGTGGTGGAACTTTTAAAACCGCAGAAAAATTCTTATGAAGCTTATTGCATTTCAGAATTCGAATTTAATAAATTAACAAAAAATAAAAAATATGATTATTGTACAAGCCACATAATTTTTTCAAAAAAAGAGAAAGTTTTAAAAATTAAGAATTCTCGATCGACGTTCGCATGCAATGCATCGTTGAGAGACCTTAAGGATATTTGTATAAAATATAAGGTACCAGAAATATATATTTTAAAGAATAATAATAATGCGCAATTAATAAATATTATAGGTAGGGATCCCTCAGAATTAAAAATGGCTAATATAAAAATTTCAATTATAAAAGATGTACAAAAAATATCTGATAGAGATATGCAACAAATAATATTAAATGATTTTCATATTCTTCCGAGCGGCGGTCATACTGGCATTACCAGAATGTATAATAACATAAAGAAGTACTATTTTTGGCCAAGTTTACACGCAGATGTTAACGATTTTGTAAAGCATTGTGATCATTGTCAAAGGTTTAAACATTCTAGGCCTAATATTGAGCCGATGTCAATTACCACAACTGCTTCATCCGCTTTTCAAAAATTATTTTTAGACCTGGTAGGACCTTTGCCGGAAGACATATACGGGAATAAATATATATTAACATTACAGTGTGAATTATCAAAGTTTGTGGAAGGTTACCCTATCAAAAATAAAGAAGCACAAACAGTTGCGAAATCTTTTGTGGACAACTTTATTTTAAGATATGGAATACCTGAAACAATTGTGTCAGATCAAGGTACAGAATTTATAGCTACAACTCTGAAGGAAGCATGCAAAATTTTACAAATTAAACAACTTTCATCAACAGCTTATCATCACCAAACACTAGGGTCGTTGGAAAATACACATAAAAATCTGGGCGCTTATTTACGAATACAAACAGCAGAACACCCGGACAGTTGGAGTTCTTGGGTTCAGTTCTGGTGTTTTGCATTTAACAATACTGTTCACACTAACACAAAATACACTCCATACGAACTTGTGTTTGGTAAGCAATGCAAACTCCCTTCAAATATCGACACAGGTATTGACCCATTGTACAATTTCGATAACTACCCACTAGAACTAAAATATAGATTACAGAAAGCTTGGGATGATGCCAAAAATAACCTCATTACATCAAAAATACAACGTAAAAAGTGTCACGATTCAAAAGTCAACGCACAAAGTTATAAAAAAGGCGACCAAGTTTTAATAAAAAACGAAACCGGAAATAAACTCGAACAAATTTTTACCGGTCCATATGTGGTCGTAGAAGATAAGTCACCAAATATTGTAATTTTAATAGAAAACAAAACCAAGGAAATTCATAAAAATAGGGTTAAATTGTATAGTGATAGGAACCTGAGTTTGTAATTAGAGAGATATGTTAAACATTTTTTTTTCTCTTTTTTTTTCTCTTCCGTAGGAGGTGTAGTGTAAGAATAGCTGTACACTCTGTATATTAGTATAACCAGTATAATTATAGACGTAGGCTAATTAAAGTAGTTTATTTAAATATTAGAATAAGTTTGTAAAACAAACAATTATAAAATAGGGTCATGTATTTCGTCAGTAAAAAATAGATAGACATACGTTGAACTCGAATGAAGTCGTTTGATTTTTCTAAGCCAAAAAAGAGGGTGGTAAACCACCTATAACAGAGCTTTATCACAAAAGGTGTTAAACGTGTTGCAACAACATCTTCTAATGACGCTGAATGTTCAAAAGCAGTACGCGCGGAGAATATAGCAATCACCGATCCAGACGATGATGCCACGACGTCAAGCTCGACGGTTTCAAAGACGAAAAAAAGGAAGTATAATAAATCATATATCAGTTTCGGATTTGTTGATTCCAACGGCTCACCTCTCTGCATGCTATGTAGTAAACTGCTTCCTAATAGTTCCATGGCACCTGCCAAATTGCGCCGACATTTACAAACTGTACACCCCGAGTCTAAAGACAAGAATAAAGCATTTTTTGTTCGTAAAAAATATCAGTTATTGGAAAGTCAAAAAAATATGATGCATGTAATAAAAACTATCAACGAAAAGGCCACGGAGGCATCATATTTAGTTAGCTATCGCATTGCACAAGCAGGTGAAGCGCACACTATCGCTGAGAATTTAATAAAGCCATGTGTATTAGACATAACAAAATGTATGCTCGATGAAAAATCTGCAAAGCATCTTTCTACTGTGCCGCTATCAAACGATACTGTTTCACGGCGAATCCATGATCTGGCAAGCTACGTCAAACATGAACTAGTTACACGTCTACAAAAAACACGATTCGCCTTGCAAATGGACGAGTCAACTGATGTCGCTGGTTTCGCTATCTTGCTGGTTATCGTGAGATATCCATATGAAAGTTCTTTTGAAGAAGACATGCTTATGTGTTCACCGCTGCTCACAAACACTACCGGGGAAGAAATTTTTAATAAAATAAATATATTTTTTGAAGAAAATAATCTCAGTTGGAACAATTGCATTGACATTTGTACAGATGGGGCCAAGGCGATGACAGGTAAAACAGCAGGAGCAGTGTCACGAATAAAAAATAAAGCGCCTAATTGTAGTTCCAGCCATTGTATTCTGCATAGACAAGCACTTGCGATGAAGCAAATGCCGTCAAATCTAAAATTAGTTATGGATGAAGCGGTAAAAATAATTAATTTTATCAAATCACGACCACTACAATCCCGATTGTTCTCATTATTGTGTGAAGATTATGGCAGCAAACATAAAATACTGCTGCTCCATACAGAAGTGCGATGGCTGTCTAGGGTGTAAAATACTAGGTATTTTATATATATTAATAAGACACTATTATGTAGTTTATGAAATAGGTTTAATAACGACGGGAATACATTGGTTTAAGCCCGATTGAATACAGCGTGTTGTAACGTCGTATACCGTGTTTTCGTACTGCCGTGTTGTCATGTCTAACTTAAGCAAATCCTTAAGTACAATACATTACACGCCCTATCTTTATAAAAAAATAAAAGTAAGAACATATTCTAATTACTGATATAAAGAACAAACGATTAAGAACGATAAAGAAAATAATGATTGATTAACTCTTATTGCACCCAAAAAAAAAAGATTTTTTTTTCTTTATTATTACTATTATTTAACTGTAATTTAATCTGTTCGGTGGTCGCACTAATCTTCCACTCCTGGTGGTTTGACAGTCTATACTTCTCACTGGATTAGGACTTCGTGGTGGATCACATTCTCCAGGTATATTCTTCGTCTTTTCGATTTTAATATGCACATTATCTGGCGTCTTTAATGAGGGATCAGTAGACAAAGATTCTTCCACAGGCGATCTTGAAGCACGCAATGGTTTTAGATAATGTTTATTGCGTCTGAAAGTTCTACCATTAACATCTACAGTGTAGTCTCTTGGCCCATTTATTTTGGTGACTACACCGGGATTCCATTTTCTAGTTCCCACTTGCAGCAGGATTTCTTCACCCACTCCAAATTCTGGTGACGCTTGTGAGGTTTTGTCGTAATAAAATTTTTGAAGGTTTTGATTTTGCTTAAGTTGTTTTTTTATATGTTCCGTTAGATATTTAGGGTTCAAAAAGTCACTTTTTATTGGTAAGTTGGTTCTGATTCTTCTGCCCATTAACATGTAACATGGGGCTGGTAAGTTCGCCTTTGGTGTGATGTTATAGTCCAACAAAGCCAAAAAGGGGTCTTTATTATCCATATGGGTCTTTACAAACAAATTTTTTATAGTTTGTATATGTCTTTCAATCATACCATTACTCTTGGGGTATATTGGGCTTGAAGTGGTTATTAAAATATCGTAGCTTTTTGCAAAATTTTTGTATTCAAAGGAACCAAACGGTGGTCCATTATCTGACACTATTTCGAATGGAAGTCCATGAGTGGAGAACACATTTTTTAAGCATGAAATTAGACTCGACGCGGTTTTGCTGGTCAATTTGTTGACTATAGTAAATTTAGAGAAATAGTCCACTATCACCAAAAAGTCCTGTGATTGCACATGTAGGAAGTCAATACCAAGTTTTTGCCATGGCAACTCCGGCACTTTGTGAGACATTAACGGTTCGCGGATATTACTTTTAGAGTTCATTTGGCACGTTAGACAATTAAGAACTATTTTCTCAACATCACGCATAAGACCAGGATAAAAAATCGATTCTCCCGCTCGTTTTTTGCATGAAACTACACCTTGATGTGATTGGTGTATAATATTCAAAAATTCGTTTCTTAGTTTTTCTGGAATTATAAGTCTATTGTTGAAAAACAATACATTTTTGTGCAAATAAATATCATTTTTGTACTGCCAATAGATTTTAACAGAACCCGGTACCGAGGCTTTGTGTTTAGGCCATCCATTGAGTACATAGTATTTGACTTTTTGAAGAACAGGATCAAGATCAATTTCTTTTTGTAGTTTTTCATCATTTGATTTGCTCGTGGTCACCATGCAATATACTTTTAGATCATTTTCCAAGTACTCTGTATTCAAGGTTAGATTAAGTGGATCCCTGCTCAATGTATCCGGTATTTGTAATTTTTTCCCAGGTACGTATGTTAAAGTAAATTGAAATCTCAGAAGTCTCATTGCTAAACGTTGAATTCTAGGAGACATTATATCCAATGGTTTTTTCAGTAGTCCCAGAAGCGGGCGGTGGTCTGTTTCTGCTTCAAAACTGTTGCCATATAAATAAAACGAAAAACGTTCGCAGCCGAATACTAAACCCAATAGTTCTTTTTCTATATGATTGTAGCGGCATTGTGTATCTGTAAGCGATACAGAGGCAAATTCGATGGGACAGCCATCTTGAGAAATTGTGGCCCCAAGGCCGTAAGGGCTGGCATCCACTGATAACACGGTCTTCTTTTTCGGATCAAAATAGCGTAAAGTAGTTGCTGACGAAATGAGTCGTTTTATCTTATCAAAACACTCTTGATGTGTAGGGGTCCACAGCCATTCATTTTTGTCACTTAAAAGTTGCCTTAAGCTTGCTGTTTCATTTGACAAATTAGGTACAAATTTCGCCAGATATACCACCATGCCCAAAAATCTTTGCAGTTCTTTCTTGCATTTCGGTGAATTCATATCCGTCACCGCTTTAGTTTTTTCAGGGTCAGGCGAAATACCGAAATCACTTATGTAATGTCCTAAAAATTTAATTTCTGAGACACAAAATTTTGACTTTTGTAAATTTAGCGTGAGGCCACTTTTTTGTATTTTCTCCAAAACTGCACGTAAATTATTGTTGTGGGACTCGATAGTATCCCCAAAAACCAGTATGTCATCAAAATATGTAATTTGTCCAGGTACGTTTTCCAATAGTTCGCTCATGAATTTCTGAAACATTTCTGGTGCACTACAAATACCATAGGGCAGTCGCAAATACCGAAATCGCCCAAAAGGTGTAGTAAAAGTGCATAAAAGTGAACTTTCATGATCTAAGGGCAGTTGCAAGAAAGCGGAGGATGCATCCAGCTTTGAAAAATATTTCGCACCAATTAACCCCGAAAACAAAGAGTCCTGAGTCGGAATAGGGTGCCTAGGACGTCTTATTGCCCTATTCAAAAATAAAGGGTCCATACATATGCGAATATCAGCGCCCTGATTTTTTGGTACCACTACTATTGGATTTTGCCAGTCCGTTGGTTCACTTACGGGCACGATTAAATTGTCTCGCACCATATCATTAATTTTTTCTTGAACTTTATCGCGAATTGCTAAAGGGATTTTTCGAGTTCCGTTGATAAACGGTACCGCGTCGTCTCTCAATACAATTTTAAATAGTTTATTAACTTTGCCAATGCCGGAAAATACTTTTTTATAGTCACTCAAAATCGTGTTTATTTCAGAGTTCACGACATTAACACAAAGGTTTACATTTTCACGTATAATGTTTAATTTCTGAGCAGCCCGAAGCCCTAAGATTGACCTTGAAATATCAGAGTTTAAGATATAGAAAAGTAGGGGGACTGACATACTTTTATATTGGCACTGCAAAATTATTTGCCCCAAAATTTCAATTTTGTGGCCTGAATAGCTAGACAGCGTACTAGATGCTGACTGAAGCTCACTAGAATCAGACTTTATTTTTAAGAAATCACTATAGTTCAATATGTTTACCTGGCTACCTGTGTCTATTTTTAGATTAATGTCGCATAAGTTAATTTTTATTTTTTCAAACCAATCTACAGAGTCGATATGCGATTCATGTGAATGTTGCACAGTCCACACCACCGGTAAATTTAAATTTTTAGTACAATTATCTCTACTATCATAGTCACTGGCATCAGAGTCACTATTGCTTTCAGTATCCTGCTCATCATAATTGACCTCGTTGACAAAGTTATGTTTTTTAGGGCAAAATCTACGGTAGTGCCCCCGGTTTTGACATAAAGAACAAACTCTATAAAGGGCTGGACACTTACCCTTTTCGTGTTGCATTCCACACTTACCACATACCATACTTCTATTTTTTTCAGTAGGTTGAAAAGAATCTTGATTCTCTGCGGCACCCCAGTTTACCTTTGGCCGGCCTTTGCCTCGATTTGATTGAAATACATTTTGCTGCCTACTGCTGTGACCAAAACCACCCCGTTTTACAGCATTCACTTCCTTCGAAATTTCTTTTTGAGTTAAAGCCCCGCTTTCCATGGATCTACATATTTCTAGTGCATTTTTGAGGGTTAAATTTTGCGTCTGGAGCAATTTTTCTTGAATTCTAAGGTCACGTACTCCTAAGACAATTCTTACTAATATTAGCATATCTCTCATATCCTTGAATTCGCACGAGGCTGCTAGCTGTTTCAATGCCGTCACAAATTGATCTATGCTTTCTGTTGGCAATTGGTCTCTTTTAAAAAACTTGAAGTGTTCATATACTAAATTTTTCAAGGGGGCACAATATTCATCAAATTTACTCATAACTTGTAAGTATTTTTTCTCGTCCCCTTCAGATTCATACTCAAACGTATTAAATATCTGAATTCCTTCATCGCCCAGCAAATTTAAAAGGACTGCAATCTTCATTCTATCGTCTTTACTGCTTTTCCCAGTAGCTGTAAGATATAGCTCGAATTTTTGTTTCCAAAACTTCCAGTTGTTAGCCACATTATTACCTTCAAAGCTAAATGGTTCCGGAGTTCTAGCTTGGTCTGACATTGTGTAAGGTAATTTATTTGTCTTTATAAGCACTTATAGCTTTACCCAAACAAAAAAAATCACTTCACTTTCCGCTTAGCTTAAATCAGCTCTTTACAGCTTTTCTCTTCCGCGTTAGGTACACTCACGACAAGCCGACAACAGCGTAAAACCCGCTCGCCGCCTGAAAATTCGTATCGGGCAGAAAAAAGTTCCTGCTGACTACTACACCGGCACAAAAAACAGTACTGAACTTTTATGGAAGTCACGAGAGGATTCGCCGATAACCAATTTCATCGCTTTACCGCTGCCACCATGTAAAATACTAGGTATTTTATATATATTAATAAGACACTATTATGTAGTTTATGAAATAGGTTTAATAACGACGGGAATACATTGGTTTAAGCCCGATTGAATACAGCGTGTTGTAACGTCGTATACCGTGTTTTCGTACTGCCGTGTTGTCATGTCTAACTTAAGCAAATCCTTAAGTACAATACATTACATAGGGGTAAAACTTTAACAAGGCTATTTGAACTTAGAGCCGAGTTACAAATGTTTCTTTCAGCAGATACTTCTTTTAATTTGAAGGACCGTTTGTATGATAAAACTTGGTTGTTCCGATTGTCTTTTATGGCGGATATCTTTCAAAAACTGAACGAATTGAATTTATCATTGCAAGGTAAACAGACAACAGTGTTTCAGGCCTATAACAAAATAACTGCCTTCAAAAGAAAATTAGATTTTTAGATTATTTGCGGTGGTAAGAAAGAAATAGAAAGCTTTACGTCACTCAGTGAGTTTGTTAGCGATAACGACTCAGAAATGTTTCAAGATGATGTGTTTGAAAAATTGGTCCAATATCTCAGTTCGATGCGCGCATCTTTTGAAAAGTATTTTCCCGAAGAACAGAATACAAAAATGAAACTGAATTCATGGATTCATAATCCTTTTTTACCCAACTTGGAAAAGCCTGAAAGTATGTCAAACGAGATATATGAATCTCTTTTAGAAATGTCATCAGACACAAGTATGGAGTCACTGTTCAAAACGACGCTTCTCAACGATGAATATCCAATGCTTGGCAAAATGGTTCTGAATATTCTTCTCCCTTTCCCAACAACATATTTGTGCGAAACAGGATTCTCAACCTATGCAGCCACGAAAACAAAATATCGCAATAGACTGGACGCCGAACCTGATATGAGACCTCAACTGTCTTCTATCAAACCTGATATCAACCAATTGATGAAAAATAAAAAACAGTTTCATACCTCCCATTAGTTAGATTTTTTCTTTTTTAATATCTTCTATTATTGTACTTGCCATGTGGTGAAGTAAGTAATAATTAGTAACTGTTACATTGTACTTATTATGCTTATTAATAAAGAATACACTTTTAAAAACTATTGTTTTATTGTAGGGTTCCATCAAGTATTTTGCTTCCCAAAAGGGTTCCGTCACCAAAAAAGTTTGAGAACCGCTGCCTTATTAAATAGGGTTCTTTGATTTAAAATATATTCAACAAAGCGCTCTAAAGGGTTTACTTGTAACACTTGAGTAGTTACACCACATTTATTACACAGCCAGACCCCTGTATCATGGCAGACATCGCAAACCTGTTTAGATACACAAAGAGTTACCTCATGCAAAAATGTACCATCATTAAGAGGCGTTTCTTGACTAGTTTCAAAATCAAAAAATATAAATAATGTATCTTTTAATTTGGGGGAACCTGTATCTATCTGCATGTAACAATATTCATTCTCAGAGTGATACTTTCTACAAATTTTGCAAAACACCTCCCCACAAACATGAATTCTATTAGATTTGACAATTTTTAAACAGCTGGAACATGCTCTAATTTCTTTACATATACTTGATTTACCAAAAGAATTACATTTTTTATGATACTCATAACATAAACTACTTTTAAAATATCTTAAACAATCTGCGCATTTTATTTTTAGTTCAACCTTACAAGGCGGAAATTGTTGACAACTTTGACATGACTCTTCACACCTATGTTTATTTTTAGTATTATATGGGACATGACATGTTTCACAGTAATAACTACAACAGAAGGCCGCAGTTAAAAAAGTAATGACCTTATAATGACTGTTATGGTATAACAAATTTATTTTCTTATCAACTGGAGGGCCTTTAAAAATCACTTCACGTCCTTTTGACCCATATCTGTAAGCGATGATTTGATACCCTGAAAGAAAACGTTGCAATTGTTCCAGTTCAGGGATTCCACATCCTTCTATAGGTATATTTACGTCTGCTAACTGAATTAACTCCTCTGCTTTTGCGAGTTGTATTTTATTTTTGTCTTTTTGAATATCTTTAAAATTAGGATCTTTATTTAAGGTAGACATAGCCACAACTAATGCTCGAGGTAAACATAAGTTATCAGTATTTTTAACTACTAATATACCCCTACATCTTTTGCTTGCAGTAACAAAACTAAGATCCCCAGCTCGTGCTCCTCGACCAACGGGTAAACTAACAGTAGTAACCTTAAGGCAAAAAGTGTCTGTATCGAGACCTGCTGAGTTAGATTGATAAATACCCTGTATGACGTCATAAATATCGCCAATGTTAATTTTATTTGCCTCTTTAAAATTAATCCACCCCTCTCCCCTAGTAAAAGCTTTTGAACAAAAAGAGAAACCCACATGGTCGGTGGGGTTCAAACTTTCTGTGACTCTCAATATTATCCCCTCTAAAGCCCCTTGCACCCAAGACACAGGTTCTACATTTTTAGGGATTGATTTAATTTTAAATTCTAAAATTCTACCCTGTAAATTGAACCTATGCACTGTCTTGACATAATCTTTTAAAATAATTACTCTTTCCATTTAGACGACTATTTTGAATTTTCTCTAATACAGGCCTCCTACTTTTAAATAATATTACCTCTTAGAGCATTTGTTGGATACATTACCTATTTTATGTTTACTATTCATTTATAGTATCTGTTATTTTTCATAAATAACCTTAATACCTGTGTTGTAAGGTAGATTAGAACCAAATTTGAAAAGATAGGTTGTCAGGTTGTTTTTTTACTCAGTTAAGGTAGTTGTCAAAAACTTTGATCTGTAACAATATTTTTTATGTATCCATCGCGTATCTAGTGTAGACATTATAGTTTAGTTGATAAAACACGCCGTTTTATTTTGAACCTAGTGCCTCGAATTTTAGCGGGTAGCTAACTTGTCGGGACACAACATTAATTGGCGACCGTGACAGGACTTTCCGTGTGTGTTTTTCGCTGGACTATATCGTTGTCGTTACGTTTTCTTCTACACGACAGTGAGATAAACTTTTACCGACTGTTTTTTGTAATTTCTCAGTTCGGTGGTTTGACCGGGTTTGTCTAACGCGATGAATAAAAGTAAGAAAAATCGGCGAGTGTTGCGTACTGCTTTCACGAAATGCGCGAATGCATTGGAAAGTTTGTTGTCGGCCGATTCCTTGCAACATAGTTTGATAGACATTGAATACGATTTGTTACTAAAAAAACATACGGAATTACGAGTTCTGGACGAGGAAATTTACGCTGGGTTATTGGAAACAGACGAGGAGGAGGACGTTTTAGCTTCTGAAATGGATAATTCTGACAGTTATGAAAAGAAGTTTACATCACTCCGGCTGAAATGGGAGAAGATTACACAACAGCAGCAGGACGATAATTCCTTAGTTCATGGTAGCAGGTACAGTGTCAATAGGCAAGTAAGCGAAGTAAGCAATAATTTGGAATCAGGTAGACGTTTTAAACTTCCTACGACAGAGTTTAAAAAATTTAATGGAGATATCCGTGACTGGTTAGGTTTTTGGGCACAATTTCGAAAAATAAATGATGATAGTAATATTGACGAATGTGACAAAATTTCATATTTAATTCAAGCTACTGTACCTGGCAGCAGAGCAAGACAATTAGTCGAGAGCTTTCCTCCAGTGTCCGAAAACTATCCTAAAATTATTGAAAGCTTAAAACAGCGATTTGGCAGGGAAGATTTGCAAATAGAAGTTTACATAAGAGAATTTTTAAAGCTTATTTTAAATAATGCAATTGCCAAGGCCAAAACTGATATCTCCACTTTGTATGACAAAATAGAGACACAATTAAGAGCACTCGAAACACTCGGAGTAACTAAAAGTAATTGTGTTGCTATGCTTTTCCCACTCATAGAATCTTGTTTACCCGAGCACTTGTTAAGAGCTTGGCAGCGATCATCAGAGTATTCGAGTAGTTCTGAAGTAAGAGAGGAAGGACAACCTAGTGGTGTCATGCCTTTAAAGAAGAGATTAGATAGTTTAATGAGTTTCTTAAAGGTAGAAGTAGAAAGCAAGCAAAGAATAAATTTGGCAGCTGAGAATTTTGGTCTTAGTTCCTTCCTCTCTGACAAAGGTGATAGGGAATCACGTAAAAGTAGGGTAAAACAATATGAGTCCAACAGTGTACCCACTGCAACTGGTTTAGTTAACTTTGATGATAACTTTACTGTAAAATGTTTATTTTTTGAAGCTACCCATTTTACTAAAAATTGTTTTAAAGCTCGGAATTACAGTTTAGATCAAAAAAGAAAGGTATTGACAGACTCTAAAGCTTGTTTCCGGTGTTTGAAGAAGGGGCACCAGTCCAGACTGTGTAAGGGGCGTCAAAAATATCCAGTTTGTTCAAGGTCTCATGTTACACTCATGTGTCCAGATCTTCCTTCCCATAAAGGTTCCGATAAAGGTGCTAGTACTTCTGACGAAAAGCAATTTAAGGGTGACAGAGGTAATGCACAAGATTCCAAGCCTGTCGAGCATGCGCTGTCTACGCACTCTAATGCTTCTGGCCATACGAGAGTGTTTCTTCAAACTTTGTTCGTTAATATCAGTAATGGGTCAAAATGTAAGAAAATAAAGGTGTTGATTGATTCTGGGTCTCATAGATCTTATATTTTGAAGTCAACAGCTCAAGAATTAGGTTTTGATGCTTTAGGAAGCGAAAGGCTGGTACATTCACTGTTTGGGGGACATTGTACTTCTGAAAAGAAACACAATTGCTACAAGATCAGATTGAGTCAAAATGATTATTCATGTATTTTAGAGGTTTTGGATCAGGTACAAATATGCAATGACATACCGTCTGTGACTCATGGTAGTTGGGTTGACGAGCTCCAGTCTTTAGGAATCCAATTAAGTGACTGCTTTGAACCTGGGCCAATTGAGTTATTGATCGGAGCAGATGTTGTTGGAAAATTGTACACTGAACGAATGCATGTATTAAGTTGTGGTTTAGTAGCCTTAGAAACTGTGTTAGACTGGACCATCATGGGTAAAATGCCATTAGAAGACCGAGACTGTAGTTTAGCAATGACAACCTTTTCCATGTTTGTGAAAGATTTACCTGATCTATGGAAACTTGACGTTTTAGGTATCACTGAGCCAACTGAAAGAAAAACGCGCGAAGAAAGGGCTGCTGCGGCTAAAGAAATGTTTGTTCAAACAATATCAACGGATCCGGATGGGCGCTACCAGGTCAATCTGCCATGGTTGGAAGGTCACCCTCCTTTACCAAGCTATCTTAATATAGCCAGAAAAAGACTGGATTTTACGATGAAAAAATTGGAGAAAGATGGTTTGCTGGAAGATTACGGTCACATTTTTGACGAGTGGAAAACAGAAGGTATTATTGAACCCGTACCTCCCGGTCAGGTAGACAAACCAGCTCTTTATCTACCTCATCGTCCAGTAATTAAAGAGGCCAGCACTACCAAAATACGGCCAGTTTTTGATGCAAGCTGCAGTGAAAAAGGTAAACCGTCTTTAAATAGCTGTCTCGAAGTTGGGCCAAATTTAATCGAGCGCATACCTTCGATTTTACTCAGATATAGGCTTTCTAAAATAGGTGTTGTGTCAGACATAAGAAAAGCTTTTCCACAAATTACTTTAGATGAGGCAGATCTCACATTACGAGGTCTTTCCCCGAAGCGATTATTTGAATTTAGATGGTGGGAGGGTCCTGCTTGGCTCTGTGAGAATACTTTAGATTGGCCTCAAGAACAGCTTTTATATGATGAGCATGAAATAAATCACGAACGCAAAAAGGGAGTGGTGACTGTTATGCTAGACAGTAACTCAGATTTTTGGCATTTCTACTACTTTCATCAGTACAACAAAACTTTACGAATGATAGCCTGGATTCTTCGCTTTATTGATAACACCAGATATAAAAGACATATCAAGGGACCGTTGAGTGCCACTGAAATTAATCAAGCAGAAGGGTTTGTTCTAAAAGTTGTACAGTCAGAAGGTTTTCCAGATGACATATCGTTTTCTTCTGTTGATGTGTTTAAGGACAAAGATGGTCTGTTTCGTGTACGTACGCTGATCTCTAATAGAAAGGACGTTGAAGACTTCTGTTATCCAATTGTGCTGCCTGGAAAACATGCCTTGGTAAAATCATTAATCATTCATACCCATGAACAGTCTCTGCACGTAGGAACCCAAGGTCTATTGTCAAAGCTTCGTGAAAAATATTGGATTACTGGTGGTCGACGCATCATCAGAGCGGCGATTTCTTCATGTGTTAGATGCAGAAGACAATCTGCCAAATCGTTTCGTGTGCCCGCTCCTCCGCTACCTATTGACCGAGTACGCGATGCAGTTCCGTTTGAAGTAACCGGTATGGACCTTGCCGGGCCGCTGTACTTAAAGGGTGGTGAAAAGGTCTGGGTATGTTTATTCACCTGCGCAGTGTACCGCGCCGTGCATTTAGAACTTGTTACTTCCTTGTCTACGGCGTGCTTCTTACAAGCGTTTCGACGGTTTGTAGCCCGCTACGGACGTCCTACGACCGTTTATAGTGACAACGGTACTAATTTCGTCGGAGCCGAGAATTTGCTAGCTAAAGTGGACTGGAACGATGTGCAAGACTATGCTTCAAGTCGGCGTATAACGTGGCGATTTAACCCTCCTACTGCAGCTTGGTGGGGCGGTTTCTGGGAACGCTTAGTCGGTGTTCTGAAAACACTTTTACGTAAGGTCCTCGGCAGGGCTTCGCTTTCATATGAAGAACTGTTAACATTGATTTGCGAATGTGAAGAAATTATAAATTCCAGACCAATAACGTACATTTCGAGCGAATCGTCAGATTTAGTTGCCTTATCCCCGTCAATGTTTCTTCGTGACTCAAAATATTTTGGAGTGCCTGATTGTGACGCGGTGGAACGAGCTTCCCTATGCCGGAAAATCCGATATAGACAAAAATTGCGAGATGACCTTCGGCGTCAGTAGTTATAGAAGAGGGGTTCTGCGCCCTCCATTCCTCCAGGCCCTTCTGCGCATGCCCGAGCAGCTCGCAGACGTGGGCGACGCTAATTATGACGTCACCTGTCATCTGTCACCTGTCACCTGTCATTTGTCACCTGTCACATGTCATCTGTCATCTGTCATATGTCAATGTCAATGTCAAAGTCAATGTCAATGTCAATGTCAAAGTCAAATATCATCTGTCAAATGTCATCTATCCAATGTCATCTGTCAAATGTCATCTGTCATACGTCATCTGTCAAACGTTATATTGTTAGACGCTATCTATATTAGGCCTTAGGTACTTGGGGGGATGCTAGCTACATGCTTAGGATGACGTAATGAGTTATTATGAACCATCCCGAGACCCTCAGGTCGAGGTGTACTAAAGATATATGCTCGCCTACGACTCGTTAAGATTGTTAGGGATAATATAGCATGTAATTCATATTTAAGGTAAATAGCAAGTTATTTTGAAAAATCCCGAGACCGCAGGTCGAGGTGTACTAAGAATATATGTTCGCCTACGGCTCGTTAAGATTGCTAGGGATAATATAGCATGTGACTCGTATTTAGGATGACGTAACAAGTTATTATGAAATATCCCGAGACCGCAGGTCGAGGTGTACTTAAGACATATATTCGCCTTCGGATCGCTAAGATTGTTAGAAATAACGTAACATATGAATCGTATTTAGGGTGACGTAACAAGTTATTATGAAAAAATTCCGAGACCCTCAGGTCGAGGTGTACTAAAGATATATGCTAGCCTACGGCTCGCTAAGGTTGTTAGGGATAATATAACATGTGGTTCGTATTAAGGATGATGCAACAAGTAAATATGAAAAATCCCGAGACCGCAGGTCGAGGTGTACTAAAGACATATATTTGACAACGGTTCGCTAAGGTTGTTAGAAATAATGTAACATGTGAATCGTATTTAAGGTGTCGTAACAAGTTATTATGAAAAAATCCCGAGACCGCAGGTCGAGGTGTACTAAAGACATATGCTCGCCTACGGCTCGCTAAGATTGTTAGAAATAGTGTAATATATGAATCGTATTTAGAGTGACGTAACAAGTTATTTAGAAAAAATCCCGAGACCGCAGGTCGAGGTGTGCTAAAAATATATGCTTACTTACGGCTCTCTAAGGTTGTTAGGGATAGCATAACATGTGATTCGTATTTAGGATGACGAAACAAGCTATGAAAAAATTCCCGAGACCGCAGGTCGAGGTGTACTAAAGACATATGCTCGCCTACGACTCGTTAAGGTTGTTAGAAATAATGTAACATGTGATTCGTATTTAGGATAATGCAACAAGTAAATATGAAAAATCTCGAGGCCTGCAGGGGTGAGGTATACTAGAGTTATATGTTCGCTCGTTAAAGTCGCTTAGGATATGTGAATTGTATTACGGATGACGTAACAAACCATTACGAAAAACCCAGAAGTCGATGGTCTAACTGATTTGGGAGATATAGTTTTTGCGATTAGGACCCTTATGACTAAAGGTAGAGAGAGGCGAAATTTGGTAAACAGGTAGATGATGGGCATACCTATCGACTAGTGAAGCAATATTTCAAAAATATCAAGTAAAAAACAGTGCTAGAGGTATAAAACCATAGAGTCCTAGCAGGAGACAAGATCATTCGGTTTGGAATTAATATAGTAGCTGCTGGAAATCTAAACGGCATGGATAAGAATAACTAAGTATTGCATCAGAAAATATGTAATTATTCCGCGAATGTAGTAAGCAATTAATAATAATTAATGTCAACTGACATGATCGAAGTAAATAAGCAATTAATATGCGTCAAAATTATGGTATATACGATAGGATTCCAATGGGTAGAGACCTCATATAATCGACAAACCACGAAAAAATTAGTCGTTTCCGTCACTAAACAAGAGAAGAAAACAGATAAAAGCTAACCTATACATCACCTACTTTGTTAATACCTATAATCTATTCCATGCACAGCACAGTTTAAATATTAAACAACAAATAACCTTTCTGATGGGATAAAAACAGGTTTATGATTGTCGTTTGGATATATAAATAGGCCAGTGCATGATAGCATATTTAACAGCACCCATATATACAAAATAAACAACCAATAAATACTCTGATAGGATAAAAAAACATCCAATTAACCATTAAAGTACCTAAAAAAGGACTTTGAACCCATAAAACCCTATTTAACAGTCTATACAAAACAAACAACCAATAACATTTCCGATAGGGTAAAAACATCAAATAATCCGCTAAAGTAACTAAAAATGGTATATGAACCCATCAAACGGCTATTTAACAGCTCCTATTCAATAATAAGTAGTCAAAAACAGCTCTGAACTAATCGGGATCGAATAAAAACATACAATAACCCACTAAAGCAGATGCTTGCGAATACAGCTGCTAGATAATATTAAATATTATGGATACGAATAATTTTGTATTGCATCAGAAAATATGTAATTATACATATATATATATATTACTAGCTCTCTATCAATAGGTTAGTGACTAGCTAGCATCCTATCTATGAAAGTAAAACGCAAGAACTTAAACTTATGCGAATATCGGATTAGAGTCCTTATGCCTAATAAGCAGCTAATGAAAAGCTTTGAAAATATATAAGCAGTTATGAACGTCTAGGAACAGCAAATAAGACGTTATCCAACCACCAATCATCCACTAATCATCCACTAACCAACCATTATTAGGACAATTAATGAACACCTTTGAACCAACAAAACGCCTATTTAGCATAATAAACAACTAAAACCTCTCTGTTCTTCATAAGGCAAAACAAACCACTAAAGTAGCACAAAAACAGCCTTTGAATCTATAAAACGACTATACAACAGCTCTTAAACCAGACAAAAAACGTTTAATACACATCTAAGAACCTAATAGGTAGCTGAAGCAGCAAAAGTTCGTTTTCACACCTCGCCTACGACTCATCGGGCTCATCATCATCATATAGCCCGGTATAACACCCTAAGTCGCTAGAAAAAGCCGACGATGATTCTTCGAGCGGACGATGTTAAAGATATGAAGTCCCAAACCCCCAAAACGAGATATTCGAGACATACCAGACAGACGTTTCAGTAAAATTGAGAGGAGGGCAGGAGTCTATCATAGACGCAGAATATATTAAGTTTAATATAGTGGACCAAACCAAGCTTATAAAGATTAAGTGTTAAGGAATGATTAAGTGTAAATTAAGCGGTCAAATATAAAAAATAGCCTACTTGGGAACATATAGCTCTAAGTGATCATATACAAAACATCGAGGTTAGACAGAGAACTCACAACACCCCATAAAAATAAATCTAAAATCTGGTATACATATCTGTTTATTTAACAACACGTCTATCAATAGAAAAACACTTAGCGTTACAGGTATGAACAGCAAATAAGACGTTATTCAACTACTAATCAACCGCTAATCATCCACTAACCCATCACTATTAGGGCAATTAATGAACACCTTTGAACCAATAAAACAGCTATTTAGCAGCTCCTATACATAATAAACAACTAAAACCTCTCTGTTCTTCATAGGATAAAAACTAAAAACTATTAAAACAAACCAATAAAGTAGCACAAAAAACAGCCTTTAAATCTATAAAAACGGATATTCAACAGCTCTTAAGCCAGACAAAAACGCTTAATAAACATCTAAGAACCTAATAGGTAGCTGAAGCAGCAAAAGTTCGTTTTCATACCTCGCCTACGGATCATCGAGCATATTATCAGACTATAGTAGAATGCATGGTATAACACCTTAACTCGCTAGAAAAAACCAAGGATGATCCTTAGAACGGGCGGTGTTAAAGATATGAAGACCTAAAAACCCAAAAGGAAATATTTGAGACATGTAGACACAAAGATAGGCGTTTCAGTAAAATTAGGACGAGGGTAGGAGGTTGTCATAAACGCAGAATATATATAGTTTACTATAGTGAACTAAACCGAATTCATAAAGATTAAGCGCTAAGGAATGATTAAGTGAAAATCAAGCGGTCAAATAGCCTACTTGGGAACATATTGCTCTAAGTAATCATATACAAAACATCGAGGTTAGACAGAGAACTCACAACACTCCCATAAAAATAAATCTAAAATCTGTTAAACATATCTGTTTATTTAACAACATGTCTATCAATAGAAAAACACTTAGCGCTATGCTAAATTAGGGGGTTATAATTCTTAAAAGCAATTTGGCGGTTCCGAAATTGTGGGCATTATTGAAGAGCAGACTTAGTAAAGATATTATATACACCAAGAGTATATAAATTAAACTAATAATGGTAGCAAATGCACACGTGTTAGTCATGCAAATAAATAATATAACAACAACCGACGGTTCTAGGTTAAAAACTATCCTATAATCTGAAGGCAGGGCCATTAAAGTTCCTTAACAGTCAATGTAAAATGCTGTAATACAGGGATTCGCAAGAAGTCGATTGCAATCGGGTAATTACGTTAAAAGACGTAGCCGAACGATTCAACTTGCTGAAATCTAACGCAAAAGTATGGTTAAGTTATATGCTGAGTACTAAAATTCAACTGCTAAGATCAAAAACACACACCATATAAAATTATTATATAATACATTATTGCAGGGGCAGTCGAATTACTGAAAATCAATTGGGATAGGGATGGCAGAAAAAGAAGCAGATAGGCATTGGCTACTATTACGATGTTAACGACGAGAAATCAATAACTAACATATGAATCAGCTACATACAACCACCTATGATAGTACCTCACATGAAATTAAATTATCCACCTCAATATTAAAAAACACCTTAAGATCTAGAAACATTAAAAGCGAAAGAACTCGATGAAAAACAACTAAATAAAACAATAAAATGAACGCCACCTACATTTAATTTGCAAATAAGCAAGAAATAATAAGCCAAATAGCCGTAAATCGAAAGACATTAGAGACAACGAATAGCTGCTGGGTAGATCCTTATCCACCAAAAACACCCCCCGCGATGCTAAAAAAATCAGAATAAGTAGGAAAAAAATTAGGGTAATATTGTCTTAAAGACTCGGTAGTTCCTACAAAAGTATTTAAGTAACACGAATGCAGGGGCAAACCTAACCAAACTTCTTGGGTGTGGTTATTATGTATAAAGACCAGCTAACACCAAAAAAGAGACCTGTACGTCAAAAAAGTATACATATACGATCAACCCTAATATTAGGAATACCGAAGGATGATACTATACAACTACTAACAGGAATCAAATTAAAGCTAATCGAATGATCGTTCAAATAAATAAAATTCTCATTTAAAATGTTATGACAACTACATGACATGAGGTTAAATGTATAAATTTGGAGACTTCAGGGCGATCAGACTTATCTAATCGATCTTACAACATATGAAAAAATAAATCAATTAATTAGATAAATGGTTTTATAGCGGGGCTTTCAATAGACTAGTGGCTAGATATCATCTAAACTATCAAAAATAAAGCACAAGAGTTGTAAAAATTATTTATCGAATCACAAAATTTGACGCATAGCACATGAGGAGAATACCTTCTAATACCAATTCGTGAATGTTCGAATACAATCGTATAACTATCAAAAGCAAATATTGGGATACGGCTCGTTAAGGCTATTTGGTAATACTTGATGATAGATGCATGTGTAGCATAGCATCACAAGACACCTAAAAAACCCAAAAACCTCATCAGACAACTAGTTCGCGAGTTACGATTAGAGCTGCTATGTCGGGAAATATGGGAAGGGAGGGGGTATAGTAAACGGCTAGAAGGTAAAAAAAAGCTCCAACAACTAGTAAAAAATTATTTCAAAACCTTAAGTCATAAATGTATTAGATTGTATAAAATCATTAATGTCTTAATGGTAGTGATAGTGAATATTTTTGCAATAGGTAGATATTGAAAAAAATACCTATGGAAACGATTAAAGTCATTAAAATAATACAAGAATCATCAATGGGAGACACATAAAATGCAGTTTTAAAGGGGAAAAATTCGATAATATACCAATAGAAACTAGCGTGTTAGGCATTCAAAACGATGACCAACTAAGCTGTTTAAATAATATAAAAGTGTCACTATGAGGACGTTAAGATGATCAAGAGAGGGACAGGAAATAAATTTGATATTGAGCAAGAAGGAGAGGCGACTGCAGGTATAAAATTTAGCAACTATTGGTAAAATATACGGAAAAATATCAAAAATACCATCAATTTCACCAGAATGCTATTGTCAAAACCTTAGAACTCAAATATACATTTAAAAAATTAAGCCAGCATTAAATGTCTTATTTGTCAATGTAATTATTGAATAAGGGTTGTGTGTAGAATAAACTATTCATGCAAATTAACTATAACACAAAAATCATACAAGTCTGATACAGACAGCAATAAGCATAAGAGCCAAAAGCTAGTATTCAATGTTAAAATAGCGGGTTCCCTCCATATAAAGCACACCAGTCAAAAAATATGCGTATGAATTGTGTGAGGCGAAGTGCTATTATAAATGTTGTCTATATCAAGCTCAATACCGTTACCATATATAAACCCAACTTGCAAGAGTAATAAAACTAATAATTAAGTGTAACTCATGAGGCAACATAATATAAAAAATAGATGGTTGGGATACATAGGAATTCTAAGTCGCTGGCAGAACCCTGCTTAGTCAATCTCAACAATATTTTAAATGGACGGAGGGTGAGAATCATGTATATTACTATGATTATCAAGAAAAAAGGAGGAGTGTATATCGAATGACTATAAAAATGCAATTTCCAACACAAACGATCTTTAATTAGAATGGAATAGAACAAGAAGCAGTAGCAGACGTTGGTTCTTCTGTACTCTATATAAATTTAATATAAGGTACAGGTAACAATCATCAGCCTATTTTATAGCATCTAACTTTGCTAGTCATTTAATAACACACAAGTTCATATTATTTTAAATAACTTAATTATTTCTCAGTATCTATAATATGTTGAGTTATCTAACCATACTTCACGTCTTGCATAAATAATTGCTTCTCGTATCTCAGGATCTTCAAAATACCCGTATAAGTGCTGAACTTCTTCAAAATTCCCCAACTTGTTCATGTCGCATACAAATCTTAAGGCATCTGGTTCTTCAAAGTATCGCTCACATATATCCAAAGCTCTAACTATATTTTTCATAGTCACCGACCGAATTCCTCATTCTTCTTTACGTTTGTATTATATATATCCCGAATTACATAATGTGCATCATTATTTACTATATTCTGTGCTTTATCCATGATATCTAATTGATTGCAGGTATTGTAAGTAATTAGGATAGCGTTCTGAGTTAAAAATAAGCTTCAGTGCTTCTGCTGATAGTAAATATATCAACAAGCCTAATTACTCGATGAAACCTGAATCTATAGAGGATTATTCGGGTTTTCGGGGTTACTCGGGTTCATTAGGATTTTGAGAATGTATTTTGCTTGACGTCGTTTTTTTAACACAGCCACGGCCTTCTCCCAAAATTTTGCAAATTTCGTGAGCCTTTGGCCGTGGCTGTGTTAAAAAAACTACGTCAAGCAAAATACATTCTCAAAATCCTAATGAACCCGAGTAACCCCGAAAACCCGAATAATCCTCTATAGATTCAGGTTTCATCGAGTAATTAGGCTTGTTGATATATTTACTATCAGCAGAAGCACTGAAGCTTATTTTTAACTCAGAACGCTATCCTAATTACTTACAATACCTGCAATCAATTAGATATCATGGATAAAGCACAGAATATAGTAAATAATGATGCACATTATGTAATTCGGGATATATATAATACAAACGTAAAGAAGAATGGGGAATTCGGTCGGTGACTATGAAAAATATAGTTAGAGCTTTGGATATATGTGAGCGATACTTTGAAGAACCAGATGCCTTAAGATTTGTATGCGACATGAACAAGTTGGGGAATTTTGAAGAAGTTCAGCACTTATACGGGTATTTTGAAGATCCTGAGATACGAGAAGCAATTATTTATGCAAGACGTGAAGTATGGTTAGATAACTCAACATATTATAGATACTGAGAAATAATTAAGTTATTTAAAATAATATGAACTTGTGTGTTATTAAATGACTAGCAAAGTTAGATGCTATAAAATAGGCTGATGATTGTTACCTGTACCTTATATTAAATTTATATAGAGTACAGAAGAACCAACGTCTGCTACTGCTTCTTGTTCTATTCCATTCTAATTAAAGATCGTTTGTGTTGGAAATTGCATTTTTATAGTCATTCGATATACACTCCTCCTTTTTTCTTGATAATCATAGTAATATACATGATTCTCACCCTCCGTCCATTTAAAATATTGTTGAGATTGACTAAGCAGGGTTCTGCCAGCGACTTAGAATTCCTATGTATCCCAACCATCTATTTTTTATATTATGTTGCCTCATGAGTTACACTTAATTATTAGTTTTATTACTCTTGCAAGTTGGGTTTATATATGGTAACGGTATTGAGCTTGATATAGACAACATTTATAATAGCACTTCGCCTCACACAATTCATACGCATATTTTTTGACTGGTGTGCTTTATATGGAGGGAACCCGCTATTTTAACATTGAATACTAGCTTTTGGCTCTTATGCTTATTGCTGTCTGTATCAGACTTGTATGATTTTTGTGTTATAGTTAATTTGCATGAATAGTTTATTCTACACACAACCCTTATTCAATAATTACATTGACAAATAAGACATTTAATGCTGGCTTAATTTTTTAAATGTATATTTGAGTTCTAAGGTTTTGACAATAGCATTCTGGTGAAATTGATGGTATTTTTGATATTTTTCCGTATATTTTACCAATAGTTGCTAAATTTTATACCTGCAGTCGCCTCTCCTTCTTGCTCAATATCAAATTTATTTCCTGTCCCTCTCTTGATCATCTTAACGTCCTCATAGTGACACTTTTATATTATTTAAACAGCTTAGTTGGTCATCGTTTTGAATGCCTAACACGCTAGTTTCTATTGGTATATTATCGAATTTTTCCCCTTTAAAACTGCATTTTATGTGTCTCCCATTGATGATTCTTGTATTATTTTAATGACTTTAATCGTTTCCATAGGTATTTTTTTCAATATCTACCTATTGCAAAAATATTCACTATCACTACCATTAAGACATTAATGATTTTATACAATCTAATACATTTATGACTTAAGGTTTTGAAATAATTTTTTACTAGTTGTTGGAGCTTTTTTTTACCTTCTAGCCGTTTACTATACCCCCTCCCTTCCCATATTTCCCGACATAGCAGCTCTAATCGTAACTCGCGAACTAGTTGTCTGATGAGGTTTTTGGGTTTTTTAGGTGTCTTGTGATGCTATGCTACACATGCATCTATCATCAAGTATTACCAAATAGCCTTAACGAGCCGTATCCCAATATTTGCTTTTGATAGTTATACGATTGTATTCGAACATTCACGAATTGGTATTAGAAGGTATTCTCCTCATGTGCTATGCGTCAAATTTTGTGATTCGATAAATAATTTTTACAACTCTTGTGCTTTATTTTTGATAGTTTAGATGATATCTAGCCACTAGTCTATTGAAAGCCCCGCTATAAAACCATTTATCTAATTAATTGATTTATTTTTTCATATGTTGTAAGATCGATTAGATAAGTCTGATCGCCCTGAAGTCTCCAAATTTATACATTTAACCTCATGTCATGTAGTTGTCATAACATTTTAAATGAGAATTTTATTTATTTGAACGATCATTCGATTAGCTTTAATTTGATTCCTGTTAGTAGTTGTATAGTATCATCCTTCGGTATTCCTAATATTAGGGTTGATCGTATATGTATACTTTTTTGACGTACAGGTCTCTTTTTTGGTGTTAGCTGGTCTTTATACATAATAACCACACCCAAGAAGTTTGGTTAGGTTTGCCCCTGCATTCGTGTTACTTAAATACTTTTGTAGGAACTACCGAGTCTTTAAGACAATATTACCCTAATTTTTTTCCTACTTATTCTGATTTTTTTAGCATCGCGGGGGGTGTTTTTGGTGGATAAGGATCTACCCAGCAGCTATTCGTTGTCTCTAATGTCTTTCGATTTACGGCTATTTGGCTTATTATTTCTTGCTTATTTGCAAATTAAATGTAGGTGGCGTTCATTTTATTGTTTTATTTAGTTGTTTTTCATCGAGTTCTTTCGCTTTTAATGTTTCTAGATCTTAAGGTGTTTTTTAATATTGAGGTGGATAATTTAATTTCATGTGAGGTAAGTAGGGAATAGTAAGCGTTTCTAGACCACCATGGATATGGATATACAGACACCCCCCCACCACCACACCCAAACCTACCAATACAACACTCCCCCCACTCCTACCACCACACCCAAACCTACCAATACAACACTCCCCCCACTCCTCCCCCCACTTCTACCACCACACCCAAACCTACCAGTACAACATTCCCCCCACCACCACACCCAAACCGATGGGTAAATTGCAATCCTCCTTCCACCACACCCAAACCTACCAATACAACACTCCCCCCAACACCACACCCCACTTTGTTGTTGTAAAAAGCAGTCGTTGTTCAGTTTAAAAAATAATAGTTAATAGTAATTTTCGTACAGTATTGTTAAGACCAGTTACACAAGATGTATCAGTGCAGCGATTGCAATAAAACATTCAACCATCAATCAAACGTGTATAGACATAAGAAGGAAACTTGTCCTAATAGATCACCCCATATTAAAAGGAAGAATAACATGCAATTATGTGACGATTGCAATAAAACATTCAGTCATCAATCAAACGTGTATAGACATAAGAAGGAATCTTGTCCTAATAGATCATACCATATTAAAAGGAAGAATAACATGCAATTATGTAAGATACCAACAAAGAAACTTAAAATAGAGGAACCCCAAAAATCAGAACATCAACCATCAATTCCTAAACTTATTCTATCACGATGTAAGGAAATAATTATTGCTGTCCTTCTGTGGTTATTATATTGGCACATATAGAGAGAAAAATTTAGGCGACCTTTCCAGTGATGAATTAAAAAATGTCAGCTTTGAAAAATATTTAATAAAACATACAACTTCCTATGAACTTCTAAAATTATGGGGAAAAATTACCTAGTGCCTATAAAAATAACATCAGTTTACAAATTTCCCTACCATGCTTTATTTACTACAATAGACTGGATTTTAATGGGTTCGCTCAAAGTCAATGAAAATGCACGTGTTGCAATAAAATAAATTATATCTAATATACTTAAAAGTTGAATTTATGTATTATGTTAAATAAAACCTTGGATTGATAAATGATAACCCAACTCTGTAGAAATAAAAGTAGGTAACTTTTGTAACAAGGTTTTGTTATTTTAATGTCCAATATAAGTTTTTGATAAAATAATATTAGATAAATAATTTTTACTCACATAAGGTTGAAAATTAAATAATATCCATTCAAAGTCATTAACACATTTCATTGAACTCACGACGACCGCTGCTAACTCGATAGACCCCTAGGCAAAACAAGTTTTATTTCCGTACTTCATTTAAAAATTACAAAATTCAGAGAGGTATTAGATATAAGCTAATTTATACTAACATTAAACTTAGTAACATAGAAAAAAACACACCCTATTATAACTATTTCCTTGTTAGAAGCGATATGAAATCATAATAATATAATATCTTAAAGATGTTGATAATGACCGGTTTTATTATACGAACGTGTTTGTTAGTCGGTTAAGTAGAAACTGGGCCAATAAAAATAAAGAATGAATGAAAGAAGAATACAGTTTGATTTTTTTTACACTGTTGTCAATACTTCCTTAATTTCGTCATAGCTCAAATTATTATAAACAAATAAAATTAAATACTCTCCTGCATGAAACGATTACAAATTATTCAATGCATTTCCTAGTTCATTATCTGATCACCGCAGCGAGTTGTATTTTTTAATAAATACATACAACTTCCCAGTTCATTGGATGGTCAATCGGCCAACTCAGTTCAACTACTGCATTTTTTCGCAAAGTCATTAACACATTTCATTGAACTCGCGACGACCACTGCTAACTCGATAGGCCCCTAAGCAAAACAAGTTTTATTTCCGTACTTCATTTAAAAATTACAAAATTCAGAGAGGTATTAGATATAAGCTAATTTATACTAACATTAAACTTAGTAACATAGAAAAAAAACACACCCTATTATAACTATTTCCTTGTTAGAAGCGATATGAAATCATAATAATATAATATCTTAAAGATGTTGATAATGATTGGTTTTATTATACGAATGTGTTTGTTAGTCGGTTAAATAGAAACTAAAATAAAGTATGAATGAAGAATACAGTTTGATTTTTTTACACTGTTGTCAATCCTTCATAGCTCAAATTATTATAAACAAATAAAATTAAATACCCTCCTGTATGAAACGATTACAAATTATTCAATGCATTTCCTAGTTCATTATCCGATCACCGCAGCGAGTTGTATTTTTTAATAAATACATACAACTTCCCAGTTCATTGGATGGTCAATCGGCCAACTCAGTTCATCAACTACTACATTTTTTGACTTTGGTTAAAATATATAAGCTGGTTGGATTTGCTTCAGAAACGTTCACAATCTCTAGCTCGCCTAGAGAGTATAAATATATATATAATTCACCGTTACAAATTAATTTTTTAAATGTCGCGAAAACCAAATATCACAATATTAAAAAATATTATAGTTAAATCAAAAGATGCTTTTGAAGACGTTGTTCCCAAACCAAAAATGGAGTTTTATTTTGATCGTCCAAGTACACCCGAAGAATTTAAAACTCCTATTAATTCTCCGTCGCTGTCTGAAACCCATCAAGCAACAACAAATCTACAAGATTATTTAAATGGAGAGGAAGAGGATTGGGAAACGCTACTTCAACCCTTTTCTCCGGACACACAAGTTCCTGAGACGCAAGCAGCCGAGACTCAAGCATCTGAGACGCAAATTCCTGAGACGCAAGCAGCCGAGACTCAAGCATCTGAGACGCAAATTCCAATAGTTCCAGACGATTCAATCACTCCAATGGATCAAGTCGAACCTTATCAACCAGAAGAGAGAAATCATAGATGGCTGATTCACCTCAAAAAAATCAACGAAGTTAACAAACTAATTCAGGAAGTAGAAAAAAAGAAAACCTTGGCTAAAGAACAAATCGAAGATTATGAAAATCTCTTATCAATATTTAAACAAAGAAAAACGGCAATGGTTTTAGACTATGTAAACAATACTAAACAAAACAATTTAATACATCAAATTTCAAAAAGAAGAAAATTATTTTAAAAATAATTTGTAACGGTAAAATATATATATAAATAAATAAATAAATCTCTATACGAGTTAGAGATTTTGAAACAAAGTTATTGTTTTATTTATTAATCTAATATAGTTCTCCGTATAAAATTAACAGAACGTAGAATCATATTAAGACAAAACCTTAGGTATTTATTAAAAATAGAATTATATAGTGCGTTTTCCCTAGTAAGATACATCCTAAAATCAAATGTTATTGATTTGCAGCAACAAATAATATTCAGAATTTAGATAGAGAAAGTTAAAAGAATAGGTGAATCAAGTTAGTTGTTAACTTAAATCAGTAGCGACTCATGATACTTAAAATAGGTGAGATCCAAAAAAGGCATACATTTTGTTATTTTTGATATTGGTCGACTATCCAAAAATTTATCGCTTTTCCACTTCAGTGCGTCTCGAAAAAAAGGAGTTTCAAGTAAAGAGGAAATTAATATTATCAGAGGGTTTTATTTTTTATTTATCTAGACAGAACACACAAAACAACTATTTTATTACCTTAAAAAGCGAGCATTTGACAACATGTATGTTGCTTTTAACAATGTAAGGTTGTTATATATATATTTTTGTATAAAAGTGAGAGTTTTTGAGATATTACAAATTACATTTTTTCGCTTTGTTAGACTATAGCATGTTAACGAATCATGAATTTAAAAAACTGGTTTTAGTATGTCTTAGTTTTTATTCATGGTGGACATTGAAACTAAAATATACTCCCACTCTTAAAAAATTGATAGGAACCAAATATTAAACTATATAACTTTTGGATTAAAGCTTAATTCTCTAGTTCTAGTACATAACCTTACTCGCTGAAAGATGAAGGATTTACAGGAAAAAGGGGAAATGTAAATTTTTGATATTTTTAAGTTTGGCAACGCTGCATGTTCTTTTCAATGCATTCTTATTTGCTATCTACGCTAAATTGCAATAAGGCGAATGGACAAGATTTTATTGAGCTTCTAATAAACACCTTACAACGGTAAAAGGGAGACCGTTACAGCGAAACAGCGAAAGAAGGGAGGATGTCTTCGATGTATTATCATTATATTATTATTATAATTACGTAATGTTGCAAGCCGTTTAACTAATGACTATTAAGGAAACTGACATGTATGAGATAGAAGAGGATAGAATTAATTAGAACATTAATAAGACGTCTATAATAATATAGGAGGTAGTGACAGATACACAGGATATAGATGTATAGGTCTTAAAAAAATATAGAACCTTGACTTTGTTATTGTTATATAAATAATTTGTGGTATGTGTCGATTAAGCATTATAAAAGACGTATTACATTAAAAAGATAGTCGTTGGTAATACTGTGACAAGAAAATGTGTATGAAAATCAATTCTAAATAGAAAATAACCTTATAACTACCTCACCGTTTTATTTGTATGTTAGACATCTAACACTTCATATTAGCAATACAATTGTGGCCCCTATTATAGGTTAGTTAACCAAAGGTTCGTCCTATGGCATCTGTCACCTGTCAAAAACGACTGAGGATACAGTAACTAGATAATATTAAAATGTCACGAGACATGAATAATTATGTGTTGCAACAGAAATATATAAATATTATCCTTATTTCCAAAAAAAAAAATGTGATATCTGATACATGCGAATATAAGATAGAAAAGGACAACACTAACTAAATATCAACCCAATTAGCACACTTAGAAAAAACCAATGTTGATCGGCCAGCAAGGTTAAAAGTTATAGTTTCACCATTAACATTCATATATCTAAAGGGGAAAGACGAGATTGGGAAAAAAAATGAGTAGACAATAAAACAACCTTAGTAAAAAAATAATCTCTAACAAGTTAGAGACTTAAAAATTATAGGTATTATGTTTAAATTATGATAACATTCCTATGACAAGGGATCGCTTATAATAGACAAACTACGAAAAATTGGTTGCCCCCCCCTTCCCTAAACGAGAGAACAATAGATAAAAATTAACCTAAACATATCTATAAATAAAACAAATTTGTTAATACCTATACAATCTACAGCAGGTATGGTTTAAAGATCGCCGAGCTGTTAGTGAGAAAAATCTAATAAACAACCAAAAACTACAAAAAATGTCCATTGAATCCATAAAATAGCTATTTAACAGTCCTTAAGAAAGGTATAAAACGTTAAATACAACACTAAAATAACACAAAAACGGTCTTTGAATTCATAAAAAAAGTCTATTAAACAGCTCATAAAACAAGGTAAAAATATACATATTAAATAACTAATCAAACCAAAAAGCAGCTTTTGAATATATAAAAACTACTAATGAACGGTTGATAACTACTAATAAACGGAAAACTCTAAAAAAAAAATACTCAAAACGAGATATTTGACACGTATCAGATAGTAGTTTCAGTAAAATTAAGAGGAGAGAAGGAGGTTATCATAGATACAGATGTGGTATCTGATTAATATATATACGCGAATATAAGATAGAAAAGGACAACACTAACTAAATATCAACCCAATTAGCACACTTAGAAAAACCGTTGTCGATCGGTCAGCAGGGTTTAAAAGTTATAGTTTCATCATTAGGATCCATATGTCTAAAGGGGAAAGACGAGATTGGGAAAAAATGGGTAGGCAATAAAACAACCTTATTAAAAAAATAATCTCTAACAAGTTAGAGACTTAAAAATTATAGGTATTATGTTTAAATTATGATAACATTCCTATGACAAGGGATCGCTTATAATAGACAAACTACGAAAAATTGGTTGCCCCCCCCTTCCCTAAACGAGAGAACAATAGATAAAAATTAACCTAAACATATCTATAAATAAAACAAATTTGTTAATACCTATACAATCTACAGCAGGTATGGTTTAAAGATCGCCGAGCTGTTAGTGAGAAAAATCTAATAAACCACCAAAAACTACAAAAATGACCATTGAATCCATAAAATAGCTATTTAACAGTCCTTAAGAAAGGTATAAAACGTTAAATACAACACTAAAATAACACAAAAACGGTCTTTGAATTCATAAAAAAAGTCTATTAAACAGCTCATAAAACAAGGTAAAAATATACATATTAAATAACTAATCAAACCAAAAAGCAGCTTTTGAATATATAAAAACTACTAATGAACGGTTGATAACTACTAATAAACGGAAAACTCTAAAAAAAAATACTCAAAACGAGATATTTGACACGTATCAGATAGTAGTTTCAGTAAAATTAAGAGGAGAGAAGGAGGTTATCATAGATACAGATGTGGTATCTGATTAATATATATATACGCGAATATAAGATAGAAAAGGACAACACTAACTAAATATCAACCCAATTAGCACACTTAGAAAAACCGTTGTCGATCGGTCAGCAGGGTTTAAAAGTTATAGTTTCATCATTAGGATCCATATGTCTAAAGGGGAAAGACGAGATTGGGAAAAAAATGGGTAGGCAATAAAACAACCTTAGTAAAAAAATAATCTTTATCAAGTTAGAGATTTAAAATTATAGGTATTATGTTTAAATTATTATATACCCCCACTCCACCACTTTTCCACTATTATAAAAAGATCTAACCAAAGATGTTAATTTTGTTAATGTTAAAAAATTGAAAAAGCTAACTATTTTTAGGAAATATTGCACCAAACCTATCTTCGAACCTAATGAACAACCAAGTTTACTAAAATCGATACCTAAATGTCGTTTTCATTATAATTCACCATCTATGTGTACACTTTCCAATGTATTTTATTTGTGTGATAATTTTTCATGAATGAATAAACAGATTTATTTAATTTATTATTGTTTTATTTCATTATATTTTAATTTTAATACATTTACATCATCATATAATTCTAATTTAACTAATTCTGTCACTAACTTTAAAAAGTTTTTAGTCTTTTAATAGTCTAAACAAACTTTGACTGCTTTTTTACATAAAAGCGAATGTTCACTATAGTTTATAAACAGCGATAAATCTTGAGCATCATTGTTCGTTTCAGTTAAATAAGTATGATATCGTGAACAAGCTTCTGAAATAATAAAGTCTTCACACATCTCACGAACTATGGTCTCCATATTTACACACAATCACTATCAGAATCTCCAGTGTGTTCTATATCATTTTCTGCAAATTTAATTATGAGCAATGCATCCTTTTGATCCTCTGGCACATATGGTTTTAAAGAGCACTCGCTGGTCTGCTAACCATAGCACTTTTTGTATTTATATTAATTTCTTTTATGAAATTACGTTCAATTTTTTTAACAGCCTCATATAAACTTACTGCTAATATTTTTGACATTACTATTACTATTGTTTGAATGTTTGTAATAAAACTAAATATTGAACTAGCACACAATAATATGTTATTATTATGAATTGGCTTTTTCCCCCTTTTTAAGTCGGGCGAGGAGACATCCCTCCACCATTCCCCCACTCCTCTACCACTCCTCCCCCCTCCCCATTCCAGGAGTGGGGGAATGGTGGAGGGATGTCTCCTCGCCCGACTTAAAAAGGGGGAAAAAGCCAATTCATAATAATAATATATTATTGTGTGCTAGTTCAATATTTAGTTTTATTACAAACATTCAAACAATAGTAATAGTAATGTCAAAAATATTAGCAGTAAGTTTATATGAGGCTGTTAAAAAAATTGAACGTAATTTCATAAAAGAAATTAATATAAATACAAAAAGTGCTATGGTTAGCAGACCAGCGAGTGCTCTTTAAAACCATATGTGCCAGAGGATCAAAAGGATGCATTGCTCATAATTAAATTTGCAGAAAATGATATAGAACACACTGGAGATTCTGATAGTGATTGTGTGTAAATATGGAGACCATAGTTCGTGAGATGTGTGAAGACTTTATTATTTCAGAAGCTTGTTCACGATATCATACTTATTTAACTGAAACGAACAATGATGCTCAAGATTTATCGCTGTTTATAAACTATAGTGAACATTCGCTTTTATGTAAAAAAGCAGTCAAAGTTTGTTTAGACTATTAAAAGACTAAAAACTTTTTAAAGTTAGTGACAGAATTAGTTAAATTAGAATTATATGATGATGTAAATGTATTAAAATTAAAATATAATGAAATAAAACAATAATAAATTAAATAAATCTGTTTATTCATTCATGAAAAATTATCACACAAATAAAATACATTGGAAAGTGTACACATAGATGGTGAATTATAATGAAGACGACATTTAGGTATCGATTTTAGTAAACTTGGTTGTTCATTAGGTTCGAAGATAGGTTTGGTGCAATATTTCCTAAAAATAGTTAGCTTTTTCAATTTTTTAACATTAACAAAATTAACATCTTTGGTTAGATCTTTTTATAATAGTGGAAAAGTGGTGGAGTGGGGGTATATAATAATTTAAACATAATACCTATAATTTTAAATCTCTAACTTGATAAAGATTATTTTTTTACTAAGGTTGTTTTATTGCCTACCCATTTTTTTCCCAATCTCGTCTTTCCCCTTTAGACATATGGATCCTAATGATGAAACTATAACTTTTAAACCCTGCTGACCGATCGACAACGGTTTTTCTAAGTGTGCTAATTGGGTTGATATTTAGTTAGTGTTGTCCTTTTCTATCTTATATTCGCGTATATATATATTAATCAGATACCACATCTGTATCTATGATAACCTCCTTCTCTCCTCTTAATTTTACTGAAACTACTATCTGATACGTGTCAAATATCTCGTTTTGAGTATTTTTTTTTAGAGTTTTCCGTTTATTAGTAGTTATCAACCGTTCATTAGTAGTTTTTATATATTCAAAAGCTGCTTTTTGGTTTGATTAGTTATTTAATATGTATATTTTTACCTTGTTTTATGAGCTGTTTAATAGACTTTTTTTATGAATTCAAAGACTGTTTTTGTGTTATTTTAGTGTTGTATTTAACGTTTTATACCTTTCTTAAGGACTGTTAAATAGCTATTTTATGGATTCAATGGTCATTTTTGTAGTTTTTGGTGGTTTATTAGATTTTTCTCACTAACAGCTCGGCGATCTTTAAACCATACCTGCTGTAGATTGTATAGGTATTAACAAATTTGTTTTATTTATAGATATGTTTAGGTTAATTTTTATCTATTGTTCTCTCGTTTAGGGAAGGGGGGGGCAACCAATTTTTCGTAGTTTGTCTATTATAAGCGATCCCTTGTCATAGGAATGTTATCATAATTTAAACATAATACCTATAATTTTTAAGTCTCTAACTTGTTAGAGATTATTTTTTTAATAAGGTTGTTTTATTGCCTACCCATTTTTTCCCAATCTCGTCTTTCCCCTTTAGACATATGGATCCTAATGATGAAACTATAACTTTTAAACCCTGCTGACCGATCGACAACGGTTTTTCTAAGTGTGCTAATTGGGTTGATATTTAGTTAGTGTTGTCCTTTTCTATCTTATATTCGCGTATATATATTAATCAGATACCACATCTGTATCTATGATAACCTCCTTCTCTCCTCTTAATTTTACTGAAACTACTATCTGATACGTGTCAAATATCTCGTTTTGAGTATTTTTTTTTTTAGAGTTTTCCGTTTATTAGTAGTTATCAACCGTTCATTAGTAGTTTTTATATATTCAAAAGCTGCTTTTTGGTTTGATTAGTTATTTAATATGTATATTTTTACCTTGTTTTATGAGCTGTTTAATAGACTTTTTTTATGAATTCAAAGACCGTTTTTGTGTTATTTTAGTGTTGTATTTAACGTTTTATACCTTTCTTAAGGACTGTTAAATAGCTATTTTATGGATTCAATGGACATTTTTTGTAGTTTTTGGTTGTTTATTAGATTTTTCTCACTAACAGCTCGGCGATCTTTAAACCATACCTGCTGTAGATTGTATAGGTATTAACAAATTTGTTTTATTTATAGATATGTTTAGGTTAATTTTTATCTATTGTTCTCTCGTTTAGGGAAGGGGGGGGCAACCAATTTTTCGTAGTTTGTCTATTATAAGCGATCCCTTGTCATAGGAATGTTATCATAATTTAAACATAATACCTATAATTTTTAAGTCTCTAACTTGTTAGAGATTATTTTTTTACTAAGGTTGTTTTATTGTCTACTCATTTTTTTTCCCAATCTCGTCTTTCCCCTTTAGATATATGAATGTTAATGGTGAAACTATAACTTTTAACCTTGCTGGCCGATCAACATTGGTTTTTTCTAAGTGTGCTAATTGGGTTGATATTTAGTTAGTGTTGTCCTTTTCTATCTTATATTCGCATGTATCAGATATCACATTTTTTTTTTTGGAAATAAGGATAATATTTATATATTTCTGTTGCAACACATAATTATTCATGTCTCGTGACATTTTAATATTATCTAGTTACTGTATCCTCAGTCGTTTTTGACAGGTGACAGATGCCATAGGACGAACCCTTGGTTAACTAACCTATAATAGGGGCCACAATTGTATTGCTAATATGAAGTGTTAGATGTCTAACATACAAATAAAACGGTGAGGTAGTTATAAGGTTATTTTCTATTTAGAATTGATTTTCATACACATTTTCTTGTCACAGTATTACCAACGACTATCTTTTTAATGTAATACGTCTTTTATAATGCTTAATCGACACATACCACAAATTATTTATATAACAATAACAAAGTCAAGGTTCTATATTTTTTTAAGACCTATACATCTATATCCTGTGTATCTGTCACTACCTCCTATATTATTATAGACGTCTTATTAATGTTCTAATTAATTCTATCCTCTTCTATCTCATACATGTCAGTTTCCTTAATAGTCATTAGTTAAACGGCTTGCAACATTACGTAATTATAATAATAATATAATGATAATACATCGAAGACATCCTCCCTTCTTTCGCTGTTTCGCTGTAACGGTCTCCCTTTTACCGTTGTAAGGTGTTTATTAGAAGCTCAATAAAATCTTGTCCATTCGCCTTATTGCAATTTAGCGTAGATAGCAAATAAGAATGCATTGAAAAGAA